>CM021103.1:120337437-120959991 GCA_007115665.2 Sequoiadendron giganteum | reverse complement strand
CTCAACCCCTATACCCTCTTAATCCCTCAACCCTCAGCCCAATACTCTCTACCCTAAACCCTAATCCCTCAACCCTAATTCCTCAACCCTTATATCGTGAAATCCAAGAAAACTCTCTACCCTAATCCCTAAACCCTCAACCTTTAATCTCTCAACCCCTATAACCTCTACCCTATTTATTAGACCCTCAACCCTAATCCCTCGACCCTCGACCCTATACCTTAAACCCTCAATCTTCAACCCTCAACCCTTAAACCCTATACCCTCTACCTTTTACCTTATAAATTAAACCCTCAACCCTCAATTCTCAGCCCTGAACCCTTAATCCCTCAACTATCAATACTTAGACCCTAAACCCTCTACCCTTATACCCTCTAACCCTTACATTGGACCCTGAACCTAATCCTTCAACCATATACCCTCAAACCTATACCCTAAACCCTCAACCCTCGACCAAGTAAACCTTTAGCCCTAAACCCTTAACCCAAAACCCTTCAACCCTAAACCCTTAAACCTTCTACCCTATACCCTCAAGCAAATACCCTCTACCATCGACCTTATTCCCTCAACCCTCAAACTTTAAACCCTAATACCCTAGAAACCATCAACTCTATAGGTCCTCAACCCTATACCATCAACCTCTATCACTTTCTCCCTATCTATACATCTCACCTCTCCCTCCTTCCCTCCCTCCTACCATCTCTAATTGTCTCTATCTACCATCTCCCTATTTCTACGTACCTCTCGTTCAATCAATCCCTACCACCCTCTCTCGCTCCCTCTATCCATCTCTCTTTATGTCCCTCCCACTCTATCCCACTCTCTCCTCCCACTACCTCTCTCTCCCTATCTCTCATGTCTCTCCCTCCCACCCCCTCTCTCTCTCAAGTCTCTCCCTCTGGAAACCTACCTAGGTAACTCTCTCTTTATCTCTCTCCCCTCTCTCTATCTATCCCTCCAACCCTACCTAGATAAGTCCCTCTCACTCCACCCCCCTCTTTCTCTACCTCTATCAGGTCACTCCCTCCCACACCCTCTCCCTCTCTCAGGTCTCTCACTCACACTCCCTCTCTCCCACTCTCCCTCACACTCCATCTCTCTCACACTCCTCTCACTACCTATCTCTCAAGTCTCTCCCTCTCACCCCCTCACACTCTCAAGTCTCTCCCTTTGGCACCTACCTACATAACTCTCTCTTTCTCTCCATCTCTCTCTCTCTCTCTCTCCCTCTCTCCCACCCCCATCCCCTCTCTCTCTCTCCCTCCCTCTATCCCTCCCACCCTACCTAGCTAAGTCCCTCTCACTCCAACCCCTTCTCTCCCACTCCCTCTCTCTTAAACTCTCACTTCCACCCCCTCTCCATCTCTCCAGACTCTCTCTCTCTAAATTCTCCCTTTGTCTAAAGACATACATAAATGGATACATACAAGCATAATACATATGTACATATAATCTTACATCCATACAAGCATATACAATCTAACATACATAGAGGCATACATACAATATATTGATACATACATACATGACATACAAGCATACATGTACATACAAACATACAAATATATCAATATAAATTCAATATATTAACATTTAACATAAAAGAAGACATAACGCGAGCACGCGCTCGCATTATGTCTTAGTTGACATGTTTGTCGCAGAAGCAAAAATCATGTGAAAAGTGAGAGGTATTTGCCTTCGAATACCAACCCAAAGGCTTGGAGGGCATTCCCAACAACTAGAGACGTGTTTTGAAAAATCTACCATATTTCTCATAATCGAGTTCATGCTCACCGTCAAGATTGCACGTGGTTCAATATCAAAAAAATCGAACACATGGGTAATGTTGGGTTCTCTCTTACCTATCCAACAATGTAATTTTTTTCACTTTCTGAAAATGTTAAGCCTTTCATCCATAATTTATTTTATCTGTATGTCTTTTTTTGCCAAAAAGCACTAATTGGTATTTTTTTCGTTATAAATTAACCGTTCATTGATTTTTCAAATAAATTACATTTTTAGAAACTAGACTCCATTCTACAAATTTAAAAAATAAAAATAAAAATCAATTAGTTTCCAAAATTTATAGGGGTAGCATGGCCAAAATTATATTTTTCAGGAAATGTCCACTTCGAAAATTAGTAAAAAATAAAATATTCATTAAAAATTTATCAAAAAAATCGTGCATCAACTACATACTACTAGCTAACTTCTGACCATTGCGATTTTAAAAATACTAAAAAAAAATTCACCATACGAGGGTCGTACAAGAGTTGCTATGTTATGTTTTTCTAACAAAAACAACACCAATTTGTGTACATCCCTCATTTGAACCCCTTAATCTCAACCATTTTCAAAATAAATTAGTAGTTTAGAAAGTAGACTTGGAGCACTTGAATCCTTCATTTTGTTCCATCTCAAAATTTTGAGTGTAAGTATCCTCAATTTCACGTCCAAGGTCAGTATTTCCTGATTTCAGAAAAAAGTTGTCCACTTAAGTCCCCTTTTTGGGAACCATCTTTGTGCACTTATCCATATAGATTATATTTATTATTATATATTATATAATATTAATTACAAAAAATTAACCAATATCAAGTAAAATATCGAAATGCATATGCTAAAAATTTAATTTTATTGCTCTACGTGCAAATTTTAAATGCAAACTTTAAGTGCGAATTTCAGAATTTAGAATTTAACTTGCAAATCATGGAAAGAGCTTTTACTGCAAAAAGAAGCAATTCAGGTCAAAGCACCGAAGGAAATATATTTTAAGACCAAAATAAAGTAGTTGTGTGAAACCCAAACTAAGAAACATTAAGACAAATTGAAATAATGAGGCCACGAGGAAGGAAGAGATCAATCTGCAAACCTGAAGTAGATTTCAAAGTCCCACACTACATAACATGGCCAAAAAACCTAGTACCGAGAAACAAATCAAGGAATAAATCACCCAACCAAGATGAGACATCACTTAAGAAGGATAAGAAAAGAGCCAAGCAAAACAAAACATTCAAAGAAAACGAAAGTCACAAAGTAGAGCCTTCAAAACACAGCCAAAAGAAGCAAAATTTAGCCATCAAAATAAGCGAAAGAAGAAATGACAAAAGGCAGGAAAGAAAAATAGAAAGAAAATATTGGCCTAAATTATCAGATGTAAAGACCAAGAAAATCACAACCATGGAAATACATTTCCAAGAAGAAATAGAGGAAGATATAAGTATCCTACAAAAGGTGGGTATAATAAGCAAAATCATAGGGGCCAAAAAAAGCAGATTGGAGATTAAAGAATGGGCCCAAAGGAACATAAAAATAAAACCACAGTATTAAATTCATGCCCCAAGGTTTCTTCATAATCGTCTTCTTGAATGAAGAAGATAGAGATACTACACTGAAAGAAGGCCTAAAAGACATGAATGGAAACTCAATTTATATGCAGAAATGGGTAGCCAATTTCAACCCTAGAAATCAAACATAGTAAAAGTAACCAAAGTGGCTACAATTATATAATATCCCATTGGAATATTGGTTTGAAGAATGCTTGGAGAAAATTGGCAGATCCCTAGGTACATTATTATAAATTGGCATCCCATTGTTGCAAGAAAATTCTTGTCTTTATGCAAGACTACACATAGCAACAATTAGTGAAATCTCAAAGAAGATTAAACTAATTACAAGAAGTGGGGTTTGGGAGCAAGAAATTGAAATTGAAGCCCCAAAAATATAGAGACCAAAAACCAATAAGAGAAATTACACAAATGAAGAGGGCAAAAAGAACCCCTCACTAGTCAAAGTATGGAGGAAGAGAGCTACATAAGAAGAAAGAAAAGTAAACCTAAATAAAACACCAAAAGACCCCCTCCACAGGAAAATGAATCACAAAAGACAGGGCCCAAAGGTAACAATGCAAAAATGGAGAAGGACCAAGCAAAGGAAAATCTTGAGAGAGATCGACCAAAGCAGGTTGAAAGAGAACATCAGGTAGAAGCAGCCTTTGACTATGCAGAAAGAGAAGATGAAATCTATGATGAATTAGATATCATAGAAAACAAAAGTATAAGTCAAATTGCTGCCCAATTCCTAGAACAAGACACAAAGATGAAAAAGAAGAAAGGAAGGAAGTCTAATAAACAATAAAAGGAAGAATTGGCAAAGGAAAGTGGGCTAAAAAGCATCCTCAATTTTATGAAAGGATCTAAGGGAGAGGAATATTCTCATTTGAAACAACAATGAAATTAACAAGTTGGAATGTAAGGGGATTGAATGCCCCATCCAAAAGATGCAAGTAATAAGGTTTCAAATAGATAAAATTGACTCAGATATAATATTATTACAGGAGACCAAAATGGAGGAAGTAAACAAGCGTATCATTAGAATGGCAAGTTGGGAAGAAACCTTCTCAAAATCACAAGGGAAGGCAAGAGGCTTAGGCATAATATGGCGCCAAAACATTGTTGGATTGAAAATAATAGAGAAGGATTTAAATTGGATAATCTACAAAGTGACAAGCCTAAAGCACAATCTATAATTTACACTTGTTAACATTTACGACCCAACAAGGAATGAAGAGAGAACCAAACTATGGGCTAGCCTAAGTCAGAAGCTAAATGTACCAAACAAAGGCAAAATAATAATGGGTGGAGATTTCAATGTGGTTCTTGTTGTGCAGTTTTGCACACACGCCCCACTAAAAGTGGGGACCCTCTCTTGGCCTGCCTTTTTGGCCCGTTTATGTGGCTTGCCCCCTCTTTTGTGCTTATCTTTGAAAATCTTAGGGTTTTGGTCTTTGGTGCTTGCCTTGGTTAGGGGTGCCTTTGTGTTGAGTTCCTGATGGTTTTGGATTCTTGTTGATGTCCTCTCTAGGGTGGTCTTCTTTTGCCATTTGTTTTTTCCCTTGGTGTTTTTGTTTGGGTCCTAAGGGTTGGTTTTCTCCCTTAGGTTTTCCTTTGTTTTCCTTTTTCCTTTGTTTGTCGGAGGTGGAACTGGGATGGAACTGAACTTTGAACTTTTACAAAGTTCACGGTTCCTTTCCCGTTCCCGTTTCAACTCCGCTTCCCGCCCTTTTGCTTTCTTCTTCGTTTTGTTTGTTTTTGTCCTAAGGGTCACTTGCCTCCCTTAGGTTTTCTTTGCTTCAATTTTTTCGTAGTTTGTTAGAGGTAGAACCGGGATGGAACTGAACTTTAAACTTTTACAAAGTTCTCGGTTCCTTTCCCGTTCCCGTTCGACCCTTGCTTCCGCTTGTTTTCCTTCCATCTTCGATTTTGTTGGGGTTGGTTCGATTTCTACCTCCGCCTATTTTCCTTTAGTTCCAGTTTTGGTTCTGTCTCCACCTCCACCTATTTTGTGTCTCTGTTCCTGTTCTGCTCATGGCTCCACCTTCGCCTATCTTTTGTTTTGCTTTCGCCTAGGTTTATGAATGATTTTATTGCCTTAGGAAATCTAATGGATCAACTTGGATTTTGATGATGTATTGAGCATTAATGGTGGCTCGTTTGAATGCAGGTTGGATCGAGCTAGTGGTTGCTATTGGGGTCAAAGGAAGAATGGGTGTACTTTGAAGATTTGGCGAGATCTGCAGGTGTAATCAAGTGCACTCTGTGGCTGTTGTTAGATGAAACCCATCCCTGCACACAAGGTCGACACGTTTAGTGGCCATTATGGAGGGCAGACGTGATCTGAAGGGGCTCAACTTGGTTTGACTCAATCTGAGTCGTTCATTTTCCCAGCTCGGGTATGATCGATGGCTCATATTCATGCTGGTGTTTGCACACGTTTTTGTTCACATGAGTGGAGCATTAATGGTGGGCATGGCTCGAGGAATATACCACGACCTTTGTGTGATCCCAGATCGATTTGAGGGGGTCCTTGTTGCATTCATTGCTAGAAGACAAGTTATTGCTGGCTATCGGGGCCGATTTGGTTGATGGCCAAGCTTCTTTGTAACCCTAGCTCTGCTTCACGTAGGAAGGTTTTCTATATGTATGTCCTTTGGCCTCATTTGTAAGGGTTGGTTCTCCCACTGGTTGATTGAGCAGACTAAGTCAGAAGACTTGTAGATAGTAGATTTAGTAGTAGAATAGCATGTTAGAAGATTAGAAGTTAGTTTTTCGTTTCAAGCAAGTGTTGTAATAGACTGGAACTGTTGCTAATGTGATGATCTAATACAAAGTGAAGACATTGTGCTATGATTGGTGCCTTCTTTGGATTGAATAATCTTGCATGGTTCTTGTTCTATCTTTTAAATTTGCTTGGAAATGTTTGAATATATCTTAGGTTTAATTAGTAATGCTTGTGAGTTAATGCTTGGAGTGTTGTAGCAATCCCTAGTTCATACTTTGGGCAAATTCTTGATTATGGGAATGTTGTGCAAGGTCAACCTGTGCCTAATACTCATGTGATTAGTACAAATATAGATATTCATCGAGTTTTATTGAATGAATGTCCACAGTCTGAAAATATTTAACACCTTAGAAGATTGCATTGTTTTTTGCAAGATTGTAGGTATAGCCTGGGTCGAACAAAAATTAGTTTAATGGATTGGTCCATTCCAAGTATTTTGTCATTTACATGGTTAATATTTGAAGTAGTGTTAACGCTAGGACTTCTGAAACCCTCATCTTTTGTTGTTTCTTTTATAATTTGATTAGAACTAGAAATTTGAGCATCACCATATCTTAAAATATGATGAGTTTAGAGCTCCCAACATTTGTTCGTAAGGCCCCTTGTGATTACCAACATTTTCACATTTTACCACTGAGTTTTTTATACTGCATTGTCATGACCTGACACCCGTGAGACCTTGGGGTTATCTCTTTGTTCATAGAGATCAACCTTTCAAGAGAGATAGGATAACTTGTATTCTGTCTGAGTTATTGTTGTGCAAAAACACCAAACAACAGTTCTTAGATTAGCAGAGAAAGAAGGTGGAAATAAGAGAGTCACAGAGGCAATGAATGAATTTGGAAAGTTTCTAACTAAAAATGATCTAATGGATATCCAAACAAAAACTAGCATATATACCTGGACAAACAGGAGGGAAGGAGCAAGTTGTATAAAAGAGAAACTAGATAGATTCATTGTCTCCCAAGAGTGGTTGGAAACCAATATTGATTTGGATGCCCAGATCCTCCCAATGGTAGGGTCTGACCATGTACCTATAAAACTGACAATAGAATTTGAAAAAGGATAGAAAAAAGTGCATTCAAGGTGGAAATTATGTGGTTTAGAAGAGAGGAGTTGGTGCAACAAATCGAACAATGGTGGAAAAAATCCCCCAGATACAAAGGAACAAAGAGCTTCATCTTTATGAATAAACTAAAGTGTGTGAAGAAAAACCTCCAAGAATGGAATAAAGAACTTTTCAAAAACATCTTTGAGGAAAAAGAAATATTAGAACTAGAACTGGCAATGTTAACAAAAAAAATAATGAAGGAAGGGATGCAACAGGAGAAATAAAGAAAAGAAAAAGAACTAAAAGCAGAATATGAAGAGATGTTGGAAAGAGAAGAGATTTATCAGTGATCCAAATCAAGGGAAGTATGGCTAAGAGAAGTGGATGCAAACACAAATTTTTTCATCACACAACAAAAATTTAAAAAGCACATAAAAAGATCACAACAATCCAGGATAAAGATGGAAACACCACTGAGGCTATAGAAGAAATTCAACAAGAAGCATTCAAAATTTTCAAAGAGTTATTAGCCAAATAAGGAGCAGCTGATACGCGAGACTATGGAAATATAGTAGAAAATATACCTAAACTAATAACACAAGAAGAAAATATGATGTTAATAACACCATTTACAAAAGATGAAGTGAAGGAAGCAGTCTTTCAAATGCACCCTGACAAAGCCCCAGGTTCAGACGGATTTCTAGTTCTTTTTTCTATACAAAATGTTGGTACTTCCTGGAAGAAGACGTTTGGGAATTAGTGGAGGACTTCAAATAGAAGAAGTAGTTCATTAAAGACATAAATAACACAGTCATAGTATTAATTCCAAAAAAGAAACAATGTGCCAATTTTGGGGATTTTCGCCCAATATCATTGTGCAATATAGTATACAATATAATATCCAAATCTCTAGTTAATAGACTGAAGAAGTTGTTGGAAAAAATCATAGAGAATCAAAGTGGATTTATTCCTGGCAGGGATATCATAGATAGCATCATATTGACTAATGAAGCAATACATTCAATAAATATGGAAAATATCCCAAGTATGATGATAAAGTTGGACATAAGCAAAGCTTATGTTAGGGTAAGGTGGCGTTTCCTGATGAAAATAATGGAGCAATTCGACTTTTGCAAAGAATAGAACCAAATGATTTATTACTGTTGTGTGCAGTGAAAATCTTTACTCTAAAATTTAAAAAAACTAAGTAAATGCAATGAGCAAAGAGACACAACAACACCTCAAGATTAGGCTACATTGAACACAAATAAAATAAAGATAAAACAATAAGAAGATATACCTTCTATTTGTGTTGATCCTTGGTTGGCCCTTGATAGTGCTTTTCATGTGTGCTCCTTGGATGGCAAGCTTGCAATGATAATGATGGTTGAAGGATTAATGGTGGTGGGTGAATACAATAATGGCTACAAGAATGAAAATGCAAGTCCTAAGATGCTACAATAAATGGCTAAATGTTTGAATGGCTTGAGAGCATAAGTGTGATAATGAATGCATAAAGTCCCTTAATGAATGAAAAGGGGGGGTATTTATAAAAGAAATTGAATTCTCTAGAGGATTCAACGGTCAAGATTGAGCCACCATGGCCAAGATGGAGGGCTATGGTGAGTTGAGCACTCACAAGCCCTCAAATCTTGCCATGTGGAGGATGAAGTGTCCAAAGGACGTGGTGATATGGAAAGGGTACAAATGATGTGGAAAAGGCCATGTGGTCCCAAGGTACTTGCAAGTACCTTGGGATTGAAGAAGATTTCCCAAAAAAGGGATTCCTTGTCCCCAAGTGGGGCTGAAAGTGACAAGTGAGGACTTTTAGAAAGTCCACTCTTGTCACTATGGGGATTGGAGAGGTCATTGGAAGAATAAAAGTGAATTTTTAATTCACTTTCTTGGAAGAAACCAAAGGGTTAAGACAAGATTCCCCTAAAAGGGGTCTTTGTCCAATATGTATGATGTGACTTTTGAGAGGTCGTGGGAAAGACAAATGCATGGGGGGAATAAGTATGAATTTTTAATTGACATGGGGAAGAGGTCAAACCAAAAAAGGTAAGTACCATGAAGGTTGATTTAAGGACATGTTGAAAAGGGAAAGTGATTAAGATTAGGATTGTGCAAACAAGTGATTAGGCTAATTAATGAGGATTAGAGACAAGTGGCTAAATATGGAGAATGTGACATTAATCCTGATTAAGGATATGCACATCATAAGGAAGGATCAATTAGATTAACCCAGATTAGTGAAAAGGTTATGGAAGATGGGACAAGGAAAGAGAAAGAATGAATTTAAAATTGAAGAGGATAATTGACTAAATTAAATTGATTGATTTATTTAAATTTAGAGAGGAAATGGTAAAGGATAAAGTATTTAATTAAATAATTTTGGGAACCTTTGGGAACGAGATAATATTAATTAAATATGTCATTTAATTAATATAGATGAATTAAACAAGTAAATGATAGGATTTTGACCATATGGAAGTGGTCAAACTTGGATGTCTACATTTTTCCCCTCTTTGCGATGGTGTTACAAAGTAGCATCATTTCAAAGAAAATTAAAATATAGCACCTAGAAGAAGATAGTTAGATTAAGGAAGATGCCCCAGTCATTCGAGGAGTGACTAGGAGGAAATTATGATGGGAGTAAAGATGAAGATTAGGGATTGAGGATGCCCCCTCGAGAGGACATGCAAGTTGAAGAGAACATGGGTGTGCTCTCGAAATGGATGAGATGATGCAAGGGTAGATGGGGGAAGATGATGCAAAATGATGGATGAGAGAGGATGAAAAGATGAAAAGATGAAGGAAAGCACAAATGAAGTCAAGGACAAATATGAGGTTGCCCCGGTCAAGCTTTAAGCCAAGATGGACTGATGGTTGATGGAGTGTTGTTGATAAGGGAAGGATACATCTTGATGAGAGTTTTGTTGATGAGGGAAGGATACATCCTAGAACAACACAAGGATAGAGAAGGATACATCCCACTAATGATGATGATGATGATTGGATCAAGGCTTGTAGCAAGGCTGGGAACAAGACAAAAGATGTGATCAGATGATTTGTGCTAGATTGAATGGATTAGGATTGGATGAAGATGGTGGAGCTAAAGATGTAATGCAATGGAAATGAAATGCCATGCTAATGCAATTTTCCATTTTCGGAGCACTAATTTTTGCTATGGCATAAGACACGAGGTACCATGGTATGTAGAACCAAGGTGGATTAGTGTCTAATGCATACACAAACACAACAAACAAGAAGGCTATCCCAAAACCCCAAAGTTGTGATGACTTTGGTCGGGCCAGGTATTGGGATAACCACAAGAACGAGAGGATGCTCCAACGTAACACAAGACTTCGGGGGTCTTGGTGGGTACTACATGGGACAAACAAGAAGACAACAACATGCAAAGATCAAGATATGCCCCTATGTTAACCAATCAAAGCATACCATAGCATGATAGATCATGGCGACCTTGATAAGTGATGATAGGGAGCTCAAATGATAAATAAAAGCCAAAAGCATCAAAAGATTGTAATCAATTTCAAAACATCATTTGTCATAGGATCAAGATGATGGATGGGGTTGATGCAGTTTGTTAGGAAGGATACATATTGTTGAGACCAAAGATGGATGCCAAACTAAAAGATCGATAATGATGTATGATATTCAAAAACCGATTAAATCTTATGACACAAATGGATTCCATTTGTGAGGAACCAACTAGATAAGGACATACTTGATGACACAACAAGATGAAGAGGTGACCAGATGACAAGATAGCAAGACGATGACACAAGACCCTAAAGACCTAGGGGCTCGGGGGTTGATCAAAGATCAGCCTTGCCTACGTGAAAGCACAGAGCCCTCGTAGTCCGACTAAAGGCCATGGATAAAAGCGAAAAGAGGACAATGGAGACCGTAATGGATGATGCAGATTGGGTGAACAAATGACCTAGGGGTAGATCAAATGATCGACCTTGCCTACAGGAAAGAACAATGGAAATGTAGTTTGACACAAGGCCAAAGACAGATGATGGAAGAGAACAAAATAGACAAAAGACAGGACCCCGAGGGAGGATCAAATGATCAACCTTGCCTACATGAAAGCGTAGGGGCAATGTAGTTCGACACAAGACCAACGATAGTCAACAGATAAGGGATGATGAGATGACCATGATAAGGAGATATGATGATGAAGCAGATATGATGAGCTAGGATAGGCCATGCAGATGGGATGGTTGATACATTGGATGTGAGTTATGTGAAGCTGAGGGAGGGGATAGTTATCCAAATCATCAAAAGATGAAGTGGGAGGATGAGACGATGATGAAGATTGAAAAGATATTAGAAAGATGTGAGAAATAGATAAGAGGGATGATAATGATGTGAATAGAATTGGATTGCATGAGGGTTAGCCTATAGCTATATACCAATGACAAGGGATTAAGAGATGGAAGGAAAGATAGAGGGAAATGGATGGATTGATAAAGATGGGGAAATAGAAAGATGTTAGGATGGATGGACACAAGGATAAGGATTGGGAAAGATGGAATGGATTACTGGATGGATAAATGCATGGGGAGATAAGGATGAAAGGATGAAAAAGGACTAGTGGATGAGATTATAGGGAGATAAGGATTTGGTAGATGGAAGGGATTACTGGATGGATGGATGAATGATGTCTCCAAGGACTCTATCGCAAATAAGGAGATGCCCCCACTCTAGATGTGTCATGCGTGATGATGCAAGAGGGATAGTAGGATGGGTGGATAAGGGAGTGATATGGACATAGATAGGAGATATGGGTAAGGAAGGAATATGGGTGTTGGCATGATGGATGGATGACGAAGGTAGATGGATGAAGATAATATGCATGGATCAAAAAAGTAGATGGGGAGGATAAGGAATATGATAGTGTGTGGATGAGGGGAATATATTCCAAGAGGTGTCCAAAGCATGTATATATGTTTGCCCCTATTGAGGTCAAGATCACAAGAAAGATGGGGGGACTACATACAAATTGGATATGATGGGTAGGATGTGGAAGATAGGCAGATGGAGGAGATGGCGGAAAGGAATGTGTAGGTGGAAGCTGCCCCCAATTGTGGAAGTAGACTGGATGGGGGATTTACGCACGATTCATGTTTTCTAGGTTTTCATCATGCTACTTATCCAAGGCACAAGCTTGTTTTCCAAGTTTTCACCATTGGACAAATTATTTTCTCTTTAACTATATATATATATTTTTTCTCTTTTTTGATTTTTTTCCTCTTTTGAAGATGAATAAAGATAGGGATATGGATATGTGAATTTGGAAGATATGTGATAAAGGGGATGGATGAAGGACTCGAGCATCAAGTTCTATGTGAGGTAATAAGATTCCATGTGAAAAGCGACCATTAGATGTTGGTACAACCTTATTAGAATGGATGGATTATGCAAGAGGATGGATTATGCAAGATTTAATGGGGAGATATGAGGGATAGTGGATGGGGTGTTGGAAAGTGTATGGATGGAATGATGGAGTGGATGTGTGATGGGGGAAGGTGTTCAGGACCAACATTGGCACATGTGGTGGATGCAAAGTGATAGGAGGGTTGATGGATGGAGAATGTGGTGATAATGGAGGTGTTGGGATAGTGAATTTTGGGACATAAGGACCCAAAATAGATTTAGGAGATGGAGGATGCAAATGATTAACTTTGGGATTAGCAACTTTGGATGTCTTCAGGGATTTCTCATTTGAAAGCATGGCACCGTTTTTTAAGGAATCCACATGGTTTTGAGTTTTGTTTTGGTGGGCCTTTGTGGCCATTTGGATTGATTGGGCTTTTGGACTTGATTTTTCTTTTCATCAACATGTCTTTTGAAGGGGACATGAGGAGATTTAGATTCATGTGGACATTTGGATTTATACATTTTTACATTGGCATCCAAAGTGCTTGTAGTAGCAAGGGGATGGGTAGGAGGTGATGGATGATGTGAAGAAGATGTGGATGGAATGATAGAGGTAGGATTTTGATGAGGATGTGTGGATGGAGGATGTGAGATAACATGCCTGGAGGGGTGCCTTTGTTGTTCTTGATTAGGATTTATGAAGTTAGAATTGTTATGTTGTGCACTAGGGATAGGTGATGGATGGAGGAGGTGATTTTGGGATATAAGGACCCAAAATAAACTGTGTATATGGAGGATGTGTGAAGTTTGGTGGAGGGTTATAAGGACCCAAAATGGATTTAAGAGATGAAGGAGGAAGATGGACGGTTGTTTTGAGGGAATATGATGGAGGAGGGGGGATAGCGACAAATGATTTGGTAGAGCGATGGGAAGTGCCTCTCATTACTTTGGAAGAGGCTCTCTTAGGATGTATGGAGGTTGTACCAACACTTTTGGATTGTTATTCCTGGGAGATATATCCAAGACCTTGTGTACCTAGATGTTCTTTGACTTGGATGGGCTCTAAAGTACCTTTCTCATGAAGGCCTAAACCTTTTCCTTGATAGTTCATGTTCATGAGCATGTGATCTATGGTAGGATGCTTATTCTTTTGGAAGCATGATGTGAGTCCATTAGCAGGTGGAGCAAGAAGGGTGGTGCATATACTTTGTTTTTCTTCTGCAAAAAGACCACCATGGATGAGTGTAATGTTACCGAGGTGATATAAAATTGGTTTTGGGATGGTAGGGCTAGGCGGCGATGAAGGATCATGAGATGAAGATGATGGGATGGTAGCATATTGATCAAGAGGAATGAGTGATAAGGGATCAAGAGAGGGATTAGGTGATATGATAAGATCTAAATTTGTGACAATGGGTGATAAGGGCTCATGAGATGGAGTGATTGGATCTTGAGTGCAAAGGGGATCATGGGATAAAACGGGTGAGCTAGTGTGATATTGAGATGGAGTAGATAGGATGGTAGGATCAGGATTCAGTTGAGGAAATGAATCATGAAATGGGATGGATGGAGTACTGTGATCTTGGGATGGAGTGGATGGGTTGGTAGGATCGAGATTTTGAGGAGGGGATATGCTTGTATGATTTGGATCAAGCTCTTGGCATGGCTCATCTTGTGTGGAGGCATGTCGAGGGATGAGTGTTAAGAGGGATTCCTCAAGTGGGGGAGATGGAAGGATGGGGGATTCATTAAGGTCATGGGATTGAGGTTCGGTAATATTGGGACTAGGAGGAGTGGATTGGATGTCTCGAATGGATTGGGTGGATCTAGTAGTAGAAAATGGGGATTTAATAGACTTAATGGGTGTGACGGGCTCAACCATTTGGATGATGTTAGGAATGATAATGGTAGTGATAGGTGTAGGATGGAGGAGGGCCTCATCACTAGTGACTGTACATGATAGAGTGGGAGGGCATTGTTTCACAACCTCAAGATGTGGATTTGGGGATGTCTCTTCTATCATGAGTCCTTGGACAACATTTGGAAGGGATGTAGGATTAGGTGGGGTTATGGGAATGGATGGCAGACTAGGATTAGGGATTGGTAGATTAGGATTGGATAAGGGGATGGGAATTAATGAAGGAATAAGAGGACATGGAGGATTAGGATTAGAGATAGGTGGATTAGGATTAGATGAGGGGATGGGAATGAATGGAGGATTAGGGATTGGTGGATTAGGATTAGATGAGTGGACGAAAGTGGATGTAGAACTAGGAGGAGATGGAGGATTAGGGTTAAGGATTGGTGGATTAGGATTAGATGGAGGATTAAGATATAATGTGGTGAAGGGGGGAGTGATGGCAGAGGATGCAAATGATGGATTAGGATAGGAGGATGCAGATGTTGGATTAGGTTGGGAAGATTGGGATGGTGGGTAATAGTAGGGAGATGTGGATGATGGATTAGGATGGGAAGACATTGGTGGAAGATTCACGTAGGAGGACATGGATGGAGGATTAGGCTGGCAATATGTGGAGGCTGGATTAAGGTGGGAAGATGTAGGTGTGAAATTAAGGTAGGGATATCAGGATGGTGGATTGTGATAGGAGGTGTGGATGTTGGATTAGAACAAGAAGATTGAGGTGGTGGATTACCATAGGGGGACATGGATGGTGGATTGGCATAGGAGGATATGGGTAATGGATGAGGATAAGAGAATTGAGATGGTGGATTAGGATAAGAGGAATATTGAGATGGTGGATTAGGGTAGAGATATTAGGATTGTTGATGATGATAAGGATAGGAGTATGGGGAAGGTGGATTAATATAGGAGGATGTGGATGTTGGATAAGATAGAGGTTGAGAGGGAGGACATGATGAATATGTCAATGGTGAGGATACTAGATATCCCTTTTCAAGGGTAGCATAAAGATTGTTATGAGATGCAAATGAAGACACGAGGGTATAGTTTGAAGGAGTAGTTGGATTTTGGGGGGAGATTGAAAAAATCTTGCTAGCAATGATAGCATCAAGGGGATCTATATTATACTCTTCTTGATCAATAAGACTTTCATTATCGTCATCAATGTAGTTAGGATTCCCCTTGACTACTATTATTGGTCGTGCGAGAGGGGGATAAAGATTCATGATGGATACAAATTAGAAGGAAATAATAGATGATGGAAGATGAAAAACTAGAGAAGGGATAGAGGACGGATTGGAAGAAGATGGGGGAAAATATCTTAAGATTTGGTTTGATATCAAAAGATCTTGGATATGGATGGACCAAAAGCTCAAATCGAGATTCGGGTTAAGCTCATATTGGGATTAGATAAAAGCTCAGATTCAGATGATGGGATTAAAGCTCAGATTAGAAGTGGATTGGAGCTTAGATTAGGACTAGATTAAAGCGCGTATTATGATCCAAAACAGTCTAGGGGTGATAGGATTGAGAAAAACCAAAAATTAAAATTTTCAATTTTTTCAGTTTTTTCTATGTAGTAAATCACATTTTTGAAGGTCTTCGGAGCAGAATTTGGGGGTTGAAACTTGCATCAGTCCCTAAAATTGTGTAGCCAAAGGCACGCTATTTTAGGGACTAGATTATTACTTTAGGAGATCTTTCCGACGGTGTAAACGGTTCTGAATTTTGAGCACCGAGTAGAAAGTTATGATCCCAACAAGTTGGGGTAAATAAATTCCTAATTTTTTTTTTGAAAATTGGATGGTTTGGGGATGGATAGGATGAGGAGGAATGATTGGATGATGATTTTGGATTGAAGAAGATGTAGGTTAATTATGGTATGAAGGATTAACTCCTTGGATGTAATGAACAAGTCATAAAGTAGTTGAACGGACACTGAAACGGACTCGAACGGGGCCCCGAATGAAGAAGAAAAGACAAGGACACTTGTTCCTAGGGTAGGGATGTCTGTCCAAGGGTAGGGACACCTGTCCTGGGGCAAGGTTATGTGTCAAGGGTAGGGGCGCCTGTCCTAGGGTAGGGTCACCTGTCTAAGGGCAGGGATGCATGTCCAAGGGCAAGGTCGCCTGTTCTAGGGCAGGGACACCTGTTCTAGGGTAGGGTCACCCAAACTAGGGCAGGGACACCTATTCAAGGGTAGGGTCACCCCAAACTAGGGCAGGGATGCCTGTCAAGGGCAAGGACAGGGATGCCTATCTCAGGGTAGGGTCGCCTATCAAGGGCAGGGTCACCTACCAAGGGCAGGGATGCCAGTCCTAGGGTAGGGTCGCTTGTCCAAGGGCAAGGATGCTTGTAGGGTTGCCTATTCTGGGATAGGGATACTTGTTCTAGGGTAGGGTCACCCAAACTAGGGTAGGGACACCTATTCAAGGGTAGGGTCACCCAAACTGGGGCAGGGATGTTTGTTCAAGGGTAGGGTCGCCCAAACAACTTCCTAGTCTGAAAACTTTGAAGTGATATTGATAAACAGGGTGAACATGCTTCCAAGACGGGCAAACAAGTTCATCGAATGGGTGAACGGATGTATGAGACAGGGGAACGACACTCAAAACGGGAAAACAGGTTCCCAAAATGGGTGAATGGGTGGCCAAAATGAGGGAACGATGTTCGGAACGGGAAAACGAATATCCAAAATGGACAGATAGATGGTCGGAATGGTTAAACGATTACTCGAGACAAGGGAATGACACTCGAAACCAAAAAATGGGTTCTCAGAACAGGGTAACGGTTAGAAAATGGAGGCTAATAGTTAGAAAAGGTTGATCAGAGGGTAGGGTCACCCCTTTTTGGGTGGGTCACCCAAACTAGGGCAAGGTTGCCTAAACAGTGGGCAGAGTCACCCAAATAGGGGGCAAGGTCGCCCAAACAGGAAAAATTGCCAAAAGTTTGACTTAGTCAAGGTAAACAATAGTTGAAATAGGGGGGGCAGGGTCACCCCTTTGAGGGTAAGGTCGCCTGTTTGAGGTCAAGGTCGCATGTTTGAGGTATTTACGCATGACACCTATTTGAGGAAAGTTGGTGATTTTTTACTTGGTCTGGGTGAAAAATGACTGAAACAGGAAGGGCAAGGTTGCCCCTTTGAGGGAAAAGTCACCCATTTCAGGGCATGGTCACCTCTATGTATTTTTCTGAACCTAACTTAGTAAAAAATAGATGGAAAAGGATAAAACAACAAGTAAAAGGCCAAAACTAACTGACAAGCATTGGTTTTTCACAAGAAAACACTTCAAATAATATAAGCCTAGTTTTAGTGTTAAGGGTATGGTCAACACAATCCTCTATCTAGGCTTAATAAGGTTGTGAAGGGCATCCCCGATATATGCACGGTATGTGGGGCACAACCGTGAACACCAGCCCGTCTATAGGCATGAGTCAGGAGTAGCCAGCAAGAGACTGGGAGCTCAGACTAACTCTTCATGTCTTGTCTAGGTATTACCCTAGCTTTGATGCTCTGCCAGACATGACATGACTGGATTGAGGTATAGCTCTCACCTCCCCCCTTTATATACCCCACTGGTAACACGTGGTTGTGATCGTCCCTTGGGGTGATGAAATCCCCAAGTAGATCCCGCTAAAGGAAGAATACACTAGACATCTCGGTTGGTCCCGAGGCTCGCATGAAGCGCAAGGGGAGAGCTTTGATGCACTAATATCTTCTAGGTGGGCTCAAATAGACAAGAGTGAGTTGCGATTTCTTGTCACCCAGGATCACCAAAGAGGCGCAAAGGGAGTGGATACGTCAACAACCCATTCACAAGCATGACAAACAGTTGTATATTGACCTTTTAATTAAACTATGTTCCTAGTTAAGAAATGAAAACAAGAAGTAAAAAAATAAAAATTCTCCACTTGCTAGAAATCCGTTAGTTGTTTTGTTTTTTGTCTTTGACGAGCGAGCTGCACAAACATTAGTATAAAACACACTCAAAACAAAAGTTACTAGGTCAAAAATGGAAAAACAGTAAAAAATTGATTACTAAAATAAGAAATTTTGAGTGACTATTTACCCATCTTTACCTTCGGGTGTGGCCACCTCTATGTTTTGGGCAAGGTTGTCTGTTCTGGGCAAGGTTGCATGTCTGTGAAGTTGAATCTGCAAAAATTTAGAAACCAAAAAATAGAAACAGGAAAAACAACTGGCTTTTGGGCAAGGTCGCCTGTTCTGGGCAAGGTCGTCTGTTTGTGAAGTTGAACCAGCAGAAAGTCAGATAGGCAGAACAAAATTTAGTGGGCAAGGTCACCTGTTTGTGAGTGGGGTCACCCCTTTTAGGGTGGAGTCGCCTCTATGTTCCCGAACCTGCAAAATTTTAAACAACAGAAAACGTGAAAAAAAGAGACCCGTGACGTGGGTCCCACAGGACGTACGAAAAATGTGTGTAGTGAAAATCTTTACTCTAAAAATGCAAAAAACTAAGTAAATGCAATGAGCAAAGAGACACAACAACACCTGAAGATTAGGCTATGTTGAACACAACTAAAAGAAAGATAAAACAAAAACAAGATATACCTTCTATTTGTGTTGATCCTTGGTTGGCCTTTGATAGTGCTTTTGATGTGCTCTCCTTGGATGGGAAGCTTGCAATGATAATGGTGGTGAGTGAATACAATAATGGCTTCAAGAATATAAATGCAAGTCCTAAGATGCTGAAAAAAATGGCTAAATGTTTGAATTGATTGAGAGCATAAGTGTGATAATGAATGCATAAGGTCCCTTAATGAATGAAAAGGGGGGGTATTTATAAAAGAAATTGAATTCTCTAGAGGATTCAATAGTCAAGATTGAGCCACCATGGCCAAGATGGAGGGCTATGGTGAGTTGAGGACCCACAAGCCCTCACATCTTGCCATGTGGAGGATGAAGTTTCCAAAGGACATGGTGAGATGGAAAGGGTACAAATGATGTGGAAAATGTCATGTGGTCCCAAGGTACTTGCAAGTACCTTGGGATTGAAGAAGATTTCCCAAAAAAGGGATTCCTTGTCCCCAAGTGGGGTTGAAAGTGACAAGTGAGGACTTTTGGAAGGTCCACTCTTGTCACCATGGGGATTAGAAAGGTCATTGGAAGAATAAAAGTGAATTTTTAATTAACTTTCTTGGAAGAAACCAAAAGGTAAGACAAGATTCCCCTAAAAGGGGTCTTTGTCCAATATGTATGATTTGACTTTTGAGAGGTCATGGGAAAGAAAAATGCATGCGGGGAATAAGTATGAATTTGTAATTCACATGGGGAAGAGGTCAAACCAAAAAAGGTAAGTACCATGAAGGTTGATTTAAGGACATGCTGAAAAAGGGAAAGTGATTAAGATTAAGATTGTGCAAACAGGTGATTAGGCTAATTAATGAGGATTAGAGGCAAGTGGCTAAATATGGAGAATGTGACATTAATCCTGATTAAGGATATGCACATCCTTAGGAAGGATTAATTAGATTAACCCTTATTAGTGAAAAGGTTATGGAAGATGGGACAAGGAGATAGAAAGAATGAATTTAATATTGAAGAGGATAATTGACTAAATTAAATTGATTAATTTATTTAATTTAGAGAAGAAATGGTAAAGGATAAAGTATTTAATTAAATACTTTTTGGAACCTTAGGGAACATAATAATATTAATTAAATATGTCATTTAATTAATATAGATGAATTAGACAATTAAATGATAGGATTTTGACCATATGGAAGTGGTCAAATTTGGATGTCTACAACTATATATCAACAACAAGATACATGGTCCTGGTAAACAACTGATTGTGTGGTTTCTTTGAGAGCACAAATGGACTAAGACAAGGGGACCCACTTTCTCCCTTCCTCTTTGTAATTATGGCAGAGGCTTTGAGTAAAAATATAGAAAAATATCATCTATAAGGAGTCTGGAAAGGACTACAAATAACACCAAATATAGAGGAAGTCACTCATCAACAATATGTTGATGATATAGTATTACATGGTGAAGGAACAACCAGGGAAGCAAAACAAATTAAGCAATGCCTGGAAGAATACACAATGGCTTCAGGACAACAAATAAACAAAGAAAAATCAAAAGTGTACTTTAATATAAAAAAAGTGTTAAAAAAAAGGTAGCAAAAATGTTGGGTTTCTCAACTGATGACATACCATGCAAATACTTAGGGGTTCTACTATTCAAAGGTTCAATAAAAACCAAGTTGTGGGAGAAGCTAGTAGAAAAATGTAAAGAAAAATAATTAGGTTGGAGAGGCAAATGACTCACACTAGCAAGGCGAATAACAATGATCAAATATGTCCTCTCAGCCATTCCTACATATGCAATGTCAAGTATGCAATTAACATCAAAAGCATCAGCCAAGATGGAAATTATTTATAGACACCTAAAAATGTACTAGCTTTTGAACTAGCATTTTGGCACTCATATTCATTTACTAATTAAATAATTTAACATTATTTAATTAATTCATCATCCCACAACATCCCGTAATGTATCGAAACACCTCAGAATCATCTCGTAATGTCTTAAAACATCTCAAAATCATCTTAGAACATCTCGAAACACCTCAAAATCATACCATAATGTCTCAAAACATCTCAAAATCATTTCGTAATATCTCAGAACATCTCACAATCATCCCACAACATATCAGAATCATCTTGTAATGTCTCAAAACATCTCAAAATCATCCTGAAACATCCTGAATCATCACACAAACCACATCCCAAAACCCTAATTCTGTTATTAATCGTATAAAACAAAATTATTTGATTAATTCACTTTTTCATAATTTTTGACAAAATAAATAAATATTTAATAAAGTCCTAAAAACCCTAATTCTGCTATTAATTAAATAAAACAACATTATTTGATTAATTCACGATTCATCATTTCGACCAATTAATAAATTAAATTAATTTAATAAAGTCATAATCTCACTTTATTTCATCCTGATTGATTAAATAACACTAATTATTTAATTACGTCGCTAAATCATCTTATTCCCCTAAGTTGATTAAATTATTAAATCATAATAATATAATTACAACACTTTACCTCCAAAATTTGAATAATTAAATCAAAAAATTAATTATAAAAATTAAATCAAACTAATGCAACTTTGTTTGCAAAAGTCAAACTTGATTTGCACGTTCAACTCCAAAAAGGAATTAATTAATTAAATCAATTAATTTATATTCCTCACCCACTTTCTGATTGAGAAAATTACGATTGCTGACTGAACAATCTAATTTGTTAACTAACCAATCTAAATTGCTAACTGAGCAAGTTAAGTTGTTAACTAATCAATCTAAATTGCTAACTGATCAATCTAAGTTATTAACCAATCAATCAATTTCCTAACTAAGCCATCTAAATCTTGACTGATCAATCTAATCTCTGACTAGCCAATCTTTTCCTCGATCACACAAATTGTGCAATCAACTTTGCACAATCTTCTCATGTCTAAAACCTCTCAACACACTCTGACCATTGATCTAGATATTCTCCAACACAATCTTGATTGTCCATTTCGAATCACATCTTCTATATAAAAATACCCTTTTCTCATAAAAAAAGATCAGAGAATCAACATCATTTGCACAATGAAGTACTGCTGACATTCACAACCACCATTGTTAGTGCTTCAACCTCATTTCTTCGATCAACCAACATCAAGCTTCATTCATCAAGCTTTTACACACAAACTTTGGAGGCTTTGCAATGATAAGAACAACCCAACATCAGGCAAATACACTCCACTATGGGATGGTAACACTGTGCTTTTTGTTTACATTAAGTTCAGTAATCGTAGATTCCTTAATGTATGTTCAAATAACTTAGTTTCATTTCGTATGTGTAGGATTAGATCTTAGATTAATATGTTTGATCTTAGTTTAGATTCTTGTTTCAAACATGTTTGATCTTGTTTGCGTCTAACATTCTCCCCCTCACACATTCTGGCAAGCCCAGTGGGACCCTTGTCCCCTCCACTAACGTTCATATAATCCATTTTTGAAGTTGTAGGTCCCGGAAGTGCACTTGAAGAAGTTTTCACACACTACCCAGAAGAACTACGCACTTGATTGTTAAGAAAATTGAGCACTTGCAACAAGAACTGCGCACTTGCCATGGGAACTACACACTTGCAACAAGATTAGCGCATTTTCTTCACAACCCTTGCATTTTCTTTTGACAATGGTAGCATCTGCTCACTGATTTGAGCATCTATTTCTAACATGGAGCTTTTGCATTTTTTTTCTTCTGAGCACTTACTTTAAGAACTGAGCAATTTCTTTGACAAACAAGTGCACGGATCCTGCACTATTGTAATGAATTTCCTTGCTAACATTTTCTTGTTTTTGAATGTGTAACGGGTATTAACAACTTTGAATGTAGGATTCAAGTGACTTTAACTCATTTTTTGTAGGGAAGATGATCGGTCAGAGATTTCTACATCCAAAAACATTTTTTATTAATTTAGGAACTCTTGATTTTGGTGCTCTAAAAAGAACAAACACAAACTCACATTTGATTTTGGTGTTGTTAAAATTGAACCATTTTTGAGCTTTCTTAACTTAAAAACTCTTGATTTTGGTGCTCTAAAAAAGAACAAATACAAACTCACATTTGATTTTGGTGTTGTTCAAATTGAACCCATTTTTAAGCTTTCTTACATTAGGAACTCTGATTTTTGTGCTCATAAAAAGAACAAAAAAAAATCACTTCAATTTTGGGGCTCTAAAAATGAACACATTTCAAGTTTTCATAATTAGGAACTTTAATTAGGAACAAACGCAAATGATTTCCATTTTGTTCATGCACGCTTGATTTACTTTTGTTGACCAAGTTAGAATCAGGATTGTTTTCTTAGAAACACTCAAGCTTGGGGCTTGAAATGAACAAATTATTTCTTTTGTATTACACCATTGCTATCTTAAATGATTGGTGTCTTGAAAAACTTCATATTTGTGCAAATAAAAAGAACAATTTGTTTATGTTATTCACATATTTTTGGGGATAACACCGCTCGAGGTGTTTTAAAAGAGTCAATTTGCTATGAATTGTTCATTGTGCATTCAGTGATTAGCAAGTTGAAGTGTTTTATCTTCTCCCCTCACACCTTTTGGCGATCTTGGGCGAGCGAAAGAACATTTTTGAGCTTTACAATTTATTTTCAAGTTTTACCTTAAAGAGGGGGCTTGCTTTGAGATACATCTCACATTGGAGAACTCATTGCAAGGTCTTGAAGCACATTTATTGGTGGGCTATATCAAAGGTTGTGAAATGGTAAGAAAGTAGCTTCAAGTCCTGCTAACAACATACTACACCTAATCCTACACCTTAAGTGGAACAAGAATGGTTAAAGATCCTTAAGTGGCCAGCGGGTGAGTGTCAGATTTCCGCATTCACAGTTATGACTAAGAACCAAATTGTTTAGAAGCCACCCTATTTAAAATTTTATTTCGAGAAGCTACTTGAAATTTCCATCTACTAGTCCCCACCATAAGTTACATGTAAAATCATCTCTTCGGAGCATGAGGCAAGCCTACCTCAAGAATGGTTTCTATCCCCTAGGGTTGTAATTGCTTGTTTATGTTAAACTCACCAACTACATTCAAAATAATTTGACATCAAATTTTGTGGTTGATTTAAAGAAAAAGAACACATTGAAACAAACACTGAACGAGATGGTTGAATCACGAACCCTTTGATTTAGTGCATACTTTTGAAAGAAGCCTTATGTTTGCACTCCTTGAAAGGATTTTTCCTTAAAGGTTTTTGAATATTCCAGATTTTATTTCAAGTTACATTAATCAAAGTGAACATTTGGGGACTATGGCTTGGGTGTTGTGATTTCACAACTTAATCTATAGACATGATGGTCACATAATTCCATGCTTGTTGAGTCAGTCCAAGTGTTATTTTATCACTTGCCATATTCCAAAACATGGATAAAGTTGAGAAAGTTATTTAACAGGATCATTGTTCAAACCAAATTATTGGAAAACGAGATGAGTCACATAGTCCCTCATCCATGATTTCCATCCTACTTATTAGAAATCAAAAATCAAACAAACCATTGGGGTCATTCCTTCACTCAGACATCTATGATATTAACAGTTACTTGGAACTCGCAGACAGTTCAAGTAAGCTTTCCTGCAACATATCCTCTAGACAAGGAAGTGAAATATCGACCCTAATTCTTCAACATTTTGATTTCTGAAAAGTAGCACCACTTCAAAACAACACTTAGACCTTAGGGTCCTGAGCTTCATAGAAACCGCCTCAAAACACTGTTATACCTTATGACCATCTAGTGACCAACTTCTCTAGTTCAATAACCAGACCTTATAACACCGATCCTTCAACCTAGTCTCACATACATTGAAGGTGAACAAACTAACATCATAAGCAATTTGAGAACCTTGATATTTCAGAAGAATGAAACACCCTGCCAATTTCTCATTGCATCAATCATCTTAGATGAAGAGGAAAAAAACATAGCAGTTGAAAGACCTGTGTTACCACCACCTGTGTAGCAATAGACATACATCCCTCATGATTTTTGGCAAGAAAAAGATCCTTAAGAATGGTAAAAGAAAGATCCTTAAGTGGAAATATATACTCCGACTTTCAAAGAATCGCCCTACAAAAAGGTTCACCAAAGGGTTCTTCTTAAGAAGATATCGCACCTACCAAAATCAACTAGACTTTTTCTATTATTGCTTTGCACCAGTAGGCCAAATATTTTCCAGAGACTAGGAGTTATGAAAATAGTTAGAAAGAGCTTGGAAGTTGTTTATGAAAACTACAAGATCACAACACAGGAAGAAAATGGAAGCAAGCAAGAACACCACCAACATCCCACTAGCAAACACCATGAATGACGAAGGTGGCCCATGAGGATATAAACCAAGTGACCTTACAATAGGGTATTGAGTATCAAAACATCCCCAAAACATGTTGATCTATTACTCAAATCACTCTTATCAAGGGTCACAACATTAAGTAGGGAAACAACATCAAGGGTTTCAAAACTCCCATCAAGGAATAAGTCCAAAACATCAAATTGCCCTAAATAATATTGAGAGAGATCTTGAGGAAATTAAACGAAATAAAAATCCAACATATCACCAATGCCATGTGCAAAGTTAGAACATTACATATCCACAACCAACAAACATCATTCCATAAACACCTCAATTTCCACATCAACAACACTTCCAATATTCACAATATTAAGAAGTTCTCCAACACCAAGGTGTACCTCAAGTGCAATATCAAAATGTACCTCAATCGTAGTATCCAAAAGTTTTGTAACACCAAGGTGTACCTCAAGTGCAATATCAAGATGTACCTCAACCACAGTATCAAGAAGTTCTGCAGCACAAAAATGAACCTCAAGTGCAATATCAAAATGTACCTCAAAGATAGAATCAAGGAGTTCTACAAAATCAAGAGTAAAACAATCGAGAAAAGCCATAGAGGAAAGATAATCAATCAGGAAAGAAATTCACCCCTTTGGGAGAGACTTTAGATGTAATCATGCACAAACTATTGCAACAAGAACTTATCAAAATCAATGATAGTCCAACTTATGGTGAACCAAGCTTTAAAATACCTTGGTATAACCAGTATGAACAATGTGAGTTCCACAAAATCAAGGGTCATAGAATGAACAAATGCACAACACTCCAAAATCTCATCCAAGACATTATTGATCAAGGAGAAATAGCTATTGAAGATTACATTCAAGGTCCATCTACTAATGACAACAATGTCTCAACCTTAAAAGTTAAAAACAATGATCAAGAGCTATCTATCACTAATCACATTGACAATGTCTCTACATCATCCAGTGAGCAAGAGGACATACATCAAGAATTTATTCCCAAGCATGATCAAATTTAATCACCCAAGTCTAGCAATGATCTGGTCCAAGATATAGTGATATCATCCAATCTCATGGCAGTACATATTGATGATCAATAGACTCTTAATCCAACACTTATACCCAATGCAAAAATCTAAGCCAAGAGCTATCGCCCATATGTCCACATTTTGAGAAAATCCAAGGATCCTTTACAAGCAAACCTTCCTTTGAAATTGATCCTTGTCAAGAATGTGATCCAAATCATATCAAAGATGATACCACACAAATTCAAGATCAAGAATCCATATCATCAAAATACCATTATGACTTGACATATATCTTCTAAGACATCCCATGTTTTCCAAAAGAAGAACAAATTCATATACCGAGCACACATACATATACCCATGAGATGCTTACTCCTAATGGACATGTAGATGATATTAATCTAAGACAAGATTCCCATACTCTTTATCTCATTACCAAAGAACAAGAGCCTCCTACTCTTAACATCTCTACAAAGGTTCAAGACACAAGAGAATCCAAAGACATATCAGAAAGGGATCAGGAAGAGGACTTATACATAAGTTGTGAATCAAAAACATCTTGTATAGATATATCAGAAGGGGATCAAGAGGAGGAATTATACATAAGTTGTGAATCATAAACATCCTATGAAGGCATATCAAAAATGAATCATGAGGGAGAATTTTTTGTGGACAATAAATTAGAAAGACCTCTTGAAGAAGAATTAAAATATGATATTTCACAGGATCAGGTTGAAGATATCAATCAGGAAGTTATCCCACATATGGAGGATCCTATCACTTATAAACTTGGATCACTTACCTTTGTCAGAGAAAGCTATAGTACCAATAAAGAATCTATCACCTTTTAATATCCACAACGAAGTAGAGAAGGATTGGCACCTTGTTTCCAAGACAAAATATTCTATTGCCAATAAGATCTTTCAATGAATGCATTATCAAGGTAGAGGATTAGGCCTACATGAATAGGGTATCCTAGAACCAATGCAAATTATTCGTAATCCTAAGCATCAAGGTCTTGGTTATTCAAAGGAATCCAAACATATTAGTGATACCTCCATAATACTGGGGGAAACTCTATCAAATGTAAACACCAACATGGGAAGCATGAAGGGTTATTATGATGAAATTGCTAGCGACACTACAACTAGCCATATCAGGAATTGTCATCAACACATATTTCCACCCTCTAATTGGGACCAATAATAAGGGAAAAAGATATACCCAAGAACAAAACAAGTCATTAAAGCAAAAGAATTAGCAAAGCAAAATGGACAAGAAAAACTCAAATGGATACAAAAGAAAAAGTAAGAAAATCATCCCTATCAAAATCCATTAGTCAAAGAAACTATAGGGCAAAATCGAAAAGGGATGTTCATCCATCAAAAATTTCCAACAATGCAAAATCAAAAGTGGCAACCAATCTGTGAATGGCAATTCTAAACCTACACAAACACAAAGAACAAACACACAATTAGTCCAATATGCAAGTTAGAAACAACATTCCCCATGAAATTCATTTGAAGCATGAAAACAAGAAATAATATGAAGAACACAATAAGAAAAACTATTAAATCCTATTTAAATGTTCAAACTCTCAATCCCATGGGGGAATTGGTGTCATTTTGATGTGGAAAATGGCCCTTTCCCAATTCCTTGCAAGCTTGATGATCAATGGTGAAGATTTGATGCTCCTTGGTGAAATTTCTCCATAACCTAGCTATGACAATATGAAAATGGATAAAAATGCCTAAAATTGTGGAAAATGATCTTACATGGATTGTGGATCCTCAATCCAAATGAGAGCCTTCTATTTATAGAAGAGAATAATGGAGAAAGAGGAAAAAGGGATGAATGTGGGACAAAAGACCAACCAATAGAAAAAGGCCACTTGTCAACATGTGAGTAGAGGAGGAATGAGCACATTTTGATGAATGTGCAAATAAATGTAGTTAGGAGGATATTTCAAATTGATGAAATGACAAGTTGGAGGGAAAAAGGAAAATGGAGTTAATGCCACTTGGCTCAAGGCAAAGGACATGTAAGAGGCTTTTAATGCCATGTTAGATGTACACACCTTTTTGGAGGGATTTTTTAATTTGAAGAATATTCCCTCTTTGATGCCATGTTGAGAGAAAATAAGAGATTTAATAAATCAAATAAAATGATTTATTTGTGAAAGTTGCAAAAGTTAGAGGATTTGAGGGATTGAGATTAAGATTAATCAGGATTTGATTAATTTAAAAGGAGATTAGCTAATGTGACAATTTGATTTAGATTTTTGGATTGATTTAAATCAAAGTTGAGAGGAATATGAATTTAGACTTAATTAAATAAAGTTTAATTTATTTAATTAAAGAGCATGGTGTTAGTTTTAAATCAGATAAAGATGAATTTATTTAATTTAAATGAGACGACCTTAGAGATTTATTAAATAAAATGAATTATTTAATAAAAGAGGGACTATAGGATTAACTAAATAAAATGATTTATTTAATTAATAGAAGATGATGACTTAATCATATAAATTTGATTTATTTGATGACTTAATTAGACAAATTTGATTTATTTAATTAAGAGATGAAATGTGATGAATTATAAAGATTATTTAATTAAATGACTAGCAAAGGAGATGATTTAGGACGAACTAGTGTTAGTAAAATTAGGATCAAGTGTATAGGATCAATTTGTATATTTTTCATGTCTACACAATCCATCCAAATCTCATATCCCTCAACGTATTTTTCCATCCATGATATCCAAATATCACATTGACCACATGTTGGCAATAAATCTTTATCATAAGGAATCTAAGGGCACTCTATCATGATGTGCACATCAAGATAAGGTTAACTTCAGTATCAACAAGGAAGATAAGAATTATCAGGGGTTACATTCAAGTGCTTGTATCCTAGCAAAACAACTCCTCCAAGAAGGAAATCATTGGCACATCATGAAAACAACAATGACCATATTAGCACCAAGAACGTCTACATCGACACCACTAGGTGGTCCAACATGAGCAAAAAATAAATAGGTGTCTTATGTGACATTAAAAAACAAGAAAAAAAAATAAAGGGAAAAATTCAAAGAAAAAATCATCCTCCAGTGAAAAAGTAAATAGGTGTCTTATGATGAAAACCTAGTAAATAGGTGTCTTATGTGACATTAAAAAACAAAAAAAAAAAATAAAGGGAAAAAGTCAAAGAAAAAATCATCCTCCAGTGAAAACCACTATGGTGGCGCTTTGGACAAGTACCATGAGGAAAACCTGGCAAACAAGCATCATGTGTAGAATCAAGCATTTACATGTGCCATTTTAGGTGGAAGCATCTTAGTTGATCCATAATAAACCCAAATCCATTTGTTTTCAAAATCCAACTTATCTTGATATTGACAAAAGTTTGGTAAACACTTTATACTTGCTTATGGAAAACATATTGACATGGGTCACTATCATTGATCCTATCCTACCCAGCATTATTCGAGGCATCATCCAAAGGGCATACTTTATCACAATAGTTTATCCTATCACAAGATAAGCCATCACCTAAATTGTTAGACGCTGGGGGAAAATGCTTGCATCTTGCTTCAGAACAAATCTTTATCTATGTCTTCTAACTCATAGTGTGATCTAGGCATCATCCCATCAACAAGGTATCCTGACAATGTACTATCAGGGTAACCTTCCAAATAGTTCATCCCAAAAATAAGGTGTACCACCAATGCACTACCAAGGTAGCCTTCAAAGATGATGACAACATGGATTATTCCTTCACTCAAAAATTCTAAGATATCAGCAGTTACTTGAACCCCACAGCTAGTTCAAGTAAGATTTTCTACAACATATCCTCTAGAAAAACATAGTGAAGTATCAATCCAAGTTTTCAACATCTAATACCCCAGGAAAAATGGTAAAAATCAAAATCAAAATCAAAATTATCAAAAAATAAAAAACATATGAAAAAAATCAAAAATAAAACACCATTGGGGTCATTCCTTCACTTAGACGTCTATGATATCAATAGTTACTTGGAACTCACATATAGTTCAAGTAATCTTTTCCACAACATATCCCCTAGACACAAAAGTAGAATATCAATCCAAGCTATCAATATTGTTTATTCCAAAAATAGGTTTATGCTTTGAGTCAAACGGTCGAACTAAGTGGTCTCTACATGTACAATGTAGACAAGGCTTATCACCCCTCAAGGCCATAGGTTAGCCCCATTAGGTTTTTATCAGGCTTTCTTTTAACTTATTCAAAAATACAAAATCCAAACAAATCCAAAATATTCCAAAATCCAAAAACATTCACAAATAGAAAAACCCACGAAATCAATAATAGGATCAAATAGGTGTCGAGGTTGTCTCTCCCTTGGTTGCAGTGGTTTGAGACTCACATGCAATCATTATAAACCAATATGTTAGGGTTTCACTCTGAACATGTCAAGCGACACAAAACGACACAAAACATGATGACAAACAACATTTAGGATGACAACAAGAAAATGCTAATAGGGTTTAAATGAAACAAAGGAAAATGCAAGATTATGAAACCAATGGAAAATTTAATTGTACAAAATCTGAAAACCACCTACACCATTGAAAAAATCATGAAATTCTACCCCATTTTAACAAAAAAGTACTGAAAAATAATTTTGTATGACCAAGATATGGTCGTTTGAAGATAGGGTAAAAATTACAAGTCATAGAGCAAACAAAAGTGAGGTTTCAAGAGCAAGGGAAAGCTTTTAGAGCAAGTGTGAGGTTTTCAAATGCAATACTTTAAAGCAAGTGAGAGATTCTTAAGCAAGGTTGAGGAAACAACTCTAGAGCAAGAAAAAAGCGAGGTTTTAAGTCAAGTGCATGAAACAAAAGTGAGGTTTAAAGTCAAGAGCGAGGTTTTAGGTCAAGGGTGAGGGTTTAAAGGGCAAGTGTGAGGTTCTGACCTAGAAAATGCAAGGAAAATGATGCAGATACTCAGAAATCACCAGAGCTTCGCTATTGACTCAAGAAATTTTGTACACACATAACAAGAATGCAATGAAATAAAAATGTGAAGCAACAAGGTGCATGCAAAGACATTGATGCCTACATGACATCTAAAGTCTCAAAACACATCCACGCGATGTGAGGCTCCCTAAATCTTCACCATAGCTCCTTAACAATTGACAAAACAAAAACATTCAAATATCTTGAAAACACAATAAATACAACATCAAATAAACATGAAAAAGCACATTTTTTTTTTTAAAGCTCAAAAATCCTATTTCCGCCATCACCTATCTGCAATAAAGGTTTATCCATAATAAAAAAAATATCACACTCACCCTTTGACAAAACAAACAAACAAACAAAGCAACATCAAAATCTAGAACTTTCAAGCAAACAATCACAAGGATTTGAACACAAATAGACAAAAACAAATCCAAGTATAACTACCTATCTATTGACAATTCCCAACAACATCCTGAGATATGTCTTAACAGATCCATTCCTATGATAGACATGATCAACACCGGATAATAGTCCTATGTACATTAGAATGTGTTAATCAAACTGAATTTAATCTAATACACCAATGAAACATTAGATTAAAGAAACTAAATTAAAGAAAGCAAAATGCAAACTCTAAAGCACAAGCAGCTCCTTCAAATTCGTCCCATTGTCCTCTATCTCTCAGGAATTTGATTAAAGATGTTGGCTCTCAGTTGTGCAAACAACTACTTTGTTGAAATGATCACTTAAGAGAATGAGATTTAATGAAAATGCATGTGCATTGCTAATAAGATTAAGCTATGAAATTGAAATGCTATTATGCTAGAATGTAACTATAGTAACTGTGTATGAAATCTAAGATTCGAGAGGTCCTTTTCAACTCATAAGAGGGTTGTATTTATAGATTTTGGAAGGCAAGAATTCAATTGGCCAAGATCAACGATTGAGTTCAAACCTATTAAGATGAACAGTGAGAGATCGAGAATTTGAAAAGTAGATGGAATTTTGAGAGACAGATGGTAAATGAAGAGACAAATGGAAGATGTGTCCATAATTAAAATAGATAATATTTAATTATGTGTGGGAAATGAAAAGCTTCATAATTAAATATTTGAAAACATTTAATTATTGAGAAGAGAAAAATCTTTTAATTAAATATTTGCAAATATTTAATTATTGAGAAGAGTGAAGAATTTCAGAAAGTGTTTTAATTAAATATTGAAAGTATTTAATTAAATGTGAAATGAAGAATACCATTTAAATTTAGAATTTAAACTTGTGATAATTAATATAAATAAATTGTGAAATCTATTTAATTAATTAAGAGGAAAGTAGCATTAATTAAATAAAATTTATTTAATTAATTAAACTAGAAGAATTGGAAAATGAACAATATAAATAAATAATTAAATTTATTTATATGTAGATGACTTAAGAATATTAATTAAAATAATTCATATTTAATTAATTAACAGGTTTGGTTAACTGTGACCATTTTTAGATGTGTACATTTTGCCCCTCTTTGAAGTGATGTGTTTTACGCATTGCTTCAAAGAATTTTTCCCCAGATTTTTAGAAATTACCAATGCTATATGCCCCCTCGGGTGATGAATCAGATAAAGATGATTTTTGGAATTTTTTACTGATTTTCTATCTGATTCATCGACCGATAAAGATGATTTGATGAAAACCCCTATTGAAAGATTGATATGAAGATGAAGAACTTTGATTTTGCCCCGATTGATGATGTTTTTTGATTGATAAATTTGCTTCCATGCGATATGAAAAACAAATAGTAGAAATGATTGATAAATTTGCTTCCATGCGATATGAAAAACAAATAGAAATTGAAATTGATTGATAAATTTGCTTCCATGCGATATGAAAAATAAATAGTAGATGAAATTAATAAATTTGCTTCCATGCGATATGAAAAGCAAATAGCAATTTTGATTGATTTGATTAGAAGAAGCGATGTGATTGATTAATTGAAATAAATAATTTGATGCATTGATACAAAATGATGAACAAGAGAGGATGATAAGTGATAGGAGATTGGTAAGAGAAAATGAGAAGAAAGAAACAAAAATAGATTCAAAAAAATGAGTATGATGTTGCCCCAGTCAAACTACAAGCCGAGATGGATTGATGATGATGATGATAGTGTTGTTGATTAGGGAAGGATACATCCTAGAACAACATGAGGATAGGGAAGGATACATCCCGATGATGATGATGATCAAGGCTTGCATTAAGGCTAGGAACAAGACCAAAGGTATGATTAAATGATTTGTGCTAGATTGAATTGATTGATAAGATGAGATTGGAAGAAATGATTGGATGAATTGATTGAGATGATGCAGATGAGATGTGATGGATATGATAATGATCATGCACAAACTAATATGGATGCGATCTATCTAATATGAAAACTAAAATGCAAAGTTGTCATTTTGTGAGCTGCTTTATGCTTTATGTTTCATCATTGAGCCTTTTTATATGTTGGAAGTAAGTACAAGCATCAAAGGGTATGTTAGCACCAATGATGACCTGAATACTGCTTTCATAATGTTTGATGTAGCAAGTTAATACAAGCATCGAGGTATAATTGAACCAAGATGATCTGAGTATTGCTTGCATAAACAAACAAAAGTTAACCATTTTCCTATGCAAATTCCGAAATGTCATCAATGATACATTGTAGAGCATGTCCCACGATAAATTTGCACAATACTAATGATTAGCTTACAGACAGCAAGTCAAGAAAAATCATACTTCTTCCTTGTGATTCTAGTTTAGTACATCATTGAACCACTCCAAAGATATGATGTCATCAAATATCAAAACAACAATTGCAACTTATTGCTTTAAGTTTTCCATTCATTGAATTCAGATTAAGATCATCCAGTTTGTTTCAGTTTCAATGTATGACATGTCTCAAAGTTGTTTTGACCAGGCTTGATTGGATATTCGATTGTTGATTTGATACTTGATAATTGACACATGTTGCTTGTTTGCTCAAAAAAAGTTGATTTCCCCCAACGAGTTCAGGATTTTTCCCCTAGTCTAAGGTGAGACACGACCATTTTATTGATGAAAGCATATGATTTATTGATTTTTCTTTGGATTTCAGGAATATTTTGATTTTTTTGAATTTTGATGTTTTTTAATTTTTTTGGATTTTGATGATGACGATATCAGTGCTCTGTTTTGAGATTTTGTTGAAAACCAAGCTAAGGTTGATTGATTAGATTAATGGATTGATAGTTTGACTAAGTGTGTTGAGCCAAATAGAGATGATAATGAACTTGTAAACCCAAGGAAGTTATGTTATCCTAGAGTAAACTTGTTCACAAGATGATAGTTTGACTAAGTGTGTTAACTCAAACAAGGTGATAATTGATTGGATTCGATTGATCAAGATTGATCAAGATTGATGAAGCTTGATTTGGAACAGAATTATTTTGATGATTTGATGTGACACATGCAAGTTAGATGTGACTGATATGAATTATTCAGATTGATGTTCGATGAAAGATAAATCTTGATAAGGAGCGTCTTCCTGTCAAAATATGCCATGGGCTAGTGATTTGGATATTTTGGCTCGTAAATGCTTGACCAATTTGATTTTATGTCTTCCAATGTTCAGATCACCACATAAGTTGGAGGATATATATCAAGATCCATTCATGAAGCAAGATGTAAACATTTTCCCCCAATTTCTAGCAATGTATGGAATGGCCATGGGTGGATTCTTGAATAGGTGGATGGATGGATGGATAGATGTGGTAAGCATGCAAAGGATGCCAAGGATTATCTTGCAATAAGATAAGGTGTTCGAATAGAGGAATGCTCATTCGGATAATGCTTCAAGGCTCAGATAACGTTTGGATTGGATAGGATCAATGGAAATGACCCATGCCAAGATGTTTACCATAAACAAGTGTAAAGTGTTTACCAAACTTTTTCGAGATCAAGATAATGTAAATAGATGGTAATGGGCTGGATAAATGGTTCATGGATGAATAGATGATATGGCTGGAATGTTGGCTTTATGATAAGATGCTTTTTTCTTGAATTAGCGCACGTAGATGCTCGATTCTACACATGACGCCTGTTTGCCAGGTTTTCATCATGGTACCTGTCCAAAGCGCCATCAAAATGGTTTTCGCTAGAGGACGATTTTTCTCTTTACTATTTCCAATCCCTTTTTCTTTTCTTTTTTTTGTTACCAAGACGCCTGTTTGCCAGGTTTTCATCAAGGCAACGATTTTTCTCTTATTTTGATTTTTTTGTATTTTTTGAGAGATTTTAAGTTGATGCTGAACCACCTAGTGGTGTTGATGTTGATGCTTCTGTCATAATGTGCCATCGATATCCTGCTTGAAGAAGCTACTTTGCCAAGATACATGCACTTGAATGCAACTTTTGTGATCCATGATCTGCTTTGTTCATACTAGAGTTAACTTCATCTTTGTGCGCACATCGCGATAGAGTGCCTTCTGAATCCTTATGATGAATGGTTGTTGCCAACACATGGTTAATGAAAGAATTGGATATCATGCATGGAGGCATGGATGGAGTGTGTTTAGGAATAAAAGGTGGATTAGTTGAAAGTTTGGAACCTTTGACTCTCCAAACTTGGGAAGATGAGCAGTGATGAGTGGATATGGAAGTGTGCATGGAATTAGGACCAACTGCTTGATACACTTTGTATGTTGCTTGAGAAGCTTGCTTTTGCCTTTATGGAAATCTTTGATGGATACTTGCCCCTTTTTAATTTTTCCCCATAGTTTCTTTGACTGATGGAGTTTGATAGGGATAATCTTTCTTTGTATTTTTTGGTATCCAAGTGTATTTGATTTGTCTGGTATGATTCTTAGCATCTTTTGTTTTGATAACGTTCTTCATTTTTTGATTCAAGTCTTTCTTTTGACGTTGGTCCTAATTTGTGGATGGGGTGATGGGTGGATGAAGATTCATGACGTGGCTAGTTGTAGTATTGGCATTGGTTTCATCATAAATATTTTTCATGCCCCCTATGTTGACATTTGCTTGAGACGAAGTTGCCCCCAATTTTATGAAAGTATTACTGATACATTGAGATCCCTTGATTGTCGAATAACCAAGGCCTTGATTCTTAGGATTTCCAATAATCTGCATTGGTTCTAGGATGCCTTGTTCATGTAGGCCTAATCCTTTGCCTTGATAATTCATCTGCTGAAAAAGCCTATTTGCAATAGGATATGATTTACCTTGGAAACAAGGTGCTAATCCTTCTCTGCTTTGTGGTGGATCTTCAAAAGTGACAACTTCCTTATTGATAAGATAATTTTTCCTTACAAAGGTGAGTGATCCAAGTTTATAAGTGATAGGATCTTCCATAATTGGGATGAATGCCTGATTGGTATGTTTATCTTGATCTTGTGAGATATCAGATTGTAATTCTCCTTCAAGAGGTGTTGATGCTTCACTGTCCTTGTAAAGGTGTTCCTCATGATTCATTCTTGATATGCTTTCACATGATGCTTCTGATTCACAACTTTTGTAGAAGCCTTCTTCATGACCCATTTCTGACATGTCTCCGGATTTCTCTATATTTTGACCATGTGTATAAATTTTAAGAGTAAGAGACTCTTGTTTTGAATGACGATCATCTATGTGTCCATCCAAAGAAAGCATATTATGGGTAGATGGAGGAGTATGTGCTATATGGATATGATCATCATTTGTGATATCTTGTATAGATAGGAGAGTGCCCGTTAGATTATTGTAGTATCTCGGAGATACAAATCCTTGATCTTGACTAATTCTAGAATTACTTTCGACATGTTTTGGATCAAGTTTTTGACATGGGTCGATTTCAAAGGATGGATTTCTTTCAAAGGGTTTTTGGACATCGTCATAAGGCATGGTAAGTGGCTCAATATCCTCTTGATCTTTGAGTGGACTTGGATCAAATGGTGAGTTGAGGATTCTTTCACTGTTCACAACCGTGAGGTCGAAGGATGTCAATATGCCTTGGGAGGGACCATTGCTAGACCTTGGTGATAGCTGTTGATCATGCTTTGAAATATGTTCTTGAGATATGTCCTCTAACTTATTAGGCATTCTAGAGACATTTTCAATACGATCATTGGTTAATGGATCATGGATTATGTCAATAGGATCAAATATCGTCAACACTCCTTGAAATAGATCTTTGTAGGAGGGGTCTTGATCATAACTAAAAAATGGCTCTTGATGAATGTTGATTTGATCACTAGATGGGGTAGACATATCTTCACAGTGCTCATTGATGGATTGATTTTGATCATTGTCTTCAATAGTTATGGTGGATAAATTTCCAATTTTTTCAACCATATGATCAAATGATGTTGGAATTTCTTGAAGAGGTGTGATGAGCCCTTGATATGAGGATGATGGGATACTTTGATCTTGACTTGGAAAAGAATCATTGGATGAAGGAGATGGAGTAACTTGATCATTAGATGGAAGGGAAGCTTTGGATAGGATGGAAGAATTGTCATGCTCTTGGGATGTGATTGATTCATGAGAGGGTATGGATTCATAAGATGGGGTGGAGGGAGGACTTGGAAGAATATTTTGTTCTTGAGATGGAAGAGGATTATCATGGGTGAATAATGAAAGGAGGGGATCATCATATGATTCTTGAGATATGGGATCTTGATCAAAGCTTGGAAGGGTTTTTAGAATTTTGGTATCATGTGATGGAGTGGAAAGAATGTTTTGATCGAGATGTGTAGATTGAAATGAATCATTGGATGTAGAGGATATGATAGAAGAAGGTAATTCAATGGGATCATTGAATTGGGTGGAAGAACCATGAGGTTCATTTTGAATTATGGGGGATGAAGATAAATGCATGGCATGATAGGATTGGTCAATGTTATTTGATGGCTTAGATTTGGGCTTCCCCTTTAACCTTTGCAAAAATTCAGAAACATTGAATCTGGTTGATGTTGTTTCTGGAGGAGAAGAGGTTACATTCATATTTCTGTCAAAGGAATTTTTAGTTGTGCCCCCTTTTATTTCCTTGATTTGCCTTTGGATTTCTCTTACTTGCTGGGTAAGAGTACTAAGATCGTTTAAGGGAGTTTCATTCTTTTTAAGATTCTCTTTAATTTTCTCCATATTGTAGTCAGAGGGCAATTTGGCACCTTGGTTTTCCAATAAAAGAAAGTATCCTTCTTTATTTTGCTCTAAGATCTTTTCCATAGTTAAGAGAAAATTTGGATCTTGTTCAGCTTCTTGAAGCATTTCTTCCGTTATCTCTTGATTTGAACTATTTTCATAAAGCTTGTGAACAAGATTTTCTTCCCCATCACCCATGTTTTAAAGTTTTCGGATGATCTTATCTGAATTAATGTTTTGAAAACACAACATGCAATAGGAAGAAAATTGTTTTTAAAGACACAAAATCTAAAACATTGAGTGTATGTTCTTGAGATTTTCACAAGTTTTGAACAAAATAAGTATTCCAAGTAGACTCACTCTTAGTTTTCAAATAGGTCATCATAGAAATCACAGCCCACAACTTAAATTCACATCGACTCACATAGCCATGTCACCCCCTAGAGGGCACCCATGTTTTTGTCTTTTCCAGGTGCGTACTCAAGGTGACGGAAGTGGATACGGAATCCCCTGAGCAAAAAATCTGTGGTGATTATATGGTGAGTGTCTTGGGGGTAGATTCTTTCCTCCCCTTACACTGTGATTAAAATGATGTTTGGTTACTGACACGGTTGGCTTTCTACACTATGGTTCGTAGTTAAGGTTTCCGTTCGGCGCGACAATAGATAAACTCCCTCAAGAGACCTCCCAACCTTTAGAAAAAAGGTTTTGGGGATCGTTATCTTTGCACACTGCTGTCGAATTGTGGACTTTCCCCGAATTCGCTTTTGATTATAATGGGTTGGAAAAGTTGGCTTTGGTTGTTCCCACTTAGGTCGTTCCTTTTGGGTGAGTACTTTTTCCCACAAGAGCAGGCCCTCTAAAGGATGTAATAAAGCATAAAAATTGCATGAAAATGAAAAGGTAGTCTAGTATTTTGGTCAGCCAATTAAGGGGAGAGCATAGACCTATTGCCACAAACAAAACAAACAATGTTCTTTTTATAGCACCAAAAGACAATGATTTAAACTAAGTGAAGATGTTGCTTCACAATAGACATGGGGTTCATTTTAATTGCAAAAATAGTGTGTGGTGACTATCCTAGGATTGATAAATTCCAGATTTTAAATTTCTATCCTAGGATTGCTTCATTTTATTCCCCATACATCAATAAAAACTCTGGTCGCGGTCGCGTTGGATCCAGACAACAATTTAAGAATGAGATTATAATTGCTCCCAAAGTGTTTAAAAACACTTGTTACAATCATGTGATAATGTTTTTTCTTTCATTTTCATGATCCATGGTCCTTTAAAATCTGCAATACAAGCTCTAAATGTTAGATGGAATCAAGAAACAAGAAGATACGAGGGTTAGATAAATGATTCAGCATAACAACCCTAAAATTTAGACCAAGTTTCATTGTGGTTTGAAGTTAAGTGAGAATTTGAAAATTTAAACTTTTTCAAAGTTGATAAATACCTACACCATTAGATAGCTTATGAAATTATACCCCATTTCAAAAAAAAAAGCTCCGAAAAAGACCAAAATATGACCAAGATATGGCCATTTTAAGATTGACTAAAAAAATAAAAATCAGAAACTATATGCACTAAAACAGTCCATGGATGCGCTAAAAGATGCCATGTATGTGCTAAAACAGAGCCTGGATGTGCCAAAAGATGCCATGTATGCGCTAAAATAGAGCCCGGATGCGTCGAAATAGTCTCTGGATGCGCCGAAACAGACCCTGGATGCGCCAAAACAGTCTGTGGATGTGCCGAGACAGTCTGTGAATGCTCCAAAATAGTCTGTGGATGCACCAAAACAGTCTATGGATGCACTAAACCGAGACTCGTATGCACTAAAGCGTAACTCCAGTCCGTCACCTGTAAGAAAAATCTGCAAATAAAATATTAAAACGGGGGGATACCCCACGATGGGCGTCAAAAATGTGTACGTTAGAATGTGTTAATCAAATTGAATCTAATCTAATACACCAATGAAACATTAGATTAAAGAAACTAAATTAAAGAAAGCAAAATGCAAACTCTAAAACACAAGAAGCTCCTTCAAATTTGTCCCATTGTCCTCTATCTCTCAGGAATTTGATTAAAGATGTTGGCTCTCAGTTGTGCAAACAACAGCTTTGTTGAAATGATCACTTAAGAGAATGAGATTTAATGAAAATGCATGTGCATTGCTAATAAGATTAAGCTATGAAATTGAAATTCTATGATGCTAGAATGTAATTATAGTAACTGCGTATGAAATCTAAGATTCGAGAGGTCCTTTTCAACTCATAAGAGGGTTGTATTTATAGATTTTGGAAGGCAAGAATTCAATTGGCCAAGATCAACGGTTGAATTCAAACCTGTTAAGATGAATAGTGAGAGATCGAGAATTCGAAAAGAAGATGGAATTTTGAGAGACAAATGGAAGATGTGTCCATAATTAAAATAGATAATATTTAATTATGTGTGGGAAATGAAAAGCTTCATAGTTAAATATTTGAAAATATTTAATTATTGAGAAGAGAAAAATCTTTTAATTAAATATTTGCAAATATTTAATTATTGAGAAGAGTGAAGAATTTCAGAAAGTGTTTTAATTAAATATTGAAAGTATTTAATTAAATGTGAAATGAAGAATATCATTTAAATTTAGAATTTAAACTTGTGATAATTAATATAAATAAATTGTGAAATCTATTTAATTAATTAAGAGGAAAGTAGCATTAATTAAATAAAATTTATTTAACTAATTAAACTAGAAGAATTGGAAAATGAACAATATAAATAAATAATTAAATTTATTTATATGTAGATGACTTAAGAATATTAATTAAATAATTCATATTTAATTAATTAACAGGTTTGGTTAACTGTGACCATTTTTAGATGTGTACAAGTCCCATAACAGATAGAGCAAGTGATACAACTTTGTTTTTATCTTTTTGTAGTCTTATCTTTTCGATTTAAATTATTGACTCATTCCCAAGATCTCTCGAGGATGTCCATAATGATTTAGAGAGGAAGGAATGAGGGCAATTGAGCATCATTTCAATTTGTTGTTTGTTGGATATTTTTATTATACTACCATGATGAATACTTGCTTTGTTTTATGTGTGGAAGTCGTTTTGGAGCATTTCATGTAGCAGTGGCATGTTAGGTTCTTAATACCTCTTGTGTTACTGGTCTGACATGTTTTAAAGCTTATCACCCATACACTCTATAGGGTTTCCATATGTCTGGTATGAGCAAGAGTACTCCATGTTTGTAGAGTCAAAGTCCACACAATGGATACAAAGTCACCTTGGTCATTAATACCCTGGTGTATCGTATTTGTTTGCTACATCAAATAAGATTGTTCAAATTGTGAAGCCTCTAAGCAAAGCAAAATCAACTCATCAATGAATAACAACATCAACTATTCTTCACTTCTTATTAACATTTTCTTCTTATCAACATTTCTTCTATCATTCCTTGCACTTAACGCATCACATCAGCTTATCAAAAAATTTGGTTCATTATCCAGAATTTTCATGAAATTTCCTAAGGGGGCACCATCCATGCTATCCTTTTTGGGGCATACTAGGGTAACTCTTGCACCTGGAGCATACCGGGGCAATGTTCTTTGAAATAAAGCAACCAATACTTTGTATCAAAGAGGGGCAAAATGTAGACACCTAAAAATGGCCTAGCTTGTGAACTAGCATTTTGGCACTCATATTCATCTATTAATTAAGTGATTTAATATTTTTTAATTAATTCATCATCCCACAACATCCCGTAATGTCTCTGAACACCTTAGAATCATCCCATAATATCTTGGAACATCTCATAATCATCCCAGAACATCTCGAAACACCTCAAAATCATCACGTAATGTCTCGAAACATCTCAAAATCATCCTGTAATGTCTCAAAACATCTCAAAATCGTCTCATAACATCTCAGAATCATCCCATAATGTCTCAGAACATCTCAAATTCATCTTGAAACACCCCAAATCATCACACAACATCACACAAACCACATCCCAAAACCTTAATTCTACTATTAATCAGATAAAAAAACATTATTTGATTAATTCACTTTTTCATCATTTCTGACAAATTAAATAAATTTCATTTATTTAATATAAGTCCTAAAAACCCTAATTCTGCTATAAATTAAATAAAACATTTTTTATTAATTCACGTTTCATCATTTCAACCAATTAAATAAATTACATTTATTTAATAAAGTCATAATCTCACTTTATTTAATCTTGATTGATTAAATAATGCCAATTATTTAATTATGTCGCTAAATCATCTTATTCCCCTAAGTTGATTAAATTATTAAATCATAATAATTTAATTACGACACTTCCCCTCCAAATTTTGAATAATTAAATCAAAACTATTCAAATCAATTATAAAAAATCAAATCAAACTAATGCAACTTTGTTTGCAAAAAAGTAAAACTTGATTTGCACATTCAACTCCAAAAAGGAATTAATTAATTAAATCAATTAATTCATATTCCTCGCCCACTTTTTGATTGAGCAAATTACGATTGTTGACTGAACAATCTAATTTGTTAACTAATCAATCTAAATTGCTATCTGGGCAATCTAAGTTGTTAACTAATCAATCTAAATTGTTAAGTGAGCAATCTAAGTTGTTAACTAATCAATCATTTTCCTAATTAAGCCATCAATTTTCTAACTAAGCCATCTAAATCTTGACTGATCAATCTAAAATCCTGACTGATCAATCTAATATCTGACTAGCCAATCTATTCTTCAGTCACACAAATTTTGCATTCAACTTTGCACAATCTTCTCATGTCTAAATCCTCTCAACACACTCCGACTGTTGATCTTGATATTCTCCAACACGATCTTGATCGTCCATTTCAAATCACATCTTCTATATAACAAACACCTTTACTCATAAAAAAGGATCGGAGAATCAACATCATTTGCATAACGAAGTACTGTTGGCATTCACAACCACCATTATTAGTGCTTCAACCTCATTTTTTTAATCAACCAACATCAAGCATCATTCCTCAAGCTTTCACACATGAACTTTAGAGGCTTCACAGTGATAAGAATGACCTAATATCAAGCGAATACACTCCACTATAGGATGTTAACACTATGCTTTTGTTTACATTCAATTCAGTAATCGTAGATTCCTTTCAAATAGCTTAGTTTAATTTCATATGTATAGGATTAGATCTTAGATTAATATGTTTGATCTTAGTTTAGATTCTTGTTTCAAGCATGCTTGATCTTGTTTGAGTCTAACTTTCTCCCCTTCACACAGTATTTTAAAACACTTTTTGTGGGACAGGTCTAATGAACAATGTAGAATATCACTCATTAGGATGAAGTCCGGAAACCTCAAGAAGAAGGTGGAGTAGGCATAAGAAACCTAAAAAGACAAAATCTGGCATCAAGAGCCAAACTAATATGAAAAATGTACCAAAAACCTAATCTAATATGGTGTAGAATTCTACAAAAAAAATATTTGGAAAACATGGAGTATGACATAATTCTAACCATTGCAAATCCCAAAAATGGATCACAAGTCTGGAACTTTATGCTAAGATGTAGACATGTAATAACATATCATCTTACATGGCAAATCAATGATGGACTGGAAGCAAACTTCTAAATGGAATCATGGGGAGGATACAAACCACTTTTTGAATATCAAGAACTAAAAAATTATATAGCACACATGAGAAATAATACAAGTGAATCAGTTAGGGACTTCCTCACTATAAATGAGAAAGGTGAATGTAAATGGAAGGAATTGACTAACCTCCCATGGGATGAAGCATTTAAGGACCAACTAAGAGAGATCCTATAAAATAGGCAGGTATGCATTAATAGTAAGAAGGACAAAATAATTTGGTGTGGGGCCAAATCAGGGAACTACTCGGTTAAGTTAGGCTATCAAATACAAATAGCAGAAGGAAAAAAATATTGGCCACACAAATTATGTTGGGGAAAAGGCGTCCTACCAAAGGCAGTGCCATTCACATGGAAAACATCCCATATGTAGGAGAATGTTGGGAATGGTTACAACGAAAACTTAACTAGTCCACCCCAAGACAAAATAGAACCTAGGATCTCTTCACCAGCTGGCCAAAGAACTGAACGAAAACATGTTGGGGAAAGATATGGCTGGTGGCTCCATCATTAGTAATATGGAATATATGGAAAGAAAGGAATAGAAGGATATTTCAAGAAAAAACAAAGGTAGCATCAGAATGAATCCTAGATATAGAAAGGAACATATCTGAATGGATAAATTCAAGCATAAGAACACAAAGGAAGGAAAAATTCACATTGTGGGATGATGAGATCATGAAAAGCTGGACCTAACTAAGGCTCCCACCTTTCTATCAGGTGGACTTAGTCAACAAAGAGAAAATAACAAATTCCAGATGGACTTCCCCCAAAAGGCGGACTAAAATTCAACACAGATGGTGCCTCAAGAGGTAACCCTAGGATATCAGGTCTTGGATGTATAATAAGAAATAAAGAAGGCCAGATAAAGGAGGCATTATTAGCCAAAATCCCAATCGAAAAAAATTACTCAATAGAGATAGAAGCCATCCTAAGGGGCCTACAACTATACAAGAATAAAGGCTTTAAAGACATAAAAATAGAACATGATTTGAATGTATGTATCAACATAATATTAAAAGGCCAAATAGAGGACTAGAACTTACAATCAAAGATATAAAAGATAGAGGAACTAATGCAGAACACCCAAGTCCATTCAATCAACCATATATACCGAGAAGAAAATAAAGCAGTAGATTTCCTAGCAAACCAAGCAATAGATCAAGTTGAGGAAGAATAAAGTGGTAATAGGGAAGAAGACTAGAAAGGTTTGAAAGCAATTGTAGAGGTTGATATTAAGAAGCTAGAAAGGGAGTTAGGTAAGTAGCCCTGACTGTGAAACTAAATCCATTCGGTCTTGTAAAATGATACAAATAGCATAGCACTTAACTCTTAGGAATCTAAACTACAAACAAAAACAAGACAATAGACCAAATCCAAACACTCAAATAATAGAGATAAGGGATAGACCTTAAAATAGAAAGGTTTGATCCAACAACAATAGAACAAAAAGACATGACCTTAAGCGTTGATTCTAAGAATAGAAACAATCAGAGGCATATAGGGACAAACCCTTGGATCACAGTAGAAGTTTAGAAAAAAGAAAGTGGGTACTAGTTAACCTGGTCAATGATTTCAACTGATTATATAAGCCAACACAAAATAAATAAAGTGCAACCAATATTGTTGGCCATCCAATAATTTAATCCATTGACATCCTTTTCAAACCACAAAGTAAAACAATATAGCAAGATTCTATCACAAAACTCCCAGTTAAAGATTCATATGCATGGAACTTTCTTAGCAATGGGTAAAATTCCCCCATGGAAAGTTAATAAATTGACCTTACGAAAGTCCCCAGGGTTAAAAATCTATAAGGGCCTTGTAACTAGAGCAAATTCTTAAAAAATCAACTTCACCTTAAGCAATCAAAATAAAGCCAAGCAAGTGTAATCAGGACAATTAAGAGAATTGTACCGGCTGTAAAGAATAATCTTAATCGGGTGTTTCATTGTAAAACCAAAAAAAAACCTCCCTTTAAAAATCAAGTGAACGATTGTAATTCTATTTTAGGAAATTAAATTTGAAACTAATCCCTCTCCCAAAATAAGAAATTACAACTAAGGTGTCAATAAATTTTGAACTCCCCTACTAAATTGAAGTCCTTTGCAATTAAGAAACATCTTTAAGCAATACTTTCCTGTATTTAAGCCTTAGTGTAAACAAGCCTATAAATTGCAAAGATATCAGTGAGCATTACTTTCATAAAAGATCAAAACATAAAGGGAACATCAAAATCTCTCATTGGTTATCAACAAAAGTGGTTGGGTTAAAAAGTTAACCCATGACCTTATTATAGCAATAAAGCAATAATAGATTCTCTATAAAAACTGAGTTGCTAATGTTTAAAAATGGACTCCCATAAGTAATTACATAGGGGAGGAACACTAATGCTCATCAAAACAAATTAATTCCACAATCCATTGGAAATCCTTGAGGGGTACATATCCATGAAGTCTCTTTAGAAAATTGAACCCGATTTTGACCATAAATCGATGATATTTGTAACCATCCTCACCATAATCAAGAATAAAGGGCTAAAATTCAATGGTCAGATTGAGAAGCCACCCAAGATCGTGGGGACATGGAATACCCACCTCAAGCCGAACAAAAAGAAAAACTACCTCAAGCCCAACAAGAAGGGAGGGGTGGAAAAAATCTCGGGTCAAACTATAAACCAGTTCCTTGGAGATGTGTAGATCTAGTAGACAAGCAACGAACCTTGATGTAATATCAAAATTCACCCAATAGTGTTCATTGAAATGTATGAAATATCATTCAAGAATCATCTTAACCACCTTCAAGGTTAAAGGCCCACCATTAAGAAGCATACTTTTCAATTGATCATTGGAAATGGGGCCAAGAAATGCAGTTTGGATCCTGGTACAAGATAAAAGAATAGAGGTATCCATGAGGAAACAAGATCCATAGTGGATACACAAGGGATTGAAATAGGACCAATTAACAATGAGCCAAAGAGAATTCAATAGGAGTAATGATTATGAAGATGCCTCTTGGCCTTCAGATACTGAATAAAGGCACCAACTATGCTAAAATATTGATTACTTTAAAAACGTTACAAAAAAGATTACCAAAATAGGATAATCAAAGAGAAACCCCAAAATTTTACCTAAATCATTACACCACCCAAGGTGTAGGTAAGGTCAAGTACCTAACCTTAAGAGAAAAATAAGACAACTACCTCTAGTGGCATTCTAAACCTAGAACTTAGAAGCGTAGGAGTAAACCTAAAATTTTGAATGACCACAAGTGCAGTAGGGAATTAAGTTTCAACATTTTTTTAGAATATTTATTTTGGAAACTAATACTGAACAATAGTTAGTAAAACTTGGTTGATCCTTGAACAAGTTGGAACAAAGGCTTTGAACGTAAGATTGCAATTATATCGCCTCAAGTTGTATCTTCCAAAAATAATCCAACAAACTAAACAAACCCTGGCAAAAGCAAAAACCAGCTGTTTGATAAGAAGAACAAAAATGTCTCATGGACATCACATTTTTAGCCTTTAGTCTTAAACCCTATAAATATGGGAAGAAAAATCATCTTAAACCATCCTTATAAACTCATAAAGATGGAACTCAAAATCAATTTAAGGGAGCAAATACGATTCACTGAAATTTAGAAAACATCTATTAGGTTATGTTTGAATGAAACACATTATGAAGCTATATCATTTCATCACACCATTATCGAAAGCAAAATCCACCTCAGGGCATTTCGAAAGGGATATAAAGGGTAAATTTTCATTATCATAATATATGAACAATATCAACCAAAATAAAGTTGACTCAGAGAACATCAAGTGTGCCAATGAACATCCAAGTATATTTCAGTATTATAAACAAAAGACCAAATTGGCTTGATGGCCTCTTCTTTCACATTAGAAAGACGAATACCCTATTCACAATTTGGGTTCTACAAAATTTCTTTTGTATCAAAGAACCTACCATACATAAAATCGACTGTTAAAAAAGACTATTCAAAACAAAAAGATGCTTCAAGACATCCAAAAAAGGGCTTCTCTCTTTTCTTTGAGAATATTATTCTCACACACCACATTTGTCTGTGAACTCTTTGAATTTGACATCCCATTGTGTATCATGTTCAAGAACCAATCAAAAATGTCTCTTGAGGAATTCACAACCTGCCTCAACAAGGAAATGATGGTGCTCATATCCTGCATCCACTAAATTTGGAACGAATGGAAGATTCTCTGTAATAACCCCATGGATGTATTATGGGATGCCTTCTCCTAGGCAAGCCCCCACTAGCATCACCTCGAGACCAACAAGAGATTTTTTTTTAAAACCCTCTTTGCAATTTGTAACACCGTATCCTTGGGAACTCGAATATCTTGCAAGCATCCCACAAATCGAGAACTAATGTCAGTGTTAAGGTGATAGCAACCCTTTAACATAAGAAAATTATTCCCCAATGTCATTTTAACATCCCTGAGCACCATATGGTCCTTTTTAGCAAACAAACCTTGCAATCGTTGTTCGGTGATCGACCCTAAAAAATAAATTTGAATCTTAGAGCAGGTAAGATAAATGGAGGTCAAGACCAAACCGTAATTACTAGCCATGGCTTGCAATAAACTACCATACACCAGAAAGAAAATGTAACACAAAGAAAAATAAATCTCATGATAAGCCATTAGATAGGGAAGACTCTTGCACACACAACTCATTATAGGAGTCAGGGCTACAGTCATAATGACGAATAGATCAAAATGGTAGCCTCACACATGAGAAAGTCTTAGAAATGATGTAGTTGAAAGTGTCACCTCAAATGAAACATCCAGAACTATAATGTCATGGCATGTCACAAGCTCAAAAATCTTTCAAACGAAGCTCGAAGACCAGCCCACACATTAAATCAATTAAATGTGTGATGGAATAAACCTCTCAACATACAAAAGGCCATCATAATAGCACCCACACCAAGGAAAACTCCTGCTAACGTGGTACCAACTAGGAAGGTGGAATTCAAACAAGCAGCCCATAATGCACTTGATGGGACCCTTGTTAAAAATAAAGGAAATTCTCTACACATGGGACCCACCCCCCATCAATGGGTTAGATTTACCAAAAAAAATACAAAATATTAAATTAATAAGTATAATATACTTTTTTATATCTAATATTATTTAAATTAGTTTATATGAAATTTAACAATTTAGTTGACTTTTTAGAGAGAGGGGAATATATAAGGAGGGAGAGAGGCATGGGAGGATGAGAGCAAGAGGGAGAGGGATAAATAATGAATGAAAGATAAAGAGGTAGAGATAAAGAGATAAAATAAGAGAGAGAGAGGGTATATAGAGATAAAAAAGTAGAGAATGAGAAAAATATATAGATAGAGAGGGATTGATATAGAGAGAGGTAGTGGGGTGAGGGGCCTAGCTCAATTGGTTGAAACATCTTGTTGTAGACAAGAGGTCATGAGGTCTAGTCTCCCCTTCTTCCTCATGGTATTGAAGGGCGTGTCATGCCAACGTCATCAGTCATGTGAAAAATGTTTACTATGTGCACTACAGTTTATAGGGAGCTACCTGATTCCCGCAGTCTAAAAAAAATAGAGAGAGAGGTAGAGGGAGACAGAGATAGAAAGAGAGAGGTAGATAGATATTGAAGCATGTCCTAGTTGAGTATGCTAGGACCCATTCAATCTATGATGAATGGGCCCTCCTTAACTTAGGAAACCCCTTTTTGAACATATTCTTGGTGGGATTTTAATGATTTCAAGTCCTAGATCTGATATCAGCTTGTGTTATTTGAATTTTGAGATTTAATTTTAAGTTAAGTATAAATATAAGGTTATTTTACATAGTTTCACCTAGAATTTTTATGTGACTTCATGAGATCAAAAGCAAGAGCATTCAAGAGAATTCAAGAAGGCATTCAAGGGTAGATTATTGAAGTTTTATTGTAGCAATCAAGGGTCGTATCATCATTTCAAAGGCATAGTGCATCATGCATGTTGTTGAGCTAATATGGTGATGTAGCATTGAAGATCCAATTTAAGCATTGTTTCACATCCAAATTCAAGATCAAGATCTAAAAATTCCTTATAGCCACTTCATGCTAGATTATTGATTTATCATCCAAGGTATCATTGTTTCATGTTTCATGTTCATGCTTCATTGTTTCATCATAAGGTTTAATTACCATAACAGGCTTTGACCAAGGCAAACCCCTATTCCCTAACAATCAATAAATTTTCCTTTCCTTGTGATTACAACTTTTAGGTTGAAGATCAAGTGGAGAATAAAAGTTGCAAAAATTTTCAAAGTTGTAAAAGTTGTCATCTTTCTTCAAGATCATATAAAGACTTCTATAGAATTTATTTCTAACTTTCAGGAGCTGAACACTTGGGATCTGGGAGTGCAGACATTGAAGAATAGGATCTCGAAATTGATTTTCTAGAACCACAACAATGACTCATTCTCCATTGGGAAAATGAGTCCTCAATAAGGCCTAAAACAACACTTTTTCAAAAAGGTACACATCATTTCAACATCTAAAAACATTCTTATTTTCTATTATAACAATTAGGTTTGATTTTTTATTATTCTTTGTGCATTATACCCCTCATAATTGAATGAAACATCAAATAAAAAATTGGGTTCCCCCATTTGATCATTCCCATTTGGGGTGAACCTTCTTTGTCTATGTTGCATATATAATGGGGCAGTCACCAAGAAATTGGTTCTCTATCCTCTAGCCCAACCTTATGCTGACCTTGAGCAAACTATTTGGCCCACTTTGGATGAGGATGAACTATTCTTTGTAGACATTGATGACCATAGAATGCAACCCTTTATTGGATGACAAGGATGAAGATGAGCTCATTTCCCACATAATTCAGAATGGCTGTAGTAGGAGCCCACAACAACATGACTACCTTATCTGCCTATAAGACCCCTTGCAAAGTATTATACCCACCAATTCCATAGAAGAAATGACCCAGATCTTTCATTCCTTACTACCTCAACAACATGTACCCATCATACCAAGTCTGGATCTTTCATCTATCCAAGAATCATCCAAGGAATTGGAAGTCTTGCTAGGAAAAATGTTAAACATAAACAATGCCTTGACTGAAGAGCAACATAATTCTCTACACATAGTGCTACAAGCACACTCATCAGCATATGCACGGGATTACCATGATATGAAAGGCATAGATCTTGACTTATGTATGCACATGATTTATATCAATGATGGTTATAGACCCATTAGGCAGCCTCAAAGACAAATGAACCCTGCCTTGAGGGAGATAGTGAAAGCTAAAATTCAAAAACTCCTTGATGCAGGTTTTATTTATGCTATATTTGATAGTGAATGGGTCCCACCATTTATAATTGTTCCTAAGAATATAGCCACTAGAAAAAATCAATTTTCGTTGCCCTTCATAGATCAAGTACTCGATTCCTTAGCTGGGAAAAAATACTTTTCATTTCTTGATGGTTTTAGTGGTTATAATCATATTAAAATTGCACTAGAAGATCAAGAGAAAACTAGATTTACATGTCCTTGGGGTACTTATGCTTACTTTGTTCTGCCCTTTGGCTTATGCAATGCTCTAGCTACCTTTCAAAGGGCAGTAATCAACATTTTTTCTGACTATGCTCATGACTATATGGAAATATATGGATGATTTCACTACATATGGTGAGACTTCTGAAGAAGCCCTCAACAATTTGGAAAAGGTGTTGAAAAGATGTAAAGAACACAAATTGTCACTCAACAATGAAAAGTGCTTCATGATGATGACACAAGGCATCATACTAGGGCACTTTATATCTAGTACAAGGATTCAGGTTGATCCACACAAAATATAAATTATATCTACATTACCTGTTCCATAAAAGTAGAGAGATATCAAAAGTTTCCTTGGCCATATTGGCTACTACAAGAGGTTTTTCAAAGACTTCATGAAAAAATTTGCACCATTATTTGTTTTGTTGGGTAAGGACATTGAATTTGAATGGACATCAAAATGCTACCACTCATTTGAACAACTCAAGAAAACCCTAACTCAAGCACCTATTTTGAGAGGACCTAATAGACCTCTACCCTTTCATATACATACAAATTCTTCAGATTTTTCTATTGGATTAGTTTTAGGTCAAAACGAGGGCAGAAAAGAGTATGAAATTTACTACATCAAAAAAAATCTTCAAGAAGAAAAGTTGAACTATACTATCACAGAAAAAGAGATGCTTGCAGTAGTGTATGCTATTAATAAATTCAAGCATTACATTACTGGTTATTCAATATTTTTCCATACAAATCACACTGCTATCAATTATCTTATGAACAAACCTATAGTAGGAGGTATATTGGTTAGATGGCTCCTCCTTCTCCAAGAATTTGATATTACTATAATGGACAAACCTGGTAAAGCTAATGTAGTAGCAAATTTCTCTATCAAGACTACCAACACAATCAACTGAAGGAGTGGTGGGTGATTCATTTACAAATGAACATTTGTTTGCTCTGAATGTACACACTCTATTGTATGTTGATATTACCAAATACCTAGTCATAGGGCAGATTCTATCCCACTTTTCTCCTAGAGAAAAGAGACAGTTGATATGCAAATGTTTTCCATATTCTTGGATATCATATTTTTTGTTTTATACTAGCCTAGAAAACATCATGAGAAGATGCATAAGGAAAGATGGAATATTTGATATTATGAAAGCATGTCATGATGATCCATGTGGAGGTCACTTCACAACAAAAAGAACGACATTTAAGATCCTCACAACTGGCTATTACTGGCCAACTTTGCACAAATATTCTATTAAATACACAAGGAGGTACAATAGGTGTTAAAGAATGGGTAAACCAATTAGGAGTGATTAAATGCTATTGTAGCCTCATTTGACATTAGCTCCTTTTGATAAATGGAGTCTAGACTTCATTGGACCAATCTCACCTACTTCCAACAACAAGGAATACATTATTTTTTGCACTAGTTACTTGAATAAGTGGGTAGAAGTAAAGGCCTTGTACTTTTCCAAAGATGGCAATGTGGCTAAATTTGTATATGAGGATATATTTACTAGGTATGGAGTACCTAGAGAAACGATCATTGATCAAGGACCACAATTTACTTCTAACCTAATTACCAAACTAGTTGAAGAATACCAAATTAGACACAAGAAGTCAACACCTTACCACCCTCAGGCTAATGGTCAAGTGGAAGTCACTAATAGGGAGATTGGAAGTATTCTAACTAAGACAGTGTAGTTACATAGGAGAGATTGTGTTGCAAGGTTACCAGAAGATGTATGGGCATACAAAATAACTTGGAAAACCACCATTGGTTTTACACCTTATAAGTTAGTGTAACAACCCCGGTGTTCTTCATAGTAAAATTTCCAATGTTTTCACCTCAAGTGATAAACCATGATGCCAAAACATAGCAATAAATTTTTTTCTTTCCACAATGTAAATTACATGCACAATTGAAATAACACTATTTCAAAACTTTCATTGCATTCCATTGTAATTTCATAAATCTTTCCATAATATAGATGTCATATTGAATGAACTCAAGTATATCGTTCATGATTACATCCTTCCATATAAATGGGCACATGATACAAACATAGCTCCTCTAAGCTTCATATGGTAATAGATATACAAACCGGTCTTGATGTCGCTGCATTAGTGCATACATTTTGAATGTCCTTGCTCACTGTTGCAAACACTCAGTTTTCCCCAATACTGGCACAAACATCCACAAACCTTGACTACTGACTGATGAGGAGAAGCATCACTTAAGCACTTTTCCACCAACCACAGACTCAAATGCAGTCCCCCACACATCTATCATATGATAGATGGCCCTACCCTTCAATGAAGAGATTGGTTGGTAAACCTCATAACAAATTCCTATCTGAGCTTAGTGTTGTGTCCCTCAAACCATATCCTAATTATACAGTAGCTACACCTACGAGTATGAAAATCCTGAACTAGATTGGATACAAGGAACATAATGAACTGATAGTGTAAACAGTGACTACTTACACTACTTTTGCCAAAGTATTCTCACTCAGTACTTCGAGTGACAATCCTCACATTCACATACACAACTACGACTCAGTTTGGATTATGATCATTCTTATACTATGCCTAGGTAATTTCCTCCAATAGGTAATCTTTAACCCAAAAAGTAACCTATTCCCCATTTTCCAAAAATACAATGGTATCTCTACCAATAAGCCTAAGAATTAGTTACCCCTTCAATGGAAATTCCTATCCTAGGTATACCATATGAGCTTATCTTTACATAAATAAGCTATTCTCTTCAATAGACAATCTAGTCCAAAGTATAACTTAATAATCTAGAGTATTGCTACATAAGCCTCATCACAATCATAGATTAAATAACTGAATCCATTCAGTAAAATATCACACAATAAGTGATACCCTTCAAGAGTATAATCCTATCAATGATTGACCTCAATCGAAGAAAATAATATCAATAAATGATTTTGTTCAAGAGTGTAATCTCCTTAAAAGGGTTTAAACAAAGAGCCTACTCTTGTCAATACTATAACTTTGTATTTAAGAGTGTAATGCCACTAATCAAGTAGCAACTCTATTCAATAGGTAATTCCCACCTACGCTCCAATAATATGGAATTCCTCAAGCTCAAGTGATTTGGATTAGTCACAAAGGTGAGTTTTACCCTTGATACATCCTAATCTTAGGATATAGTCATCTAGTAATGACTAGTCTGATCACATAGGTTACTCCTACCCTATATGTTCCAATCAAGACCAATTGAATAACTCAACCAAATAGGTTATTCCCAACCATAGGTTTTAATGAGTAGTCAAGTATAAATCCCAAACTAGTAGGTAACATTCTATCCAGGATTGTAATTCAAGTATGATCAAGTGATCATGCAAGTACAGATTAGTAATGACTCATCCTATCATTTCTACCAAACTGTTGATGTACAACTAACATCATAAGCCAACAGTATCAAGTTATTTTGTGACATTGATATGTTTCACACTATGAATAGCCCTTAAGCTATTCGTGTTTAATCATATCTAGTATAGCAATACTTATGACAAATAAACCCTCCTAATATGTAGTAATCACAAGCAATTCACAAACAACATAAACAACTTCCATTTACCTTTCAAAGCAATTGCTATCTTTCCCTATTGCAAGTAATCTTAATATACCAATTAAACATTCAAGAATCAATCTTTTATAATCAAAGACTTGAATACAGGAAGATTATCCTCATGCCTATAATACACTTGTCCCTTTGACTATTTGTTGTGCAACTTTCCAATAACAACTAACTTTACTTGACCTCACAAGAAATGCCTCAATAAACCTCTCTCATAAGTTGATAATATACTTCTCTCAAATTACTCAAGCTCTCACACAATACTTAGAATGAACTCACAAAATAATGTAGACTATAAGTGGATAATAGAATATAATATAATGCAATGGAATGTGTCCCAAATGAGAGCTCTACCTCTCTATTTATACAACAGAAAAGAGACTTCACAACCTATAGAAAAGGCATGTAAATTGATAACATAATCCATGCAAGTTGACTCACTTCATTTGGAAAAAAGGTGGCAGAAAATAAAGAGTTTACTGAGCACATTAAGCTACAAGTCGACTTCTAAGTTTGAAAACAACTTATGACTATTTCAATTTGCACATGATCAAATGGTGACATTCAAATTGTTCCCAAAATAGACTTCTACAACAACAAGAACTTCATAATATGCTTCCAAGCAAGCATACATCTCCCTATAGTTTTGGTGTGGCTTAACTCATTTGAATCGGTCCATATTTAAAATGTAACACATTGAATAAGTCGACTAAGTCTATGCTCAACATAAAATAAGGGAATGATGAGTCGCTTTATCTCATAAATCAGCTTTGACCATTTCCTTACCTTGTTGTAATCTCTTCCTATTATCATGCATTTTACACTTAGTTGTACAGTTGATATTTATTCCATCAATATATGATAAGGCATCCCTAGTAATTGTTGTTTACTAAGTCAAATGCATTCTATCTCAAAGCATCGACTAAGTCAATCTCTCCAAAAAGACTTATTTGTTGCAGTATATTTTGCATATAGTTTGATCCTATTTAATGCCAATATGTATAATATTCGGCCTTTAAGATGCTTTGTATATTTTTATATATAATCGACCTATACTCATTTAAATAAATCGGCCCCTATCCTTTTAATTGTTACCTTCATCACTTTGCCTGTGCGCAACATACTAATGTTCTTCTATACTCACCACTTTAGTCTTTATCGCTAGCTCCTATCATTGTAATCATTTTGTATTATGATTTCATTTACAAATTTTAAGTGCTTTGATTCATGTGCAACAACTTTAGTATTTGACTTTGGCTTTTGATAAGCCTTTCACCTATTTATTGTTGCGGTTTCTAAACTTATTTTATTTCCATATAACCTCCATATCCATATATAGATATATATATATATATTATAAATGCAGTCTATGATAATACACATTCAAGATTATACTTAAATATATATCTCATTTTTTTTTATCATTGTGCTATTAAATATATATAGCGCTATTTACATTGCAATAAATATATTCGATACTTCAAATGCTTATATCCTCTTATCATTATCAAGCATAGTAACATAGGGAAGAACTCATTAGCTCCAAACATATAAACATCACCCAAGCATGCATTCAACAGTAATCAAGACCTTTACTAATGCAAACACATCTTGTCTAAAGGATGACTTACCAATTCCCACTACTATATCTAGAATCAACCATTCTATTGTGAGTGTGTGTAAGCTCAGATAGGCTATGTTATTGGTTATCTGACCAATCACTTCTTTAGAGTGATACTTCCCCTCCACTTGGAGGAGTGAACCTATCCCTGCAATTAGGTCAACACATTTTTTATGGTAGTTAGACGTTCATAATAAATCCATATACATCATAAACTTAAGCATATTCGTATAGCAATAAATGTAAATATATTTACTCTTTCAAAGCCATATTAAGCATTTATCAATACTTTCACATAATACCTATTTCACTATTCCACTATTTTAGCTAGCATATCAAAATCATGATTGCATTTACCATCCTCTTTACCCGTGAAGGTAAAAGTAAATCAGCAACAACAAAATGGGGTGTGACAGTAAGTATATGGTAAGACAACAATCCTTCATATTTAATTTGAATATAAAACACTCTGAACAATAGTAGAACTGGAAATAGATTTGACAAAAGCTCAAAATGAAAGGTTGTATACTCTAAATGGATTAGATGAATTAAGGATGGAAGAAATCCATCACACTGAAGTAGTACAACAACAAAGGATGAAGTGGCATGATCACTATATTAAAACAAAGGAGTTCACTGTAGGGGACTAAGCATTGTTATATGATTCAAGATATAGAGACTTCAATGGGAAACTCCAATACAAGTGGTTGGGCCCCTATGAAATCAGACAATTTTATCCTAATGGGGTAGTAAAACTAAATACAATAGATGTGGTCAAATTTTCACTTCTTGTAAACGGCCACAGATTGAAGCTCTATAAGAAGCCACTGCAGAGAGACCCTATTACAACAATATGGTACTCACAATGAACTAGATATAGAATCTGACACATAGAGTGATATTTTAGCTTACATGATATACCAGTCACTTCTAGTGAGCCAAATATTGAGCTACACAACTCAATCCCTGAGATCACTCAGGATTAACTCCTCATTTTTATCTCACAAGCACATACTGCACATTATGATGATGTTCAAATTTTCTCCAAAGTGACCTATTTTTAAACATTCATAGAGGGTCCTGATAAAGTAGGAACCTATAGCTTAATAGATTTCAACATTCAGAATGGGCCCTGACACTACAGGTACCCACAACATCGTCTGATAGCAAAAATGAAAAATTCAAATCATTTGGTGCCATATTAATTGTGAGTTCATGTGCATTCATTTCACAATACCCACATGTAATATCCATCCTTTCATGATAAGTACTCACAACATGATTTACTACCAATTCACATACTCAATATTCGAGTTGTCACATCACTAGCTCATATCCGTAATACCCGTCTTGTCACTTGCACCTGCCACCTCACAATTCATTAGCTTGTAGCTATTTTTCATCACATCAAATCACAAACAGATACATTCTTTTCAGATTACACACGTGGCACATAGTTATCTCCTTCATTCGATACTTCAAGTACGCTATTATGATTTATAGTCTCCTTTAAACTTTCATTGTCTTTCGTATTAATTCATGCATGCGAACTATTTATATCACCATTTTCTATCATTTCATATTTTAACCACCTTCCAATAAAAAATGTGAAGTGAGGTCACTTCAGAAATTAAGTTGGGGTAGGGTACAACCTATTCAATCTTTTCGACATATGCCACCTAAATTAAATTCAATAGATAAAAACAACATGCAAAACCCTCCTAATTATATCTCATTTTTTGTTGCCATTTCCAATTGCTAAATTTAAAACCCTGAGAACTTGAGCTCAGTTCGAAGCATACTCAAACTTAGAACCTGTTCATGAGCTCAAATTAAGCTGGTACTAAGAAGGGAAAGTTGTATTTTCTGGTATGGTAGTAAAAAATACGAGGAAATCAAAGGAAGGTGAAGGGTTTTAAAGGTGGTAGAGTAGATTGAGCTGAATTTTCAAAGTTGAATTGAACTCATTAAGTAGAGAAAGTAAGCCAGAATGGAAGGCGATGTCATTCAAAGGAACTAATAGCTCATAAGCAAATTTTGAAGGATGCAATGGCTCTACCCATTTTTACTAGGGTTGGTTGGCTTGACTACTACCTGAAATTAACAAAATTTAGTGATGATATGACAAGAAGGTTTGCAACTACTCTTGAATATGATGAAGCTATGGTGAAGGGGTTGTCAGTAGATGCATCTAAGACTACCATTGCACAAGTTACTGGATTACCAAGAACTAGGACAAAATTTTCAGCATGAGCTGATGCAGTTGCAACCAAGGAGGAATTTTGTGTATGAGGAGAGGAATTAGATTCATCATCACAAGGTACGAAGAGACTCTCTCTTCCCTGGGTATGGGTGAATTATGCTTAAATTTTTAGGTACATCACCTATGATGGTAGGCAAAACCTCTTATATACATCATTTCAAATTACTTAGTCACCTCAGGCATAATAAGTTAGTGAATGTACCAAACTTTCTTTACAATTTGTTGAAACATATGGCATTAGAATACCAAAGAAAACAAAGTGATCCTTCTATATCTCATCATTGTTTTATTTCTTTACTGATAAAGAGAAGTTTAAGGATTTAGTACCCACAAGTGAATTGGGAGGATTTTAAAGAATGTACAGATAATAACAGTTTATTGGATGCATCTGTGGCACCTAAGAATGTAGAACCCCAAAATGAGTCTATAAGAGAAAGCCCTCATGTCTCACCTATGGCTTCACCTACCTGTAGCTAAGGTGATCATGGGGAACCTAATGAGCCAAAGTCTAGGCCACCTATAATTGAGAAAATACCATGTTCTTCAAGATCACAAAGATCCAAGAATAAGAGAGGCAGTACATCTACCTCTTCTACACCCTCTAAACTAGAAGAAAGGAAGGATACTCCGAAGAAAAAGAGGGATACCCAAAAGAAGAAAGAGGATGTTCCAAAGAAGAAGGGTGTTCAAAAGGAAAAGAAGAAAGTTGAGAAAGAAATACTCATACCTAGACGTTTAGGTGGATTAAGGATACAAGGTGCCATGAGAGAAAATATAGAAAAACATGAAGAAGAAGAAAAGAATAGAGAATAGCATCCAGAAGATGTCACATTAGTGGAAACAAATTTTGAGGAAAAGGGAGGTACCCCTGGTAATGTGAATATACTAGTGAAAAGAAAAATATATGTACTAACAACTTCTAATTCAGAATCGAAAGATATATTTACTAAAAAGAAATTACATAGGAAAACCCTGGATATTCCTATTCACGAAGACTATGAAGGGGAAGGCAATGAGCAATATGTAGATACAAAGGAGATTTACATAGAGGAAAGAGATGTGAAAAAAGAGCTCCAAGAGGCATTGGATAGGATTAAACACTAAGAGGAATTGATATAAAGTTGTGAACAAAAAGACAAGGACAAAGAAACAAAGATGCAAAAAATAGAGGAGAAATTACAAATGTATGGTCACAACACTAAGCTTGATTTACTAGCATAGTTGGTTGTTGCCAAGACAGGGGATAGAGAACTAGCAATGCCAGATGAGAAACCCCCTCCTATCAAAACTCCTAACTATAATATAGCCTTTTCACTTGACCGTCAATTATGGAAGGTAATTGTTGAGTTTGCATAGGAAAAGGCATAATGGAAGAAGGAAAAAGAAGTCTTGATTAAGGAACATGCAAAGAACCTGGAAAAGAGAGATATGGAGTTGATACAATCAGCAATCAAGTTGGAGGAAGTAACAGATAAGGTTGCACAGATCATCAAATGTAGACCACCACCAAGGACATACACATTGTTTATATAGGAAATATTTATATGTTTTCAGTTGAGCAAATTAATTAGTAAGTAGTCGGTTGGTATGAGTAGAAAAATTGAGTTTCTAAATGATTTTGCTAATTCCACACCTGATGATCAAGATCAGTTTTGTGAGTATTACTTACACAATTATGTAGTGCGTAATGAGACAAAATGGAATCCTCTAATTTTTGTAGGAGATCTTTAGATAAGAGAAATCGCATCCTATTATAGAAATGAGCAACTCAAGGGCGAGATAATGGAAGAGTATGAGGAGAAAGAGAAATAAATTGAAATTCCCATAAGAAAAGAGGTTAAAAACCCAGATGCAGTCATTGATGATTGGCTGAAACTTATTGATCATAAGGATGTGGGTAAGAAAATAATGAAACTCAGGAAGGAAGATTATGAAAGAATGTGGAAACTAGTTGTGATTCTTGGACAACAATGCTACGGTTGCATGCAAAGAAGATGGAACAACCTAAATCTTGAATTAAAGAAGAATGAACCTCACTCAATGTATAATTTTACTGCCATGCTTCAAAAGGCACAAAGGTACATGACAGTTGGTATTAACAAAGGAATATACTAGATGCCACTTACATTCCACCCACCTATGTTGCTCTATCTAGTTCCACACTAGATTGGGGAAAAAGGTGAAGAAAGTGAGAGATTTGGGCATACAAGAATTAATAAACTTTTAGAGTATAGAGGTTTTTATTTGAAACAAGTTCAGGGAGTTAATGTAGTAATGGATTTGAGGCAGATCACCTTGCAATACAATCAACAACCCTAGTGTTTTTCTTGGGTACAAGAAAAAGTTTGGTTGGGGGGAGTGATGGGCCTAGATATTAGCTTATTTTCTGTTATTTTCATACATACCCTCAGATACACTTTCTAGAAAATACTTCCATATTATACTATCTTTTTATACTTGTTATGGAGACTTGGATCTAAAAATATAATGATAGAAATATGGTTATAATATACTAGTATTGTATGGTTTATATGAATATATGTATGAAATGTGGATGGAATGTTATGTTTTGATTATGATAGTTAGTCTTGTGTACATACTTTGTGAATTAACATGTTTGAAACCAAAGAGGAACTGTAGCATGTAGCAGTTGCAAGTTGAACCCGCAACAAAAGGAGACTGGGACATCAAAACAGGGGAGTTCCAGATTATGTTGAATGTGATGATTATTGATTAAAAGCACCTCATGGAAGTTGAACGTGCATCATTATGACACATTAATAAGCACTAGAAAAGAAGGACTCCTTTGCTGATAGGATTTTGAAAAATGTTTGTGTGTTTACATGCAAATCTATTTTGCAGAGTTTTAGTCCTATTAGGATTCTTCTTTCTTTTCAGTTGGTTTGAATAATTCAGTCTTAATTGTATGATCTGATATCTAGGAGTGGAAAGTTAATGATTGCGGTTAGTTATTATTTCGAATAAGATTCCCTCAAGCTTGTATATAGTTTTTGGTTGAATCCGTAGATAAGTTAGTTGTTTTGAATAAGATTCCCTCAAGCTTGTATATAGTTGTTGGTTGAATTCGTAGATAAGTTAGTTGTTTTTAGTCTTTTTTTATTAGTTATTTTTAGTTTCAAAGACATGAAAAAATATTTAGAATGATTGAATATAATCTATGAGAAGATCTTCTTTAATCTTTCCTGATATGCAATGAATGAAGTCAATTCACTGGATGCGTATAATTTGTTAGTTAGATTTGGTTTTGGTTAAAGTGAGAACAACCACTTGAGCATGCCCCTCAAGGTAACTATTCTTCACTTTATTTTCTAGTTGTTTATTTCTTATTAATATGTGTTTCTTGTTTATCATTACTTCATGAACTTTATGAAAGTTAAAATAGAATCACATACTTTTCTTATTGTTAATGAATGTTCATGAACATGCATAGAATGGTTAACTAGTAGTACTTTGGAGGTTAATTTAGTTGAGTCATTAGTTTTTATTAGTTTTGAGTGTTGGTATGTGGCGAATGATCATCCTATACTATACACTCTTCATGTATCCTCACCGGGGTTCGAGGCCAAGCTAGGCCTTGGGTGAGGGTGAGGGGGCGGCAACCCCCAAGAAAAAAAAATTCACCTTTTTTTTTTGCTTCATCACCAAAAAAGAAAAAGGTTGACTTTGTAAACCCTAATTTTTGGAAGCTTCTAAAATATTGTTATAAGCGGTTGGGATGGGGAGTTGTAGTATGGAATTATTCACAATATTGTAATATGTTTTGTACTAGATAATAAAATCATTGGATGGCTGCAGTTTTGTGGATGTAGCCTAGATTGGGTGAACCATGCTAAATTCTTTGTGTTGTATTGTTTCTGCTATAATTTTCTGTGTGTTTTATTTCTCTATTTTATTGTTAAAATATGAATTTAACTTGTTAGATATCTACCTTCTAACCATAACATTGAGTTGACACAATAATGTTTTATTAGTAATAGTTCAGTTACAGTCTAATTTGTAGGTACCGTAGCCACTAGTTTTGCTTTATGTCTTTCACTGTTTTACAATTTTGTGAATTTCTAGCAAATAGAATAACTTGAATAAGATAGCTAGGGTAGTTTCAAGTATTTGAAGTCATATACAATGTTGCACCATCACAAGTTCACAATCCTTGGGTTGACATTTTAATGTAGTCTTTTCAATGTTGAGTGGACTATTTAGTCATATAAACCTCTAAATTGTGTAGGTTCTAACATGTTTACAATACATTAGTTTAGACTCTACAGGATCTCCTAACACTTGATGATCCATCCAAAGAATTAACCAGGCCTTTAGCTTTCTCTATGTCCTCTTTCTTTAGACCGACCATCTCTACAACTTGTGCAGTCATTCTCTCCATAGTCTTGCTTATTTGTTCATATCTTTGGTCTATATGCACTTTCATAGACTTCTCTTCATAAGTTTCATACCTTTCTTCTGAGGTGTCCTTAGTTTGTCTCATCATATAATATGTTGAGGCAATTATCTCCTCTTCTCTAATATCATATCCCATTTCTGGGACAAACTATCCTAGGCTCAACAACTTGTATGATGCACTCATACTTTGTCACTATGAATGTAGTTTTGTTTTTGTATTTTTCCACCATCTTTTGAGGAATCCTTTCTCTCACTTGCATTCTCTTCTGGAAAAATGTGAAGAATCCCAAAAGAGCCTCGTCGTGTGTCTCTACATCACCAATTCCTCTTATAAAGTCTCAAATCTTGTGTGCTATTGATCTACCTTTTAACCATACAACACTCTTTGTACTAGGTATCTAGATCTCAATGAGTAAAACAACAAACATATGATAAATGTCCCATATTTGAAAGGATATGTGGAATCCTTTATCTTTTGCAAATTCTCCATCAGTTGTGCTCTCAATAGCTCACACAAATTGAAGCCTGCACTATTCACCACCATTTCATATATTGTGTTAATTGCAGTATTCAAAATTGAATTCTCTTTTTTAGAGAAGTAGATCTTGTAACTAATCATCATTGTGGCATACTTTGTTGTTATATGGAGCCTAATCAGACTTAGAGGTTAAATTTTCCCCACTTTTATCGGTGTGGTTTCCCCCCAAATTATTTAACGGGGGTTTGGGGGCAGCACCCCCAAGACGGGGTCAAGGAGTTACTTTTCTATTGGCTGACATAAAAAAACCCTATTTTGTAACTGACATAAGTCTTGATAAAATGGCTAAGGCTTAGGGTTTTTGTTGATATTATATTGTAGCATTTCTAGCAGTATTGAGCTGCAAGGATTGTTGGTTGTAATCGGTTTGATTTGTTGGATAATAATAATTAGACTCTCTATTGGTGGATGTAGCCTGAGTTTGGGTGAACCACGTTAAAATTATCTTGCATAGTTATTGTTTCTGTGTATTTTTTCATTCCTCTGTTTAATCTTTGTCTGCATTTAATTTATATCTTTTGCATACAATTCCTAACATACTTGACCGCAAGATTTATTATATCCTTGATAGTCAAGGCTCTCCTATCATACTTTGCACCTATAAGCTCCATTATAATCTCATTCTTTACTGACTTAAGCACCAAAACGAGTCCAATTGAGAATAATCTTGTAGTTACCCTAATTAACTCCTTGGTAATCATACCTGGCATATTTTTCCACACAAATTTATCATGAATACAACCTAGTGCAATTCTCACCCAAGCATCATCATGGAAAAAGTTGGGAAACACTTGCCATACATCAAGTTTCTTCATTACCAAATTTTGGTATTTTGGTTTTAATGCAAAATCATCACCAGTGAGTTATTTCACCCACACATTAGCTAGCTTCGAGTGGTCATACACTTCCAATTTCTCATGAATGTAAATCATTATGTCTTTAGTGTGTAAGACACCATTCGAGATTCTTGAGAATGTGCCATATGGGCCGACCTCCATAGATTTATTAGAATGTTTCTTAAATATTGGTCAAGGTCATTCAAAGACCTCAACAACCCTTGGAGTATCCATTTCAACTATTTCAAAATAATTTTTGAAAAACCAGGGAAAATGGGAATTGTAAATACCTTTTAAAATGCTTTTTGGCTAGGGTTTTTCTCGATAACTTCTAAAATCCTTCAAACACTTCTCTTCACTCCTTCACTGCTCCACTTCTCTCAAATGTTCATTTGCAAATGATTTTTGATCGAGTGAAATCACTTATAACCTTTTTGAAATTGACCTAATTTTGCATTGAATGCTTTAGTTGATAAAGTTGTTAAACCCTAACTGTATGCATAGTCAATTTCAAATACTTTGTAAACCTCTGCAACATGATTTTTTCTATTGATTTTTTCTCTAGTAGGTCAAGAATATTGACCCACACCTCATATCCACGTGTTGAAGCATCAAAATCATCTCTTTGGAGGGGGATAAATATTTTTCTATGAATCATCTCACTAAGCCAAAGCTCTCTTCTTAGTTTATGAAGGAAACATCTTCACTAGGTGTTGGTATAGACTCAATGTTAACCTTTGTCTCTTCTTTATTTTCCAAATCTTGTCCATTTCTTTCTTCATCTCTATTGGATCAACCTTTTTCATCGAATCATTCTTCTTTACCATATTTTTCTTCTTCTTCTTCTCATTCTTGATTCTTCAAAACTCGGAGATATATTTCCAAGTCTACTACAATTATAACATATGACATTCTTTCAAACAAGCTTACTTCCATTCATTCTAGATCTGCATTGATTAACTTTATGCCCAAAACCATCACATGCATAATAGTAGCCATTAAAAGATTGAACCATCATACCATTGTTATAGCCATTCATCATTAAATTTCTACATTCACTAGTTCTATGACCAAACCTCTTACATGTAAAGCACTGACTATGAAAATATTGAACATTCTAATTCATTTTTCTTCTACAATCCATAACCATATGTCCAAATTTATTGTAAGAATAATAAAAACCATTAAAAGATGGGTACCTTTATACATTTGGTTGTTTGATAGGTGGCCTTGTGACTTGATTCTTTTGATTATGGATCTGCTTGCCATTGCTTTTCTTGACTTCAATCTTCTTTTCAGCCTAATTTGTAGTTTGATCTGTCTTTGAGCTTTCTCCTATCTCAAACCCTAATCCACCTTTATCTTTATATCCTTTCTGGTTTGCAATCATTTCATCAAGCGTTGTAGAACTCGTCTTGAATTTGCCTTCATGACTCTTTTCTTTCTCAAGATATGATCTCAAGGTCGCAACCTCTTCTTCAATTTTTGAACATTCCTTAGATTTTCTTTTCATTTTTGAATTTAGATATTCCTCAATTCTTTTTCCTTCTTCAACTTGCACCTTCAAACTAGTAATTTTCTTATTTTCTTACTTCAGCTGCTCATTAACTTCCTTATGTCTTTCTCCAAACTTTTTTATTTTCTCTCTTAATTTTCTAATACATTCATCTACTTCTTTGACATTTTCCTTCAAATCTTTGTTCTCACTTATAGTTCTTTCAAGATCTTCAAGAGCTATTTTGAGTTCTTCATTCATGTACTCTTCTTCTGTAAACCCAATAATAGGTATCTCTTTTGAAGGAGTAGGAAATCTTATAACAGCCATGTGTTCAACCTCTGAGATCTTCCCCAAGCGGTTAAGATCCTTCCAAGGAACCAAGCTCTGATACCAATTTTTGAACACTCAAAATACTGAGAGGGGGGTGAATCAATATTATTTTGAACCACTTAAACATTTAAACATCTAATCCTCATGGCATATTTAATTTTTAGTAATGAATGAAAGCATGAAGACAACCAACAACATCACATAACACATGAACACCATATTTTTACATGGAAAAATCCACAATGAGGATTAGCTCACAATATATTATAACCAGTTATAATATATTACAAAAGTGCTTATTGTAGTTGGACTCATTGTCCAAGTGGACTCACCACCCACTAAAAGAATATAAGAGAGTGGTGGCACACAACTAATATTTGAACTACTACAATTGCTTCTAACATATGTTGGGGCACAATTCCATTGAAGCTCAAAATATAGACTTTACACACTTCATGCCGATATGCATTAACACTCTTCTCTTCTCTACATTTTACATATACTTTCACAATATGTATCAATTGATATTCATCATACATACATACATCTCAAAAAATTGAAAAATATCTTACATGTTGTAAGAGAGGGGTACCAACCACATCAAGGCTCAAGGTCATGGAGAGCAGAGAGCAGAGGGTTGCCTTGACTTACCTCACTCTAAAGGGTGTTTTGGGGTGAGGATTGAGAATGAAGAATGCTATGTAGTACTTTTGTCACTCTACAGACTCAAAATTTAGGTCAAGGCTAGGTGAGCCAATTTTTGGAGTCAATACTGGGCCTCAAAAAGCTCTTTGTTTGAGGATGGCAGTGTGGATTTAGAACGACAGTGCAACACGCTAGCATCTCTCTAGCACACTGGCGTTTGTAAAGACAAAAATGTAAGACATAGTAAAAACACTAGAAACTTACTACACTTTCTATGGGGCTGTATAGGGGCTTGCCTCAGTAAAACCCCTATTTTGGTGTTTCCACCTCCACAGACAACCAAAAAGAAATGGAGTAGAATATGTGACAAAGGAATTACAAATAAATATTGTTGAACACTACAAGACAATACTATGCTACTCTATCAAATCACAAAGGAGAGGAGTGAAGTGTTACCACCTCCACCCAAAGGCTCACTAGCCAATGGAGGGAGAATGCAAGGTATATACGTGGCAAAGTCACCATAGCTGCAACGGTGGTGAAGGGAGGTCTCACAAGATACCAAGCCCACAATTTCTATGGCTGCCTCACACTTGTAATGTGGAGTTGATGGAGTGTCAACACTACTGCAATGCTCACAATGAAGTGCTAAAATGTTGCTTGAGAGTGTGAATAAGTTGAATGAATTGCTAAGAAGATATGAAAAGAGAGATGAAGTGAATCAATCAAGAATTTTTCTGAAGGTGGGATGAGAAGGAATAAGTCATTTTCAAGTCGGTTGGTCGAATAGGGACGTTACAATTTGACCCCAATCAGGTGTGTAACACCTCTGCCAACTTCAGATGCCAGAATTCATCAAGGATGGTAACGCACCGTACAAACGTCCACGTGTCATGCTCGCGTCCTTGATAAATATTCTCATTGACACATAGGACAAACGCTAGGTGGATGGAAGGCTATTAGGTGATGTGGAATTTTCCCTTCAAATTTGGTTTTCTATGGTGAGGGTATGTGAAAGGGGAATTTGCTTAAGGGGTGCAAATTCGCTCCTATAAATTTTTCCCCCACTTTAGCAAGCATGAGTATCAATGAGTGTTTGGTAAAGTACATCAAAGAGATAGAAATGTATACCTGAAGCATCGAGGAAGCAGATTGTGATTTGGCGAACTTGAAAGCGTAGGGCAAGCAAAGAACTCCATAGGTAGTCTCTCTTGAGGAGGTTCAAACAAAAGGACTCCATAGCTCCACAGAACTATGAAGTTGCACAAAGTACACCGAAGGTCCTTAGACCAATGTTGGAAAAATCCCATTGGATGTAAGCATCTCACAGGCCCTCAGACCTGCAAGAAGGCATTCCCCCAAGTACTCTCTCATGAAGGAAGCCCAATGTAGTAAGCACCTTATAGGTCCACAGACCATGCAAGAAGGCACCACCCAAGTTCTCTCTCATGAAGGAAGCCCAGTGAAAGGGGACTCTGCAGAGTCAAACTAAAAAGAGGCTTCACAGGTGCACCTACAAAGCAACATGTTAATCTGCAAATAAAACATGTCAAAAAATAAAAATCAACCACACAAGCAAACAAGCATATAGTCAAAAAATTGAAAGGCTTTCAAAGGGGTCCCTTAGGAACCCTTCAAAAGAAGAGGGGTCCACTCAAGGGACGCATTGTTTGAAAGTGTAAGAATGCTTTTAGAAAATTGATTCAACATCGAGGAGTCCCTTTGAAAGATGTTCACTTCATCAAAGGATTCAAAAGGAAGAAAATGCCCCCTTGCAAGGGGAAGGTCAAGGCTTCTCTTGCAGGAAAAGTTGCTCCCTCCTTGGAGGAAAGTTCTCAAGTTATTTCTTTGCAAACCCATGATGAAGGAAACACGTTCCATTAGGCTCCAAGTTGAGAGTATGATTTTCTGAAAAAATCTTGCAAGGATTTTCGAGAAAAGATTCATTAGCAATGAATGGGCTTTCCAAAAATTAAAGTATCATGGAAATGACATTGTCACACATACGAGGGACAACTCAAGAAAAGAAGAGAGAAAGAAATCACAAGAGACAGGGGATCTAGTTTCACGGGGTCAGATCTGCTCATGCTTATATAAATAATAGGTAACCGCGGTGGAAGGAAAAAGATCATCAATCCCCACCAGATCAAGAGGAATGCACTAAAGACAAAGTAAAATAAAAAAATTGGGTCAACATGGAAGGGAAGCCTAAATTCCCCCAACACTTTGCATCGTCCCCAATTTTCCAAAAATCAAGGCACAAACATGGAAGAAATGATGATACAAATAGAGGAAGTTTACAACACATAATCACTCCTATATCTAAGCACTTACAAGGGTGAAAAGGGTCATCCAGGAACACATAATGCAAGCACAAAGGAACATATCATAATAAACACACACCTAATCTAAATGTAAATAAGAGGCTTCCCCCTAACACTCATCAACCAAGAGGTCATCTACTTCCTAATCTAGATCATTATAAGGGGAAGGCGGATGATCCTGCAGTGGTGGAATATTAAGGGGAGGCACTTCTGACCCTCCCACAATAAGGGCTAAGGAAGAAGGCCCTGCAAGGTCTTCTTTGCTAGGCTCTTGTGGAGCTATGGTTAGCGATTTTGCAAAGATCGCTGACAAGGCTAGGACCTCATCTAGAGAGTTAAACATGTACTTTATGGGAGTGCCATGTGGTACCTCAATGGATAGGGAGGACGGTGCTTGATATTCATCGCTAGGCTCACCGAGTGACTCGGGAGTAATGACAAACCCAGGGGACGCCGAAGTTGGCTCCGTCACTAGGACGGTGCATGCTAATGTAGGACCACCCTATGAAGAGGGTGGAATCCTCTTTCGACCCTCATTGCTGAAAGGGCCAACCTCCATTTTTTGTTTTGTCAGAGGAGGTGAACTCCCCATAGACAAGGCAAGAGGTGCAGGCGAGGAGGAGAAAATCACGGTGGATACCATCGAAGTGTTCAGCATGTCCATGGGTTTAGGGAATGGTGGGATGTCTAGAAGGGATATCAAAAGAGGTGGCTCAACTGAGGGAGCGATGAACACTTACACCCTTTTAGGGTTAGAGGCGCTCATGCTCACAGTAGGAGCTAGAAGCAGATTTGAGTTCTATTAAACAAAAGTAGATGGGAGGAGAGAGGAGGATGCGACAGGAGGTCTTGAAATAAGGGTAATTGACTCCCCCTCCTTTTGTGAAGCGGCCTACTCAATCGCCAAATCCTTTCGTTGGTGCTTGCATTCACGCGTAAGGCAGTTTTTGTGACTCTTTAAGCTAGAGGTCGAGTGTTGCGAAGGGACAAAAGGCTCCTGATCAGCCATAGGGGTGTCCATCACATCCGTTTCCAATGGAGGGATAAAATTCTAAATGGGAGCAGAAGAAAGAGGTTGAGAGACAACGAGGGGATTCAGATCTAGCACCTCGACAACGGGCATCTTCCTATTCACTACTTTAGGGGCAAGAGCGGTGGGAGATCATAGAGGTCGATACATAGAGGACTCCCCATGGGGACCCTTCCTTCTACAATATCAAATGGGCCTAGGCTCCATGGGTAGGACAAGAAGCTCAAACACAGGACGCTTGGGATTTTGCCAAGTGGGCACCATAGGAGTCTCTCAAAAACATGAAGCAAAATCTGATGGCACCGCAATAGGGCAAGAGGAAGCATCAAGTTGGACAACATAAGAGGAAGAAGAGGAACCTCAAGAGCGCTTCTCTTCTACGAGCCTTGGTGGCATCACTATCATATTTTAAGTAGACCCTATGTGAGACAACATAGCGAGATGGAGGGTACCTTACTTTAGGCATTAAATGCCATTTCTTGTACTTTTCATATATCTGGTACAAAAGGTCTTTCCTGAGTGAGAGTGAACCAATGGGTGCAGGCCAAAAGTGGTCTAAGGAATAACTACCACACTCAATTTGTGGTTTGTAACCAGTGTCATGGATCACATGTACTAAGCCCTCATGAATAAACTTCAGAGATTTATGCACAACCGAATGAATTGCATTCATAGCTACTAACCAGGGGATACCTAGCTTTACTTTGAAGAGTTCAGACCTTGGGATTATGTCAAAAAGCATGCTCACCGATTTAGGTCCGACAAGGACCGACAAAACAATACTACCAAGGGGAGGCACATAAAGTTTGTTATGTGTACAAATGGTGCTTACAGGTGCGTTATACCCATCTTTATTCAAGAATTTGATTAACATAATCTCCTCAGTAATTACATTCACTTGGCATGTCGTGTCAACAAGAACACTGACTATGGTGTTTCCGTTGATTCGTGTAGGGATGTAGAGAGGAGACAGTTCTCTATTAAAACCCATCAGCAAGTCCTACGAGGTGAAGGTTATACCTAGATCACTACTCAAAAACATAAAGGAGATAGGTAGATGCAGGAAAGAATACATCACGCACACTAAACAACACTCTCACAAAGCCCCCCAAAGCTTCGCAATCGGACATTGACCCAACTAAGGCTTTGTTTTACAACACCTACAAACCCCTCCAACTATGCCTACTAGGGGTTGCAGGTTGGGTTGTAAGGAAAAATGCCTCACAACACTCACACCTACAATGATCCTAGAACACGAGGAAAGGATCCTTTAGCACTACTAAATGGAACCAAAATGTTTCAAGTCAGGTTCACCAAAAATGTAAGAGAGGGGGACCAACCACGTCAAGGCTCTAGGTCATGGAGAGCCGAGAGCAGAGAGTTTCCCTAACTTACCTCACTCTAAAGGGTGTTCTAGGGTAAGGATCAAGAATGAAGAGCACTATGTAGTACTTTTGACACTCTATAGACTAAAAATTTAGGTTTGGGCTAGGCAAGCTAGTTTTTGGAGTTAATATTGGGCCTTAGACAACTCTTTGTCTGAGGACAACAATGTGGCTCTGGGACAACAACGCGATGCACTGGCATCTCTCTAGCACGTTGGCATCCGTATGGCCAAAAAATGTAGGACACAATATAAACACCAAAAACTTACTACATTGCCTAGTTAACTTGTTTTAATGGAAAAGACAAAACAATGAAATACAAAAAGTAAAGACAGAGATGATAAAGCAAATAAATAAGAACTAGGGTGATGAATATTATCCCATAAAAGCGCCAGTTCGGTAGCTAGCTCCACACGCACATTCACCTGCACACAAGCAAGAAGGGGGAAATTGTTGGGGTTGTATAGGGGCCTACCTCAATCAGACCCCCGTTTTGTTATTTCCACCTCCACAGATAGCTAGAAAGTAACATAGTAGAATATGTGATAAAGGAAGTAGAAAGAAAGATTGTTGAACTCTACAAGACAATACTATGCTACTCTATCAAATTACAAAGGAGAGGAGTGAAGTGTTACCACCTCCACCTAAATTCTCACTAGCCAATGGAGGGAGAATGCAAGGTATGGACTTGGCAAAGTCACCATAATCGTAGCGATGATGAAGGGAGGTCTCATAAGAATCCAAGCCCACAACTTCTATGGCTGCCTCACACTTGCAATGTGGAGTTGATGGAGTGTCAACACTGCTACAATGCTCATAATGAAGTGCTAGAATGCTACTTGAGAGTGTGAAGAAGTTGACTGAATTTCTAAGAGGATGTGAAAAGAGAGATGAATTGAATCGATCAAGAATGTTTTAAGTGTGATGAGAAGGAATAAGTTTTTTTAAGGTCGGTTGGTTGAATAGGGATATTATAATTTGACCCCAATTAGGTGTGTAATGCCTCTACCAACTTTATATGTAGGAATCCGTCAGGGACATAAGTGCATCATGCAGACGTCCGCGCATCATGCTCGCATCCCTGAAAAATATTCTCTCACCGACACACAAGATAAACACCAAGTGGATGGAAGTTCAGTAGGTGACATGGAATTTCACCTTCAGATTTGGTTTTCTAAGGTGAGGGTATGTGAAAGGGGAAGTTTATCAAGGGGTGAAAATTCCTTCCTATACACATGTATATTTGTTTTATCCATAAACACCTACAACATCAATTAGGTTGGCCTAATTAGGTGTATTATACCAATTATACCTTGTTTGCTCAACATACATACATACATACACGCTTCACACCAAGATCCAAAACTCATAACAAATCAAAATAGGTTGGCATAGACTCATAATAGCTCCCAGATAACAAATGAATACTTATTCAAACTTTGTAATACACAAAAATTATTAGGTCAGCGTCGATAATGACCTAATAATAGAATTTTCTAGCTATATATCCAAAAATTGACACGCAGACCTCCAAACTCTATGTCACTTGGAATATAGACACCATTGACACCTTTCAACATTCCCACAAATTTGTAAAGCCATATTCCAATCCGCAGAGAAGTGTGGATTCACCAAAACATGTACACCGAATTGGAAACCTCTACTATTGTCAAGATGAACTTTTGTCACTCATAAATTCTTGACCAAAATCCCAAACAATATGAAACTCTGGATATAAGATTCTTTAACAACGAAAAAAATTATATCAAAATCGTAGATTAGGATCTTACACAATGGACCAATGTGAACCTAATAAATGGATGTTTTGTACACATAATTACTTGTATTGACACTTAGTCAATTTCCATATCAATTACCTTCACCAGATCAAACCTTCTTGCAAATTCCCATTGGATTAGAATCTTCAAACATGTTCAAGCTATACAAATTGATCTACATGATGGTCTTCATAACAAAATACAATGTTGACATCAATGATAATACTGTAATGCAATGCACTTATCCCTCATGCTCATGCTGCCAATAAATGCATCAATGAAAAAATCCTTATTCTTCCAACAATTTCAACAACCATAATTATCATATACTGAGTACTTTATGTAGAAGCAAGAGAGCAACAAGAAATCTTGCTAAGTTTTATAATCAATGCACCCAAGTGACATTTCCCAAGGTAGGCACCCCGAGTTTCACTCTAAACAATAGCTATTACAAAATACAAGGTAAACATAATTTTTTTCTCTAATATAAGGGCCCATAATGATTTATCTCCATGTGACCCCACATGAAATGCATTTTACTTAACTTCCAAAATAAATTCACTTTCAATGTTAAACGTGATAACTACCTATGAAAAATTGCACCACCAAAAGTGTGTAATCCCACTTTAAGGTGGACCGCAACTTTATAAAATTTAATATTTTATGCAAGGTGCTCAAAACCTTTTTAAATTATCAAGCTTGTAGTAAATATCTATGGAAAACATAGTGTAAGTACACATAAGTAGGAGATGATCATGAAGGCACATGTAAATATGTTTTCCCCCAATATAGGTAAATGATAAGATAAGGATGACCTCCAAGGCAAGATTAACATGATGTGAGTATAAGTAACTTGTTAAGGATGTTGGCATGACAAAGGTCATAACATGTAATCATAAGAGAAAATTATGATAAGAATCATATACATAATGATATGGGCATGATAAGGTCCATAATATGTGATCATGGGATCTAAGCATAATAAAATTAACATAGTATTATAGTTACGATACAAAGACGATAAGGATCATAAACATGGAATTGTAAAATGTAAATATGATAAGGAGGATAAATCTACAAACATAGGTTTAACATGAAAAAATTTAAAGACATTAAAATAATAAGCTTAGTAAAGATCATATAAAATATAAGGATCTTAACATGTGAAAACATAATAAGCATAGGGATCATGGCATGTAAATGAAATCATACTTGTATGTAACACAAGGAATGTGAAATATCATAAATTGTGTGACTTAAATTCACGTATAAAATGAATGATTGAAAATATCAATGGGAAACATAAAATATGGATAAATATTAGAGTTAAACAAAGCATGAAAACATAGGATCTAAACACAACACCTAGGAGAAAACTGAAACATAAGAAAGGATGGAAGCTAAATGAGTAACATAGGAAAACATATGAGTTCAATATCATAAATTAGCTATATTTTTTTTTAACATTTGGAGATGAGGGCCCGTATCCTTAATATTATTAAAAGAAACATAATGAATGACTTAAGTGTGTAATATAGGAGCTTAAGGGAATAATTTGATAATAATTAGGAAGATAACCATGAATGAAGAAATAAAAGATGCAATGTGAATAAGAAAATACACAAAAAGACATGGCATGTGAAAAAGGCCAAAGTATAATAACACATGTAAAACAAATAATTTATGCTAATATATAAAAGAGCATAAGAATGATCAATCCCATAGAGCATGAGAAATATAACACACTAAAAGGTCACCCTCATCCCAAAAAGTAGCATCAAGTCCTTCCTTATTAACATGGCTTTCTTTTTCAATTATATGGTTTTATTTTTATTAAGATTTTCTAGTCTCCATGAAAACATTGTCAATAGTTCAAACCCCTTTCTTTATCAAATTATCTTGCTTCTTTAGAGGTGGTTGTACGTAACTTGTTTACATTTATACAATCATAACACTTTTCTTTAGTACCCATGAATAATTGACATTTTTAGCATGTAATATAGGATTTTTAAGCACAAAACCCTTGTCCTTATTAAGTTGAGAATGAGTTAAAGTATGCTTAGTATGATCATGTGCCATCTCAACTCTTTTATTTTTTATTTTTTTTCTCTTTCACTTTCTTCTAACACACAACATAAAGAAGCTTTTCAATTTTATATGGAAATTCCTTGGTGATGTGCATGTAAGTATCCAAAGTAAAATGACTTATTTCGTAAATAAACTCAAATGGATATCTTTTAACTTTCATAATTCCTCCCTTGCATGCATACTTAACACATTAATGTACAATGGAATTAAACACCATAAAATTTTCAATCCATGGTCTACCAAGTAAAATAGAGGATTTTTCAAAGAATAAATAATATGAGACCAAGTAAAATAGAGGATTTTTCAAAGAATAAATAATATGACATAAGACTTGTACCTCTATAAGATCCATTCTAAGAGGTAAGATAGTGCAACTAAAAGTGTTAATCTATATTCCACTAGTCATATTTAGATACCCTAATGGGCATAGGAATTAAGTATAAGATGAGTGACTTTCAAGAACTCTCCACCATATATATTGAATTGATTTATAGTATCTATAGGAATGGCATAAATAATTGTATCATGTATATAACCTTTTATATATAATATACCATAGAAATTGTTATGTGGGATTTCCTCATCATAAAATATAATTAATCGAGTCATGAGAGAAGGAGGAGATATATCTCTAGAATGTATGAAATGCATAAAAGTATTTATATGTGATTAAGCTTGAGAATGAATATAACACTCATTAATACTAGCTCTATCAATATGTACACAAGCCATATTAACACAATGTTTTCATGGGACACATTAATATTACTAATATGGCTTGGAAAAGGATTTTTATGATTTTTTTTAATGATTAGGGGAGCCAATAGATTATTGCCCCTTTCATTAATAACTTTAATATGAATTATATTATTTATTAAATTTTGTAGCTTGTATTTTAATACCATGTAACATTGTGCATGACATTCATTAACCCTATGGAAGTTAAAAATCATACTTCTATTGTAATCCATGGGTAACCCTCTAGCTAGAACTAATGGATGTATAGATAGAAGAGTAATAAAGTTAAATCTTAATAAAATTTGAAGCACAATGTCAAAGGGATATTGTAACTTCATAAAATTCCTAAAATTATAATCTTAAAAGATATCACATAGGAGGTATTAGCTACTTGATGCACACATATTTTTTCTCCTTAGAATTATTGCCACTTGAAAAGGTATTATGCTTTTTATAATTTTTAAGGGTTAAAGTATAAAGAAGATGACGACCCATAATGTGAGACCCCATTCTATGTACTCCCGATTTCTCTACAATCCTTGGTGTTCCTAGATATATTTTGATGATTATGATACTCGTTACTTTATGGATGGTGCATATTTATTTATTTGTGGATGATATTTGGATAATCCTATGGATATTATGTTGTTTATTAGATTTCATATGATATTTGTTGATGAGATAGTTTTTATTATTGTATGTGTGAATGGTGAATTATATATGTTATTCTATGTTTGTTAGTTTGATTTGTGTTAACATGTTACCTTATATGATAGATTTTATTTGGCTATATAATCTGGATATCATATTGACACTTTGTATTGAGTGTACAGGTAAATTATAGTGCCAATGGTTGATGGGGTCATTTAGCCACTTTTATTTCCTACAAGTGTGATGACGAACCTAGACTCGTATGGAGTGCTAAGGTCTATTTTCCCATGTTGTAAAAATGTGTTGTTAAGTGTTATGTGTTAATGCGAAAATTTATTTAATGCTTTTGAGTTATATCCTTGAGTAAGTTTTAACTTTTGTGAATTTAAAGTGATTTTAAGAGGTTTAGGTTGTATTTTATGTTTGATAAAGTTCCTTAGGTATAGGGTATATGGGTTAGGAGTTTATTTTTATCATTTATAACTTTTAAAAGGGGGTTATGACCCTCCTTTATGCTCCACTTTCAAAAGTGGTGAAAATGGGTAGTAGTTAGGTAGTTAAGTTAGTTTTGGAAGGAAGTTACCCCTTCATCCTCTTTAAACCTCTTCTTCCATAGAGTGGAGAGAGTTGCTTGATCATTTTTCCTCTTTATTATTTTATTATTTTTCTAGATTTTCTTTGGGGAGAGAGAGAGAGGGGTGTGAAGAAGAAAAGGAGGAAGGAAAGAGAAGGCTTGAGGGAAGATCTTCAACCAAGGTTCTTCTATTAGTGAGATTGTGTTATTTTGAGGTAGGATATCTTCCCTTATTGTTGATTAAATGTAAGTGTTGTGATGTTTTTGTTTTTGGGGATTTTTGGGGTTTCGTTTTTGAGAATATGTGCTTTAATGTGTTTATGTGTTCTTTTCTTTGTGTGGTTTAGTAGGGGAGTTGACCCCCTCTTGTGAAGAGGCTAATTTTGGTCCTCCATTTGCAAGGGGTTGAGTGGGTGTGGCTCCCTCTAAGGGACATTTATCTCAAGGTGTGAGTACCCATGATTATGTGTAGGGATATGAGTATCCAATATTTGATTTTGTGTTGGAGGGAAAAGAGGTTGATGTGGTTGTGTTGGTGATGCATTGTGATATGTGGAGACATGATGTGGAGATTTACGTTTGGATATTATGATACATTTATTTCTCCTTATTAGGTAGAGCCCCTACTCCCCCTACATGGATTCCATATAGGATATACATTATGTTAGAAGTGCTAAAAGGGGTGTTTGTAATTGTTTACTATGTGAGCCAAGAATGTGTGTGTAAATGTAGACTTGTTGTGTTTTTGATATGTGAAGAGTCTACCCAAGTGGATAAATAACCCCAAGCTTGAGGGTGGGTTGTCTCACAACCCTATGGTTGGGTGGAGAGCCCATTGTCTTGAATATTTTTTTTTCTCTAACGTTTTCATTGTTTCTTTCAGGTCTCTTGAAGTAAGATGCAAGGTTGAATAGAAGGATCTACAATATTGCTTTGTGAAAGATTTTGCACAAATATAAAAGAGTTTGAAAAGAATAATTAAGAAGATTTGTAAAAAAATTATGTTAGGTTGTACTCAAAAGAATATGAACAAAGAGTAAATTTATGTATTTATTTAAAAAATAAAACATTATCTTGTTTTACAAGTATAGATATCAAGAAAACCACTATGCTCTAGTAATTGATCTTGTATATGTTTCCTTACAAAATATTTGGAAATGTTAAGAAATTTGAATTGATTTATAAAGCGAACAAGAATAAATGGTTCTTGTATTGTTATGGTTAAATGCTAGAAAGTAAAATGAAATATTGGAAACCTATGCATACATGTACAAATGAAAACTTATGGTTTAGTATTGTTATTTGATTTACCTTGTGATTCCATTTACTCTTGTAGAAAATGTATGTAAGAAGAATAGGAACTATAGATGGGTTTGTGATATTGTTGAAACAAATTTCAGACTAAAAAAACTACAGATTTGATAATAACACATGGTTGCATAGACGAGTCATAGTCAATAAAATCAATTAAATTAACATTGAATATAACTCTATATGTATATAATATAATTATAAATTAAATTGCTAAATCTGAAACATACATATTTTAATCTAATCTATATTTGTACTTAATAAAAGGCTATAATATTAAAACTTATTATAAATCATTACAAAGTAAATAGATTTCATTTAAATAAAATAAAATTTTAAAATCATTACAAAGGAGTTACCAAATGTTGACCTGGATGGTCGGCCCTTGGCTGCCACCATAGGTTGCACCATCCCCAAGAGGGGTGCAACAACCATAGGGTCACTGCCCTGATGGGAGGGGGCTTCGACCCGAATAATCTTCGACTCCAACTTTACTTTAAAAGGAAACCTTTTTTAAATTTCATTATATAGGCCACTACAATTAGTATAGTCGACATAAACCCGTTGCAAAGAAAAAATTAGCCGATAGGCTATTTACGTGGGGAGAGCCCACCGGTATCTCCAGCAGTCTGACGCTGATGGGAATCCCATGAAGTTTACAACAAAGAGGAGGGTGCGCAACAAAAAAAATTAGCTGATAGGCTATTTACGTGGGGAGAGCCCACCAGTATCTCCAGCAGTCTGACGCTGATGGGAACCCCACGAACTTTACGACAAAGAGGAGGGTGCACAACAAAAAAAATTAGTCGATAGACTATTTATGTGGGGAGAGCCCACTGGTATCTCCAGCAGTCTGACACCAACGGGAACCCCATGAACTTTACCGCAAAGAGGAGGGTGCGCAACAGAAAAATAGTCGTTGAGTGGTAGCTGAGATCAGAGTTCAAATGAGAATATTTCGTCAGCTAGAATCCATAGTAAATCTTAAAATCTTTCCTTAGATAGTGGAATACGCTACCTATGCTTCCCAAATTTTAGCTTCTTAATTGTTGCCCGTGATAGGTAATATTGCATTCGATCAAATTTAATTAAATTTAATTTGGTTAATAATTCTTGCATTACCACCAATCATGCGTGTTTTTTTAATATTCGTAATTATGCGTGCCAAGACAAATGTTTAAATAAATAAAAACAAATAAATATTGACTAATGGATTGCTTTTAATCATTATTCTTCTGTTGGTTCACGCATTTCGTGGAAAGAGGTTTTCATATCTAATTTTTAAATTTATGTCCCTCTCAGCCAACATAGATATGTTACTTTATTCTTACGGAAGAACAGACATGTGGAATAAATATAAATAATTTATATAATAAATAAAATAAATAATAATTTATGTAATAAATAAAAAAAATAGTAATTTATATAATAAATAAAATAATATATAATAATAATTTATGTAATAAATAAAAAATAATAATAATTTATATAATAAATAAAATAACATAAAATAATTTATATAATAAATAAAATAATATAATAAATTTTTAATAAAATTAAATTTTGTTTTGTGTTATAAAATTCAAACAATAAATAAATAGAAAAATGAAAAACTAAAGTTGTATAGGAAGTGTTGTTTTTGGAATGAATTGGAGAGGAGGGTAAAGAACTAGAGAGGGAAGGATAGAGAAATAGAGAGAGAGGAGGGAAAATAAGTAAAGAGGGAAGGATAGAGAAAGAGAGAGAGAAGAGGGAAAAGAAGTAGAGAGGGAAGGATAGAGAAAGAGAGAGAGGAGGGTAAAGGGACAAAGGGAGGTAGAGAGGAATAAGTGAGAGAGGGAGATAAGTAAGAGGGAAGGAGAGAGAGGTAGAGAGGAATAAGTGAGAGAGGGAGAGAAGTAGAGAGGGAAGGAGAGAGTGAGAAAAATAGGTGGGATGGAGGGAGGGACAGAGTAGAGAGGGAAGGAGAGAGCAAGAGGGAGAGAGAAGGGGGGAGGGAGGGAGGGAGAGGTAGAGAGGGATAGGTGAGATAGAGAAAGAGAGAGGAGGGTAAAAGAAGTAGAGAGGGAAGGATAGAGAAAGAGAGAGAGAGGAGGGTAAAGGGATGGAGGGAGGTAGAGAGGGATAAGTGAGATAGAGATAGGGAGGGAGAGAGAGGTGGGATAGAAAGAAGTAGAGAAGGAAAGAGAGAGCTAGAGAGAGTGAGAGAGAGAGGGAGGGAGGGAAGGAGGGAGGGAGAGGTAGAGAGGGATAGGGGAGTTATAGAGAATTAGAGGGGGGGGAAGAGAGAGGTAGAGAGGAATAAGTGAGAGAGGGAGAGAAGTGGAGAGGGAAGGAGAGAGTGAGAGAGAAATAGGTGGGATGGCGAGAGGGATAGGTAGAGAGGGATATGTGATATATAGAGAAATAGAGAGGGAAGGAGAGAGCAAGAGGGAGGGAGGAAGAGGTAGAGAGGGATAGGTGAGATAGATCACTGCTTTCTTCATGTCGTCCACTGCTTTTCACGGCCGTAAATAATGTGGGCTCAGCCTATCGACGTAAGTATTGCACCTTATTGGGGCGCAAGTGCTAGTTTAGTTTGCATTTAAATTGAAATATAAGACAAGCTAAAAGAATTTGATATAGTAATATAAAAGAGGGGCATTGAGATTTATACCATCAAACCTCAACAAAAGAGACTTCAATCTAAAATACATAGATGCATTCTTTAATTAAAATTTTATACTAATAGATAAAACGATTTTTGAAATATAGTTGCTAATCAATTACAAAGAAATCTTAGTTCTATAAATTATTTTGAAATCTACCATTAATCCTCTCAGTGAAACCTTAAACACCATTCCTATTATCTAGAACAAATATGAACTAAACCATTCTTCTTGAATCTTTTTCCTACAAAATCATTAATGAAAATATATTGATATGTGAAGATGGAAAAAAATGTAATAACCAATTCAACTATTTCTGTAAACAAAAAAAGAGAGTTAATGTAAATTTAAAAGAAACCATTATATATGAACTAGTTATTAGTTAGTGCAAGTTAGTTTTTTATTTATGAATATTTAAATTAAAATTTGTGAAATTAAACTTGACCAAACTGTATTGAAAATTACAGAAATTAAAATTTGAGATAAAATTTAAGAAGTTAAATACTTAACACTAAATTCCTATAAATCAATTTCCTTTGAAAACATATTTAAATCTTTTACTGAATCCTTTACTAAATTTTATGAAATTATGAATTGATTTAAATAATAATCATAGTAAGATTGGAATTAAAATTAAATCTCAAGTTTCTCTCAATGGTTGTAAAACACAAGAAACAAGTAGATAGATTTAATTTCATAAAGAAACTTAGGGAACTTCGTAAAATTAAAATGGAAGCCTTATGCACAAAAAATAAAAAAAGTATCAAAGTTAGTCCAATTAAGAATTATCAACTACTTGAATCAATTATAGATTTAATTTCATAAAGAAACTTAGGGAACTTCGTAAACTTAAAATGAAAGCCTTATGCATAAAAATTCAAAAAGTATCAAAGTTAGTCCAATGAAGAATTATCAACTACTTGAACCAGTTATAGATAATATTTGTTAGTCAAGTCAACTCAAATCCTTTACCAAATTGTTTAGTAGGCTTTAATTAGTCAAAGATTTCATTATGGTTAAGGAGCTTAGAAATGATAGACTTAATCTAGACTATGAATTAAAACATAGTAAGTAATTTACTTTAAAATCTAAGCAAGAAACTAAGTAAGTGAACTAGAACAACACAAATAAGTGTCAACAATTAGCATTCAACCTAGAATTCGTAATTAAGTTTAATCTATCATCTAAAATTTGATAGAATCAAGTTAATTCTTGTGATATTGGTATTTATCGTAGAGTTGAGAAAATTATTAGTTTTGTTGTACCTTTAAATTGAATTTGAAGCATAATTACTTTATGTAAACTTTTTTAGCATATCTTAGTTCTTTTATTGCAAAACTCTTTCCAATTAAGTTACTATTGTATAGTAAAATCTTCCTTTTAGTAAAACTAGGAAGACAATACTAGATAGAAAGGTAATTTTATATTTCTTGTCTTTGTATCAAATTCATCCAAGGAATATTTTCTCACCCTAGAGTAGTATGTGTATACAAGTCTTTTCTATGAAGTTTAAAGCGATGTGATGATATCATAAATTTGATGTCATTGATTTCAAGTAATCATCTAGGAAACTTAAAAATTATCTTGGTAGCCATAGAAAGTATGATTTTTTTAGTTGTGTATGGTTTAGGTTGGGAATATTTAGGGCATGACATATGATTAATTGTATTGGATGCAATAAATTTAATTTTAGTACATTCTTCAAATGATTACACAAGCCCATGAAAGAAGGAAAAATACTCAAGTGTATATTATTTTTAATAGTAGGTAAAATTCACTCACAAAAAATGACTTGTACCTTGTCATCATCAAATTGGTGCTTTATCATGATACCTAATGATTATAAGTAGATAACACAATCGTTGATAGGTTCATTACTTCTTTGGTCACACTTAGTTAAATCTTTAAATCAACATTAACATGAAAGTGTCACAAGAAATTTGTAGCTAGCTCATCAAAATACTTGAGAGATATAGGAAGAGGAATAAAATTATTGAATAACATATTCCCTTAATGTTCATGGAATTAACTTGCTTAGAATTTATCCTCGTATGTAAAATCTAACAATAAAAAATTGAAATATTAAAAATGAACACAAAGATCTCCTTTTCCATGACATAACTCAAATCTAGGCACCATAAAGACCATAATAATTGGATGTTTAACTACCTCAAATGAAACTAGTGTGATGTGGAGGGTTATATGTAATAGAATATTGCTCACTATGCTTACAATCCATTATCTTCTTAATATTTTCAAATTTTATGAACAATACATATAAGGTAGCGATAAGAATAATAGTGGTGTGAGGAGCACAAGAAATAATGGATGACGTAATAGAGGACAATGAGAAAGAGAGTGATGAGGTAAATACATGTTCATGGTAGTAGGGGTAGAATGTGGTGTGGATTAGGCCATAAAATAGGATATGGACTATGATGTAGAACTAGGAATATAACAAGAAATAGAATGAAGTATGTGTAAGGAATTTTAAGGTAGTGAAACAACTTCTACACTAATATTGAGAGGAAGATAGTGAAATTTTTTTAAATATTTACAATAGTTATAGAAATCAAATAGAAATAAACATAAATATCATGCATACCACAACACAGTGATTTACATGGGGACAACCCTTTCATGAGAAAAACCCCACACTTTAAAAGTTGCCCAATATATTATTCAAAAATCATGATCACAATATACTTGTAGAGCAAGCTTCTCACAGGAGTATCACCAACTAGAGATCTAGAGGCAACTGAACTGCTATCAAACTCTTAGAATGTATCATAATGCATGGCCATAATACAATACCCTTGTAAAATAGGGTTGCCTTCTAGGGAAAGACAAGCCAACAAAATATCTACCGTAAGATCTAAAACCTAATGATGAATGGTCTATATTTAGAATAATAAAATATACATAAATGTGGATTTCAGGGGCACTTCCCCTGAACCCCCACCATGGTGCATGACCCTCGGACCCCACAGAGGACACCCTTGCACCCCCACATGCTCACCTATCAAAAATAAACATTTTGTAATTGCAACGTTGAGACATATTTTCACAACAAATCTCCCACTTGTCGAACACCTTGTAAGAGCAATGAGAGGGAGCATAACATAGTATCTTAATTGTTAGAGGTCAAAAAGCCCATAGAATCTGAACACCATCTAAACTTCTTTGTGCTCATAGTCTTAGTTAAATAATAAATAACATTCATCAAAGTCTCTACCTTAACCAGCTTCACCCTACCATATTTGATCATATCTTCAATAAAATGCTAATGCACATCAATGTGCTTGGTCCCGACATGAAATGTTGGGTTCTTAGCTAGGTAGATCACACTTTGACTATCACAATAAACTATCACCACACCTTGTTTTATTCCAATATTTGAGCATAATCTATTGAGCCAAATGGCTTATTTACAAGCATGAGTAGGTACCATATACTCAACTTCACTAGTAGACAAAGCAACCACAACTTTTCACTTACTCATCCAACTAATTGCAGCACCAAATAAAGTAAACACATAAGAACTTGTGGATCATTTGCTATCAACATCACCTACCTAGTCAGAATCCAGATAACCTTGAATATCAATGGAAATTTTATCTTCTATCAAATTACCATGATAACATAAGGAATACTTTGAGGTACCTTGCAAATATCTAAAGACTCTTTTAATTACATCCCAATGAAATCTACTAGGATTAGACATATATTTGGAATTAACTCCAATTGCTTGGGAAACGTCTGGTCTAGTACAAACCATAGCATACATCAAACTTCCAACTACACTCTAGTAAGGCACTTTTCTCATGTATTCCATCTCTGATAGGGATGATGGACAATCTAAAATAGATAACTTTGTTCTAGTTGAAAAAGGAACACACAATGGTCTACAATATTGTATGTTAAACCTCTATAAAACTGAATTGACATACTTACTATATCCAAGCCATAGCTTTATGTTCAATCTATCTCTTCTAATTTCCATCCCAAGAATGTGCTTAGCTACACCAAGATCTTTCATTTCAAATTTAGCTACAAGTTGAGACTTTAGTTTTGAAATCATTCCTTTCTGTTTATCAATAAATAACACATCATCAACATATAATGCAATAAACAAGAAACAAGAAACAATCACCATAAATTTTATAATAAAATAATGATTTGATTTAGAGTGATCAAATCCCAAACTCAACACATTTATCAAATTTTTGGTACCACATTCTAGGAATTTGTTTTAGGCCATACAAATATTTCTTCAATTTGTAAACCAAATTACTTTTACCTTTCACCACGTAGTGCTTTGGTTGTGTCATATAAATATCCTCCTCCAAGTCACCATGAAGGAAAGTCATTTTCACATCCATTTATCAACCTCTAAATCATAAGTAGTAGTAATAGAAAGCAAAAATCTAATGGATTTCATTTTTGCAACAGGATAAAATATCTCATCGGGTTAACACCTTCAACTTGAGAGTAACCTTTTACAACCAACCTTGCTTTATACTTCTCAATACCTCCAACTAAACCAATATTTTTCTTGAACACCCATTTGAAACCAACAAGATTTCATCCTTCAGGCAATGGTACTAGATCCCATGTATCATTCTTTTTCAAACCTACCATTTCTTCATCCATAGCAATCTTCCAGGATTTTGCATCATTCATATCTAATGCCTCTTCTACAGATCTAGGTTCATCTATGTCAGTATTCTAAGAAAAAATACATCTCCAATCATCAAGTGAATATCTTCTAGGTGGTTGTCTATGCCTTGTAGACATTTGAACAAACTAAGTTGGAGGTTCTTTATCCTCTTATGAATATTTAGAGCTAGATGAGCTCTCCTCAACTTCTTGTCTGTCCAAGGGCCTTGATTCAACTTTTTCAAGTGTACAAGGAAGTTGAATCACATATTTTTGTTCAATTTCTTTTAGCGACAATATAACAAAATAAGGCTTAGTTTCTCTAAAAATAATACTTTTAATACCTTGTGTGCAACAGGATCCCAAATCTTGTATCCTTTCACACTATAACTATATCCAATGAAGATACATTTTACAACCTTATTCTCCAACTTTGTTTGCTTCTCCTTTGGAACATGTGCATATTCACCATGACCAAAAACTCTAAGATGTCTCAGTGAAGGCTTGTGACCTGACTATAAATTTATAGTTGTCTTATCAACAAGAGTTGATTTAGGAGACCTATTAATTGGGTAACAAGTAATGGCAACAAATTTGGCCCAAAACCTTTGTTCTAGATTAGTACCACTCAACATACTCCTAGCCTTCTGTAACGCCCCACCACGCAACCCTAGAGGAAGTTGCAATTAACTACTTAAATAGACTAATTTTTTTTTTGATTAAGTATAATTAATAAGCAAGTTCACTAACTACAACCAACAACCTCTAAGGTTACGAGACAAAGGTTATATAAAACCTCAACAAAAAATATGAATATAAACCATGTCAATTATTTAATTAATAAAATAACACATACATTCCAAATAAGATAATTTACATCAAGAAAAAGCGATAACTTACAATTGCATTAATCCATTTTAACAATAAGATTACATCACTCATTCCTCGAATGAGGTAAGTCCAATAACTTGATTACAATTACAACTTTCCACCTCGATAACAAATGAGGGGTAAAATAATACAAGATCAACTGAAATGAAATAAAGCAAGAACTAATAATGAATCCAACGAGCTCTCCAACTGGAAGTCTCGTCCACATGAACATGAAGGAGGCCCAACGGATTTAGGTGCACGCCACCCAACCAAGTGGAACCCAAAGGCCCACCCCTCGTGCAAGGAGATAGTAACAAGGAATCCTAGCCAAGACCATCTACCTCTAGACACAGACTAACCCAAAACTAAACCAAATTGAAACAACAAATCACATGTACCACATAAGTACAACTTTAACAAGGTCACGATGCTTCTAGATAAAGAGTAGATCAAGTATGTTAAGAAAACCATACACACAGAATCAACTACCAACTATGGTCACATCAGGTATGTTACGAAAACCATACCCACAACAAACAAGTACCAACTGTTGTCCTAGACAGAGTGTCATCACACCGTTCGTCATGAGTTACCCATTACGGATCTTCATAGCTCCGGCCCCCATAATGGGTTATCCTGGTGGCCTCTACCGATCCTCGGCCCTCATACTTACTAATGCGGGATCAAATACCTGTCAAAAAGACCAGATAGATAACCTTGCCATTCCAGGCCTTCTCACTCACCCCAAGTCTAAACAAGCACTTGCGAATATGAGTGAGGCTATAACTTATCTTGATTAGTGTGAAGTACCACCTAACCTCTAAGTACATTGATTTAATTGTCACTTGATTAACTACTTCCGAAGGTTACCCAATCTTACCTCTTCCGGGCTCTGGTCCCAAACGGAAGCCACTCTTCTACTTGACAACACATACCATCCAATCACCAAGGGTAACAAAGTGCAAACAACCAGATAACACGACCACTCCTTTCTCAGGAGGTGATAAAAGTTCAAACCCTCTCCAAACACTGGAGGTAACAAGATGACAAAGTCACTCCTGACAAGGAGGCTCAACTTACGTAAACCACTCCTAATCCAAGGAGGTACAAACCATCCTCATTCGTGGAAACCGAGTAAATAACTGATAAATTCCCATGCACTACCCGAGGAACTCACAATAGGTTGACAAACATAAAATGACAACCCACATAACATAAGATCCCCATCTGGAAGATTTAACAACCCTTCTTACCATTTTTCCCCAAGGCGATAACATAAGAGATTACTTTTAAAACACACAATTTAATCAGAATTAACTCTACTTCGGATTTCCTAAATCCGCATCTTTCATTTACATTCAGTACTTAATAGCCTTAAGACAACTGAATTAAATATAGTCTCTTTAAAATGAAGGATAAAATTCAAATCAAATGTTTAATTTCACTAATTGTTTCAATGGTAACAAGTGATCATTTATCTTTCTACGTTTCAAAATATAACGTTTAGAAATTACAATAGGTTTACTACAAAATAAATTATTAAATAATTACAATGCTAAACACATTTCTTGTCAATTCTAAGTTTAACCTTTCAAAAATGCATTTAAAATTTCCAACTAATAATTTGACTAAAAGCTACATATTCTAATTCTCACATGTACATTTAAAACATAATAATCGATTTAAATCAATATTTTTACAATAAGCCATGGTGGAAAATATTTAAAATTATTAATCCAATTACCAAAATAATTCACCCATAAATGTGTATATCCAAAAAAAAAATACACATATTTAATTATTTGATCATTAATACTTTAATATTATAAAATATAATATTAAATATTAATATATTATATTAATATTTCTATATTATATAATATAATAATTCATATTAATATATTTATATTATACTAATATACTAATATTATATATTATAATAATAAATATTAATATTTAGTATTATAAATATATAATATTAAAATATTAAATAATATAAAATATATATATAAAAAAAAAAACTTAAACTAAAAAAAAGCAACCCCACTTACCTCGGTCCACGTATGCCATACACCACAGGGCGGTTGTGTTTACACATAGTCGACCCCCATTAATGGGGGTGACTGTGTGTAAACACAGTCGTCCCTTAGGGTGCGGCTGTGGAGGGGAGAGGGGAGTGCGTTGGGCGCGGATTCCCCCCACTCACCTCCCATGGGGGGCGCGGTGGGGGTGAACCCCCAGCGACCTCCCCCAAATAAATTTAATTATTAAATAAAACCCTACAAAAAAAAATGAAAAATGCGTTTTTCTTTTGACTATGGATTTTTCTAAAATTTCGCCTAGTTTATTTAATCCGATTTTTTAACAACAAAATTTTAATAGAATGAGTATATGTATATATATATATGCATATATACCTATATATACATATATTATATATGTTTTCCTTTGTAAAACTATTCAAATCAGACATCTAATTGGGCAATTAAATTCTAGGAAAGAATTATAAACAACCATATTTCCATTTCTTTGAAGAAATTCATTTCTAACAGGATTTTTCAAATAAAATTCATATTCAACATGGGTTTTTACTTTGCAATCCACAAACAAAATTTAAATGATTTCCAACAGCATATTCAAACTATATAACTTTTCAAAATGAAACTACTAATTGAATAAACCTGATTTTTTTGAAGTTGATAGAAGATCCTGGTGGTGCCCTTGTTTCCCTTTTCAACTCCACAAATTCTTTTAGCTTTTTCCAAAAACCCACAAACTTCAACAATTTCTTCCTCTTTTCTCCTCTAATTTTCTCCAAAACTCAAGAACATGAAACTTGGGAAGAAAATTTCAATCATAAGGAAAAAACCCTAAAATTCCTACAACCACCCTCATCAATTCCCCAGAACATAATAGCAAATATCTTCCTCTTTCAATTTTTGAATTCAAATTTTCTAATTTGACTTTTAAATATTTTCTTTAATTTTCAATTTCAACCAATATGCATAAATTTCCAAAATGAACAATTTAACTTACTTCAACAGCATAAATTTATTTAATTAATAAAATAGATTTAATCAATGATTAAATTATTTATTAATTAAATTAAATTAATAATAAAATAAATTACATTTCAACATAATCCCAGATCAAATTAATCAACAACTTATATGCATAAAACCATTCAATTACTCTTTCAACTTGCAATTAAATAAACGAAGAGAGGGAACAATATTCAAAGCAACACAACCCGACTAACTCCTGACGACATACAAGAGCTAGGGTGATAACTTGGCATGGAAAACCTAGCTACTATCTCCCAATTGAATACTGTTGGGCATTGGACATGCTCAAACCTGTGAAACCAAGTGGAGTCGATGTCATGCACTTGTCAACCTACGAAAAAAGAGTATATCCACATGCAATAATATGTCATAAATAATGCACACAGTGAAGAGGAAGTCATAGAATCGCAGGGCGCTCGTAAGTGAGTGATGCGATACCGTCCTCTTCACCCATATAGTGGTACAAACTGACGCATCTAACATCATTAATATGATCAAAAGCATAAAACATCATAAATTCAAACATCCATAATGCTAATCCAAAACATGTCATAAAGATAACATCATATTAAAATACCATCACATCAAAATATAATATTAGTGTTGCTTTATAGATAGCAATCAAATAGAAGTCGAGTACCATAGTCAAGGTACGAACAGAAAGCACACACAAAGGAGCAAAACACTGTTCGATCAAAAGGACAAAACAGAGGGGTATTACACCTTCTCTATCAATGTCGTATTCATTCTTTCTAAAACTCCATTCTACTATGGATAATACGAAGTTTTCTTTTGTCTCAAATGTCACAGTCCTTATAAAATCTATCAAAATCACTAGAGTAAAATTTACTACCATTATCAGTCCTTGAACATTTTATTTTATTTCTAGTCTACAACTCAACCATTGCTTTAAATTCTTTAAAATAATTGAAAATTTAATATTTACTCTTTAGAAAGTATACCCATGTCCTTCTACTATAATTATCAATAAATGAAACATAATATGTGAGCTTTCCAATTGAAGGAACATCTAATGAAACAAACACATCAAAATGAATAAGATCCAATACACCACAAGATTTATGAGAACTAGAGTAAAATTGAACATGACTTTGTTTTCCATAAATTCAATGCTCACAAAATTCAAAATCAAGATTATAATCAATCAATCCTTCAAGAAGGTTTTTTTTTTCAAGGTCCTTAGACCCTTTTCTCCAATATGGACAAGTCTCAGGTGCCATAACATAGTCTTCTTTGTAGGTAACTTTGATTCAAAATAAAGAGAACCCTTGGGTAACCAAAATCCATGACCATTCACTAAAGATGAAACCCTCACCTCTTCCAACGAAGTCACCGTAGACTTTATTTCCACAAAAGTGTTATTACATTCAATAGTGTATGCATCAAGCTTATACAATGTGTTAAATCTAATAGCTTTAGCAATCACCATAGTACCTCTAACCATCTTGCATCCTGCATCATAAAAGACTACCTACACACCCACATCTATTATGTTGCTCATAGATAACAAATTTCACGCTAATCTATGGATATGCAATACACCATTAATCTTTTTTATTATACCATCAAAAAAATTGATTCTAAATTTACCATGACCAACAATATTTAAATGAGAATCATCACCCAAGTACACCTTACCTCCATTAAATTGTTCATATTCAAAAAAACCAATCTCTATTAGAGGTCATATGTAAAGATGCACCTAAGTCAATTAACCATGTATCCTTACCTACATGAGTAGGCAAAGCTACAATGAATGCATCACCATTTTCCTTCTTAGACTCATAATCATAACCAAATCTTTTCTTTTTCTTCTTCTTTTATTCTTTGCAGTTCTTATGAATATGCATAGGATTACCACAATTCCAACAAATAACTTTAGACTTTCCAAGAGATTTGGGTTACCCCTTGGACTTGGATTTATCACACTTCTCATTTTTCTTACCTTTTTCCTTAGGCCTTCCATGAAAATTTAGGGCCTCCTTGGCACTAATGGATACCTTCCTCCTCATCTCTTCAAAAAGTAAAGAACCCACCACATAATTCAATATTAAAGATAAAAAAAATACTCCCAATAACCATTACAATAGAATCCCATTAATCGAGTAAAGAACAAAGCAAGATCTAACATTTCTCATCTTCATCCATTTTTACACCAATTGATGCCAATTGAGCCACCAACATATTGAATGCTTACAGGTTGTTTTTAATTTGTCCACCCTCTTCCATTCTCAAGGAATATAATTTCTTCCTCAAAAAATATTGTTCACTAGAGATTTGACACAATACAAAGTGGACAGTAGACCAAACTAAAATGATTTCTACTATTGAAAAAAAGAAGACATAAATATATAGAAGGCAGGTAAGAAGATAGAGCTATGAGAGATCCTTAGCCATCACAAGATGTGTAGTTAACAAGTCATGAACATGTCATGGGATTAAATGACAAATTGAAAGCTACAAGCAAAGGTTTAAAGAAGGCAATGGAAATACCTATATAAATGGTTGGAGATGTTAAGATAAATGCCTTAATGAAAGCAAACAAATGTTAAGACTTTCCCTTGAAGTTCTCCTCCACCTCTTATAGTTTTGACTATTTCAAACATCTCTCACGCATGTCTTATAAACATGTTTATGGGAAATAATGATAGATGGAGAAATTATAAGCAATTGAGGATATTTAAGAGAATTTTGGCAAGTGGACAATAGGTGCAAAGATATAGGGGTAGATGAATTAGTATAAAGATTTTTGCAAGTGTTTAGGAGCTCAACTAGGTGCCTCAAGAGGATGATTTTTACCCAACAACCAGGCAACACACTTGTCATTTTTATCTTTACTATACATGTTCCATTTTTTTAGGAGGTGGTTCAAGTCTAAAAGGCACACCTAGGGGTAGTTTAGAGGTAGTCCTTGCATTCTAAAACAACAATGTAACTTGTAAGAGTTCTTTATTTATATGAGAAATAATATTGTAACTCAAAAACCAATCATTTTATGACTAAAAATCAAATGTAATATCATCATTTCAAAGAATTGGCAATCTTGTACTACTATAAGACATTTTTTATCAATAGAATCATGCATTTATGCCTTCTCAAGTACTATTTTTTTGTGTGAAAAATAGTAGTTGATGAATATTACTATGTTTTTCTATGTAAAACCTTTAATATAAGTTTCATTTCAAAACCTATAGGCAAAGAAAGTATATTTTATGCAAGTTGTAAATTGTGTAGTGGATGTGAAACTTAGCTATAGTTATGAAAAAACCTCTTTTCCTTCAAAACTGCAGCAAACCCATCCTTCTTACAAAATACCGATGTATTGGTGTACACAAATCATTTTGAATTGTGTAAAAGTTAGTTGGTTATTGAATAAATGTGTCTAAAACAACAATAAGACTCTCAAAAAAATTTGGTGCATCACCTTTTTAGAGTTTAGGTTCATTACAAGTCATTTCCATCATCTTTTCTTAGCGTAACAATAGTAGTTTAGTTCAAATTTAGGTGATTGCGACAAGGGAACCAACCCTCTTTGTAGATTCACTCCAAGCTATGGGTAACCCACAAGCCCTGGAGTGTTTCCATGTTTCAGTAGATTATTGCTAAGATAGGTGATTATCAAGGGTGTAAATCTACATGACAGCAATATATTCACCCATGGATGCTTGGTTTTGATCCACACAAGGAGATGGTCAAAGATGTCTCATTGTGGATTATATTGTTCAAATTGTTGTGGGAAATTTGGTTTGAAGAGGTGTTTAGATTTATTAGTAATTCCTTCGGAGGGTACATTTAATTTTCCAATTCCTTTGGTGGAAATCATAAAGCTTCTTATGCTAGAATTTGTATCACAGTCAATCTTAGTGTTGGGTGAAAATTATGTAATCCCTTTTAACATATCACAAAACCTTGATTTCAACCACAATTGTGTGAGATACAATCTCTCCTCTTAGAAAGGGGAGGCGCCCTTCTTACCGATTATTGAAACTAAGGAAAACTAATCAGGTGTTTATAATAATGTACACTATGCTAATGATATGGGGGTGTGTCACATTCATGATTCCATCTTTCTTCAAAGAATATGTTTTATAATGTTTCACAATTTTAAGTTCTTGATGCAATACAACTTCAAACTAAAAGTAAGCAGTAATTCCAATATCCCTATATTTTCAAAGCAAAGCTTAGGAATACCAGTGTGATAATGATAAATGATAAATAAGAAAATCTCACGAAGGCACAAAGTCATTCTGTAGCTTCCAACAATGAATCCTTGAAGATAGCAACCTAGGGCTTTATATAACAATTCAAAAGCTTTTAGGGTTTTACAATTGATTTTTGAAAAACCTAGGGCTTTATAATTTCTTTTAAAATTTCAAGAAACAAACCCTATTTACTCTAATTATCCCAAAAAATCCCTTACAATCCTTTCCTTTTATAATTCAAACAATTTTTAGCTCAGAGATGTAGAATTAGTGTACTTACTTGAAATTTTTAGTCAAACCCTAGCTTTTCTTTGCTTGAATTTGCTTTTTGTAAGCTCTGTTCACCAGATGACTTGAATGTAATTGAAATTATGGTGAAAAATAAGGAAATTCAATGTTTTATGGCCTTAGAAAAGTAGAAAATACGTCATAACTGCACCATGACGACTCATGCGTATGAGATAGTTCATCCGCTGGAACTAGTTGTTTCAGTTTAAATGTCAATTGTCAATCTAATTGCTTTAAAGCAATATCAATGACTATCACGAGCTCACTTTACATCAAAATTTCCATTTGAATAGGCTTTCATGAAATTGTGATGCAAAATTTGAACGCACTGCACTCTAGAGATGACATGTGTCCCTGACTTCCCTTTTACAAAGGATTGCACTTTGGCTATGCACTAAGGAGCCAAAAATCTGATGCACTAAAAGAGTGTGATGCAATCAAAGAATCTAGATGTCTCGTGTGACATCACCTTTATTTTTCTCTTTACCTTAGTGCATAATGTCATTTACATTTACGCTCTTGAGAATAAACTGCACTATGAAGAATTCATGCGCTGCAATGAGAAGTGGAAACTTACCTCTAAGTGATATGCTGATGCCATAGCATAATCTCCTTTTGTGCTCGGGACATGAAAATGGGCTACAAAGAACTCATGCAATGAAACCAAGCTTTGATACCTATCCCAAAATATTCCTCCTATATATTCCTTACATTACTTTATATAACCCATCACTATTACCTTATGCACTTTCAACCAAAAATTGTAATGCACAAAGCATATGCACTGAAATAAGATGGCACCATGTGTCATAATCTTAATGGTCCTTACATCAACGCAATTTCACTTTGTGCTGAAGATTAGAAATTGTGATGCACTATCCTTCTACGATATAATATATTCTTAACACCTGTCGAAGATCTGGAGGAATATTCTCAGCGCAATCTTGCCATGCACTTATTTTTATAAAATGTGCTTCAAAGGGGAAACACGATGCAACATGAGGCTATCACATGTCCATGTTGTGATGTAATAAGCTCAACACAAATTCCTTATGCATGATCCTTATGGAATTGTGATGCATTGAAGCGGTCCACTGAAACATGATGTTGACACATGTCCTTCGGACCTTTGGGTTTATAATCCATCGCACAATGAAATTTAGCTATACACTATGAAGGTAAAAATGCGATGCAATGAAAGCATTCACATATCTAAGGGGAGGCAGGCTTATGGAACTTAAGTGAAATTTTATGCACATGCACTGAAAGTTTTTTTTGAGAGGGGGACATGCCTAGGAAATGAAAGGAACATAATTTAATAAAGGCACGTAGACTTAGGAATTTTGCATAAAATATTTCAAGCAAGCATTAAATATTTCCACCATATGTTAGAGGTAATAGATCAACATGTAACACTAGGTTGATGGGGTTAGTCAACAAATGGATATAAATACATAGATTGTTACTTAGAAGACCGGGAATTAGCAAAGAGGAGTCAACGTGATTTTATAACACAAGTGCAAAATGGAAAACAACTACTAAGGGTTTTTAAGGGTTTAAGATATAAAAGAAACCCTAGGCACTCTTGTAATAAGCCCTAGCTAGGGGAGAATCTTTTGGAAGCTTAAAAAATGGGAAGCGAACCAACAACCACATTTTTTTTCAAAGGTTCCATCACTAAGATAGGTTTGTGACACTAGGATCCTCTCTCTTCCTTATTATTTCTCATAGTAGTAGAAGTTTTGAGAAGAAAAATAAAAAAGGAGGCTTTAGATGATAATTTGAAAGGGTTGCAAGTCTTTGGTGGAGTCAATAATATCACTCACTTTCAATTCATTGATGACACTCTCCTCTTTGGGGAAGCCTCAGCTAGAGAAGCGAGTTGTGTTGCGAGAGTTCTTTCACAATATGAATAAGGTTCTAGTTAAAAAGTTAACCCCTTAAAATCTAAGATTTTTTTCCTCAAGGATATTTGTGTTGTGAGCTTAAAAATACAAGGAGTTTTAGGGTATGAAATGGACAAGCTCCCAAGAAGATATTTAGGTATTCCTCTGATTGATAAAAGATATTCAAAGGTTGATTGGAGGAGTGACATTGATAGAGTGCATGGAAAGCCGACTTCATGGAAAGGAAATTGGCTTTCCCTTGATGGAAAAATTACCTTGATCAAGACTTCCTTGTCCACTATCCCAATCTTTGCGGTGTTAGTTTTTCATATTCCAAGTAAAGTGGCTAAGTTCCTAGATTCGTCTCAAATAACCTCCTTTGGTGTGGATTTAAAAAATCATTTAATATAGCTTAGTGAAGTGGGAGGATAATTTGCGTCCCTAGTGACTTGGAGGGTTGGGTTTTAGGTAGTGCAAACCAATGAATTTTGATTTATGCACCAAGATGGTTTGGAGATTATACATAAAAAAGAATAGGCTTTGGGGCAAGGTGGTTCAAGCCAAATATTTACAAAATAATATGAATAATCTCTTTAGGGACTACACTAATCTTCCTTTGGGATCAAGGTTCTAGATATTTTTAAGTTTTGGTAGCATTGTTGGCTTGATGACATTCCATTGAATAGGAATTACCAATGTCTTGTTGGTCATTTTAAAAATATGGAAGGGAAATTTGTTTCTAATTATGTGATGGCTTCCACAATGGGAAAAAATGGAAGATCCTAAACCCTCCTAATAATGATCTTACAAGTGATTGCTTGGTTATCTAGGATTAGCTTTATTTCTAGTTGATTTCTCGCGATATCATCAAAGACATGATGGTTTGGGTGGCCATGGTGGAGGCAGGATGACTATCAATTTGGCCTACCAATTATACTTTGGTCACTTTAATTATATTTAACAAACTCCTGTTGAGGGAACCTAGATCTCAAAAGGGATTCCTAAGGCCAATGCCTTTCTTTAGATTGTTTGGAATATGTGTGCCTTGACCTAGGGTAGATTGCAAAGGTTGGGGAAGCATGGTCCATCTTAATGCATCATGTGCATAATTAAAAGTAAGGATAGTGACCATATTTTCTTGTACTATGAGGTGGCATGGTATCTTTGGTAGCATTTCCTAGAGCAATGGGGAATGGCTTGGGCTTCCCCCTCTAATATTCCATGATGTCTTAATAGTTGGGCTAAATATCAAGATTATTGAGCTTAAATTTATTTTAAGTTGTTCCCCCTCTTTAATTGTTTGGAATGTGTGGGTGGAGAAAAATAGGAGAATCTTTCAGGAAAAAGGAAAGATCGATGGGGAGGCTTTCAGACTTGATGGAATCAATTGTGGCAAAGTTAGGAGATGTACATGCAAGAAAAAGGTTAATACATGAGAAAATTTGAATTCAAGTGGGTAGAGGCTTGGCCACAATTCAAATGGCTCAATCAAGTTAATAGGTGGTTTGATCCTTCAATTTTTGATGTCTTCTAGAGGCGTCTTGATCCATAATGGATTAAACTCAATTTTGATGGAGCGGCAAAAGCTAACCTAACAAAGTTGGGGGTGGAAGAGTTTTTAGGAACTCTAAAGGAAGACTTGTAGGTTTATATGCACATGCTTTTGGGTTGAATACAAATATCATGGTAGAGGTAAGAGCGTTGCTACAGGCTCTTATGATAGCAAGAGAAAAAGGATGACGAAGGCTATGGGTGGAAGGGGATTCTAAAATAATAATTGAGGTTATCAAAGGAGGCAAAGCTCAAAATTGGAGATTGAATGCCATTTTGATAGAAACCAAGCTCATTTCTAAGTGGTTCAAGGATATTTAATTTACTCACATAAAGAGAATTGGGAATCAAGTTGCTAATTAGGCAACTAACTAAGGGGTGATCTTCTATGAGAGATTTGGAACCTCCTCGTTCTCTTGGTGGAATAACTCTCCCTGTGATGTTTTCAACATAATTCGGGAAGATGTCAAGGCACATCCTCCTGATAATGTGATAGCTCGATGACGACCAATAGAGTAAAACCATGATGGTATTCTTTTTGTGGTGCCTTTTTATGCTTTGTGGTGTGGTGATATTAGTGTTGGTGAGTGTAGGTGTCTACCATTGAAATTGTAGACACCAAAAATTGGTCTAGGCCTGTGAGTACCACTTTCGACATAATTTTCTAATGTCCATGGTCATGATTAAATAATGTTTATTATTTAATTACCTTTCTAAACAAATATTTCCTCTATTAATTAAATAACCTTTTAATTATTTAATTAATTCATTATGGCCCTTTATTCAACTTGATTAATTAAATAAAACATATTTATTTAATTATGTTGAAAACTAGTTAATTCTCCTTCTTAATTAAATATTATTTAACTACCCCTTTGTCATATTTCAACTATAATTAAATATTTATTATTTAATTATTCAATTTAATCCTTTTCAACAGTCAATTAAATAAATTACATTATTTATTTAATTAAATCTTTCAATTTCGAATGTTGAATTAAATTAACATTTAATTCATTATTAATTATTTCTATCACATTCTTTTGTCATCCAATTATCTAATTATTCACTCACCTTCTAACTCGAGATCTATTTTAAATCCGCCAGTTATCTCCGGATTTGATATCTGATCGTCTTTGTGAAAGGACTCTTTGTCACAACCAATCAATTAACTAGTTCTAACTCATATGCATGAATGTGTTTATTAATTAAATATTTTTATTTAATGAATTAATTCATGTGTGCAGTTAAACAGATTATTCTTCGAGTTCTAACTTTGTCTTTTTCATTCAAAGTCTATTTCTTCTATTTTTGAAGACTCTCAACTGAAGATTAAATTGATTATTTAATCTGGAATTTGTGCTCTTTCTATTTTCGAACAATCTTGACACAAGATTGAGTTATTGTTCTAATTTAATCTCTATCGTGCAAAATTTCCTAACTCACGTTCTAACTGACACATAAATCACATCGCATTCCATTCATCAATCTCGATCATTGATCTATCTTTTGAATCTGAGTCGATCATTCGGAAACCCAAAATCTATAAATTGACTTGTCATTATCATTATTCCTCCTCCCGAAATCAATACTTTTGAGAAGAACCTATTATCTTCGATATTTTGCTTAGGCAATACATCCAGGTTATGCTTGAATCAATACTAAAAATCTGAGGGCAAGAATACTGAGACGACAAAATGGAGAAGGACAATCAAGATAATTCGAAGAAGTGGACGCATATTCAATGAGGCTATTCTAGTTATAGTTTTAATTTTTTTGTTCATTTTTACTTGTTCTTAGTTGTTTGATTTAGATTAATATTTGTTAGATTAGATTTAACACGTCTATCTGTGCAGATTCTCCATTTATTCTAGGTCTACATTTGGTGAACCTGACGTGAATCATGCTTCAAATTTCATAACATCTTTTCGTCTTTCCATTTTTTGTTTTGTAGGAATCGTACAACAAACCATAATTGATTGAAGAAACAACACATCTGCACTCGCGAACCACATCTGATATATCCCACGACACATCTGACAATACGAACCGTATTCGCTACATTCTGCACCACATCCGACTGTCAACATCGAACCGCATCCACCTGTCAACATCGTGAGGCATCTGTGGGTTCAAAATCCGCATCTGCCTAGTAATACGATTTTTCTTTTTTTCATTAACTTCTGTATTTTCGTGTTTTGATTTGTCATTTTTGTCTTGTTTTTTTTTGGCTAATGTTTTGTTTGCAGCTGTGTTTAGGGGGATAACTTAGTTTTTTCAGGACGAAGTGTAGAAAACCAAAAACAAACTTATTTTTTGCAGGACGAAATCCAAAGACATAAACGAAACTACTGACCATTTTTCGTTTGGTTTATTTTAAAAATCTTTCTATTTGGTAGATAAAAAATTGCCATTTGGGTTTAAAAATTAACCAATGTTTTTCGTGTCTGCAATTGTTTAGTTTAGAACCTTGATTCGGTATATCGAAGTATCCTCTCCCCTTGCGCATTCATGCGATCCTAGGTGTAAGAGAAACGATAACTGACTCTAGAACTTGGGCTTGTCTTGGTGGGAAAAATTACTCACCCCAAGATGACTCAAAACCAGTGACACGCTTATCGCTAGCGACTCCCAACCAGTATACAAATTTTAATACTCGAGGAAAACTCAGTATTATGAGGATCCCAATGGACCAACACTTGACTCCCTAGTACCCTTGTGGTGCGTTGAAACCTACAGAGCGTAACCTCTGCAAATTGTGATAATATTGCCTCTCGCATGGCTCTTCTGAACGGGTGCCCGAATTAAAAATCCACTTGTTGTAGTTTTGCCAAAATCTTTTCTATTTGCTGGTGCAGCAGGTTCGGACCTGTGAAGCTGTCTTACATATTTACGATTCATGTGTGGAGATGAGATGTATGCCATGGGAGTTCTATGGGTACAGTAGCTTGGGTGCCCCGTATAAGTGAGTGTCGTGGATGGGAGCCAGTGGGGTCAAGCTACTAGTCATCCGCCTTGAATATGCATAGCTAGATTTATCCAAGTAAGAACTCAGTAAATATTGTCCAACATAGCCTAGGGAGTAATTGTTCTCTGATTTTAACAGATCCATCACTACAAACTGAAAACACATTGTATTATGTGCTTGTTTTTGTTGTATTCATCAAACAACTTGATCATCAAACGAAGTAATTGTTAAGTTAAACGCTGCATGTGTCTGTCAATAGTTTATAAATTTCACACAGTCTAGTTTCTAAGCCGCAATTGTTATTTGTGAGTCACATGTGTATCTGTGAGTCGCATGTGTATCTGTGAGTCGTAATTATCAAACAAAAAGCCGTAAGTGTCTATCAATAGTTTTAATTCACAAAGTCCATATTCTGAGTTGCATCAGATCACTTGAGTCGCATCTGCCATACATTAAACTGTATCTATTTGAAAGCTGCAATTGCCTGTCAACATTTGAAAATTGTTTTAGTCAAATCACCGCATGTCCAACTTAAACCGCATCTATCAAACAAATCAACGCATCTAAAAGGTGAACCACATTTGATTATCAATAGAAAACTTCAAAAATTACAAACTAAGTCTGAAAGCATAATTGTCTTTTTTGCTTTTGTTTCTAAAGATCAACCTTGGACAAAAACTGGAAAAAATTGCTCAAAACCTTGCATTATTAGGTGTCATATACGTCCTAGTCATAGTCATCCTAAGTTGCATGCATTTAGACACTTCCTAGGAAATTGAATATCATAGAATAAAATAACTTTCCTCGTCATTGGATATGTTCATGCTCTGATTTGTCACTATCATTGAACCTAGTCACTATTATCCTATTTGCGAATCTTTCCAGCTCAACAGTCTAGTTTGGGAAATTCACCTAGTCAACTGTCGTTGTCCTACAATCAGGTTCCTTGGTCAACTCAAATCATTGCTTGGATTTATTCCATAGGTGGTAGGTTATACCCATCTTAGAATCATTTACCGTCATAGTCTACTCGATATTTTTCATATTGTCTGTCCTACCATACATCATCTTAGTATACGTCATTTTAGAAATCTTTAGCAATATCCTTTATATTTAGAAAATCCAAAAAACACAGAAATAGGACATATCGGTTTTTAGACATAGTTTGCATTACCCCATTTTGAGCAACTTTTCATGGTTGAAACAAGGTCTAAAAAGAAACAGAAATCAATTTCGGACCCTAACGAATTTGTCAATCCTTTCGGAAGTCAACCATCAGGGAAAACAAGACCACACAAAACTTTGCTTTAAAAACACATCACTAGAGATGCACACGGTCAAATTTTTACCGAAGACATAAATGTTGCAGTACAAGATCTTGAATTCGCATCCTTTATGGATGAATGTTTGGCAAATGATCCCCAATGATATCTAGCAAAGTTGCTAGTAGAAGGTGCCACACTACCACCAGGATTTGATGTTCACACCTTGAAAACAACATCTACTCAACCAACACAAACCATGATGTCAAGTGTCTCTGTTCCTCAAATTACCACAGGAATACCAACTAGCATACCTACTCAAACATCATCAATTGTAAACACAACCCCGTTCAACATAACACATGGTTTACAATTTACTGTGGGAGCAACTTCATCAAACCCTTTTGGCACAAACACTACTGGTAAAAGATCCAAAGTTGGCACAAACACAAATATACCAAATCAAAACATTCCGATAGGAAATATTCCTATACAAAATCAGAACATTCCAATAGGAAATATTCCTATACCAAATCAGAACATTCTGACAGGAAATATTCCTATACCAAATTAGAACATTCCGACAAGAAATATTCCTATACCAAATCAAAACATTCTGACGGGAAATATTCCTACACTGAATCATAACATTCTAACGGGATATATTCCCTCGCCAAATCACAACCCATCACAGAACACAACATTTCAGAACACCTACATTGATCCAAACAACGCAAACAACATGTCCTTGACACGAGTAGATGTTCTCCAAAACCAAATGCAAATGCTTCAACAACAAATGGACAACATGTCTATGTCAGGCAAACGAACTATCTCAATGCAAGATCTATGTCCATGTCCTTTTGACAAAGAGCTCTACATGACACCCTTCCCCCATGGATACATTATACCAAATTTACCTGAGTATAATGGGAGGAAGAATCCTTTAGAACACATTCGAGAATTCTCTATGACATGCATGGACATATCATATGACCTCACATACTTGATGAGACTATTTCCGTGAACCCTTGTCGGGATAACACTGGAATGGTTCTCTAAATTACCATATGGCATACAATCCTTCTTTTGAGCTACCTACACAGTCTTCCAAGTCTAAGTACAATTTGCTTGATCAACTGAGCAAGACCAAGCACATATATCTATTTTGGAACTATTGACTTTATCACCTGAGCATCGAGCCATTCTCGACAAAGCCTTACAGAACACAACTGTCCCTACCGACTTAGATGTCAATCATTTCAAAGAAATGGTAGGATAATTAACTAACTCCCATCATGCCACATTTTCTCAACAAGACTATTCAACAAAAAAGATCGATCATAATGACCCATTACATCTTGAAGTCCTAGTCCATCAAACCAAAGTCAGACGAGTCTTGGTAGATGGAGGAGCAGGTTTGAACCTGTGTACCCTAAAATTGGTTAAGGCATTAGGATTCTCAAAAGCATGCGTAGAAACCTCTAAGAGTATAGTCATCAAGGCTTACGATGATGAGGAAAGATCATCCGAATGAGTTTTCACACTCCCTAGCAGAATTGGCCCAGTAGTTATGAACACCAACTTCCAAGTCTTGGATCTCACCCTTTCATATAACCTGTTGTTAGGTAGACCTTGGATACATGCAATGAAAGTCGTACCTTCCACATATCACCAATGTCTTAAATTCTCGTATAATGGCACCAAGATCACAATTGATGGTGATCCAAATCCTTTTCAATATTGCACAAGCCTAAGGAAAATTCCATAATGACAGGTACCCGTTAATCAAGAAGCTTCATCATCCACTTTATCCCTATACGTTGATCCATCACATCTTACCAAGTCCATTTCATTCAAACCACCATCATCCACTCCTAAGGTCGAGATCCAAGATAAGGGTTGCGGAGAATATCACATGAAGGCATCCTATTGTGTCAGTCAATTGGTTCCACCTAAGGCATATGGCATACCCATGGTAGATAGAAGACAGTTAGTAGTCACATTTCATGTTCCCCCTACAATGACATTGACCAAATGGGGAGAGTTAAGTGAAGAAGTTGTGGACCAAGGTGATATTACCTCCTGGTTGTACCAGGAAGACAATGAATACCCCTCATCATCTATTCAAATAGCTAAGGATCAATATGGAAAAGGCTTTAAGATAATGCAAAGCAAAGGCTATGACGGATATAGTGGGTTAGCACTACATCAAAATGGAAGGACGAAACCAATCATTGTCTCACCATGACCAAAATACCTAGGGCTAGGGTTTCAACCACTCATAATTGGTTTTCCTAGTACTTCATCACCATTTCAAGAGGAAGAAAGTGCTTATGAAGACATCGAGATATCTCACAAACCACTTCCCCCAATTTACGATGAATCCCTTGACTCAAGCGACTATGAATGGGATTCCCTTTCCTCTACCAGCACCATGAACCTAGATAATCTATTTGGAGAACTCGACCAAATGATAAAACCCTTACCAAGTCCATCTAGCCCCCATAATAAGAAGTATTTGACCAAAGAAGAATGGCTTAAGCACTATTATTGGGAAATCCTTGATCATGCATCTTGGGCACCTGACGAACCATCTTCTGACAACCTAGTCGTTACAATAGTCCCACATCAGAGTTTACCTACCCATAGGAAAAAGAACAAGAAGGAGTTAGTCCAAAACTTATGTGACCATGTCAACCGCTCTATATTCACCTTGGCATCTTCCACCTCTGATAACTCTGATGATTACATGCCCCTCATATATCCCCAACTTATTGACTAGGATCAACAAGGTACACCCATCTTAGACACATTCGAGAACAACAAAGTAATAGCTGATTTCATGGGACTTTGAGAAGGCATACCAATAGGGGATCATAAAGCTGGTTTTACCATAGACTTGGATGACAAAGCATATTGTGGGGATTCTATTTACACCTTTAGTCACAAAAATGAGAATAAAAAGAAAAATGATGAAAATGAGAAAAATGACAAGTCCCTAGGTGAAAACTGAAAGGCGCCTTTGGACGAAGAAACAGTAAAAATAAAGGATGTATCCGAGGGCAAAAACCTCTCTGAGGCACCTAAGGATGGAGGTTTGAATATTCTCCCCATTGCTTAGGAAAATTCACTGATGTTAGTATAGGAGTCTATTGAAGTCAACATAAACACAGAAGAAAACCCTCGGATAATATGCTTAGCAACCTCTTTGACAAAGACAAAAAAATAAGAGTTTCAGGACTTCTTCACAAAGAGACAAATAAACTTTGCATGGTCATATGCAGACATGTCTGGGCTAGATCCAGACCTAATATTTCACCATCTACCATTACAGCCAGGTATTAAGCTAGTCAAACAAAAGTTAAGGAAAATGCATCCACAGATTGCTCTACTGGTCAAAGCAGAACTTAAGAAACTCTTGGATGTCGGATTCATAAGAACCATAGACTATGCAGACTAGATTTCAAATCTTGTGCCAATGACTAAACCAACTGGGGGCATTCGCATTTGCACAGACTTTAGAGACATCAACAAGGCATGTCCTAAGGATGACTTCCTTTTGTCGAACATAGACATGATAGTAGATCTTACAACAAGATACGAGATGCTATCCCTCATGGATGGTTTCTCTGGATATAACCAAATCAAAATCGTAGTTGAAGACCAACATAAGACAACTTTCACATGTCCATGGGGAACATACTATTGGAATGTTATGCCTTTTGGGCTTAAGAACACAGGAGCTACCTATCAACGAGTAACGACTACTATTTTCCATGACTTTGTACATACTCTCATGGAAGATTATGTCGATGACATTATAGCTAAATCAGAAACAAGGGCAGATCATTTGAAAGTTCTAGACAAGATATTCCAGAGGCTAGAGAACTACAACGTCAGACTAAATCCAAATAAATGTGTCTTTGGAGTGAAATCAGGGAAACTTCTAGGGTATATCATTTCTAGAAGAGGCATTGAAGTAGATCTAGAGAAGGTAAAAGATGTCATAGAAATTCCTCCCCCAGTCAGCATTGGTCAACTAAGAACACTATAGGGAAGATTACAGTCTATCAGGCGTTTCATTGTATAACTAGTAGACAAAATACACCCATTTCAACATTTACTCAAGAAAGGAGTATCATTTGTGTGGACACCTAAATGTCAGGAATATTTCCAACAGATCAAGGATTATCTGCTCACTCCATCTGTCTTAATGCCACCTATAGATGGAAAACCATTGATACTATACATTTTAGCAACTCAATCAACACTAGGATCTCTTCTTGCACAAAATGATTATCAAGGTCATGAAAGAGAAGTGTATTACATCAATCGTACCTTGGTGGGATATGCATTAAATTACAGTAACATAGAACGTGCCTGTCTTGCGGTAGTATTTGCTACTCAAAAACTTTGGCACTATATGTTAAATCACCAAACAATGTTGGTTGCAAAGATTGATCCCCTCAAATATCTCCTAAGTAAAGCAACATTAACAAGCCAATTGGCTAAATGGGTTATGATACTTAGTGAATATGACATCTAATATGTGGAGAGGAAGGCTATAAAAGGATAGGTGATTGCAGATCAGTTAGCAGATGCACCCATGAAGGCAGACCATCCTTTAGTGGGGGATTTTCTTGATGAATTTATCTTCACAGTGGACACTAGAACCAAATGGAAATTATACTTTGACGAGTCACATACAAATTGTGGTTTAGGAGCATGTATCCTATTTGTTACACCTCAAGGTGATAATATTCCTAAATCATTTAGGATTGCTTTCCCTTGCACCAACAACATAATAGAGTATGAAGCCTTAGTGACAAGACTAAGAATGGCAGCCCAGTGGAAGATTAAGAGTCCACATGTTTTTGGCGATTCTCAGCTAGTAATCCGACAAGTAAATGATGATTATGAGACTAAGGATGAGAAACTTGCCCCCTACAAGCACATGGCTGATAGTTTCAAGTAGTACTTTGATGAAATCACTTTTCAACAAATACCACATATTCAAAACAGGGTTGCAGATGCTATGGCAACCGTGGGTTCCTTATTGGATATTTCGAGCAACGTGCCTAAGTTTGAGTTTTTGGTTGAATAGTTGTTCGTCCCTACCTATGATGTCCCCGATTTTGCGATGATGTGTACGATTACTGGTCCTACTTCCCCTTGGTACAAAGACGTATTCGACTATCTAAGTGACCAAACCTTACCATTAGACCTGTCAAACAACCAACACAAAACCTTTATCTGTAAGTCAGCTAAATACACCATCATTGAAGATACCCTGTATAGACATACCTTAGATAACACCCTAATGAGATGTCTTGATGCTGAGGAAGCACAAACAACCTTGCGAGTGGTGCACGAGGGTATGTGGATCCCATTTGAGTGGTCCTACTTTAACCCATAAGATTATGAGATTAGGTTATTATTGGCCTACAATAGAAAAAGACTCATATATCTTTGTAAAAAAATGTAGACAGTGTCAGATATACAAAGATTTGATAAGAGCACCAGCACAAGAGCTTTGTCTGATTACATCACCATGGCCCTTTGCCTAATGGGGACTTGACCTTATAGGTAAGATACACCCTCCATCATCCAATGGCCATAAATTCATCATAACCGCCACCAAATACTTCACCAAATGGATTGAAGCTATTCCCATGACCTATATCACCGACACACAAATATCCAAGTTTATCCTAAACTATATCATTTGTCGGTATGGTGTACCCCAATCCATTATCACAGACAATGTCCGCCCATTCAAAAACCAAGAAGTACACCATTTATGTGAAGAGTTCCATATCAAACATCTTTTTTCCACCCCATATTACCCACAAGGTAATGGCCAAGCCGAGGCATCTAATAAAACCATTGTCAAAAAATCCCAAAACAAAGTCAAGTCAGTTATGTTAAGTCAGTCATAGACATAGTCGAACTACATTGCCTCTGCGACTAGACGTAGGCAAGGCCATCAATCAATGTTCCCCCGAGGCATTAGGTTTGTCTGTCTAGGCTTCTCACGTCTCACACACATTAAAATCATGACTCTTTGTACATTCAAAGTCATTGGTTGTGTCGAACTACGAGGTCTCTGCGTGTACAATGTAGGAAAGGCTAATCAATCGATGAGCCCCCGAGACCGCACTAGGTTAGTCCAATAGGGTTTATCACATTCACTATCACACACACTGCATATCATCAACTTAGGTACATATCTTCAGTCAGTTATGTCAGTTAAAGTTGGGTCGAACTACGAGGTCTCTGCGTGTACCATGTAGGCAAGGCTAATCAATTGATGAGCCCCCAAGGTCGCATTAGGTCAATCCTTTAGGGTATGTCATCTCAAGTCATACACTGTCAACACACACACACTTATAATAGTCAAAGAATCAAAACAAGTCATGCATCAACAAGGAAAACATCTCAAAGTCATCAAGTCAATATCAAACACATTGTCAGAATGATCAACTTATGTCTTAAGCAAGATATGTCTTTCTTGTCAATGGACGTCGTCAAGTTGTCATAGCCTCATGTAGCTTGTCACATCAACGTCATCAAGCTCCAACTTCTTATATGGCACGTGTCTTTCTGAAACTAGGCTTTGTCATGCCTTACACAGATAGTCACTAGGTCAAAACCAGACTCAACGTCTTATGCAGTATGTGTCATCCCTCACATTACGCTATGTCAAACATCAAACAATCAAAAAATCCCACAAGCTCAAGTTTTGGCGAATACTTTTATTTGACTTTATGACTTTATATCTTATTTTGTCTTATCTTTCTATCGATTTGTGCATAAGTCTGGTTACTAGCTTTCTCAAGGATGTCCCTTGAAGGATTTAGAGAAGCAAGGATGTCTCAGGACTCTTTTTCTTTGGTTATTGTTTGTCAACTGTCTTTTTAACTTTGGTTTTTGAGTCATGTTACTAGTTTTCTCAAGGATGTCCTATCAAAGATTTAGAAGAGCAATGACGTCTCATGACCTATCTTTTATTTGTTTGTTGTCTGTGGTTTGTCTCGACAAAACGACTGGGGCAATCTTGTCCTTAGTATGAGTTAAGAAACTCCTTGTCTGTGACTTTCTGTTTTTCGCAGATGGATGACTTTATACACTATGGTTTATCTCATATCATGGTGTGTACTATCCATTTGTGTCAGTCCCGCTCAATGATGATAAAAATGCAAGCTTAGCATATATGGCAAAATATCGAAGATCATATGTTTTTTTCAATCAATCACTTTCATTGTTTCTTACTAACATTCTGAAATCATCCGTGCTAACATTTCTCTTTTCTGACATAATGATAGAGTCCCGTGACACAAAAAAAAACATTAGATCATTTTCATATGAATACATTTTATAAGCATTTCGTATAGTTACATTGCATTTCAAACATGTAGTAACATTGACATCTTCATTGCATATCTACGAAATCATGGCATAATAGGCATTCAATCATCATAAGGTACATAATGGAAACATTACATGTATATAACCATCTCATGTAGATAGCATTGTATATATAACATGGCATCTCATTATCATAAAGTACATTACATCCATCATCATATAGAATCATCATAACAACATAGACTGCATAAACACATCATAATGTAGAAACAATCATCCATAACACATGTACATATATCATCCATAAAATAGAACTGCATATCATATAGAAGCCACCAAAAATCATATATACATATCGCTCAAAATAACGTGTCATAATGTATCCATAAATAAAAATGAGCTCGCGGGCTCTCTGATCAAAATACAATGTCCACAAATATAAAGTGTCAACATGTCCTACTACTGCTACTGTCACGTGGTGAAGGTGGAGGAAACTTCCTCGAAGGTACTCTCTGTGAGGTGGAAGGCCTATCATATGGACCTGATCTCAGTGGTCCTACCACACCCTCTGTGCTCTGAGTCCTAGTTTGACTCCTGCTTTGTGATATGTGACTGCGAACTTCTGAAAAGCTAGGAGCTCGTCTCTCTGTTGGCACCACTAACTCATACAAATCTCTATAATATGTTTCCCTCTCTACTAATCTGACTAGCTCATGAACCATACCATCAGATGAAGTGCCACTGCAAATCTATCTAACCTCTGTATACTGTTGCTTTGTCTCCTGTCTCCGAGCTATAGCCTGATCTCTCTCCATCAGAGCACTGTCCCTCTCTATCCGCAAGGCATCTCGCTCTGTTGTAACCAGTCTCAACCTCTCCTCCAAGGCCTCCCTGTCACTATCTCTAGGGGCATCATCATCCCGTCTCCCCTCTACAATCAGATCCTAGAGCTCTCTCTCCTGCTCCTCCATGGGTGTCTCCTCCTCAATATCATCCTCCCCATAGTCTGCCAGAATACCAAGAGGATCAATATCCATATCAACTTCCTCCTCTGCATGTTCCTATGCTACTGCCTCCTCGACAACATGCTCATCTCCAACTTGTGCCTCTGCTCCGCCCCCGATGTCCAACATCGATACATCCTCTACCTCTGCCTCTCGAATAGGTGATAGTCCACCTACTCGACCACCTCTCCGTCCATGCCTGCCACCGCCTCTGCCATCATCACCACCACCCCTACCACCACCTCTACCTCTAGGCCGCCCTCTCGACCATGTACCTCGTCTCTCTACTGGTGCCGGTTGATCCAAATCTATATACCGAACAAGACGATGCTCTGCCCACCAAGTGTCATAAGTAGTTGTATTCCCTGGATTTGTTGCTCCGCCTCTCCATCCCCACTGTAAAGGCTGAATCTCTACCTCTACAGTAGCCATTGGTATCATAGGCCCCCAGTGTGGAACCTCTCTAGAAGATCGAGAAAACTCTACTCTACCTCTAGGCTCATCCTGAACCTCTCCAAACTGTCTCAAAACCCAATCAAGTAGGTGTCTCTCAATGATGTGTACACTCAAAACAGTCCTACCAATCAAATACTGTGTCTGCCTACAGTAGGTTAAATGCCCATCCTTATTTGATAATCTTTCACAATCCATGTATGGCCTCCACGTGAACTAAGCCAATGTGTCCAGTGCATGTCTCCAATAACCTGTGTCTCCGACATGATTCTAAGTAATGTTTCTCGTATACCAAAAAACATAAGGAGATCTAGCCTCTCGCTCTATAGTAACAGGAGGACGAAATACAACAATACACTCCCATACCCAAACCATGAGAAGAGTGGTACCGTAGCTCATAGACTGTGCATCTCGGTACACTATATCATGTAAATGAAAGTACAACATTCCTAATAAACAGGGACCCCAGGCATACACAACCTCTCTTTCTAACATCCCCACAAACATCTCTCCCCACCTGAAAGGAAATCCATGACCCCACCGGTTAGGAAGAACTATCCTTCCAATCAATGTACATAGGATGCAATCAATCCTTTCATACCTGTCAGCCAAAACCTGCCATCTAATCTCATAGTGCTGTATCCCTAAGCTCCTAATATTATCATACACATAGAATCTAGTGAGCTCACTAAATCCGTGTTGGGTATCATACATAACCCACTCTCCTCTAATAGGTAGTCTCAAAATCCTGTAAACATCCTCTAATGTAACTATTGCCTCCCCAATCGACAAATGGAATGATGAAGTCTTAGAATGTCATTGCTCGCACAAAGCAGTAAGCATACCTCTGTTTGCTCGAATCGTGGGCATAGTCATCACATGATGAAGTCCAAGTCTCCAAAGTAATCATGTCTCTGCACTGACCAATTGAGCTCTCAGCTCAAAAGTATTGAGTCGTGTCTCCTGGGTATAAATGGGATCTAAAATAACCTGTATAGTGCATTTCAACCATGATGTCAAATGTCAATTTTTTACAAATTTTTTATCAAAAAATTTTACCAGCCAAATGCGGTTCACAGAATCACATGCGGTGCTATTTTTCACATGCATTGCATAAAAAAGCATTTACGTCGCTTATCCAAAATGCATTGCCAAATTACTCAAATTCAAATGCAGTGCAATTCATTATGCCCACCTATATGCATATGTGTTTCATTATCCTACATGCACCTATCTAAAACACAAATGCGATGAGGCATGACATATGCGGTGCACTAAAATACATTTGCGTTGAATGCCTAAATGACCTAAATTAGCCTAGACGTTTTTTTGCAAATGCATCGTTTCACAAGCAGATGCGTTACGCATGAACACATATGCTTTTAACGCGAAAGACCACATGTGCAAAATAATTTTTAAATACCTAAAACTACGTGCAAAATGAAATTTCAAGAGCTCATTTTAGGGTACATACTGGGGGTCCTGCATCAGGCAGCCGTCTGAATGTCTGAATCCGATATCCGTGATGCACATGATAGGGAACTGGAGACATCTTTGTCCAATACTCAGAGCAAAATTCTCAATTCTTCAACTCTTCCGGGTGCAAATGAATTGGTTTTCAACCCAATTTCAATTTATACCTAGGGTTTGGGTGGCATTTCTTCTGACCTTGTCTATTGGCCGCTTAAACTTCCAACTTTTATTGACCCGTACACATCCGTAACATTTCCAAATTCAATTCCTCAACTCTATAGCATTTTTGACCAACAAATTGATTTATCGGGAATATTTTCTGATTTTTTTGAAATTTTTCAAAAATTTGTCAATTTTCTCGAGGGGGCATACCCTACCCTGTTTCATACTAGGGCATGATCGGGGCATATTTTCTTTGACACAACGCTGAAACAATATTTTATCAAAGAGGGGCAAACTGTAGACACCGAAAATTGGTCTAGGCCTACGAGTACCACTTTTGACATAATTTTCTAATGTTCATGGTCATGATTAAATAATGTTTATTATTTAATTACCTTTCTAAACACATATTTCCTCTATTAATTAAATAAATTTTTAATTATTTAATTAATTCATTATGGCCCTTTATTCAACTTGATTAATTAAATAAAACATATTTATTTAATTATGTTGCTAACTAATTAAGTCTCCTTAATTAAATAATTACCCTTTTGTCATATTTCAACTATAATTAAATATTTATTATTTAATTATTCAATTTAATCTTTTTCGATAGTCAATTAAATAAATTACATTATTTATTTAATTAAATCTTTCAATTTCGAATGTTGAATTAAATTAACATTTAATTCATTATTAATTGTTTCTATCACATTCTTCTGTCGTCCAATTATCTAATTATTCACTCACCTTCTGACTCGAGATCTATTTTAAATCCGTCAGTTATCTCCGTATTTGATATCTGATCGTCTCTGCGAAAGGACTCTCTATCACAACTAGTTAGTTAACTAGTTCTAACTCATATGCATGAATGTGTTTATTAATGAAATATCTTTATTTAATGAATTAATTCATGTGTGCATTCAAACAGATTATTCTTCGAGTTCTAATTTTGTTTTTTTCATTCAAAGTCTATTTCTTCTATTTTCGAAGACTCTCAACTGAAGATTAAATTGATTATTTAATCTAGAACTCGTGTTCTTTCTATTTCTTGACACAAGATTAAGTTATTGTTCTAATTTAATCTTTATCGTGCAAAATTTTCTAACTCACGTTCTAACTGACACATAACTCACATCGCATTTCATTCATCAATCTCGATCGTTGATATCTCTTTTGAATCTGAGCCGATCGTTCGAAAACCCAAAATCTATAAATTGACTTGTCATTATCATTATTCCTCCTCCTGAAATCAATACTTTTGAGAAGAACCTCTTATCTTCGATATTTTGCTTAGACAATACATCCAGGTTATGCTTGCATCAATACTGAAAATTTGAAGACAAGAATACTGAGACAACAAAATGGAGAAAGACAATCAAGATAATTTGAAGAAGTGGATGCATATTCGGTGAGACTGTTCTAGTTCTAGTTTTAATTGTTTTGTTCATTTTTACTCGTTCTTAATTGTTTGATTAAGATTAATATTTGTTAGATTAAATTTAACAAGTCTAACTGTGTAGATTCTCCATTTATTTTAGGTCTACAAAAATGTTGTGATTAAGGTTGTGTTTTCTACAAGTGTGGAGTTAGCTTTCGTGGCAAGCTAACGAGATAGGTGTGAAGAGTGGTTGTATATTCCTAAGGTGCTATGTGACCTTTTCTCTATTTAATTTTCGTCTAAATTGGTTGACTTTTTGATAGTCATAATGTAGGATCTAGTATTTACAATTGAACTATGCAAAAGATAGAATATGTATGCCTCATATTAGAAACACACTTAGATGCTTCCTCCATACTAAAAATAAAAAATAGAATACTATGAACCATGTGTAAACCCACAAAACAGATCTCTAAGAACCAAGAATAATTCCATTTGATTGGGTGGGTCCGCTCGGCCAAGAAACCAGAATCCGATCCTATTCTCCGACTCGTCAATGGCGAAGCTTCCTCTGGGTACACGTTGCTTCCGCGCAATCCCTGTGACACTGCTCTTTATCACCAACTTATTTTTTCAAAGATTCTTTTGCGTGACAGTGGCAAACAGGTTGGTTGACCCATTGCTGGACTTTCTTTTTCTGCCACTCAATCTAGGTTGGGCATGTGCTGGATAACACACCTCATTCCACACATTCCATCACATGAAATGGCGGGCATGGATGAGCTGGAGGAGGAGGAAAGCATGTTCTTAGCTGCTTTACCAATTTAACCACTACTGGATGGATCACTGTCATTGTACAGAATTCAAGGATAGATTTACTTTCAAGCATACGTACCCAATCTAACAAGCAATGCACTGTATTCATCCCTGCCCCAAATCGTGAAATTTTCTTTCAAATTTACAAGCCATTTTTTCTGGGGCTTAAATTTTTTAACAACAATGCTGAAAACCGTCAAAATTATCTGTCAAAAGCAGATGATGAGAGGAACATGAAAGTGAGATTTATTTTCGTAGCTTATACGCAATGATAAATTTGCTTACACACCAAACAGGGGAAAAAATGGGAATGTGAACTCTATACGTCTCTCCTTTGGAAGCATTCACAAGATATTTGTATATGATTTTTTTAGATTTGATTGTGTAGAATTTTGTATTAACGTTTTCAGCATATTCTATGATCTAAGTTTAGGGTTAAGGAATACGATATCTTAGTAGACAAGTTAAATAATATTTTATGTTTTGTCATCTCACATTTTTTGGACAAATAATTTTAAATTAAAGTTGAAGAATTTGTAATATTAATATATTTACTTGACATCCTTTTTTTGTTAATTTTAATATACTAGAATTTATTCATGATTGAAAGAAAATTTAAACCATAGAACATATGAATCAATCTATAATTCAAAATAAATTATTTTCTTTTTGTAAATGTTGAGATGTTTTCTCTTCAACACACTCCATCTCAACATCATATAGTTTAATGATCAACCAATCAATAGTGATTTTACACCTCATCCACACTTAAAAGTGGTAAAAAATTATCTCTTTTTTCCTTTTTTCTTTTTTTTTTCTCCACTAAATTTGACCTTTTTTTAATAAGTAAATGTGATTAGATGGGGTGACACATATTAGTAAAAAGAAAAAAGAAAAAACAAAGTAGCATCAAAAAACCATTCAGTGAAACCTCCTTCCATAGAACTTTAACACATTCCTCAATAGAGTCTAATTAACCCATTCTTTTAATTGTTGTCATTCAAACTTATAGTCTCTCAATTCTTTTTCCCAACCTACTTTTTGCTTTCACTCGACTTTAAATCTCGTAATTGACAATATAGTGTTGCATTCCAAAGGAGGAATTAAATCACATAAACCATGTCTCTTATCTACTCCTACCTGCTTCTCCCCAAATCCTTCTCATTTCTTTTGGACTAGCATGAAAAGCCTCCAAATTCCCCAAAATCAACATTTTATTGCCTTTTTTAATAGATCTTTAACAAAGGAAGATTCTACTATGGTGCAAGAAAAAACCCTTACCTTCACCTCTCCTTTACTAAAATAATAATGTTCCAAAGCACTTCCTAACATTGATGGTGGAATATGGGACACAATAATGAAGGTTTCCCTTAGTTTAAGAAAATATATGGCTTCCCTAGACAAAGCTTCCCAATCTCGTGAGAGCAAATAAACCTTAAAGTTCATTGTTGGAAGTGTCAATTGAATGATAATCAAAGAAAAAGTGTCAAAGGACGTAAATGATTCACCTAAAATATGCTTGAGATTGTCAAAACTACTATTATCATCATTTAAAAAACTAGGCCCAATCATAATTGAATCCACTCCTATTACCAAGGGGTCTACATGGAGAGGAATTTTAACCCAAGAGCATAGTACAAACTTGCCACAGGGATCCCATGATGTAAGACCAACCTACAATCTCGTGTCCTTCCCTTCCAAGGTGTTTGACCTTACCAACTTTAATGGTTCCCTTTGACTACTAATTTGGTAAGCTCTGACCAATCATCTTTCCTTGAACTTATTTTGATTTTTTTTTGGTTTGATATCATTGAGTTAGCTAATGTATCTTCTTAATTTTCCTCATTGTATATGCGATGCATTGAAAACTCACTCAAGGAATTCATTAGTGTCTTTCCTTCATTCAAAATGATGTTCAATTTCCAATTTGGGATTGTCTTTTTCTTAATGTGTTGATGATTAACAATAAATCTCCTTCCACCTACACATGTAAGAAAACCATTACCTTTACAAACCAAAAGGCCAAGTAGAAGATCTTGTGCCTTAATTTCATTATGTGTGATTATTTGGAGTCTTTTGATCACAACAAATATTAGATCTCCTACTTCATTTATGATTATGCATCTAGCCCCAAAGGGAGCAAGATTACTTTTTGAGGCTCCATCAAATTTCATTTTTATCTAACCTCTAAGAGGAGGGGTCCATTGGAACTCAAGTTTCATAGCTTCTCTAAGTCAATTATTTTTCTTCCTCTAATGGTAGTGGGGAGAGGGGGCGGGGGAGGGGGGTGTAAACCCTTCCATTTTTCTAGCATTTATTTGTCTCGACAAGAAAATAATTTATGGTGAGAGGGTTGAGATCTCACTCTACTTATTACCACCTCTTCGATGGCCACTTCTAGTTTACAAGTAAAGGATGCAACATCTAGTTTTCTATTCTAAAAGATTCATGTTCTATTACATTCCATCTAGATCTCCCAAATAAAAATTAAAGGCTTGACTATTTAAATACAAGAGAAAATTGATCCTTTCTTTAGGATTTGTCATGGATTAAAAAAAGCAACAATATTGTTTGGAAAATCCCCTTTCCATTCTAATTTGGCACACAACCATTACCAAAAGCACAAAGAAAAAGAACAATTAATTGGAAGTTGATGGACACCAACTCATCATCACATTTGCATAACACACACTTGGATGAGCCTAAGGTGCCAAATCTCTTTAACCTTTTTGTTGTCAAAATTCTCCCATGTATCTCTAACTAGGAAAATATACTAGGGAGGCCACATTCTTTATTCCAACATAATAATAACAATCTATCTATCTTATGCCGAATTATGTCTTCCACCTTATAGCCTAACTTAAATATGTAATAACTAGATTTAGTGTAGCTCCATCAAATATAATCTGAACAAACTTTGATGAACATTTTTTTACCTATTAGAATTTCCAAATGTACATATTTGAGCCTCCAAAATTTCCAACCTTGATAGATACTTCCAAAACCAATCACCAACTATTTTTCTTCCTTGTTTGTAATAACCTAGGTTTTTCAAATTCAATAGCCTAGGGTTTTTACATATATAGATACTTGTAAATAGGTTTGATTATGAAAAAATCACAATTAAAAGTAAATATCTGACTTAGGGTAATAACTTGAACACCAATACTTGCAAAAAATAACGATCAATTGATTTAATTTAAGATTCCAACAATGGCACAACATCAAAGTTTACTTCTAAATTACAAGGAGAAAGAAGATAAATTATTTCAAAAATTAATGAAATTACAAATTAGCTTGTTGTTGATAAAATAATCTTGAATTGAATCCTTGATGGTTTGATTTGGAACAATAGTACAGTCACCTAAGGAAAACAAAACCCTCCTCTTACAGTCACCCAAGATTGAGGTGTGGAACCCTCAATCAACTATCTCCAAAATTCGTTGATCTCAATAGATTTGAGCACTTGTTCATTCGCCCCACAGTCGACTCTTGTCCTTGAAAATTGGGATGAAAAAGGTGCACCAAAATCCTCTCTTAAAGTACTCTTAGCAACAACCTAGCTCTACTTGTCAACCGCCATTCAGATTTGCTTCCAATATTCCAAATCTGCACAAGAATACTTGGGAATAAGGAAAATTACAAAATGAGAGGAAAATTGGAATAAGGAGGTTAGGGTTTCATCCAACCACCTTACATAGATCAAAGTTTTGTCTCGATAGTGTCACCATGAGTGAACATATTCCAAATTTACAACCCTCTTGAGCGCCCATAGGGAAATAAATATATGTTACCTTATGAGGTGTGTACCCCAACAAGGTGCCAAAATTCAAAATCTTAAATTTTAAATTTAATATTTAATATTTATTTTTTATTTTTAATATATATAAATATATTATTAAATGATGGTGTTAAAAAAAAACTTTTTTAGGTTGAGTGAGGCAAACCTATTTATATAGGGACATGACACTATAACCTAGTACCTTAGTTACCTAAAGTGAAGAAAGCTTTTCTTTTGGCTCAAGGAGGTCCTCCTTTTATATTAGAGAGACATGTCCATTCTAGTAATCCTCATAAAAGTTGGTGGAGTGTTCATCTCTAATTTCCCAGGTCAAGTGATCCATAATAAATTCATGACATGAGACCATGTAATTCCATATTTATGAGCCTCATGTTCGATTCTTAATTGTAATAATTCTCAAACCTTCTAGATTGTCAAGATATTTCCTTTATAGATTTTTTCCCATTTTCAGTATGAGTTTGTGTATAAAATCTATATAATATTTTTCCTCAATGCTTTGTTTTATACCTTAGTGTGTCTCAAACCTACGCCACCATCCACTTTTGGAGTACACACCTTTTCCCATGTGGTTAGAGGGATTTAGCTCCTTACCTCATCCCCTTGCCACAAAAATAATTTCATTATCCTCCCAAACATATTTTGTGATTTTTTCAATAACTTTGAGTTGGGCATGAGATAGATAGGAATCACTAATACTATTACTTTCAATATCTACTAGCTAATGAAAGCTAGTGAACCTTTCATGATTGCATTGTATATATGTAGGTGTCTTAGGCTTGGGTCCATATAAAGGCCTTATTACCACCTATAAAAAGTGATAAGCCCAAATATTTGTTGGGTGAAAGTTCAAAATCATGTCCCTCTTTGATAAAGGAAATGACCTTGACACTAATCTAACTTCTTAACTTTAATGACGAGAAAGTGACATACATGTTTTGCATTTTGAAATGATGTATACTATTTAAATATTTTTAGTGTATTTTGTGTTTTTATATATTTAAAAAAATATTTGAATATATTTTTTTATAGAATTGACACTATAATTTAGTTGGTTATAAAATTCTAAAAAATAAGGCTAAGAGGGCCTCTTCTTTTTTATAGTAAATTTTATTTTTCTTTCAATTTTATTTTATATTTGTAACTTGAAACTTTAGTGCATGGATTAATTTTTTTCCATTTGGATAAATATTTTTAAAATGGATTTTAAATTTTTTATGTATCGAAAAGACAACTATTTCAAGGGCCTCCACTTTTTGTCTTAAAAATGATTATATTGTCTCAACATGGAATCTCTCCTCTAGTGCATTATTTTTAATTTTTTTTTTACATATTTCAATATTTTTCTTAAGAAGACAATCAACCTTATATTTTGGTGTTAATGACATGATTTTAGTAAAAATAAAAAATAAAATATAAACACCAATTAAAATATTTAAGAAAAAATGCAGATCTTAAAATTTGAATGAAAAAGGTGTATGCCATGATTTCTTTGGATTTTTTTATCAAGGTTATGAGGAGTTTTAGTTTCAACACTGACCATGTAAGTGGGTGTATAATTATATTTCTACTATCTCTTATCCACTCTTGATCAATGGTTAATCTACAAAGTTCTTTTAGGCCAAGTAAGGTATAAGATGAGGTGTTCCTCTTTCCCCATTTTTATCTCATTGTGGTTGAGGTTATAGGCGGAGCTTTGAAGGTTGAGGTTGACAAGATGAATTTGAAAGGTCTTTAGGTTTCTTCAAGGGTGAGGAAATCACCCATCTACAATTTGTAGATGATAAAATTATGTTGGGGGAAGCTTCGAGTAGGGAGGCTAGGATTTTAAAAAATGTTTAGTATTGTTATGAAAAGGTTGCTAGCTAGAAAATTAACTAATTTAAATCTAGATTATTCATTTTAAAGGATCATTACTTGGAATTTTGGGTTTTACCATTGATAACTTTCCTAATAAGTATTTGGGGATGTCTTTGGTGGATAAGACTTTGGAAATGGAGTGGAAACTAGTGTTAGAAAAATTTCAAAGCAAGTTGGTAGGATGGAAAAGGAACAAATCTCCCTTGTTGGAAGAATCACACTTATTGAGGCCTCATTAACTATTATTTGATTTTTGTTATGTCTATTTTTTATATTTTGAGCAAGGTGGCCAAGGTGCTTAATGCCACATAAATGATCATTCTTTGGTGTGGGACTAGATCTACTCATTGGTATTGTTTGATCAAATGAGATGATGTATGCGAGACTAAAGAGTTGGGGGGGCTAGGGTTCAGGAAGTATACATGTATGAATAAGGCTATAGGTATTAAATTAGTCTAGATAATTTATGAAGAGTGGGGTAGATTATGGAGCCATGTTTTGCAATCTAATTATTTGAGGAATGTTGTTGAGAGTATGCTTCAAGGAGAGAGTATGCTCTTGCTTCTCAATTTTGGGTGATAGTGAGGTTTTGAAACCTTTTGTTTCTCAATTTGAAGGCTATATGGGTCTTTTTTCAAGGATTATTGGTTTTTATTTGTTAAATGGAAGGCATGGAAATATCTCATGGTGCCAATAAAGGAAACTCGTGTTGTTTCTTTCTTTCTAAATGCCTCCCTTTTTAGGTGGCCAATTTCTCTTCTTGGTAGGGATGCCTCTCTAGTTTGGTATGGAAACAGTACTGGATGCATCTCTATTTGTTCAACTTACCATATTATTTCTTGGAAAAAAGGAGTGTAGATATTTTCATAGAAATAAGATCTAGTTGATTTAAGGATTATCTAAAGCTTGTATTTTTTGTGGATTGTAATTAACAAGTGGACCCTCACTTGGGATAGGCTATTGAAATTGGGTAAAGTGGACCCTTCTTGTTTCATTATGTGAAAAAAGGAGGCTAAAACTAATAATCCTCTTTTTGTTCACTATAAATTTTCCTTATCCTCGTGGAATTGGATTTAAGATGGGGCGCGTGAAACATGCCTTTCTTACTGATGTTTTTGGCCTTCTTTTTGGGAGGATTTTTAAGATCGGGAGTAGGGAGATAAATTTGATTCTGGATTTTTTTCTATGTTGGTTATTTAGAATATTTGGATAGAGAGAAATAGAAGAATGTTTCAAAATAAGGAAGTGTTGATCAAAAGGATTTGGGATAATATAGAATTTGCTATTAAGGAGCTTAATGACTATGATAAGAGAGATGATTAGTGTATTGATGGGGAGGATAAATGTTGGGTATATTCCTACTTAGTTTATTTGGCTTGAAAACTCTCCCCTTAGTAGATCCAAACAAGATAAGAAGTGAAATTAGAGATGTCCTAATGTTGGTTGGGTTAAAGTCAATTTTGAAAAAGCAACCAAAGGAAATCCTACCAGCATGGATAGATAATGTGCTTTTAGAGATGATAGGGGTAGCCCCTTGAAATTTTGGCCTTTGATAAAGTTAGGAACAAGATCTAGGTGGAAGGCGTTTTGAATTTGGTTATTGGTGCTATAAATGGCGGGGGGTAATCTGAATTAGATTTTAGACACTATCATCTCAAAGGTTAAGGTGGTGGCATTTATTTCAATGGGATCACCTTTAGTCATATCAATAGGAAAGGGATTGTTCAAGATAATTAAGCTATTAATATGGGTGTGATGCTGAGAAGTAAATAAGTTAAATCCAAAATGGAATTTTGGAATATATTTCTTGTAGAGGTCACGTGGTTTATTCATGAGGATATCAATGCATAATCACTTGATAATAGGTTGGAAAAGTGACATGCATTGTGTTTGACATGTAAGCTAATCATGTTTTAAAGTTTGAAAGGACAAGTCACTTATGTGTTGAGGTGGTGTCCTCATTATATGAAAAGGTGGGAACAACTATTTTAAATCATTATCTACAGTGTAGTATGTGGCTTTCTTTATTTTTGGTGTTTTGTGACACTATGACATATAACATCCTAGGGAGGTTCTTAAGTCGAGGGTAGAGAGAAAAGGAGGAAGGCATAAGGGGAAGGAGAAAACCTGCTAGAGAAGGTTACAAAGTAGATAAATCAATGTGTTTTTAGGGGAAGAAATGATTATAAAATTCATGGTTTATGTGGAGAAGGAGATTAGAAACCTTTAACTTCGTTTCTAGGTTGTTAAAATTTGGGATCTCACCAAGGACATGGACAAGGCTTCGAATATGGGGATTCATTTGACAATGATGAATCTTCTAGTCAACCTTGGGCACAAAGAAGGAAGGAGGAATATTTTCAACACAACTATGAGTCTATCATGTGCTTCATTGTTGTTGAATGTGGTTGCTTCCTTTCTACTTCATGGTGATATAGAGGATGCAATTCATTAGTCTAAGGTATATTTTAATTTCCTCCTTGATCATTTACACACAATTAAGAAAAAAGGTAGCAATGCTTGGAGCACTCTATGGAGGAAATTGGAAAAGGGTCTAAAGGTGGCTCTACCTATGAACATGATTATGGTATTTTTTGAAAGACTCAAAAGAGGTGGCATTGGTGGCTTCACCTAGTAAGGTTTTTTATTATGAAAATATAATTGTATTTTTGGGGGGTGTTTGGGGCCTATGTAGTTTCCCTTAATCTCCATTCTAGTTCTCAAACTGTTATGGTTATTTGCTGAGGGTTAGATGATTGGTGGTTTTTGGGCTTGTTTTTGATTAGTTGTCTATTTTTTAAAAGTTTATTGTTAATATTTATAGTAGAGTATGTAGTTTTTTCTCCCAACTATACTGGTCAATGCCTCACTAGTTTTACAACTAGCATCTTGGCTTCTAAGGTCCAACAAACTTGGTCCTAGTCATGTTATACACCAACTTCCAAGTGATGATGCCCTTTTTTGTTCAACTCTTGGAGTTTTAAGGTTATATATATAAAAGCCACAACTAATGGAGGTCACAACCCCTATAAAGGCTACAATCCTTTTTAGGTGTCATGAGACTATATAGTAGTGTGGAAATTCATCTTATAGCTATGCCACCATGTAACCACACCTAGAAGGATGTAGTCCCTCAATGGTCATCACCATTAGTGTGGCTACAACTTATATGGATGCAATCTTCTTTTTCTTTTCTTTTTTAAATAAAAAGACTTCAAATTAAATCCACCATGCCTACAATGAATTTTGTCTCCTCTTTTTTTGTCTTTGCTTCTCGAATAAGGTCAAATTTGTGTGACCATCATTTTTTCCCTAAAAATTCTTCTTAATTCCTCTCTACATTTAAAAAATTAATAACCTCAAATGAAAAGGCTTATATTATAGAAGATTTATGCCTTTCCCCCTTATTTTTAATATATTAATTTTATTAAAATAAAATATTTAGAGTTTCTTTTACGTTGACTTCTTTTATTTCCCTTCTCATTTTTATTAAAAAATATAAATATAAAATATATATTGTATATACTATAGTAAATGAGATGATTATTTTCTCAAAAATATTAATTTAATATCTTGGTTTAAAAATCAACATAATTTTCTGGTTGTAAATAATTAGAATAAAGAGATTTCTTTCAAGCTAAATTGATTATTTTAAAAATTCTCAATGTTCTTGTAAAAAAAATAATAAACTTTTTTTTAATATTTCTTTGGTAAAATATTCTTCCATTTTAGTAAATATATTAAAATATTATTTAAATTGAATTAAAAATTAATATGACGATTCATATGTTAGAATCAACAAGGTTTATACACTAAGTGAGAATAATTATTCTATTTAGAAAATTAGAATAAAATCTGAATTCATGGTGAGGAATCTATGGGCCATTATTGATGGTATGCAAAATAGCCTTTAGGTAGAAATATAGATCCTAATCTTTTAATCTCTTTTAAACATAAATCTCAAGAAACCATGTTGATCATTTTAAGAAGTGTTGAAGATGATTTTGTTAGAGTAATTGGGTATTTACTTTATTAATTAAACAATATTTGTTTAATTACGTAAAGTTCCCTTTTACCTCTTTTCACTTAAGCTAACATTAGGTACATAATAATTAATTACTTTATTAATTATCATTGTGCAAGCCTAGGGTTTTCCTTTTTAGGGTTTTCATCTATATGTAGTTGAAAACTATCTTTTGTACCATTAATTCATTTTACATTTTCAGGTGAATACATTGCTCCACATTCTTGACCATTTCTTTTGTTGCTTCTCTTTGTTTCTCCTTGTAACAAGTTATTTGCTTGCAAAGATCTTTTGGGCTTCTGTGGTGTTGTATCTTCTCAACTCCAACATGGTATCAGAGCTTCAGATTTGCAGCTGCTTGTTCTTGTTTTGAGATTTTGCATTGGAAGCAAATCTAGGGTTCTAAAGTTTTTTTTGGGTGGATTCAGCATACTCCTTTTTTGGGGTTCACTTTGGGCTCAAATGGACAGTGCCATTGGATTCACAGCACCAAAAAACCCCTAAATCGACTGTCAAATCGTCGATTTTAGTTACAGTCAATTTGGAAGGCAAATTTTTTTTTGCCCCAGGGCTGTACGGAGCAAAAATCGCAAAAAATATTAAAAAATAAAAAAAAAAAGGTTTTTTTGATAAATTTGTACGCAGCCAGTTAAAGTTATTTCGCCGCCCGGCAGCCACCCCAGCGCCGCTAAGCGGCCACCAGCTTCGGCTTTGCCGCCCTGCATCCACCCGAGCTCCGCCGAGCTCACCGGCCGCCCAGCTCATTCCGTCGACTCCGGACTTTGCCGGCCCCGCTGACTCCAACTGTCGCTGCCGACCCCGCGCTCCGCTCCACCTGCTCCCCGGCTCTGTCAGCTTCGCCAAGCCCACCCACACGCCGCCGACTCCGTTTTGGCCGCCCCGCTGAGCTCAGCTCACCCCGCCGACACGAGCTCGTCACCGAGCTTGCCGACTCGAGTCGGCCGTGCCAGCCCCTGCGGGCCTCCAAACCCCCGCCGCTTGGTCACATGGGTGACCGTGGGCTCTGCCCAGCCACCAGCCGCCTGGTCGTCCACGTGACCAGGGGCCGAAGACTTTAGCCCTCGAGGGCTGCAAACAATATTTTTTTTGCAAATTGGAGTAGCTTACGCTAAATCGGGCGTAGAATGTGCAATTTTTCTTGCTTTTTCGCAAATGAGATATCGTTGGAAAGCTGGTTCCGGCACCGTTCCAGTGGTACTGGTATTTTTTCTTGATTTTGCAGTTTTGCTATTTTTTTTCTAGTCAAAGTTAGTACTTGGTTTTTTCACTCCAAGGGGCGTATCTTTTGCGTCCGAACTCCGTTTTGCACAAACGAATAGGCGTTGGAAAGGTGTTGTAGTCCTTTTTCCATATTTAAAGTCTATTTTACCAGAATATTTACTAGGTATTTTTTATTCAGCTTTGTGTGTTTTTACACTTTGCTCAATTACTTGGTCATCTTGGCTCCTACATGGGGTTTGTTTGCGTTGGATGGGTTATCTTGATATGCTTTATCATCGCTAAGATCATTAGTCTCTAAATTTTTCATTTGAAGAGTTATCATGGGTTTCTCTACTCACCCTTCAGTTGTTCTTCTAGAACGGGGTAATTATGAGTCATGGGCAAAGGGTATACTTACACATTGTAGGTGGCTTAATATTTTGCTTTATTTGTATGATCTCATACCTGAACCAACAACTTTAGAGGGTAGATTAGCATGGGATATTATTAGAAATCACATTGCAGGAGTTATATTGTCTAGTGTTAATCATGACACTGTGTTGGTTATATCGGACATTGATTGTCCTCACCCACTTTGGACACGTCTTTGGGAGATCTATGGAGACCCTATTCTATCTCCATTCCCAGAGGATCCTGCTTCAGATTGTCTCATACCCATTGCTTGGAGAGAGAATACACCATTTGATCATGATACTTTAGAGGAGCTTGAGTATTTAGACACCCTTACATATTCCGATGGATCAGAGGTTTGTCTCACAGTTCCTACTCTTCAGACTGAGACTTCATCAGCATCTCTTGTTGTTCTTGATTCAGTGCAGCAGGGAATCATACATCTTCCAGACATAGCTACTTTGGACTCTTATGTTGCAGACATATCTTTCTTGTTTGTTGAGTCCTATATTGCAGATTTGGAGGATTACTTTGAGGACATTCATCTCCTCTACCTTGACAGTCAGCTTTTCACTGTTCGTCCACCATTATCCATGCATTCAGAGGTTGCATTTCAGTATTCTCCACATCAGTTTGGATTTGGCATTATTTGTTTCCATTCAGACAGTGAGACTCTTCAGCATCCTATCATGGCACACATCTTGAGACAGATTGGTTCTTCCTTCTTCACAGGGTTTCTTCGGTACAGGTCCATGGATCCGTTTCTTCCCAAGGGGAGGAATATCATTTGCCGCTTCAGGATCTCTTTTTGGATTCTACATCAGGCATCTACCATTGTGACAGGAGTTTCTTCATTGTGGGGGGGCCTTCTTCTCTCTTTCTATATCTCCTATGGAGATCATTGTACATGTACTTATATGATAGAAGTTGTCTATGGGGGGTATTATGTTATCCACCTCCTATCCTTCTTTCATTAGTGCATTGCATTTCTTCCTTGCATTCTATTTTGGGGAGGAGTTTTGTTCCCACTGGGTTTTCTCCTTTACCCCATTTCATTTAGTTTGCATTGATTTTGTACATGGGTACCTGATCTGGCCTTGTTGCCGGGACCCATTGCTTTTGCTTTCAGTAGCTTCTTCTAGGTTTTAGCTTCTCCCTATGTCTATCTTAAGGGGGGGTGTTAGAGTAATTGGGTATTTACTTTATTAATTAAACAATATTTGTTTAATTACGTAAAGTTCCCTTTTACCTCTTTTCACTTAAGCTAACATTAGGTACATAATAATTAATTACTTTATTAATTATTATTGTGCAAGCCTAGGGTTTTCCTTTTTAGGGTTTTCATCTATATGTAGTTGAAAACTATTTTTTGTATCATTAATTCATTTTACATTTTCAGGTGAATACATTGCTCCACATTCTTGAGCATTTCCTTTGTTGCTTCTCTTTGTTTCTCCTTGTAACAGGTTATTTGCTTGCAAAGATCTTTTGGGCTTCTGTGGTGTTGTATCTTCTCAACTCCAACAGATTTTCTCTTTCACATCAAAAATTTAGAATCGCCCAATGAAACATGAAAACTTTAGGAATCCATACAAGGAGGGTCTAGACTCTTGAAGATCATTAAACTTATCATTCAATTGTTTACTATTCTTATGAAATAAGATGAAAAAATAATTAATTACCTTGCTAAGATTAAAATCAAAACAAATCCATTATAGCACAAGGTATTAAGGAAGATTGTCTCTTCATATTCAATGATATTGCAAAAAAATATCTCTCTATGCAATCAAAAAATGAAACTCAATGTTGGCATGAAAGGTTAGGGCATTCAAATACTAGCAACATGAATGATATGGTTTGTCACAATTTAATAATAGTTTATCTAAAATTGAAAGCAAGTTAGAAACTTGTGAAGGATGCCTTCTAAGTAAACAACAAACATAACCTTTTTAGCAAAAAGTCGAGTTATAATTTCATATAAACCCTTTGAATAATCCATAGTGATGTAATGAGGCCCTTTCAAGTCCCTTCACTAAGTGGATCCCTTTATGCCCTAACTTTCATTTATGACTATATCAAAATGATTTAAGACATATTATCTAAAAAAAGCTTTTCAAATTCAAAGAATTCAATGTCTTTGTAGAAAATCAATCCAATCTTAAAATAAAAATCCTAAAAAATGATAATGAAATCAAATATATAAATAAATAAATTGATACTTTTTGTATCCAATGTAGAATCAAAAGAGAATTAATAACACATCTCCGCAACCAACTACCCAAGCACTATCATCAAATCTCAATGATGTCATTTACATACCTAAATATTTTCCAACATAAATTCCAATCTTGTTGCTACCAAATAAATAAATATTTAGAAAATAAATACTTTAGAATAAATATTACAAGGAAGAGAAAAACCATTGGCTACGTATTTCAATGCCTCTTTCTATTAATTGAACTTAGATTTTAATGCCTTTTTAAGCCTCACACCCAAGAAATATTTTTCAATAAGATAGTAGGCAAAAAACATCACCACCTTCAATGCCAAGCTTGTTTAATGCCCAAAATAACGATTCCAATGCTTACAATACTTTGAATTCCATACTCCAAATATTAGAGTATTTAATGTCAAAAACAACGATAAACTTACATATTTTTATTCTTATCCAATGTTTTTAATAGATATCTATACCTCCAACTACAAATTTGATCCACAACAAAACAATAGAAAATCGATTGCCATTGTTTCTCATAAATAGTATTTATAAAGTTTCCTCTATGAAGCTACTTCTCATGTGTATGAAATTACTTTTATCATTACATAACAAAAGATTCACATGACTATTTTACTATCTATTTTGAATCAAATTGATTATTAATTATTAATTATATTGTCAAAAGTTTTTTTTTCTTATAAACTTTCTTGAATATCTTAAATTTTAAATTTTTATTATAAAATGTAGAATATATAACAATTTTAGTGATACTATATCAAGTTGTTAAAAAATTGCCATTCTAAATCACAAAAATTAAATAATAGGAAATATGTATGCTCACATTTCTTGTAATGACACATTTGTGCTCTTCTATTCAAGTGGTTACCTCCTCGTTTCCTCTATGTTTAAATTGTTATGCTACTACTTGTCTTATGTTTACAATTATTGTAAGTCGTAAAGGGTCTAAAGATGTAAAATAATTGTATTCTATTTAGTAGTAAGGAAAGTCTCTAAAAATAAAATGACTTGATTTGAAAATCCACCAAATAAATTTGATAAATACAATAAACTTAAAAAATATAATGATGAGCAACATCTAGGACCATCTTATTGGCTTGGACTTGGGTTTGTGATATAATACTAGAATAGATACTAGCTTTAGCATACATTCAAAAAAGTCTTATTATTGAATGAACCAACAAAGAAAGATAATTGAGCACTAGGACAATGTCCCATGCAAATTTTTCATGTGCTCCTTTTGTTGCTAATAGATATGCTTCTTCAATGTGCCTCTTTGACATGTTGGAATTAGTGGATCACAACCACAATTCTAGATGGGGCCACTATGGTTCCTAGCCCCCCCCATGTCCTAAGCATCAAGGATGGGCCCTTTCACCATGGACATTCCTCTACTTCTTAGCATGGGCACTCTTTCTAGCTAGGCAATAGAAAATTTCCTTTATTGAACCATCTTGCCTATGCATGCTACATCTTAGCAAATTGAAGACAAAGATCAAGATAACACCCTCAAGAGTTGGGAGCCCATTGTCGATGGCTAGGACCTCTTAGGTATTTTAAGTCACCAACCTAACTATGACCACCCTTCCTATCATACTAATATAGTCATTATTGCTTAGTAGTTTGACCATTCTTAATTTTGCCTTTTTAAAATTAAGAATAGATTTCTCATAAAACGATTTCTTTCCACCTACTTTTTGTATAAATTAACCACATAATATTTTTTATATAACATAACATTATTTATCATAAAAAATATAATCACTGATCTCTATATTATAAAAATATTAACAATACCTAAAATTTTCAAAAAATTCCTTTTAATTATGAAACAATTATAATTTATTGTACTCTAAAAACTAGATTATCCTATAAATAAATATATAAATATATATATATATATATATATATATATATATTATAATAGTACTAGAACTTATAATAAAGATAGAAGATAAATACCAATACAGTTTCTCTTAGAAAAATGTACCCTATGTGACTTCCTAAACTTAGGTTGAACATTTGAATTAGTGTTTTTAATAGACAATTGATATTTTATTGAACACTTTTCATCAATTTATGTGACTTGTATAGTTGATGATAGTAGCCTCTCTATCATTTTTTAAGATCATTGGAAGATGACACATGCATGAACATTAGATGTTGTATCTACTGACCCATTTGTATTTAGCTTTAGGGTAAGAGTGCATACTATAATGGACCATCCTCAAAAGAATAGGGATAATTTTGGAGGACGCCCCATAGGCTATTCCTCCTTCTAAGACACAAGTTGAACGAAGCAGGTGCAAAAGAAAATTACATTATCTTAAAGAGAGATTAAGAAGTTAAAGAGTTTGAACCCAAATATTTGAGGCCAAACAACAATATGTGTTTCACGTATTGCCTCCTCTACAAGAATTGTTGAAAGCAAAAACATCAAGTCAATATTGATGGATACCAATCCTTCTATTCTTTTATGCAGGATTAGGGAGATGTGGCTGGGCAATGGGCTTAAATAACACACAGTAGTGTGCCCCCCTCTTTAACATTTCCCCTTTTTCATTTTTGTTCTCATGCAATTGTGTTTGTAGCTTTTTTTTGAAAATGTATGATGGAATCTTGGTAAGATACAAAATATTACATGACTTACTGTAATGTCGTAAAATTGCACCCCTTGCAATTTCACATACATTCCTATATCCGCTTTAGTGTCCACTCCTTTAGTATTTGTGTAGGATCATTTCAGCCTTTGCATCAACCTTTTTTTTCCTTCTTAGGATGCTCAAGACCCCTTTTCAACAGCTACCCTTGCATGCCAGCTTTGTATCAAACTTTGTGCTTTTTCTATTCTTGTTATTTTGTAGCGTGATGTGTCTGGACATTAGTGTGCCACACTAGCGTCTTGTGACATTTCGATGTTCAAACGACTATTTTCGAGTGCCTTACCACTTGTCAGCCCCTTTTGTTTGTGGTAACAACTCGAGACACCTTCTAACAGCTCAAGAAGCTTCTTTTCCCTCCTATTCTCTCTTTAAATGTTATCTTTTTAATCTATTTGGTCTCCCAAATCTCTCTAGCTTTGGCTCTGGCCTTTTCCTCTTCTCCTTGTCTTTCTATCTTGCTTGTATAGCTCCTTACAACTTGCTACAACAACACTCTCAATCTTTCTTTGCAACTCTCCTGGCTCTCATAGTTGCCTCTTTCTCTCTTTGGCTTGCTTAAGCCTTGCAAGTGATATCCCCTTGTCTTGTGCTTGCGAGCATCCCGGGATTTCTCACATCCCCTATCTATTGCATCCCTATCTTGTGATACAACTTCTCCTCCTTGAGCGGGGATTGCTTTTATCACTTCATATTTGCTTACTTTGTTCACTTTCTCTATCTATCTGGCTGTTCGTGGAGGTGAGAACACCAAAATGGGGGTTTGACTGAGAAAACCCCTATATAGCCCCAACATTTTTTCCTCAATCTTGTGTATGTAGGTTTTGAAGACTTCTCTTTGTCAGAGGCTTCATTTCTTGGGTTTTCGTGAGCAATTTCTATCATTTATTCTCTTACTTTATCATTTATACTTCACTTTATTTCAATTCTATTACATTTTGTTACTTTCTCACATTTTGGAAGTTCTTAGTAACTAGATTGCTAGTAGTCACTTTGTTGTTTTCTGTGATAATCTTGGGTTTCAATCCGTATGAGATGCCAGTGCGCCTCTTGGACTCTAGTGCGTCATGCTGTCGGCCTTGTTCCGCGCTATTGTCCTTTAGCTGAGGGCCCGTCAGTTTGTCCAGAAAACCTCTATGACCTACTCATTTTGATTCTAAAACTCTCGATCTATTCTTTTGGGTAGTTTAGGGCAGTTCACCCCTTGGGATTCTCTTGAAAATAAAGAGACTCATGAGTAGCGAACCCCCCTTCTCTACACTTATGTGGAAAACAAAACACTATGCAATGAAGTGTTCGATGGATGGACTTAAACTAATGCCTTCTTTTAGTCTTTATCAAACAATAAGTAAAATAATATATTGTATATTATGTAAAATATATTATAAATTATATAATATATTATATTTATTATTTTATGTTATATATATATATATATATTTATAGATTACAGGAATTGATCGGGCATCTGTTACTCGTCCCCCTATAAACTGCAGTGCGCTTGGTAAATCTTATAAATTGCAGTGTGCCTAGTAATTTTTTTTTCACATGACCGGTGATGCTGGCGCAACATGCCCTCCGATACCACGGGAATGGTGGGGAGACTAGACCTCGTGACGTCTTGCCTACAATAGGGTGCCAATCGAACTAGACCCACCACCCCATGTTATATTATATTTATATATAATATTATATATTATTTTATGTCATATTAAATAAAAAATATTAATATATTATATTTATATATAATATTATATAAAAATATATTATTTATATATTTATATTATATTCATCTATTATATATAATATAATAAAAAATATAAATATAGTATCATATATATATTTTAATATATAAAAATATATTATTTATATATTTATATTATATTCATCTATTATATATAATATAATAAAAAATATAAATATAGTATCATATATATTTTAATGTATAAAAATATAAAAATATATTATTTATATATTTATATTATATTCATCTATTATATAATACAATAAAAAATATAAATATAGTATCATTTATATTTTAATATTATATATATTATACTATATAAAATACAATATTATATAATATATATTAGTGTATAAGATACATATTAAAAATTATATTATATTTATATATTTATAATATATTTATCTACTAGAATACCTATATTTAAAAAATATATCTAATGTATGGCGAGAGATATCTTTTTTGAAGCACCTATAATATACATAAAATAAAATAATCATTAAATAACTCTAAAGTAAAAAGTAAAACAACTCTTAAGTAAAGAAAATAACCTTACGAGTGATAAAATAACCTAATTATACTATTAATTGAATTTTATTTACAACTTTTTTCATTTTATTTACTTTTTTAAAGAGAATACCTAACCCACCAAAAATATATGTAATCACCATGTTTTAAAAGAGAAAAAATGAACATTATTTATTTTTGAAGAATAAGTTGGTAACTATCTTGACCTAATTATATATTTTGTGTTTAAATGGATCATTAAATATACTAAAACATATGTATTCAAAAATATGTTGAATAAATTTAAATTTTTTATTTAATTGATCTAATTAATCAAAGTGTTAAAAGTTCATAATGTTTTATTTTTAACATTGAACTCAAGTGTAAAAGTGCTTCAGATTTAATTATGTGTGTTTTTACATCAAGTTTTAATCACACTAATATAATGTATTCACTATGAATATCAATTAAAATGTATTAGCTATGAATATCAATTAAAACTCATTAGCTATGAATATCTTGACCAACTAAATGAAAGGCCATATTAAAGATTGATACAAACACTTCTACAAAGGGAAAGGTGATATTGGTGAGATTTAGGCATTAAAGAATACAAAATGTTAAAAATAATAAAAAGTATAAAAGACTAAAAACAATACTATATAATATATATTAGTGTATAAGATACATATTAAAAATTATATTATATTTATATATTTATAATATATTTATCTATAATATCGTATATATTGTATTTATATAATATATATAAGATATTATATTTATATAATATTATGTAAAAAATATATAATATATAATATTGTATAAGACATATATTATAAATTATGTTATATTTTATTATATATATTAATAAATAATATAGTATTTATAATATAGAATTTATAAATTTATATTATATTATATTTATATTATTGATATATTTATACTATATTATATTATATATTTATATTATCTTATATAAATATTAGATAATATAAATATAATATAAAATAAATATATAATATTGTATAAAAAAAATATATTATAGAGAATATAATATATATATAATTTTATGGATTGTTTGATACAAACTAAAAGAGGGCCTTATTTTAAGACCTTCCATGGAACACTTAGACTACAATGTAACTGTCTCTTGATATAATAAAATAAATTAAAAAATACTCAATTTTTTTAATAGATAAAATAAAATATCAATAATTGCATGTTATCGTTCATTATAAAATATTACTAATAAAATAAGTCACAATCTGAACAAAAAATATTTTTAATTATGCATAAAAACTATTTAAATAAATGATATTTTTAATTTTTTTCACTATACATATTTAATAGCCATACATGATGACCATACGTATGTTTGATGAACGTAAATACGCTGTATATCTAATAAGAAATCTAGATGGCAGGCTATAACTTGTCCCCAAGTTTTTGTGAAATCTAGACGGAACAAAACATATCCCTAAATTTAAACAGAAAATTCCGCACAGTCCAGCCATTTTATTATCTTAGGTGCTATCATGTACAGTACTAAAAATAACCATATAGTTTATAGTTATATTTTATAGTGTGGCAGGATGCCGTTTTGAATTTAAAACCTCCTGGTTTAGACATATCCTGTGGCTGATTGATATTGTAGAAATAGATACAATGGTTACTGCTCTATATGAGTAGAAACCACGTTCTCATACTGTCCTTGTTAAAGCTAGTATAATTAAATTCACCTTGCACTTTCTCCAGATTTGATTAATTCTGGTTACACCCAAATCGCTAATCATGACGGGCTTTCAAAAATTTCATTTGGGTGTAACTGTTTTCGTAGTGTTCAGCTTATCTTCTTTTGTTTTTTCGGCTGCATCTCAGTCTGTAAGTGTAAATGCTTCTTCATCTGACACGAAGTTTGGGATCGTAAATGGCAAGCGGAGCTCTGAATACTTGCAGATGTTTGTGGAAGAGACAGATTGGTATAATAGCCTGGTGCTGGGCCCACTTGTGCCAAGGAACATTTGGTCGCCATTGCCTAAATTTTTGCAGACATGGCTGCGCAATTACATTGCTGGGGCTATTGTTTATTTCGTAAGTGGAGGGCTCTGGTGCTTTTATATATATTACTGGAAGCGCAATGCCTACTTACCTGCAGGTATGCTGCTCTTTTAAAATCATCTGTTTAAAAAAAAAACATTTCAATGGCCTAGTATCTAAATGTTAGGGTTTATTTAAGTTCGATCTCTAAGAAGTAAGATTGGATCTCTGAAAGCTCTTAGTTTTTTATTTTTTATTTTTTTGAATTGTTCCTCTGTGTTTGTCGTAGTAGGCCCAAATCTTACTAAGCCTGCCCGCCCACACGACAAATAAGATGCATTTTTTTGGCCGGTTTTATAAATGATGCTCATTCCAGCGGAAGGGATGGGTTTTATTTGGGTTTTGTTCGGGACCTGAATTCATTGTACAGTAGGGTTGAGTATTTAGATTTTGTTTTGTGCGAGAAGATGAATTGATTCTTTCAAAAGGCATTGGTAATTGACTTATCGGGGACCAATTCTTATTAGGTCTCATATCCACATGACCAGTGAGGTAAATTGGTGATTAATTCTGTTAACTTTTAAATTTCGGCTAAACAGTGAGTATATCTCGTGCTATGTTTCTAAGATGGATTGCTCATGCGACATGGTTGAGCATATAGAACGATTTATTGTGATTCAACTGCATCATTAAAGTCAATCATCATCACCATCTTTTATGACTACTGTTTCACAAGAACCCATCTCTTGTTGACCATAAATAGTCCACTTAAAACTTGTTGCATTTATGTAATGCTCACACAACCAGTCAACAAGAATAGTCCACTTAAAACTTGTTGTATTTATGTAATGCTCACACAACCAGAATTGCTCGGGAGATCATCCATCTCAGTACTATTCTGGCTCAATCAAGCACACTTAACCATAGAGTTTCACCCACAATCAAGCCTACCGATAACTTAAATTTTTCATTTCTTCTGAGGTTGAGGAAATGCTTCTCTGTGGCTGCATCATTAGCTGATAGATCTGTGAATGAATCTTATTTGGGCTGCACACAACATAAAGGTTCATTTGTGTCTGGTTTGCAAATGCTATTTGTTTCAACTAAGGAATGTACATAGTTTGCGTTTTGTCATGAAGCTAGATTGCTTTTATAGTTGGTTTGAGCAATATAGAACTTCTAATTTGTGTATTTATTTTGGAAGAGGTGAATTGATTTCTTAAAATGCATTATTAGCTTACAGTAGGGCCTGAATCTCATCAGGTCTCATCTCTGAATGCGGTACCTCCCTTGTTATCCACACCCACATAGCCACTGAGGTGCATTTCCTGGCTGGTTCTGTAAATGCTGTTCATTTCAGCATAAGGGTGGGTTTATTTTGAGTTTTGTGGGTTAATAAATTGCTAGTGCAGCAGTTTTGAGCATATAGAATCTCTATATTCTTGCATCTTTCTTTGGGGAAGGCAAACTCTAAGTGCAATATTAACTTACATTAAGTCCCCAAATCTTTTTACGGTTGCACAATAACTTGGTCAATAAAGTGCTGTTGCAACTAGCTTATCTATCTATTCAGCTAAGGGACATATTTTGAGATCCGCTATTAAGGTGAATTGTTTGTGCGGCAGGGTTGAGCATATAGAGCTTCAAAGGGAATCCTTCTTGGACATTTCGGTGAAAGAAGGGCCTGTTAACCCAAGTGGGTACATTCTCAAATCTAGTTAGGCACTATTTAAATAGCAGACAATTAGGGTAGTGCCTTTTTATATGTTACTGGACACAAGATGCCCTAGATGAGTGAAATCAACAAATAGTCAGGACAACTGAAAGTCACAAGGTCACATGGCTTTACTTCTGAGGAAGCTAGAAATAATTCTGTGAAAGAAGGATCTATTTGCCTAAATGAGTACATTCTCAAATCCAGCTAGGCACTTTTTTTAACAGAGAATTGGAGTAGGTTTTTTTCCATGTCATTGGATAATACGCATTTCCCCAAATGATTATAGTCATTATCAATCAGGACAATTGAAAGTCTTAGTGACATATGCCTTTGCTTCTGAGGAAGCTATAAATTTTGGGAAAAACATTGAAGTTTTCAGTGGCTATTAGAGAGCAGTCCCCTTATCATGCAAGCACTATGATGACTGCTAACTTGAAACCAGTGTAATTGTTTTTACTTTACAGGAAAGATGATGTTTGCTGGGGTAAGCTGATGAAATCAGAGATTGCAAACTTGCAGAGTACTTGGCAAGTTGCCTAGTACTTGCCATGTTTTTTTGCCACATGAGTTGTTGCAGGTTTAATTTGTGAGTTGCAGGACTGAATTTTTGGTGAGTACTTGTGAGTACTCGGCAAGTCTGTAGGAGAAACTTGTGAACGCCAAGTTTTGATTTTAAGTATTTTTTTAAGTTGCCGAATTTTTTCTGAGTTTTTAAATTTGGGGTCTGCCAAGTTCAAATTGTGTCCAAGGTTGGGAACCATTGATGAAAGATCACAGCCAATGCCGAGACTGCTTTGATTGAATTCAGATCTATCTGAAATGTGACCGTGCTCTGGATCTTGCAAACAGAAAACTCAACCGACGGAAAGCCTTATTGTTAGAGACTAAACTGATTGGTCTGTTTGAGATTAGTCTTCTTTTACCAAATGCTGCAATTGGTTCACTGTTCCTTCCCTTTTTCCTGAATTTTACTTTTTGTTGCACCAGTCTCAAGCTGACATCACTAGCTGTTCTGGTATGGTGGTGTTAATTCTTATAATTCATACCATCAAAACAAATATTCTTCTTGGGGATTTCTTGGGAAACCAAAAGATAACATATGTTCAATTTCTAGGATAAAATTGGTAACACAAAAATGCAGAAAAATTCAAAAAGGAGAAATAACTGATGGATTTATGTTTAAAGTCATCCTGATTCCATAGAGAGTGAGAGAGTGAAAGTAAAGGAGGTGTATACCGGGATTTTTCTCATTAATTTCAAGATTGCATAGTGCAATACTACATAATTTGACTTCAAAGTTTGAACCTTAAAATCAATTAGAAACTATAAAATACAAATGTCAACGTATAAAGTACAATTTTAAAGTGGGATGGAGGAAAGATGGATTTTGCTTCTGATATCAATTGAGGCCCTTCATATGGAGCAATATGGAATTAACAACAGAATAGAGACTCCAAGAAGATACAACAATGAAGATTGAATGAATGAAGAGCTGTTGTACATGAGAATGAGAGCTGTCTTTATAGCCTATAGGGATGGAACTTAAAAGTTGTAGTTGAAATGAAAGCCTATCTCCTAAGACAACATTTCTTGATTACATTACTCAATTTGAGGAATATGTTTTCTCACCTGATTGCCAAAAAAATACACAGAATGTTATTATACAGTGTCAAACAGTCAATGAAATAAATTAGGAATGAATATCCCAAGGCACATCCCTAGATGTTAACCAAAATCTGCATTTAAAGAGAAATTATATTTTTAATAAAGAAAAGTTCAATATTAAAAAGCTATAAAATACAAAAGTCCTGTCAAAGAACATACTTGCAGCGGACAATTACAACCACCTAGCTGAAGGTGCTAGTCAAGCAAAAGTCTATTGAAATTGAAGATACATATACAAATAAGAAAAATAGGAATTCACAGTTAGTTTGAAACTAGCTATCTAATATATGATTAAAAACTAATGCCGATTCAAAAAGAAGCAAGTAGAACCACAGATCCTTGGCTGTTGTTATTGACAGTGTTGCAGTTTCAAATGAGAAAGCAAAATGATGGAAAAATTGCAGGGCAGAGGGCATATATAGCAAAAAATGAAAATATTGCAAAAGTCTTATGATTAATGAGAAATTTCTCAGTGACCAGTATTTTCAGAATTTTGCAATATTTTCTTGAATTTCTTGGTGGCCTGGGTGATAAACGGTACATCATGTTAAATTAAAGATATTTTCTTCATACCCACATCTAGCAGGCTTGAGCATATATATTTGGAAAATTTGTGAATCACTATCTTTGTTCTAAGCTACCTCAAACTAGGAAAAGGTTATGTTTTTTGGGACACAGGGGGATGTTGGAAATGCCACCTCCAAAATCTTATAAGGGAGGCTTGTGGAGTATAAGTATAATGTTTCGTAATTTGTAGGCATTTTTTATATTTTAAATGTGTTTCTTACTGAAATTAATGTTGGAAATGTGACTTCCAAATCAAAATTTTATTGGTGGCGAATTGTGGAGTTAAGTATTGCATAAAGTGTTCCATAGGGACTGAGCCACTGATGTTATTAAGGACCGATGCTTTGTTATTTTTAAATGCAGTGGAATGGCAATAGGTTGAACATATAGCAGATGAGTGCCTTTATCTTGTATGGGCAGCAAAATCTAAATTCTACGACCAAAAAATTTACATGAGCAAACCAAAAGATTACACCTTAAAGAAGATGACAACAAAACCATGCATATGAGCTAGGCTTTATACAGATAGATTGTGAGTAGATGATGTTGCAGAACAACCAAATAAACATATCTTGATTCCATTAATAAACTTACAACTTCCTAGGCAACTCTGATATGATGCTTTACAAAATCCTTTGCAGGTAGTTTTATGGCCTTCTAGTGGACAAACCAGTCAAAGACAACATTCATATTAATAGATGTGACCAAGAGGATGAATGAGACTATTGCAAGACTACAAAATGGTCATGGGGACATTCAACTAGTTACAGGCTGTATGTTAGATTCATTTCTTCAAGTGATACACTAGCAATGAAACACGTGGATAATGAAGACCAAACATTTATATCCAATTCCAAATTCCCAACTTACTACAAAATCATAAGACAAACATCTGCAACTTTCTCTTCTCTCTATTCTGCAACCGTGCCAATGACAACCATCTACCACCTCCAAATTGCAAATATATAGCACTTGGCTATCATGGATCTTGGAGGGAGATTCAAATTTGTGTCAAACCATTCAAGTCACCTACATGGTGCATACACACTCTTTTAAAAGACCAATGCCTTGGAGAGGAGAAATCTGCTTGGGATTTAGTAGGACGCATAGGCCATGCCCTCACAATTGATAGGGAGCAAGGACACCTCAACAACGTGTATAACTATGAAAGCTGCATGAGTAATTGATGCAGAGGCTAGGTGGGGATCACTCACAAAACAAAAACTTCAACTCTCTACCAAGAACCCAACTCCAATCTCATGGACATCAACTCACCCTCAAGGATCTTAATTCCCCAAGTTTGCAAAACACTCAAGACCTCCACCCAGACTCTACAAGACCTCTCAACATGAATACAATGGCAATTTGACCATTCAACCTTAATCTCAATGACTGATCACTCCAAAGTCACCATTCAGCAACCCTCACAACAGTTACCCCTTGTAGTACTCAAAAACCAGTTTAGGCTAGTTTACTCACAACCTTCCCAAAGCACTTGGCAATTAAAGAATGTATTGAGATACCCTTTTCAGGGTTAGACAACATACAGAAAGATCAGGAGTCACTCCTTGGACCGATGTGGACTTTCAGTACATACACCCAGGTTCTAGGCCTCACAATTAACCCTCTTTTTCAAAGGAACCCTCACTCAAATTCATCCCCGAGCCAAAAGAACCAGAAACAGTCTTAGGAATGGTTCTCAAACTCAGGATTTCTCAATTATTGGAGCACCAAAGGCTTGCCTTACCCCTCTGCTCACAAACCCTCCTAACCCTTCACCAAAATGAGGTTTTAAGGAAACTCCTAACTCCCGACTCTCCCAAAGCCTACCAAGAGTCCAAACACCCCACAATATCTCTGCCTTAACTCAAGGAACACTCACAATTCCATTCTCGTCGCTATATCTCAAAATCACCACTTGGGTTCCCTCTTTTCATGACCACACTACCCCTGATCAGCATTAGAACATTACAATTTGCTGAGTCCCTTCACCCCTTCGGTCTCCACAACATTCACACACCTAACCATGATACAAGCCAATCCACCGAGCCACAAACCCAAAACAGTAGGTGGATTGGCTAGTTTGTCATAATATCACCCCCAAACCCTTAACACTGAAAACAGGGCAACCTCTGTGTTTGTTGATCCCTCACGCACCAGCAAAGATTCTAAACCTCCAAACCATTGAAATAAGATGGCAAATACATACACTAACAAGTTCTCACAACTTCAATGCATATCAACTTTGTACAGGCTTATGCCAATAAGAAAAATTCAGGAAAAACCAGTGAAAATAGTGATCAGCGTTTCCACCAAGACAAATTCTTTATTTTGAACTCAACAACGACCCTTTCTCGGGCATTACATGAACATATGTATTGATTTCAACTTCTAACTGTCTCCTACAACCGACCAACTGCCCTATAACAGAAATTTGAACGACTAATGACCGTTGGAGGTCAAAGTCATGCCTTTTACACAATTTATTATCCTTACAAGTGCATTGAAATGTTTTGCAACTTATGACTCCTAAACCATACTAAAGGCTTGAAAGCAGCCTTATTACATTGTCAAGAACTCTAACCTTGCCCACCTACATACAAATTTCATGTTGTTTTGCCTTCAAAGGCTACAAGAACATCTTTTAGTGCAAGACTGTATTTGTTCACATTGTGACTCAAAACTCCAAACTCAAACTAGACCATTACTAATGAACTAATGATCTTACTAGACCTTATTAGTGACAAACATACTCAAAAAGACCAATACTAACTCTATTGACACCAATTTCTATCAAATGAACAAAAGTGGAGAATGAGGTGTAGGTGCTCTTGCACCAGTAGTCACTACGGGAACTAGCCATCAATGCACCATTAGGTTGAGGGAGAACAAATGACTCAAGAAACCTTGCTGTGACCATACAAACCATTGTTTGGGAACAATGTCACTACTGAGAAGATTGGCAACCGCCCATGAAGTTGGCCATAGCATTAGAGACCAAGTACCACACCAACCACCATATCTTCATGAAACACAATCAATTGAGAAGTGATCACCATAGGCAAGGAATACACTGCAAGGGCAAAGAAACACAACCACGGTTGCAACACCTCCTTTGCAAGAAGATCACCCCCACAAATTGAACAAGAACAACTGTCGCCTTCACAAGGGACTACATGACAAGTCCGTTGCAAAAGGGGCAGACTTCACCATAACCACCATAGATAGTCCACTTGACATCGCATTAGCACACTGTGGGACAGACACATGAGGATGTGACACACTTGAGTTCTTAAAATTTAACCATCACAAAATCATAGGACCAAGCAAACTTAACTCCATCATTTCAAGAGATAAGGAAAACCAAAAGAAGGTTGCCACAACATAGAATACACTTGTAATGGCACTTGGAATTATTGTACGTCAAGAGGAACCATCACATGTAGAAGGATCCATTGCAAGAAGAACAAATGAGATAAGTAGCTGGAGTACTTTTCCCTTGTGGTGAAAATGACAAGATTAGGGATGCATGTGTTATTGACAATAATCAAGAACTAGGGATAGGGAGTCACCACAAGTCAATAGGGAGCAGTGAGCACCACGACACAAAATACATTGCCACAAGATCACTAGAGTAAGTAGAGACGATAGAATAGTTCACCAAACAACACCACAAGTGAAGGATAACACTTTTTTAGAAGTGGGAGCGAGCAAACACAACAAAAATTGACTTGCGAAAGAAATTTGGGAAACAAAATGACACAACATCAACATAAATACCAGATTTAGTCATAAAGTTGGGTGCAGGCCAACAAAATCCATGCTCAACAAATCGGCCCTGGACTTCTCTATGCCCCCAATTGTTGCATGCTTCACCATGTACAACCACTTTGAATCTTTTTATTGGGAGAAATACATGATAGGCAATCAAGCATCAAGGATATGATTCCTCTCTTGAAAGAAGATAATTGATCTCCCCAAGTTCTTTGGGTAGTTGGTTCACAGCTTTGTAGGATGACTCGTGGGAGAGGTACTGCTATTTAACAAGGGACTTGGTATGGATACAACAGAGAAAATGCAGTGTTCATCAAGCTTAGGTAATTGGAAACTAAACTAAACCTACCCTAAGCAGCTGATAGAAAAGGGCAAAAAGATGAAGGGAAAGAGAAGAAGGAAGGGAAAGAGAGGAGGAAGGGAAAGAGAGAAGAGAAGAAATCCACCATTTGCAAGAATGAACATTGTCACATGGGAGTACTCATAGCACACATCAACTGTGTAAGATTTCAAATTTTCAAGGAAAGCATACATTTAATTATAACATTTATAAGTGAAAACAAGAATGGAAACTATCACCATATCCCATGCGCAGACAATAAGTATTACATTCATTGACAAAGTTGATAAAGCTCAAATTGGGTATGTATACAGAGAAGACTGTTCCAATATGATCTTCAAGCTTACAAAATAGAGGTTTGGCTGATGCTACAATCTTTATCCCATCATTTGCATGTGTAGGAATACTAGTCCAAATAGGATGGCATCATCACCAAGGTTTACTTGTATATCAACCTTCTGTTCCTGAAGTTTACTGTAAGCCATCTTATTGAAGGTCACATACCCGACACCAGAAATGGAGTTATTGGATAAGCATGACACCATGGAGAAGGTCGTCTCAAGCTTGGTTATAAGCTCATCCACTGTTGAAGCTTTTGCACTCCTCTCAAACTGGTTTTGTTGCTGCTACTTGCCCTTCCCTTTCTTCTTCTAATGATGTTGAGAAGCCTAGTGGACATACTTTTGGCATTTTAAACACTTCATATGACTCAAATCTTTCCTCCCTTGTTGAAAAGGATTTGATTCCTCATTTCCTTTCTAACCCTTCCCAAGTCCTTTATGCCACCTTTCTTCATCTTCTTGGTTAGGGCTCGGATTTGATTATCTTCCATTCTAATTGAAGTGGCTTCAGGTCTGGTTTCTTTCTGGATGAAAACATTCCAAGGTTTCTCAAAGGTGTGAAGCTTCTCATGAGCACAAACACTCTGAACAAACAAATCCCAAGATGGAGAGAACCCATTTAAGGCCATGGGTACCAATTTCTCATTCACCACCTTTACTCCAATTGTAGCAAGTTGGTCACAAAGTTCTATAATCTTCATTAGGAAGTTGTCTACTGCGTTTGAGTCACTCATGTGTGGGCATTGAGTTTATTCTTTAGCAACATTTTATGAGAGATGTTCACACTTTGATACAGAGTGGTCAAGGCATCATACATCTTTGTTGCTGATCCTTCACAAAATCCAAGATGATATGTTTATCTGTGGCTTTCTTCCTGTCGTGTTCAACCAACTAAATAAGATCAACAGGAGGTGCAAGTGCGGTTTCCGCATAGACCCAAAGATCTACTTCTTCTAGTAGCATTTACAACTTGCATTTCCAAGGAATGTAATTGGAAGCGCCCTCTAGTCGGTTACACTTTCTGAGACTGAGATTGGTCATTTTTGCAGCTGCTGGGAGATGCTGAAACTAAATTCAGCTGAATTTAAATCAGATCAGCAACCTATCACAGGTGCATATCAATGCTTCGGTCACTGGAGTAAATAGGGCATCACACCCTACATCCTTTCACAAGTCCAAGATACTTCAATCACTCAAGTAAAGCACTGAAATCTTCTTGCAACTCCCTATCATAGGTGGCAGCAAATTCCATTAATGAATCTGGAAGATATCACTTAACAATTCTCTAATATCATGTTAAAAATTTAGTACATGGCATGCAAATTATGCACTATAGGGCTTGAAATAATTATCTAAGTTAAAGTTCAATTTTGCGTGCAATAACCTGCACATACAAACTTCTGAAAGTACAAAAACAATGGATAAAAATTGAGATTGGAATATATCATTTGCTGTCTGAAAAATATTTTATTATTTTCAGTTTACTATGTATTACAATATGTGCGCCCAAGTTCCTAAAAAGAACTCCAAACTTGTTCGAACAAAAAACAGCACTTTATTTTTAGTAACTTCATCACAAATAAACCCACTAAAAAATAAGCCTACAATGCTCAGAATAAAGCAAAAAAGAAAAACAAAGTAGTGCCCGAAAATAGAAACAAAATTTGTGCCTAAAAATAACCTAAAACTGACACCTACCTTTAGTAGCTTTATACACTAATAATAGTCAAGAAATTGACACCCAGCTAAAGGAGAAAAATCATAAAAGAGTAAGGCTGATTTTGCTATGTTTAGTGCCAAGATACCAGTTGAGTGACCCATAACAATCTAACAAGAAGTTTTGTCAAAAGATGTGTTACAAGCATCACAAGCTAACAACGTATGTAAATATTTTATTTATCAATACAATATCAACCTTTATTTTGAATTATTTTTTGGTAAAAATAATTACAGACAGTGTTGCTAGTAATGTCTAAGTAGGGATATGGTTGATGAGAAATATCCTGAGATATTCTGGATTCTTTGTGCAGTTCATTTTGTGAAACGATCATCCAAGGATGTGCATGGAGGGCTTCCTTGGATTTCTGTGGTAGTGGCCGATACCAAAAAGGAAAAACAATGATTTTTTGTTAACCACTTTATGCTTTTTTGTGTGTGGATACATGCTTTGGTCCATAATTCTAATGACTAAGAAAATTATGGAAGTGAAGCAATCATCTAAGAAGATGGTAGTATTAGAGGGGTGGGAAAGATGGAGGAATCATTCAAGAACTAGCATCCTCACACATGGTGAGATCTCCAGCTCATTATTGGCTTTGGTGCAACTTTGTTTTGGCAGTAGGAAAATGATCTTTAGACTCTTTGCTGGTCTCTTTATGAGGTTCTTTGTTTGTTTGATGTCAACAAACTATGCAAGGGAGATGTTTATGATATCTTTGGCCAGATGATAGAGAGATTAGAGGCCATATTGAGGGATGTGGCTCCCCTTACTTGATAGAGCAGTTAAGGATTGGATTGGCTGGTAGTGATTGGAGATGGAGGATGCTTCACAGTCCTCTTCATGCTGTTGCAAATGACGAAGAACTTAGTTTGGGCAAATGATGAAGATTTTCGTTTGGGCATGTGACTAAAAGAGATGGAGGGTACTTCGTAGTCCTCTTCATGATATTGCATTTGTGCTTATTTAAAGTGCTTTCATGATAAATCATGGCTGGATGATGAGCTGAACCAAGGATGGAAGTTATATATTGACATGCACTATCAATCTTTAGGGAATTCTGTGTGTGTATTGCAAATGGCGAAGAAATTTGTTTGAGTATGTTACCACAAGAGGTGGAAGATACTTTGTAGTTCTCTTCATGATGTTGCATTTGTGCTTATTTAAAGTGCTTTAATTAGAAATCATGGTTTGATGATGAGCTGAACCAAGGATGGCAGTTATATATTGACATGTACTATCAATCTTTAGAGAATTCTGTGTGTGTGTGTATTGTGATTTATCGTGTTTTAACCATTCAAATGTAATAAAAGATGTTGAATAAACATAAAATAGTGGGTGGACATATTGCCAAAGCTAAATCATATGAAATAACTTGTAAGAAAGTTTTTAAAATCAAGAACACAAAAAAGATTAATAGAATATCAAGGCAAACCAGATAGTCAAATCAAGTCCTATCAATGGATGAAAATGTAATATTGTATTGATATCTATATTACATAGATGAACAGAAAATATATTGATTGGCTCGTGTAATGTGTAAGCTCCCCAGCAATATTTCTTATTACATTGCCATTTCTTGCTTCTAATTTTTGGTGACTATGCCCATATCCTTATTCATTTACTCTTGTAACCTGATTTGGAATAGCATCCCCATTCCTGTACCAATACCCTCAAATAACTGTACATGTGGCTTCTTGATAATATTATTGAAGCTTTTGTACTCAAGTTTTTGTCTAAGATCTTGTCCAACATGATGTTATTCAGGAAGTTTAACTGAAGTTAGTTATTCACTTCTGATGAAGTTGTAACATTATTGCCATCTTTTATGTTATCTGCACTTATGGTTAAAGGTATCCTAAGTGTTTGTTTTATATATTTGGTTGATGGGAGGATACGAAGTCTAATGTGATTATTCAATTATTTTACAGAGGACATACCTTCAAAAGAACCCATCTTCTTGCAGATAGCGGTCACTATGAAGGCCATGCCTTTGTATTCTGCTCTTCCCACGGTGTCAGAATATATGATTGAACATGGTTGGACAAAGTGTTATGCTCGTGTAAGTGAAGTTGGCTGGCCTGCTTATATTGCATTAACCATGTTATACTTAGTAGTGGTGGAGTTTGGGATTTACTGGATGCACAGAGAGTTGCATGACATAAAACCTCTGTACAAGCATCTTCATGCAACTCATCACATCTACAACAAGCAGAATACTTTATCGCCTTTTGCTGGTATACAGTTTTGATTTGTTTAATTTATTGTTTTCTGAAATTTTACATTTAAATAATCATTTCGCTGTATTTGGACACTAAAATGACTAGATTGTTACTTGTTTTCTTAGAAGAGCTGCATTTGTTTCCAAAATTCCATAGTTTTAGCGTCTAGTTTAACATTACTTGTCTGCAAGTATTTACTTTCAGTAGAATGAATATGGAATACATGGTGTTTACTTTCAAGTTTCAAGTGATCCTGTGTTCTCAGATAGGATAAGCAGATTAAAAAACATTAGTACAATATTGCAACTAAGTTGAATGGAATGGATGTGCAAGAGGACAATTTGCCTTAACAGAAGAGGGTAATATTAAAAAGATGCTTTGAGATGAGGATGATAGGTAGACAGAATTATAAATAATTGTGCTGGACCCAAATCTTAAAGCTATAATGAATTAGTAGTATTTGATAATGACTCATAACAGATGAACTGGTTGTTCTATGTAAAATGGATGGGCACATAAATCAAGTAATATAATGGTTAGTTTTTTCTGCTCCATTCTGTATTTCTGGCCTGTTTTGGTAGGATTTGGTGTTTGTTCCTTTTAATGATTTAGTAGGGTTGTCAGTCCTGGGAAAGGGGTTGCTGTTATTTTTCAGGGTTTCGTTTCTGTTGTAACCTGCCTAAAATAACCTTAAAAAATACTGTGAAGGAGGTCTTCCGTATACTAGTGGATTTGAACAGGGATAAAATTGTTTCCCAACTGAACCCAAAAAGCGAGTAAACATGGAATAAAGTCCTGTTGAGTAAGATTCCCCAAAAAATCTCTTTTTGTCTTGGATGGAGAGATGAATACCGAATCAGAGAATTGACACTGAGCCTCTTAGTATGGTTTAGACCTAGATTTCAAAAATTCAAAGATATGTTTTCAAAGGAGGTGTCTTTTGAATTATCACTGCATGAGAGATGGATAACTAGATATGGTTGTGGGCATGTGGACATCCCATGTATAGGGTGCCATTTTGGCTCAATGCTTGGGCGTGTGGGGGAGGAAGAAATTGGAAAAGCACTGCAGGTATTTATAAAGAAGGATGTTAGTTCACAAATATCGTCAATTACAATTTTTATTACTACTTAGGGCTGCTATGAACTTATCAACAGCCAATTTTTCACTCAATTTTTTTTCCATGTCTGTAAGTTAAGTTTTAACCTCCTGGTTTGTGTTGAGTCCTTGTCCAAGCATGGTCTAATCTCTATTCTAATGTGATGATTGTTGTTTCTTGGAATACCAGGATGTGAACGGCTATTATGAACTGAAAATTGGTAACCATGATTCATAATGGATTCTTTGAGACAGAAACTAGAAATGGTGACTTTGGGATGTTTCTGTTTGGTGGTGTTGATGTAGGGTTTATACACATCACAATTAAGGGAACAAGTTCCTCTTGTTTTAGGAATCCTAGTTTCCAGCACATGATTTGCTGGATCACCATCCTAGGACTCAATTTCTTAAACAGAAGCAAAACCAAAACTTAAAAGAAGTTAAAACAAACAAAATGCCAATACATGTCTATAATACATTTCCATACCGATTTCTAGAGCAAACTGAAAACAGAGATAGGGTTAAGAAGGAAGAAATATTCAATCAATGGATAATATTCTTAATTGTGGGATTTCCTTTCAGATCTCATGAACCACAACTCACATATGTAATAGAAATCAAATGCAAGAAATTATGCTAAGCCCAAACGAATATTAGATCAATTACTATTAAATGTTTTAAAACTCAAGTGCAAATGAATTTTATAACATATGCTGTAGTTTAAACTTTGATAAACATGCAAAAACCCATCTATTTCAAAGTTCAAACTAAACAACAGTATAAATTTACCAAATTTCAGAGGCTGGGAAGCATTGCCTTGCACATGTTTTCAATTTACTAAGTCCACAGTGAATCCAAAATTCGCATTCCAAATAAATGTTCTAAATCACCAATTAGTTTGAAAATGGCAGAAATTTCACCTGAGCCTTTGCAAAGTGAAATCCCCCGCCCTACAAATGAGGTAGAAATCATATAAATAAGTTTCTTAGGTAAGCACAGCCTCACCAACTGCATCAAATGACAATGTAAAATTAGAAGAAACTGTAACAATTACTACAGCATAAAATTACCAACTACTAAGCCCCTTGTGCCATCAGCACTTGGCACTATTATATATCCGAATCAATTTGAGTTAGGTAGGAACAGCCTCACCAACTGCATCAAATTACAATATAAAAATAGAAGAAACTGTAACAATTACTACAGCATAATATTACCAACTACTAAGCCCCCTGTGCCATCAGCACTTGGCACTACTGCATATCCAAATCAATTAGAGTTGGATCAATTAGCAAGTGTCTGCCCATATTCTCCTTGGCTTCTCTTAAGCTGCTCGATATCTCCTCAATTCTGCAGCTGCCAACTAAGATATTCACAGTGATCCTTAAAACAACCAAGGCAGAACTAGGATGAAAAGAGAAGAAAACATATGGTCCACCACTCGCCTGCCCTCTAATAAGCTGAGTAGAGATAACTTAAAGTCCTGAATTGCTTTTGTGTCTTTCTGTTGGAGCTCCTTAATCCATGCTACAAAGGATACCATAAAAAAGTTAAGTTGTTAAATTCATCTTGTGACTGTGACTTCCCTTGTGCATTAGTGCCCTGAGCAAACCCTGCTTCATGATGAATGAATCAACTTTACTCAAATTTCTGGACATATTGTAGATATTCGTCCATAGAAAATTGAGTTTGCTCAATCTCCATTTTCACGCCCTTGGTAGTTAGATTGACAACTCCTATCTCTACATTAGAAAGCACGGGAAAAGTTACTTTAGCAGAAGATTTCACCTTACCTATGAATTAAACTTTGTTTGGAACAGTTCTATGGGGAAGAATTTGTAGTTTGGTTTTGATACATATAATCTTATTTATTAAGCTATGTAGAATTGCTAAAGTTGAGAACATCTTTTGCAACACTTGCTGGACATCACTGATTACGAATTTTGGAATGTAACCACCTGTTGTTTGGCCTTGATCGGTTACACCTGCAGAGCTTGCACCTACTGCTTGAGTGTAGTGATTTCTTTCTTCTGCTTATTGAAAGTCTCCTTCCCATATTTACTCATGGATTTCAATAATAATCCTGGTTCCATCCACTGCCTTTTCCCTTTCTGAGATTCATCCGGTATGTTCTCGTTGGTAGTGATGATTGGCAGGAAATGTTTAATTTCTCTCTGCATTGATACCCTTTTCCTCTTTTAACTGGAATACTTCATTTCCACTGTAGGTTCTTCTAACATTACCATTCTCAATCTATTTTGGCCTTTCTCTTTCAGTTCTTATGCCTTGCAGACAAATGGGTTTTTTGGGTGTTTAGATGACATCAGAGGCAGAAGCTTTTGGATGGGAACGATTGGAAGGAATTTAGGGGTTCTAGGATGGGGAATTTTGATATCCTTGAAAATCTGTTTAACAAAATACTGAGAAAATTTAGTTGGCAAATAAAACAAGGAAAGGCTTCCTGTGGCATCACCAATTTGAGGCAATAGAGGAGTTGAACATTCACCTACTTTCTCAGCTTGCTCTGATGCTTAGGAACTTCTATAATTCTATTGTGCCCAAATATTCCACCTCTTTTCCTGTTCAGATGGTTGTTCTTCAATGTCTTCAGTGTGATCGCATCCTTTGGCACATGCATACATCCTTTTTCCTTCATTTTATCCATCATCTCCTTGTCATTCTCTGCATTTATCTTGCAATTGTACATGTCTACAAGCACATACTCAACTACCATATTGATCCTGAGATTGCAGGTATCTCCTCTAATTGCCATGAGGATCCCAAGGCCTATACTCAGACTACCCAAATTGAAAGGTCAATATATCTTGAGCCTTTGCTTGTATAGTCAGACACCTATGACATTTGTGCTGTCCAAGGACTATTGGCAATTTAGGAAACAACCCAGAAAATTGTCTTTTAAAACTGCTGTTATTCCACGAGCATATTGGTAGCATATTTTCATAATTGCAAGTTGTTCTGGCAGATAATAGATGGTGGGGTTTAGTCAATGTACCCTTGACCTTGATTAGCGTAAAAGTACCCTACAAGAAATAACTTCCAATTCTATTAATATCTTCCTTTAATGCCAAACGGATTCTGGGCATCTTGTTGTCAATGACTTTCCTCTGCATTAGAGGTAGGAACTGGTTACATATTAGAGTGTAGTGTGAGTGATATTTGTTACCATATAGCCAAGGACTGTACACTACATGCACAATGTCCATGGTGAGGTTCCACTGTGGCAAGAATTTTGTGTCAAATGGAAGAACACAGTGTATTTGTTGGTTATGAACACAGAAATCGACCCCTTTGGTAGCAGCCTCCAACTATTTTTCCAAGTTAATGAAGTAATCTCTACCCAACTGGGAAAGGCATTCTCTGTGAGAATAACGTCTAGCAATAGAACCCAATCCTTATTGGCATTTTCTGTGTTTGCAGCTTTGTATAACCAATTTAACAACACCATTGCATCCTGAATAATGGGCACGAAGGACCTCACCTGACAGGGAAAAAATAGCCTTCCTCATGTAGCTGTTGGGGTTTTCCATCCATCCTCCCATTATCTCATGTCAGACTTATCTTCTTCCAAATTTGATGTCCATTGGTCTATCCTCTTTTGATCATATCTAAATGTGGGGTCTGGCAATTTAAGCAATTTTCTAATTGCAAAACCAGACACATCTGCAATTTCCCTACCCAGATAATCAGATTTGGGAAAAAGGGCTCCATCCCTCATTGAAGCAAACCGAGCAATTGTCATAGTATCAGGACATGGTAATACCTCTAGTTTCGCTATCACCCGGTTCAAGTATAAATTTCAAATGCTTGTTGCATAAATGGTTTCTCCAAAAACAGCCTGAGAAAAATCTGAAGATATTAGCTGTGTGTTTTTGCATTTATGAAACAAAGGATTGCAGTTAGCAGATGTGGATATGTTGGCTGTGTGTTTTTTATATTTATGAAACAAAGGATTGAAGATAGCATTGCTGAGCTGGCCATCTGAAGTCTGAACAATTTGCTTGCCTATTGGTGCCATAAAATGAAATTTTTGTGATGAGTTTTACCTGCAAAATGGTGGCATTTTCTGAGACTTCTGACTTCACAGTTTCATGGTCCAACACACAATTCTTTAAGAATAAACTTCCTTTATTCTCATAACATTCATTGTACATGGATTAAATCTTTTCGCATTCACCAGATTTCTTGAAACTCTATCTGTGGCAGCACTCAAAGTCTGTCACCATTAATAGGTTTCATTACTCAACATTCTTTCTGTGACTTCAACATTTGTAAAGTGACATGACCACTCAAAGTAATCAACTAGCTTGTCAAACTTGACACTGCTTTCTCAGCCTTAACGATCTTAAAAATGGTCATCATAACACCTGCTAAATATTCTGAGGTCTGACTAGACAAGATGTTGTCATGTTTCAACATCACGTTTACTTGGAGAAATGAGAATCCATGCTCTGTTCACTTGTAAACACTGAAGAAATCATAAATTTTTATAAGCCAAGCAAATAAGTAATTGCCAAGTGTCAAGAGAACACTACCTTGGAGCTTAGAAAATTCCACATCTAAAAAAGGTATAATGATATCAATCCGTAAACATTGAGAGTTCAAGTAAAAGAAGATATCTGTCCTCATCGTGTGAACTTGGATCATTGGATGGAACGACACTGATTAAATAACAAACCAGCAATAAAGCAACTCACCCACTAGATACAACAAGATACAAATATGTGTCTAGTGCCTTCCCAATTTGAGAAGTCAAGAGTTTCAATGATAAACTTGAATCCACCAAAAGACTAAGAAAATTGAGAAAGTGGAGGAACAAAGTTCCCCTCGTGGTGAACATAGATAGTCTTTGTAAAATGCAAGACATGAAATATAGGGCAAAGCATATTTTTTAAACATATCGACCCAAGGAGATGATACACATTACATGGCCTTGACTCCAAAGTAGTCGGTCATTTTGTGGCTACAAGCCTTCAACAGGTTGAAAACTAGAAATGGTGTCCCTGTGAAGTTTCAATTTGAAAACTCCTTAGGACAATATGACATAGACATCATGGTGTTTTTGAGAGCCATTATATTGTTATGAAAGTTGTAGAAAGAAAGAAATAACTTATTTTAATGTCCACAAATGACCAAAAGTAGGTTAATGGGACTAAAGATTACATCAGTTTACAACAGAAAGTTCTAGGAAGAGAAACCTAGAAATGGTCCCACAAATGGGAAGAATTAAAACAAAACAAAGAAATACAAAACAATAAGAAAGTACAAATAGCCATGAAGGGTGAACAAGAACCCTAAAGAGCAAAATCTAAGTAAAAGTAGAGTTCGTTGAGTATCACTGTTTGGGCTAGAAATGGTGATGTCACTAGTGCCATCATTGATCACTATGAAGGGACTGATACAAGATCCAATGATGCTCATTGGGGAGTGTCCAAGGCTAGGTGGGTTGAGCAAAGTAGTCAAAAAGCTTGTAATATGCATCTGCCCCAATGGTATCCAAAGGCTATATAGAGCTACTGGTCTCCTAGATGTGCTAGAAGGAGGTGATCAACATGGGGGCTTTAGAATCCCTAGAGAACCTATATAAGGATCTGTGCTAAAGGGTGATGGCCTCTTGAAGATAAAGTTCCAAACACCGTGGGTTTGGATAGCTAAAGAGTAGAGAGATTGTTGCTTGAGTCTAGAGGCAATAATATCTCCCTCGGATCTCATGGTAGATGGGGCATCTGAAGATGAAATGTTGCTTAGTGTACATCTCATTGAAGGAGCAAAGATATCAAATCTGGTTAGGGCGAGGAATATGATGGTTTGTTTCAACTTGTAGTTGGTGCGAACACACCCTTAGTTGGCCAAGGGGATTCCTGAAGCGATGTGACCAATGATGCTGGAGATAGTGAGGACTACATAAGATACCATCTTCAACTTGTAAGAAATGCTCAACAAAAATAGCAAGCTTCAGGTCATAGAAGGGGAGTTCTAGGTGACCAAGATGTATTGCTTGTAGATGTCCCTTCTAGTAGTACAAGGGATGCTCTCCTTCGAGGGAAGGAGTTGAGAAGGAGCAAGCTAGTCTCAGAGTATCAACAATGATGGCGTTGAACTGGGCCCAATGAAGCAATCCGCATAGAAGAATGTAGAGATAGGTTCGGATATTTGTTATGACCAGAAGTAGAATCCCCGATGGATTTGAGTCTGTGTATGAAGAAAGTAAGCTTGAAGATAGTCTTGGGACATAGTGGTTGGTAAACAAACTCAATCTGGACAATGCTTTGAGGAACAATTTGCTTGAACCTTGTTGGAAACATCCTAGTTTTTGCCTATTCTTTGTTTAGAGAGTAGTCTACCTTTGTTTGTGTTGGTTTTTGTGGTCCCCTGGCATCCATAGTCTATCAAAACAATGGTTTAAATCTGAAATTATTGTGTGGTGTTGACACCCATTTGGCTTGTTCCTTATGTTTCGTTGGTGACTTGTTGCTCTTGGTCGTTGTCTCTTTAAATGCCCATTGTTGGTTGTTAATTGGCTCCATTACAATGCTTCTTCACATTGGCAAACTCCTGAAATTGGTAAATACCTCACTTGCCAGCAGTGTGCTATTTTGATACAGAGGGATAAACAATAACAAGAAACAAGTGTTTTCAGATATGATTGAATCTACTGAAGGTGTTATAACCCTACCTTTGCAAGATTTCTACAAACTTTCCTCTCTAGGCATAAACCCTTAAGAAAGTCCTAGTTGGGTATTCATAGCATCGACACTCACTCTTTGCCTTATTAGGCTTCTTGCACCTTCATTACACTCCAATAGGGTCTCTTCAAAACTTACAGTGCCATGGGGAACTCAAGACAAATGAAATTTGCACTAAACCTTTAATCACCTAGGGTTTTGACAGTCCTTTTTGACAGAGAACACACTCAGGCCTGCAAATCTCTCACATATGATTGACTAGTGAATTTTCCTTTGGTGAGCACCTGGACAGTAATCTATGGAAGGGTTTGATCAAGTTTCATCAATTCCAACTGTGCAAACACAAATTGTGAATTTATTTTACTCGCTGGAAACCCTAGCTCTGTAAGAGGGCTGTTAGGAGTATTTTTGCTGTAACTTGCTCAAAACATCATAAAAATTAATGACACTAGTTGCATTTGAACCTGCAAACAAACCACTATCATTCCATCCATTCACAGACCTGGCATTGATCCCTACAAAGCCGTACAAGACTGTTTTCAGACTGTAATTGCAGAAAATTGATATAAAATATGAGGGAAACAGGGTGTTTTCATCAATAAGCTCCTTCAACAGCTTCTTGGAGCATTCTTCTTTATTTCCTCAATGTGAAAGATCATTACAAAACAGTTACCATTGAAATTTCATTGCTTTTCCATCAAAACCTAAAGTCCTCATGCCCTTATTCGCCATAAACTTGCAAAATGTGCACTTTTACAACCTAGGAATGAAACCAAAACATGAAAAGAGACCCTACATGATCTTTCATGGTCTTCTAAGACCTTATTAGACTCACCAAACCAAAAACTAAGGCTGAGGAACAAACCCCAACCTTCCACAAGCCAAAAATACTTAGAAAATTTCAAATTTGCATTTTGGCGGGAAAAGCAAAATTTGAATTCCTAGGGCTATTTACACAACCAAAACCATTGGACATAACCCCAATGGATCCCCTAAGACCTACACTAACACAAATAAGACTCCTAACATCAAAATGGGCATAAACACAACACTAAAGTGATGCTCCTACATCATATTTTTTTGCTTGTGCCTTGCTTGTTAGGACATTATGTTGTGTCAGTTTGTCATTGGTCAAGTATTATACATTGTCTTTTTAACTCCCTTGCTTGCAGTAACATGTGCATGTGGCAAATCCAATTTCTCTCAGCATTTATTAATATGCACTTGTTGGCTTGACCGTATCTCAACATAGTTTTATAACACATGGAAGCCTTCTATTACATCACAATGCTTCTTTGCATCAGCTAGTGCTCCTTAAGACAAAATCTTGGCTTATTGATGCACGCTGCTTTTACATGTGGTCCCCACCATTCATTAGTCAAACGTATGCAATCTTGCTATTGCTCCACATGTTTTCCTAACTATTGCTTTGTAACTTGAGTTCCCATTTGTCATCACGAGCTTCATGCCTAAGGTACATGTCAAATCCATTTCACTTTTTTGAGAATGAATCAAATGTTGGCCTTGTTTTGTGAAGCCTTATAAAGACAAGTGTTATGTAGAAGCCTTCTATTACATTGTCACACTTCTTTGCATCAGCAAGCACCTTTCAAAAATAAAATATTCATTTGTTGATATTTGATAGCTTTTTGCAAGCTTCACATGTAAACTCCACTGTGGCAAAATGATTTGGTAACATGTGTCAAAAGTAGAAATATTTTTGGTACGGGCGCTTCAATTGTTCCGTCTCTAACTATGACCAATGGCTATGCAAGTTGTTTCTAGAGAATGTTACATGGCCATTTTCTATTGCATTCTGCAATGCCATTACATTGGCAAGTGCTATACACCACTAACTTCTTGCTAGCTGATGTGTAGTGTGACCATTGATCATGTCATAACAAAGCAATCAATGGTCCTTTTTAAAGTTTTTTCAAAGAGTATAACCATAATGGAATACATGCAATTAAGGAGGTCTCATCCCAACATGCAAATTATTTGTATTTCCCTATATCATTCAATAATCCCTAAACATGTTATTCAAGTTTGTATTTGTTGCTGAGGTATTCATGCGAATTGGCAAACATAAGAGTACTAGAACCTAATAGAAAGCAACTACATTTTGTAGAGTTTGTAAAGTCATTGTTGCTGTTGTTTGAAAAGGGGATCTCAAATACTCTTAGCATTGCAAAGGTTATTATAGTTGATTGGATAAGTTGCAAATAATCTTGTGTAAATTTCTTTTTGTTATCCCTTAGTGTAAGAATTGAATTGAGGTTTGAATTTGTGGGTGATCGATTTGAAGGGCTTGGGGGTTGTTTTATTCTCTTGAGATCAAGAGGATTCTTATATTACACTTGTGTAATTAAACATCCTAGTGAGGCTCTAGTCTAACTTTCCTCTTGTTGAAAAGGCTAGCCACTTATAATTTGATTGACCAATTCCCTAGAATGCCAAAAAGATTTAAAAACCATTAGGAAGAGGGGTACCAACAAATCATCTTGAAGATGCAATTGCCTTCATTAAGGAAGCATATCCCCAACACAAGGTGGGTTTTATTCAAATATTTCTTCAACAAATCCTTCAAACCTAGCTTTTTGAATAATCAGTGGAGGTTTGACCTAGCCAAACTTATTGTGCCAAATTGTTTCCTGAACAAATTCTGTTAGGTTACCTATAAAAAGCTTGTGAGGAGTTCTTATCAAATAATTTTGTTAAAATTGAAGAGTTCAAGCAATTGTTTTAAGTTTTAATGATGGAACTCAAAGTTTAAATGAGAAATTAGGAGCGAGGAGAAACATCTAACCTCCCTCCTAAAGAATAGGTTGATGCCCAAAGTGTGGTAAAAGAGCTTGATAAAAGTTTACAAGCTTAACACTGAGCAACACAAGTATATGGTGCAAGATAATGGTTATATTTTGCTACCTAGATGAAACATTGCCTCTGCTATAGCCCTTGACACAATAAGAGGGGATGCCAAGTGAAAAATTATATTTAATGATGTAGAGCAAGCCCAAAAGTTATACTTTGGCTAAAAGTTTCACCAAGAGTTCGAAACTTTTGCAATATGGGCTATTGTTCATGAGCATAACAGGGCCCAAAAATATCCAAACATTGAGGAACTAGGGGCAATTAATTATAAGAAGTGTATGGGACGCTTTTGCCCCAAAAGTTGTAGCATTTGTTGTCGGCACAACTATGTTCAGTGAAGCCACTACTAGAAAATTGTAGGCTAACTATGATAAGCTTCAAGAAGAACATACAAAGCTTGTTAATGAATTCGAAAAGGAAAAGACTACCCTTGAAAATAAGGCTTCAAATTGAGGGGCAATCCTCAAAACAAATTGGATTAATTGTTGATGTGCCACAAAGTGAAGATGCATTGCTCAAGGAGAATAGTGAGTTAAGGAAGCAGTTGTAGATGTCCAAGAAATCCAAAGAGGTTATTGGGTCCCCTTAGGGATTTTTTGTCAAGAAGGTAAAATAGGGGTTCATCAATAAACTAAGGAGGTTTATCCAATTGAGGAGAGAGGGTAGTCTCTCCTATGCTTTGGGCTAAGCTAAATCTGGGAGAGAGGTATCCTTACTAGGGTTTTAAACTAGTTAAAATATAGTATGATTGCAACAATCAATGGCTATACCCAATGTACACTTGACCCCTATATTTGTCACTAGGTCAAGACAAACTAGTTGCATAAAACCTCTTATATAGTTGATAAAACACCTTGCACATGCATCTATAGATGAAAATAATTTTATAATTCCCAAAGATGATTTAATTTGATATTATATACACAATGGCAAGGTGTGGACATGCATGACATGATTCTCTAATGATTTGGCTATTTGGGTTACTTGAGATTGTTCCCTAGTTTGTAACACTAAATTATATTCTAATCTACTCCTAATCCACTCCTACTTCGAACAAGATGGAGGGTGTTTAAATGATGGATGTTTGATACTTCACCAATGTTAACGAGTGCTTACTTCATCGGGCAACAGAGCCATGAACAACAAAGAGGAAAGATATATATCTAGCAAAGTATCAACAAAACTAGATTCATTTACATGATAGTCATGGTTGCATCTATGCAATAGACATACTTAATAATCCATCTCAGAACTATAATAACCCATATGTAATAAAGGAATGACCATTACAAAGCATTTGCAATACATTAGATGGTGTCACACATACATCAAACCCTCATTACAATCACACTAGCAGATGTGGTGAGATGAAATACACATTTGTGACTATATATTTCCTTGAATCATTACAAACTGCCGTGGAGACATATCATTACATGCAAATGTGCTTTACAAATCCTTCCTTCTCTTCACAAGATGAATTCCTTCATTTCCAACTTAGATTGGCAACATTAGATGCCCAAGAATCAATTTTAGACTTTCCCAAACTAGAAAATTGGCTCAGTGACTAACCAAGAGAATGAATTAGAAACTTGTATTTATAACACCTCAGACAAATCCAACCTAGAAACAACCATGCGAAACAAGACATTATGGTACTTTGTAATGTCCCCTTTTGGGATCACCTTGTATGTTGCCTTGAAATCACAATTCCAAATGAAACCAACAGCAGATTATAGTTAAAGGTATAATTCCTACTTAAAATTGAGATGATGTAAGTTTGGTTATGGAAACCTGCAACCATGTTAGATGAATATGACATGAAAGACATTTAATTCCACGTCTAAGAAAGATTATATATATCAATATAACAAGTCTTAGGGACTATGTGGGCTTGACCATAATGAGGAGGATGTGATGAGGTGCCCCAAGTATCCTCTACTCTATGCCCAACAACATGACCTTATCCTTTGTGGCCTCATGTGGTCCTTAACCGATGGTCCTTAACCATCATCATGAGGTGGTGTACCTAGTGAGGGATTTGCACCGTTCCCCTCCATTGCGCCAACCCCTCCTCTTATGATTGAAGATCCCTCTTTATTTACTTCAACAATTGATTCAAGCGGGGATAGTAGGGAGGTTGCAATAGGGTGTCCTTGATCCTCAACTCTAGGTCCAAGGATAGGAGTAGGACCTTATCTTCCTTGGCCTCATGTGGTCCTTAACCGATGGTCCTTAACCATCATCATAAGGTGCCTCTCCTAGTGAGGAATCATTCGTAGTCCTCCCTCCTTGTAGTCTTGCCTCATCCCTTCATGACCAATTATTGCCAAACCAGGATCATATCACTGTTAATCATAGTTGCCGGGAGATGCAAGGTACTGGTACTGGTACGGGGACGCTGATCAAATTAGGGTACGTGAGTTAAATGAATAAAGAGACGGCTATTTTATATGTAAATGATTCATTGGAAATTTTGGGTACGGGGACTAGTACGTTGTTTATGTTCCCAAAATGGAGTTTCCTGGCAACTATACTGTTAATAATATCAGAAAATATATGCTATAGAATATGCTATTATATCAGTGTTTAATATCTATATTTATCTGATTGAATAAACATCATACCACAAAATCTGATTATGTTGTTACCCTGGTTGAATTTGTTGTATATGGCGTAAGAGCTTATGCTGTGGGTCGATCACTTTATTGCTGTTTATCCCCTACAAATTATGTATATATAATACTTTGGTATTCTATCTATGATGCCCCCGATTGCTGGTGTCTTTACTTCCTTTTATACCACCCAAAGGCTGAGAGACACCTCCTTTCAATGATACATGCTTGTCAAGGGGTATGTCTATTTGATTAAGGGGATAATTAATGTTATTAATATTATCCCCTTAATACCATAGAAGCAATAATCTGCAAAAAGTCTTGATTAATCCCGATTTTAAAAAAATCTGCAGGCTGGACAATTTTTTCCCCAATTTTTCCCATTTCAAACTGCAAAATTGCCAAAAAAATGCGTTTAAAACCTGCAAAAAAATGCGAATAAAATCACGCTGATTTTTGCGTGAGAAAAAACCATGAGACTATAGCTTGTTGCTTACTATTATACTTTGATAGATTTTTTCCGAGCATCCATTGCTTGTTTGAAAGCACTTGTTTTAGGATTTTAGCCATAGCAGCACGACAGTGAACTTTTTGATAAAATGCTTTGGTAGACATGTATGAAAAATGTGGTAGCATAGGCAAGGCAGTGAACTGTTTGAAAAAAAGCCTCAAAGAAATGTGGTCTCATGGTGATGGAATGCCATGGCAAGCAAATTGCTATGGATTGTCATGGCATTCCATCACCATGAGACCACATTTTTGTGAGGCAATTTTTCAACTAGTTCACTACCTTGTCTATGCTATTGCTTACTATTATGCTTTAATAGATTTTTTCCAAGAATCAATAGCTTGTTCAAAATCACCCGTTTTAGGCTTTTAGCCATAGCAGCAAGGCAGTGAACTGTTTGATAAAATGCTTTGGTAGACATGTATGAAAAATGTGGTAGCATAGACAAGGCAGTGAACTTTTGAAAAAATGCCTCAAAGAAATGTGATCTCATGGTGATGGAATGCCATGACGAATGCCATGACAAGTGAATAGCTATGGATTGTCATGGCATTCCATCACCATGAGACCAGAGGCATTTTTTCAACCAGTTCACTGCCTTGTCTATGCTATTGCTTACCATTATGCTTTGATAGATTTTTTCCAAGCATCCATAGCTTGTTCGAAAACACCTGTTTTAGGCTTTTAGCCATAGCAGCAAGACAGCGAACTGTTTGATAAAATCCTTTGGTAGACATGTATGAAAAATGTGGTAGCATAGACAAGGCAGTAAACTGTTTGAAGTAATGCCTCAAATAAATGTGGTCTCATGGTGATGGAATGCCATGACAATCCATAGCAATTTGCTTGTCATGGCATTCCATCACCATGAGACCACATTTCTTTGAGGCAATTTTTTCAAACAATTCATTGCCTTGTCTATGCTATTGCTTACTATTATGCTTTGATAGATTTTTTCCAAGCATCCATAGCTTGTTCGAAAGCACTTGTTTTAGACTTTTAGCCATAGCAGCAAGGCAGTGAACTGTTTGATAAAATGATTTGGTAGACATGCATGAAAAATGTGGTAGCATAGATGAGGCAGTGAACTGTTTGAAATAATGCCTCAAAGAAATGTGGTCTAATGGTGATGGAATGCCATGAAAAGAACATTGATACCACATTTCTTTGAGGCATTTTTCGAACAGTTCACTGCCTTGTCTATGCTATTGCTTACTATTATGCTTTGATAGATTTTCTCCAAGCATCCATAGCTTGTTCGAAAGCACTTGTTTTAGGCTTTTAGCCATAGCGGCAAGGCATTGAACTGTTTGATAAAATGCTTTGGTAGACATGTATGAAAAATGTGATAGCATAGACAAGGTAATGAATTGTTTGAAAAATCAAAAAATGCCTCGAAGAAATGTGGTCTCATGGGGATGGAATGCCATGACAATCCATAGCAATTTGCTTGTCATGGCATTCCATCACCTTGAGACCACATTTCTTTGAGGCATTGTTTTCAAACAGTTTATTGCCTTGTCTATGCTATTGCTTACTATTATGCTTTGATAGATTTTTTCCAAGCATCCATAGCTTGTTCGAAAGCACTTGTTTTAGGCTTTTAGCCATAGTAGCAAGGCAATGAACTGTTTGATAAAATGCTTTGGTAGACATGTATGAAAATTGTGGTTGCATAGACAAGGCAGTGAACTGTTTGAAAAAATGCCTCAAAGCTGGCAATGAACTGTTTGATAAAATGCTTTGGTAGACATGTATGAAAATTGTGGTTGCATAGACAAGACAGTGAACTGTTTGAAAAAATGCCTCAAAGCTGGCAATGAATTGTTTGATAAAATGCTTTGGTAGACATGTATGAAAAATGTGGTAGCATAGACAAGGCAGTGAACTGTTTGAAAGGTTTAGGAAAGTACGAAGGCAAGTTGCCTTTCAAATGCTTCAATTGCGGAAAAGTTGGACACTTTGCATCCAAATGTCCTTATGTGAAGAATGAAGACAGCGATTGTGAAAAGAAATCAAAACATTTCAAAAAGGGGTATCAAGTTAAGAAGAAGTTTATGAAATCTGCAAAAAGTTTTTAATCAAAAGATCACAATAGCTCAACAAAAGATAGTGGTGAAGTGTCTTCAGTAGAAGAAATCTTATTTATAGTTGAAGAAGTAAATATGCTTGAGATTGAAGATGAAGATATAGAAGATGAGCAATACGATGAAGAAGGAGAAGTAGGTCTTGAAGCAGAACTTATAAGTGCCCTAAGTGAAATAAAAAAACTTAGGAAGAAAAATCAGAACTTGAAGTTGCAGCTACAAGTAGAGAATGAAAAAAAACAAAGACATCTCAAGAACTTGAAGAAGCTGAAAAACTGATTATTGATTTGAAGGTTTAGATCAAAGAGGCAAAGAGGATCGAGGAAGAAATCAGAAATCGGCTAAGGATAAAAGAAGAGAATGAAGAGAGACTTGAAGCTGAAATAGTTTCACTTAGAAAATTAGACAAGTTTATGTTACAGCTGAATCATGAGATGATAAATCGGAAAAATTTATGTCATTGGACAAGATCATTAGCTCACAGAAATCTTCTACTAATAAAGGTGGAATCAGATTTGGATTTGAAGAATGTCAAAGTTCCAAGCTTGCAAAAGAAGATAAACAAAAGAGCAACTTTGATGGCACAAAAGGTTCACAACCAAAAATCATAAATAACACTTTTTGAAGACCTCCTATTTCAAGGCAACCTCACATGACTAGGTTTAACAATTCTTTCTTTTATGGGTATTGCTTTTCATGCAATCATTTTGGCCACAAGGCAACAAATTGTAGAGTTTATGCAAGAAATGATTTCAGATTTATGAATAGGAATTCTTTTGCTCCTTTGATGAATTACAATGTTATATGTCACAAATGCAATAACTTTGGTCATACTACAAAGACTTGTAGAAGCAATTTTGCAGAATCTTTCAAGCAAGGTAAAAAGAAAGAGCAACAAATGGTTGAAAAAGATGTCGATAAGAAGGTTTGGAGGAAGAAGTTGGGAGTGATTTCACTCCATACTAGAGAAGGTGTTTAGACTCAGGGGGAGCTTTCATTGTCATATTTTATCAGCCCTGTTTCAGTTATGTAGGTTGTTCAATTTGTCATTGATGTCAAAAAGGGAGTAGTGAGTTAGGGGGAGCAACATTAGTTTCAGAGCAGTTTGGTTTCAGAAGGTGTTGCCATCAATGACAAAGGGGGAGATTGTTGGATATTATTGTCATTGATGTCAAAGTTTGTCATTGAGTGGATGCCTATTGCATAGACAGTTGCTATTGCACCAAAAGATCGACCTGTTAATGCCCGATACAACTGCCAAAGTTAATGAATCCACAGGAGGCGGTTAAGCCATGCCATGAACCCGAGTGCTGTGCTACACAACACAAGGAGGCCAAGGGCGTACACCTTGCAAACAATCCCCGCCCCCCGCCTCCCCCCTCCCTTGAGCAAGGGGTTCGAACCCGTGCCCTAGGCTCTGATACCAATTGTTGCACAGATGGTTGTCGGTGTACCAAAAGATCGACCTTTTAATGCTCGATACAACCACCAGAGTTAATGAATCCACATGAGACAATTAAGCCATGCCACAAACCTGAGGGTTGCGTTGTACAACACAAGAAGACCAAGGACACACACCTTGCAACAACATCATGGAAGGTCAATGCTATGTCAGCTTGGTTTTGTCAAGGGGTCGAATCTTTGTGTAATGCCTTATTTAATTCTTTTGATGCGATTTTATGGAGTTACTTTGCAATGCCTTGCTTTTTGATTATTGTGTATCGGCTTCAGGTATTCATGTTAGAAATATCTTTGACAGTTTTTGAGTGGTGGCTCCACCATTCTGGGCCCCCAATTTATTCATTTTTGTTGAATGCGTTGAGGGGCAGCTTGACTTGAGTCATCTATTTTTGGAGTGATGACTTATTCATCGCTCTCTTATACCTGCTCAGGTGCATGCATTCTTTTTCTTGCTAGCACCTTTGTTATTATTAAATATAGCACAAGGCTCGAGTGATTCTTCAGTGTTTTCGTTAATAATGCAATTGGAAGGAGTTTGAAGCATTCTGTAATGCTAGATATTGTTCACCATGATTTTGTTGATGCTTAGTAAATCTAGTCAACTTTATGAAGGATGTGGTAATTTGCATCGCCTTTATTATTCAAGGCATAGGTTGTAAGTCATGGAGATGTGAGAATTATTACGGGACTTAGTGAGAAGTTTGAAAATTAAAAAATATAAATGCATGTGAATTTTTAACGCCATTTTGGTATTTTAAAATATGACGGCTTGAGCTTTTATAACCAATTCTTATTTTCATTTGCCTTTGATTTGATAGCCGCAACTATTATCATATGCCTTCGTGTGGGCATTCATACATCGTAGTCCACATATATTTTGGATGATTTTCTGGAATCGGGTTGTTGATGGAAGGGTAATCTTTAGCCGTGTCTTTTCTTTTGGGAGTCAATGGCATTGTCTGGGCGATTTATGTGTCAACGTAAATATTCAAATATCTTTTTGCTTCCACTTTTCTAAGGCAGAGGCGGTATGCAAAGCATGTGAAGATGGTGGAGTTTGTATGGAGATGTGTCGAGCAATCTTCCTTGGTCGACTGTGTGGGGACACAAATAGTTTAACGTCATCGCTCTCATATACGGGCTGTTGAAAAGAAGTTACGGTGATTGCATTTAGTTTATAGGAGTTTGCGTATTGTTAGTGTATCTATGCATTTTGAACTGAGTGGTGTTGTGTGAGTTTATTTGAAGCATAAATGTGGAGTCATTTTAGTTGAAAATGTTTTCAAAAAGGCTGAGGATGTCATGAATCTCAACGCTTTTGTTGCTATTCATTTTGTGCACTATCATTATCATTTGTGGATGTATTTTGTGTAAGGCTGTTACAGTATTGCAGACTACTCATTATGCTATCGTTGAGAAGACAAAGTGTGCCATTTTGAGTCAATTCTGCTGCTTTCTATTTGGCATTCATTCTGATATTGAAGTGCTGAATAAGTGTCATATTCGTTCTTGCATTGAGATGTGAATGGATTCGAATTGGAATTTTTTTTTTGATTCTGCTTTTGAGTATTTGAAAGTTATGAAGAATGTTAAAAGGCTGAAAAAGAATTGAGGTGTTGTTGCAAGTTAAGTTTGTGAACAAAAAGTTGTCAAAATCAGAACAGTGATTAACTGATTATGTATATGCATAAGCCTTTCAGTTAATGTGTAGATTGCGTTCGAAGTCAAGTATGCAGAGATGTGTTAATCTTCAGCGAGTTGGTGTTTCAGCAGTTCAAAGTTGTTGCTTCAAGGAAGTTGGTGCTTCCAGTGATTTGGTGCTCACTTTTGTAATTTGGAGATTCTAGTCTCCTAGATTGGTGCGTATTTGAAGTTAATAAAAGAAGTGTTCTACCATGGTTTTTTACCCGAAAGGGTTTTCCACATGAAATTCGCGTTCTTCTTATTGATGTTTGCTCTTATTGTTCTGTTTGCTGATTCTTATGGCTTCAAGTGTTAAAAGTTTAAAATACTGATTCATCGCCCTCCTCCCCCCCCCCTCTCAGTATTTTCTGTGCTCTTCACAAACTTCCTCGTTTGCTTAATAAATTGAAAGGTGGTTGGTGCATTAGTCAAGCCAAATGCATGAATAGAAACTTGTAGTGTCCATAATGACACTTGAAAGTTGTCTTATGAATATCTTCTTCATAAACTCTAATTTGATGGTATCTCGATCTAAGGTCTATTTTTGAAAAATAGACTGTACCATGTTTTGATCAACTCATGGATCTTGGGAATTGGGTATCAGTTTCTGATCATCTTTTTGTTTAGAGCCTTTAGTCAATGCAAATTATCATGGCTCGACCTAGGTTTAGTATGATCCATATCAAGAAGCTCTTTAAGAGCCTTCTCTATCTCTTCTTTATACCTTCTAAGATAACAATAAAGAGTAGTTCTTGGATGTTTGTCGCTAAAAACCTTATTGTCCTTATCTAGTAGAGATTGGACATCCACATGATAAATTCTTGCCATTTGAGAGTCTGTAGTGGTTACCAAGTATGGGGCTGCCCATGCAACTTGCCCATGACGATAAGTTCTCTCCATCCTTTTGGCTGAAACAACTCTTGGCACTCCATTTTTCATTCCACAAAGAACTACTTCTTTTGCATCTGATTGGAACTTAAGTTCCATGGTTTGGAAGTTTTGTGCAATTTCTCCCAAAAAATGTGGCCATTGCACTCCCAAAACCACATCTAGATCTCCTATTCTGACTGTAAATGTAATCAAATCTTACTTAGATAGGATCCTAAATATCTATGGAAACACTAAGGTCTGAAATTCTGTGTGAGAATTCTATGTCAAACCAATTTCCAGATTTCTACTTATACTCGAATGTGCTGATTGCAGAACATTTATTGATTTCGATGTTTGCATAGCAATGAGGGAACCAAGTTTAATATGTGAGAGATTTGCCTCTAAGGGATGCGTCCCTTGAGAGGGTGTGTCTCCACACGTGGAGACACGTCCGCTCAAGGGACGTGTCCCTTTGGGCGCACGGGTCACATAGATAGTCGACTAACACTCGGCTTAACAAACTTAACACATATATCCTCACATACATGGCGGATATATATTATATGAGTTCGGATTTTATTCAATGCAGATTTTGAATCATCTTTTATTTATTTCAAATTTATGCATGCTTATAAATTCGACTAACTTATTTTCCATAAATATTAAATATGAAGAGCTATTGATCTTATATAAACGATGATGATGCTTATAGCAATCATCGTTTATATCTGACCTAAGCTACCATTCATCAACACTCCCTCTTAGCTAGGGAAGATATTTCAAATCAAATAAGTGGAGATATCACCTTCACATGTGATATCGAAGATATGATATATTTTCTCAATGTTGTCAAGTCACATGACATTCTTCATAACACATCTTCATTATGGTATGTGCACTGACATCAAGTTACATGATGTCTACCATAATTCATGGCATATCCACGGATATAAATATCCACCATGATTATCTCTTAAGGATCACAATGATCTTCAGATGATATCAAGTCCCATGATATCCATCAAAGTGTCCAAGAGATACTATCATGACATGTCCACAGATATCAAGTCACATGATATCTATCATGATAGTTTATCATTGTAGAGTCGTCACTTTACAATGTCAAATACAAGTGTTCATTATTAGAAAGATCGTCACCTTTCAATAATGTACACAGGGGGAGTAGGCCCATAAGGTCATGGAGTCACACACATGACAAAAGAGTTTACACATTAAACATCTTTATATATTAGTACAATTTATAAACAATTTGTATTTCAAACATAAATAACAAATTACATTTCAACCATACCAAGTTTCTTCCTGAAGTGCTCTACCTTGATTCGGGAGAGAGGCTTGGTGAGAATGTCTGCAGTTTGATCATTTGTACTAATATACTCCAACTGAATCACTTTCCTTTCCACCATATCTTTTACATAATGATAGGGGATCTCAATGTGCTTAGATCTATCATGAAAGATAGGATTCACAGAGAGTTTGATGCAACTCTGATTATCACAATGAATAATTGTAGGATTCAAGGGCTCACCAAAGAGTCCCACAAGCAATTACGAAGCCAAACTGCTTCTCTTGCTCCCATTGAGGCTGCAATGTATTCAACTTCTGTTGAGCTTTGTGCAACTGAAGATTGTTTTTTGCAAATCCAGGAGATCATAGCCGATCCTAAATTGAAGCAACATCCTGATGTGCTTTTCCGATCGGTTACACTTCCAACCCAATTTGAATCAGAGTACCCATGTAGATCTAGTTGATCATTCTTGTAAAGAAGACCATATCCAATAGTGCCTTGAAGATATCTCAAAATATGTTTCACAACCATTAAGTGAATTTCCTTTGGCTCACACATGAACTGGTTGAGAACATTCACTGCATAGCAAATATCAGGTCTGGTGTTAACTAGATACATCAAGGATCCAATCATCTGTCTGTAAAGGGTTGGATCTGCACATTTGGATTTTGTTGCCGCTTCTTTCAATTTGTGAAGGTTGGTTTCCATAGGTGTAGACATCGGTCTACAGTCCAACATTCCAAATCTTTTCAGAATATCAATAGTATACTTCCCTTGGTTTAGTATAATGCCCGCTGATTTCTGCCATACTTCCAAACCTAGGAAGTAGTGTAGAATACCCAAGTCTTTCATGTCAAATTCAGAAATTAGATCCTGCTTTCCTTGAGCAATGAGGTGATCTTCTCCTGTTATCAGCAGGTCATCAACATATAAAATAATTATTAGCATATCACCTTTGATTACCTTGAAGCAGAGATTGGAGTCAACATCATTATTTGAAAATCCTAATCCCAAGAGATAGCTGTCAATTCTTTCATACCAGACCCTGGGAGCCTGTTTAAGTCCATAGAGGGCTTTCTTCAGTTTGCATACATGTGAGTCAGGTTTATGTATCACAAAACATTCAAGCTGTTCCAAATAGACTTCCTCTTCAATGGTTCCATTCAGGAAGGCAGTTTTCACATCCATTTGATGGATCTTCCAGCCTTAAGCTGTTGCAATGGCTAACACTGCTCTCACTGATGTGTAACGGGCAACGGGTGCAAATGTTTCTTCGTAATCAATGCCTTCCTTTTGAGAAAAACCTCTTCCCACAAAACGTGCTTTATGTTTTTCTATATTGCCATCAACAACATGCTTGATTTTGAAGAGCCATTTGGAAGAGACAACGGATTTCTCTTTTGGTCTAGGCACTATATCCCATACACCATTCTTTAGAATAGACTGATATTCCTCTGTCATTGCATCCTTCCATGCTTGATGTCGGAAAGCTTCTGTAACACTGACAGGTTTTGAGTTTATGATGTTGTTCATTAGAGCAACATAGCTAGAGAAACATTTGGGTCTTTTACTCTCTCTGAACGTTCTTTTAGGTGTTGCATGATCCTCTGCTTCTTTGATCATCTTCCTGGCCCAAAGTGGTCTCTTTCTGCCGATGTCATTTGTATTCTCATTTGAAGTGGAAGGAAGTTCATGTGGCATTTCCTTAGGATGCTCCCTCTGAATCTCAGGAGCAGGTTCCATTTCAGTTACTCTAGGGAAATAGGTTTTTGTCTCATTAGAACTTCTTGCCCTCTTGAATGCAATGTCTTCTTCAAAGATGACATCTTTGCTCAACTCAATTTGTTTCTGCCCGGGTATGAATATCCTGTATGCTTTGGAGGTTTCACTATAACCCACAAATACTCCCTTCTTTCCAGAAGGTTCTAGTTTGAATCTCTTCTCTTTGGGCACATGAATATAGACAGGACAGCCAAAAATCCTAAGATGACTAATGTCAGGTTTTATGCCGGTAAAGGCTTCTTCAGGAGTTTTGTTATCAGGATGAGAATGAGGACATCTATTTTGGATATAGACAACAGTCCTAGAGGCTTCTGCCCAGAATGAAGTTTCAATGTTTTGGTCCAGTAACATTGCCTTAGCAGTTTCTACAATGGTTCTATTTTTCCTTTCAGCAACCCCATTCTGTTGAGGGTTGTAGGCAACTGTGAACTCCCTCTTAATTCTAGCACTCATGTAGAATTCCTTAAAAATCTCAGAGGTGTATTCTTTCCCATTGTCTGTCCTTAAGGTTTTTATTTTCTTTCCGGAGAAATTTTCAGTAAGGGCTTTAAATTCTTTGAACCTTCTAAGGATTTCTATTGACTCTTTGCACTTAAGGAAATAGATCCAAGTTTTCCTAGAGAAGTCATCTACAAATATGACATAGTATAGAAATCCTGCCTTAGAGGGTACAGACACGGGTCCACATAAGTCTAACACATTTAGGGTTTTGCTCAAACTATTGGTAAAGGACCCCTTTGTATTCTTTCCTAAGGCACAACCTTTGCAAGTTCCTTCATGAGATGGTTTTAACTTAGGTAAGCCCGTTACAAGTTTTTCTATAGAAGGTAGGGCACGGAAATGAAGGTGTCCTAATCTTCTATGCCAAATCTCATTTGAATCAAAGGTGTCAAGGGTAAGGGCTTGTTTAACCTCCGTGCAAAGTTTGTAAAGGTACCCTTGTCTTACACCTATGGTTTGGGCTTTCTTGATTGTTTAGTTCTTAGGCCATGCTAGAACTTTCCCATCCATAAAGGTGACTCTATAACCATTGTCTTCAAGGGCAGAGATGGATATAAGATTCCTCTTTATTCCAAGTACAAATAAGACTCTAGTGAGTTGTGGAGAAAGCCTAGATTTCAACTTGATGGAACAAGTTCCAACCCCTTTTACTGGGTGTACAGAATTGTCCCCAATGGTTACTTCTTCATCAGACCTTTCAATCATAGTATCTAAGTGTTCTCTGAACCCTGTGATGTGTCTAGAGGAACCACTATCAATTACCCAGTTGTGGGTGTTGTTGGATATTTTACTAGATAAGGCTGTATAGAACACAAAGTTCTCAGAATCATTATCTGAATTTGGCTTTCCTACTTTAGCAAAGGATGTTTGTTGTTTAGTCCTATTAGGGCACTTCATTGCATAGTGACCATATTGATCACATCTAAAGCATTGTACTTGCGAGATATCTTTCTTCTTATAAGATCCCTTTCCATTGGAATTTCTCTTTCTTTTAAAAAATCCTTTCTTGAAGGAGTTTTTCTTACTCCTTTTATTAGACGTTGAGTTGAGTACATGAATGTCTTCATCTATGTTCTTTTGTCTATTTTCTTTTGTGGAGAGTCTGTTTTCTTCTTGAAGGCAGTTAGTTCTTAGCCTGTCAAACTTAGGAAGTTTAGATCTCGCACTCACTCCTTGAACAAATGACTCCCATGAGTTTGGTAGGCCTCCTAGTGCGATTAGGGTTAACTCTTTGTTGTCAATCTGATCCAATTGTGGATAATTGATCCCTCAGTTCAATAATCCTCATGAAGTATGCATTAATGGACTCTCTTTTGTTTATTTGGGCATTGTTGATTTGCCTTTTTAATGCAAGAGTCCTGCAGGTGTTGTTGATCTCATAAGTACTCTCAAGAGATTTGTACATATGGTATGTAGTTTCATGTTTTGCTAGGATGGGCACTATATGATCCCTAACTGAATCTACTAGGATTTTCATTGCCTTTTCATTGTTTTCAATCCATTGAGTTTTCTCAGGTTCAGCTTTTGGTTCCTTCTTATTTTCTCTCACAAGTGAGTCTAGCTTATTCTCTTTAAGGATCATCATGATTCTAAATTTCCATGATGTGAAATTGTCTGCTCCTACAAGACAATCTTCAAATCTGATCACACTTGACATTATGAAGAATGTGATGTGAATTCGATTTTGAAAAATACGAATTTTCTAGAGCAAACTGATTTTAGATTTGATTTGGATTCACACAACGTGGCTCTGATACCATGTAAATGTAATCAAATCTTACGTAGATAGGATCCTAAATATCTATGGAAACACAAAGGTCTGAAATTTTGTGTGAGAATTCTATGTCAAAACAATTTCCAGATCTCTACTAATACTCGAATGGGCTGATTGCAGAACATTTATTGATTTCGATGTTTGCATATCAATGAGGGAACCAAGTTTAATATGTGAGAGACTTGCCTCTAAGGGATGCGTCCCTTTGGGCACGCGGGTCACATAGACAGTCGACTAACACTCGGCTTAACAAACTTAACACATATATCCTCACATACATAGCGGATATATATTATATGAGTTCCGATTTTATTCAATGCAGATTTTGAATCATCTTTTATTTATTTCGAATTTATGCATGCTTATAAATTCGACTAACTTATTTTCCAGAAATATTAAATATGAAGAGCTATTGATCTTATATAAACGATGATGATGCTTATAGCAATCATCGTTTATATCTGACCTAAGCTACCATTCATCAACACTGACAATAGGATGGTGAAACCATCGACAACCATCACGTCGAACCCTTTGAACTTTTGAGTTTTAAGACATATTTTTGCCACAAGCCCCTCATTAATGAAGTTATGAGTAGTTCCAATATCAATGAGCACAATGTTGCTTTTTGTTCACACAAAACTCCATGGACTCTGAAAGGGTTATACTTTGGAGTACTAGAAATTTTGGTAAGGGTATCGCTCGAAGTATCTTCTTCTTCCCGAACCTCCTACATTGTCTTTTCTCCATCACTCTTCAGCTCAAGTTCTTCGGTTCTAGAATCCTCATATGAAACCACCTCAATATAATGCACTTGTCCCTTTCCAAGGCATCTTGGCAAGGTGCTCATGGTTCTTTGCAAGTGAAGCAAAGCTTTTTTCTCCTCAATTTTTTTTGGGTTCCTCCTCCTTTCTTGAAGGAAAATTCTTGGGCTGATTGAAACTCTTATAGAAAGGTTTCTTTGGAGGCAAGTTCTTCATCTAGAATTTACTCTTCAGAATAGAAGTCTTAAGTGCCAAAGACCTCTTGATTGCCTTCTGCGGTGATGGAGGTTTGTAAGCTTTTATCAAAATCTAGGATGAGGCTTTTTTAAATTCTGTGCAAGAGGAGCATATTTAGGATTCCTATTTTTCTGATGATACAGAGGGGGATGCAACTAGTGAGCACAGCAGATTCAAAGGAAAGTGCAGAAGAGAAACTAATTTTTAGAATGCATCCGAGATCTTGCACCTCTTCTATGTCTCTTTTGAATGGACATCACCCCCTTCTGCACTTCTCTTTAATTTCAATGATCTTGATGAACTCCTTTGGATAAAGGGATATCTTCCTGACCAAATCCTAGTTGACAATATTTTAGTCAAACTGTATTTCTTGAATTCCTCAGAAAAGATATCATGGCAGATAAGCTGAAAGCCATAGCTACTAGGAGACTACTAGTACTAGTGTGGGGAGGGGGATGCCAATCAAGTTAGGGTAGATGTGTAAATGACTAATGTAACAGCTATATTATAAATGTAGTCACCAGAAATTTTGGGTACGGGGACAGTTATGGGGACAGGTACATAGTCCATGTTCCTATAGTGGAGTTTCTTGGTAGCTATGCTGAAAACTATCTGTATCTCTTCATTGATTTCAGCATTTATCAGTTCTGCACCAATATTGATTTTTGAGACAGCATTACCTTTTCAGTGTTGACCGCCATAAATATCATCTTCTTTGTGTGTTGATCAAGTCCATCGAAGTGATCTGTTGTGTTAATGTGTTACAAGAACATTCACTTTCCAGTACCAGTGTTGAGTTTTTGTAGTAACTTTGATTGGAGGAGAGAATTTTGATGTAGCTTTGAGCACGGGGACATTTAATTGTTTTTTGTTGATTTTTCAAGGTACATAGACACCATTGACTTAACCAGTTGTATATTTATCGTAAAATTTTATGATTTGTTTTTTATAATTTCAGGGTTGATTATTTATTGAATGAAAAATACTACTATTAAACTTAACCGACAGCCCTCAAGGGATGTTGATTGTTATGATGAATGGATTTGGCTGTTGGTTCTGTAAGGGATGGCAACAGCAAATAATAAAAATTGACTAGGCAGTGGTTCCAATTTCCAAGATAATGGTGACAAGAAATTAGGTAATCGTGCCATGCATAGCGGCATGATTTGGCCATTCCTTGTAATTATGAAGTAGATGATTATCTTAACAGTTCCACATGGTGGCAAGAATTTACCTGACATTTTCATGATCTGGCCAACATTCCTCTACAGGGTTGGTTGTAGAATGATTAATTTCACGAGTAGTGGCATGATTTGACCATTCCATAGTAATTATGAAGTAGATGATTAGCTAACAGTCCCTGAAGGAGGTGGCAGGAATTTATGCAACGTTTTCATGATCTGGTCAACATTCCTCTATGATCAGCTAGAGTTCCTGCAAGGATCAAAAATTATGTGAAGATGGCATTAAAATTTCACTATTCTACAATGATGATGGCATACAGATGATGACTGATTTATAGAATAGTGCTTCTAGATGACTTTTAAATTGACAATCTTTAGAGGAATGGTTGTTATGATAGAGGAGATATTAGTCAACAATCCCACAAGAATGTTGGCAAGCCCCTAGGGATGGTGGAATGATGTGGTCAATACTGTTGTTGTAAGGAGATGGTGACATGACTTAGCAATCCCAAAAGGGAATGATAGGTGATATTAAAAGATGCATTTAATGGAAATAAGAATCTTGTATTGTAGTTGTGAAAATTATATGTTTATATTTATTGCTATTTGATGTATAAAGGCTGGGAGGAGGACTTGGTTGTTGTCTCAAAATCTTGATTCCTTATGGGAATGATGTCAAGGGGTATACATGCAGAGGAGGTGGTTTGGTGATGGTCTCCACTCATGACAGGTTTATCGTCTTTTTGATGTTGACTTGTCTGAAACATGTGGGGAAGTGCATAGAATTGTGGCCTTAATTTCATGATTGTGCAAAGGTATTGTTGAGACAGTTTACTATTATAGACATGTATTTCCTCTATTGGGAATGTATACATTGTATTGTCATGTATCTCCTCTATTAGAGATAGGATCACAGATTCTATAAAGGGTCTACCAACCTGCCTAGGCATAACTAGTAGGTCTTGAGCATTTCCCAAATCCCCCAAGTTGTAAACATATATGGGGCCTATAAACTTCCTTCAAAAGAAAAATGTTAGAAGAAAGACAGTAAATCATTGCAAACTATAAGTAGCTCCACCAAATCATTAAAAATATCAAGAAAGTATAATAAAATCTACAGGCCTAGCTCCACCAAATCATTAAAAACATCAAATGACAGGGAATTGTTTAAGAAGTTTGCACTGTGAGGCACGCGTATATACAATTTTATGTTCCATACGGACACATTCTAACTTTTAAATTCTCCACCTTTGTCCTTTCTGTCCTTATGTTACTTGCCTGTCAAAATACTGTTCCTAGAATTTTTGGGGTGCTTCTAGGCATCCACTTTTCACACTCCTGCATTTTCTGTTCCCCATATGGCATCCCCTTTCCACACTCCTGCATTTTCCATCCCCCATATAAGGGGGCTTAGTGGAATATATATTGTATATGTGTGTGAGTATTCACACACATGCAAACAAACACATTTGATTGGTCAATAAGGGTTTATTGGTTTGCTGGCCCATGTAATACAAATAGTGGACTGGTCCCCATGTATTCATAATGTGCACTTTTAGCTGCATTAAGGCAACACAAGCTTTTCAAAAGGTTCCCGATGGGCATTGAGCCTGGGTTTTCATTGTGATAATTCTTCTCCTTTACCACTTTGTGTGCTTTGACTTGTACTCACACACATGCAAACAAACACATTTGATTGGTCAATAAGGGTTTATTGGTTTGCTGGCCCATGTAATACAAATAGTGGACTTGTCCCCATGTATTCATAATGTGCACTTTTAGCTGCATTAAGGCAACACAAGCTTTTCAAAAGGTTCCCGATGGGCATTGAGCCTGGGTTTTCATTGTGATAATTCTTCTCCTTCACCACTTTGTGTGCTTTGACTTGTGTGTCTGTGCATGCATGTGCTCTGTGTGTTTTGACTTGTGTGTGTGTGGCATAAGAGAAGGTAGCAATTTTAGAGAGAAATATCTTCTTGCAAGGAAAAGAGGGTAAAATAGCTCAAATTTTTAGAAGAAGAACCATCATTTTTTTTTAATTATTGCACAAAAAGTTTTTAGTTATTGGAATCTATAGCTTAAGAAGTAATTATTTTCTTCTTTAGGATGGGCATATGAAAAGGGGATACAAAATAGATTATTCTAGGGAAAATCTCTTAAAAGAGGAAGTTTCTTTCAAGAGTTTTTCCTACTTTTGAGTGCTAGAATTTTTTGAAGTTGTTGATTGATTGACACGCTCAAATACACACCTATAGATGCATTACATATCCCATGGCCTAGATACTGAAAATGGTGTGCTATGCAAAGCAGAGATTTTGAACATTAATGAATATTATTTGAATTTTTTAATTTTGGGTCAATTTCAAAAATATTCTTTCCATTGAATTTGTTCTGTACCTAATAAAGTCATTTGTTTTTGATTGTTCAGGTTACTTTCTAATCAGATTATGCTTGCCACATTCTTTTTTGGTGTTTATCTTTTCATGTCGGGATACAAATGTTTTTGTTTGAATGAGCATTGCAAGCACTGCAAAATTTACATGATAGATAAATATATTCTTCTGAGATCGGAGAAATTTTTAGTTTCCTTGTCATTTTCAGCCAATTCTCTTTCTGGTGGAATTTCTTTGGTCTGATTATTGTTTATTGGAAATGGTCAATTCTTTCATGTTTCTGTTTCTTTTTTGTGTCCATGTTCTTCCCGGTTACCATGGACAGCTTATTTATTTTAAAAGCAGACTGGAAATATGATGAATGGATGACCTGATTTAAGTGATTTTTAAAAGGAACATTGTTCTAACTGTTAATATTTCTCTACAGGATTGGCTTTCCATCCTATTGATGGGATTTTGCAGGCTGTTCCCCACGTGATTGTTCTGTTTATAATGCCAGTACACTTTTTCACTCATGAGTTTCTTCTATTTTGTGAGGGAGTTTGGACAACTAACATTCATGACTGTATACATGGTAAGGTTTGGCCAATTATGGGGGCTGGTTATCACACGATCCATCATACAACATATCGACACAATTATGGTCACTACACAATTTGGATGGACTGGATGTTTGGAACACTTCGTGATCCAATTCTTGATGCAAAGAACTTGAAGGAAATGTGATGCCTGGCAATCCTATATATGAATGGGAACTGATTGTGTGTCACTTGGTTGTGTTGATTGTAGTATAAAAAAAATTGCGTGTAGTTAACACTTAAAAGAAATGCAGTTCTCGTCAAAGGAGAATGATTTGGGAACAATGTATTGCACATTCTCAAGTTTTGGTTCATATATGTTAATGGTGACAAAGTCATGAGTCAGGACAATCTAGTGGTGTAGATTTGCATATTGGGTGAAATTTTGGTCCAATTTATTTTGAAAGACATTGCTATTATTTTCTGTTTAAATTTGGATTTAATTTTGTATCATTTTACTAAAATATGTATATATGCTTTTAAAAATATCGGTATGTTTGCATGTATGAGGCTGCATAATACAGTTTGCTACATATTTGTGAAGTTTTTGCCAATGTCTTCTTGTGGGATGATAAATTTCCAAAGCAATGGCTGTAAATGTTTAAAAGGTAGCTTGAAAACAAAAAAATTAATACATATTAAGCATATAGAGTGATATTGCATGAGCTTGGCTAGAAAATCTCATAGAAGTTCAACCAGCTATTTTATCATTTTTCCTTGGCATATTCATGTCAAAAATAGACATCCAAATCATTAATCTAAAAGAGTGGCATATTGTTAGAACATAATGTTATTAGGGGTCGTTACCTTTATAACATTTATATATTGTTATTGGTTGATGCTATTGAATATAGAGAGATTTCGAAATGTGCTCTGCAACGGCTCCTTCGGCGGCAAAGGCTCCCTCGTCTGCTACGACTCCATCGACCCTTGCTCCATGCGACGGTTTCTCCCCTGCGTTTGGCGATGTTGGGTGTGTTCCTGGCGTGGTTCTATTTGGTTTGTCTTGCGGGATCCCTCTTGCTGGGGGCTCCGACGTTCCTCCAAACCCTGCCCCGGTGACTTGCGTGCGTAGGAAGGCCTCTGCTGCCTCTGTGCCTCATGAGGAGGTGTCTGCTTTGGGGTCAACGACAGTGGCTGGGCTTGTTACGAGCTTTGTTCTTGCCTCTCGGGGGGTTGTCCCACTTGCTATTGGGGGTTCTTCGGGAAAGGCTAGGTCTTTCTCTGATGCTGCTAGGGTGGGTGCTCGACCCCTTACTCAAGTTCATCGATCTCTACTTTGTGCCCGGGACTCCCCTGTGGTGGTTTGTGGTCCAAAGATCGTTGAGAATGAGGAATATTATTTGAAAACGAGTGTGGGCTGTAGATTCAATAGCTTGTGGCCCTCCCTTCTAGATCTCCACGATTGGGTGTCGGCTTCCTGGAAGCCAGTCGTTGGGGAAATCGAGCTCTACTCTAGCACTAGGGGTTTCTTTATTGCTACCATTGCCTCCCCGTTGGAGCGAAACTGTGTTCTGGACAAGGGGTGGATGTGGGGTATTCACTCTCTGTCCATCAGGGCTTGGTCTCGTTCCTTCAACCCCCTTATAGAGCCGTTGAACACCAAACTTGTTTGGGTCCATTTGCCAAATCTTCTTCTCTAGTTTTGGGAGGAATCATGTTTCGAGGCCATTGGCAATACCATTGGTTGCTTCTTAATGGTGGATTCTACAACTAGGGAATTTGGGCATACCACAGTCGCTCGGTTGTAGTTGATTTGGACATCTCCAAACCTCTCCATGGGGATGTAGTTTTGCTGGTGGAGGATAGACCTTGGAAGCAGCTCTTGGACTATGAAGGTCTCCCCTTTCGGTGTAGGAGATGCTTTTCGGTGGTCATTTGGCCTCTGCTTGTCTTCATGCCTGCCACAAGGGTGTTGCAACTTGGTGGAAGGATGCTCTCTTGGATCACCTCATGGTGGCTCTTTCAGTTGTTTCTTCTGAGGAGGTCGACCCTATTGTGTCTGCTCATGAACATGTTTCTGCTCCTCACCTGAACCTCCCTACTGAGGATCCACCTTTGGAGCGATCTGCTGACGCTGTAATGATTGTGCTTGACCAAACTTCATCAAATGCTTCTGTTGGTCCTTTGACAATTCCTGTCTCCTCCCTGTGTAGTAGTCCCCCTCGTGTGGTGATGGCTCTTCCTTGATGGCTTCTGAGGTTACACTCCTCTCACCTTGCTTGGTGGACTTGGATGCTGAGTCTTCCTGGTCTTTGGTGTTGAAGAAGGAAGGGCTCCCTCGATCTGTTGCTTCTTTGCTTCCTCAGGTCAAGGGTGTTAGTTTAGTCCTCTTAGATTCTGGAATTTTGTCCTAATCTATGGTTTTATGACTGTCTCTCAGCTATTCTGTGTTTGGTCTGTCCTCTCTTAGTTCATTCCTGTTTTGAACTAGCTCTTCTTTGGCCCTTTGGGCTCTCTGTGTAAAGGGTACATCACCCTGTAAATGGTGCTTATCTTTTCAAAAACATTTATATATTGTTCTAGTATAAGGTTATAAAACCTTATATATTATATGCTATTTAAGCATATCCCATTTGGAATAATTGTAGTCTAATAATTAGATTATTGATTATTTATGAATGAGGCATTATGTCACCCTTTCTCTTATATTTAAGGAGGTTATCTCTCATTTGAGAGATGAGGGAATTTGGAGATTATATAGTGAACAATATCACTATGCACATGAGGTATTATTGGCCATGTGAAAGTATGGAAAAGTCTTCTTCAGTTCAATCTATATTATAATAGATCATTATTGTAAGCTTTTTAATAAAATGATGCTTTATGGAGTTTTTTTACCCAAAAGGGTTTTCTTCATGTATATCTTGTGTAATGTGTAAAATCGATGCTTGTTGATTCTCATTTTGTTTATTTTTATATCTTGTTTATAATGATTAGTATTCTAAGATCCTAATTTCTAACATGGTATCAAAGCTTGTTAGGTTATGCTAATCATTTTATAGGTTATACTAGAAGAAATGTAGAACTTGATAGGAAACCTCCTTATACCCAATCAACATAGATGCAAGATCATTTGTGCAATATATTCGGTGATATTTTCAAGAATTTCTCATACCTTTTTTCCTACCATATTTATATAGTGTAGAATTGTTATTGTCATCTATTTGATTGTTAAGTGATGTATAGTTTATTGTTTAATATTATATACCATTATTAATTCAAAATTATTCTATTATCCTTGAAACGATAATATTCTTATAATAAAAATCACAAACCCTTTTGAAAATGCCTAATTTTAAAATTATATATATATTAAAATTCAATTAATTTTTACATACTAGGTGTTAAATTTTCTAAACTCTATCTTGTATAGAACTTCTTCTAACCTCACACCTGTGAGCACTTTCAAACTAATTCATGTGTCTTTGCATTAGAAAATATAATATTTTAGGAGCTACAAGTCATTTCTCATGCGAGCACCTTATACATTGTTTTCAAATTTACTCTCTTTACATATTACAAACTCACTTCTTAAGCTTTTGAAGTCAGATGATTATTCTAAGCTTATACCACACCATTGATCACTTAGAAACGATAGATAAAATTTATAGGCCTTTGATGGGAGGCATGGGAAGATACATCAATCATTTGTCCATGCCAAGACTTGAACTCTTGATTGCATGGTCTATGTGAGGCTGCAAGTGTGCAATGCTATCTAATTGAAGTACCTAACATGTCATAAGCTTTGTTTTCTCTAATAATTGAATAAGATGCCTTTGACTAACATAGGGAACAACTTCCACATGAGGCTTGCTGCTTTTTCCATCACCATTCATTTTGTTTGCTATTTTTATATTCATCAAACACCTTTGTTAGTTAGTCCATTTTATATACCTTCTATAGGAAACACTATAGGCATCCTTCAATTGATTTTGTGCCTCATCTTTTTTAATGAACATAAATTGAACCTTATTCTTCACATGGGTCTAGAGATGCATTTAAGAGATTTTTCTTTCTTAATGATAATTTCATAAATCCCAAGCAAATCCAACAACAAAACAAATTTTGCATCATCAATTTTTTTAATTATCTCTCGACAATATCAAATCCATGTATAGATTGACGAACTAAAGTTCTTGATACACATTAGAACCATAAGGCACTTGTTTGAAAATCACAAACTTGTGTCATTGTAATCCATAATCATAGTGACATGACATTTTTATTTGGAAAAATATGCAACACGTTTACTGTATTTCTATTACATGAAAAACACATGTGATGTGGCATTTAGTCATAAAGTTATTAGAGATGGCTAAGTGTTTGAACACTAAGCTCTCATATCCTAAACAATTTATGATAATATCATGTATCATATGAAAGGTTAAGGTATATCATATCAAACTAGATATATATTGACTTAGTTTCTAAGTCCCAAATTAAAAATATTTTTATCTCTAGAGGATATAAGAATGTTAGCTCATATTTACTCACATTTTGGGTCCAACAATTATAAACTACTTTTGTGGATTTTTTCAATGCAACACTTATTATAATATTGAACTTAATTCAAGGTTAACTTACAAATATCCATGCCCTTTGTACTATAGATAAGTATTAAATTATAGGTAACCTTGAGTTTATCAAAGAGTCCAACTTGTCTACCATAGAAATGGTCAAGAGCATACCTTGGACTAATTAGTTAAATTTGTATATTTGACTAAATTAAGACTTCAAAGAATGAACAAGGAAATAGTTTTGAGCATATTTAAATAAGATATTCTTGCAAGGTAAATCTTCAAGATTTATTAAGGGTATTGATCAATAGCTACTTATGTTTACTTATAGACATATGATAATGTCTCCTTAGGTGTTATCTATTTAGTCACAAGAAGATTTGTGCTCTATGTTACATCTAATCCATTTTTCTTAACCATAATATTATGAAAAATAAACATATTATATTGGTCATTATAATGGGTGGCTATCGCCCTAATAAACTATTCGAGGAGCAAGCCTGGAAAGGATCTAGCTCACTCGTTGCTTAATTTTTTTTGGATAATCACTATATGATTAGTAGCATGACTATCTCTTATCCTTGATAGAAAAATGACAAATTATTCATATTTTTGTTCATGCAAATCTCTTATGATCTCCTAACTAATGATCATTAGACTTTAAAAAAATAAATTTATGTGCAATATTATATACTCATTGGCAATTGAAAAATGCATATTAAAAAAAAATTCTACACCAAGAATCAAATTTATTTGATTATTGTGTTATTGACTATTGATGATTCCATTTATAGGAAATCTACCATAGATTATGTCCTCAAAATAAATGGTGTAGACACTCTTACATGGATGGTCTAATATTTTTAAGAAAGGCATCTTCTATGATTTTTAATCAAAGCCCAAAATACAAAAGTTGCTCTTGAAAAATCAATGTGGCCTTGAAGACTTATGGAAGAGTTTCAACTGGATATTTGTAAAAGTACCATCTTACTATATGATATTTGGGAGTTATTTTACTCTTACCAAAGAATCTCATTTTTTCAAGAGAAAAAGCCATATTGAAGATCATGTGCATCTCACTCAAGAAAAAGAGTATTCCATCATTAAAGTTATAGTCAAGTTAAAGTATTTTATCATAAAAATTCTCTCCAATTCTATTCAAACAAATATATGCTATGAGCAAGAAGAAAAATATTGAAATTATAGCCATCACTTATCAAAGTCTTTGTGCAATGATTGGCTTTAGGTGATGCCATTGAGGGGGAGTGTGCATAACACCACCTCATGGGTAAATCCTAGATGTAAGACCTAAATAATATAAGACCTATAGGCATTATATGCTCCAAATTTAGATAAATGCTTGGCCTTAGGTGATGCCATTAAGGGGTAGTGTGCATGCCAATGCCACCACCTAGTGGCTAAATCCTAGATGTATAAGTCCTACAAACATATATTAAAGTTCTTCTCTCTATAAATCTTCCACTTATAAAAGCAATGTATTGAGTCCTACAGGCATATTGTATTAAGTCCTATGAGCACTATGTAATGAACTTGGGGTGAGGCTGATTTGAGGAGACCCAGGCTCCAATAAAATCTTTATAAGACCTCATATATAGCATCATTTTTAAAAACATTGGGATTATAAATTATGACAAGATGAATTTCATCTAGTTCAAAATGCATGACTTTCATTTTGGCACATAGTTGTTTCCCTATTTATCACCGTCAAAGAAGACCTACGTTACTGGGGTACTCCATTTTTTCTTTTATGAAAATTGACATGTGATGCTCCCTATTAAGATTAAGGGGGAGTGTTAGAACATAATTTTATTAGGGGTCATACCTTTACAACATTTATATATTATTCTAATATAAGGTTATAAAACCTTATATATTATATACTTTTTAAGCATATCCCATTTAGAATAATTATAATCTAATAATTAGATTATTGATTATTTATGAATGGGGGTTGTTGAATAGGTGTGACTAAAACCCTTTAAGGTATTATGTCACCCTTTCTCCTATATTTAAGTAGGTTCTCTCTCATTTGAGAGATGAGAGAATTTGAAGATTATATAGTGAACTATATCACTATGCACATGAGGTATTATTGGCCATGTGGAAGTATGGAGAAGTGTTCCTCGAGTTCGGTCTATATTATAATAGACCATTATTATAAGTGTTTTAATAAAATAGTGATTTATGAGGTTTTTTACTTGAAAAGGTTTTCCCCATGTATATCTTGTATAATGTGTAGAATCTATGCTTGTATGATTCTCATTTTATTTATTTTTCTTATCTTATTTATAATGAATAGTATCTTAAGATCCTAATTTCTAACACATATCTCCCAACAGTTTATTGGTGGTGAACTGTAGTTGCCGAGAGTGTACTGATAGTTAGTTTTATTTAGTGAGAATGTCAACTTTGTTGGGGGCATGTTTTCCATTTAATAATATTCAATTGATATACCTTCTTTATAAATCAGTTTGTTCATATTGTTATCCATCATACCCTCAAATTTGGTCTTATAACAATAATTAGACATTTTTTCTTGGCATAGTCATGTCAAAAATAACTATCCAAATAATCAATCTAAAACAATGGCACATCTCCCAAAAGTGTATTGTAGCTAAACAATAATTATACATTTTTTGTTGGTAGTGAAATGTAGCAGCCAAGAGTTTACTGATAGTTACATGTAATTTATCGTGTTCTTTTTTATGGCACAAGTTAGCTTTTTTGGGTGCATGTTTTCTACTTGGTAATATTAGATCAATGTACCTTCTTTATAAATTAGTTTGTTCATATTGTTGTTTGACTAAAGGTATGTCGACAAGAATAGGTGACTTTCAATTTTGTTTACATGGTAAAAATATTGTTATGTTATTGTTTACAGTAGAGAAGCAAAAATCTCCAAAAAACCCTGATTATACTCGATTTTTGGTGAATTAGTCTCGTAGATGATTTTTTCTTCCAAAAAACCCCTTATTTTAAAAAAAACATTGACTATGATTTTCAAATTTCTTTTCACATTTAAATTACATAAGAATCACATTTAAATAACATCTAAAGCCTTAATCAATCTCTCGCCAACTTGTGAAACCCTCAAAACCTACACGACTACAAATGGGAGCTCGTTAGGACATCCATAGAAGGCGCAACTATTTAAACTTGCAGGGGTCAATTTTTTGCTGTAACATTATTTCAAATACATTCTATAACTTCACGCCATATAAATAGTACTTACACAAAATTCAACTAGCGATATAAATAGATAAATAATTTATCATGAGAGATGGGATCTTGTGAACCACTACTCATGAAACATGGATCAATGAGTTTGACTTGTAAAAACTACACGGTTGAATCCTGATAACAATATCACAAGATAAATAATTTGTTAAATAAAATTTTCAATTTGTACATCACAAGGATCTTTCAATTTAAATTAATAAGATAAAAAGTGGTAAATCCATTTTATTTTGGTGGGGCTTCCATTCAAAGAGATAGTATTTTATTATTATGACAGGTGAATGGTCTATATTTCAAGGTTATATTTTAGCTCATTTTTCATACTTCATATTTTGTGTCTACTTTATCATGGTTTAATTTTATCTATATTCAGATGCCGAGATTTTTGTCAATATCGCCAATATGTTGTCACACATGGTTCAATTTTATGTCTACCTTTTATTTACATCGAATGCTAAATAATGTGCACATCACAAAGATCTTTCAATTTAAATTAACAAGACACAAAACATTAAATCTATTTTATTTTGATGGGGCTTTCGTCCAAAGAGATAGTATTTTATTGTTATGATAGGTGAATGGTCTATATTCTAGGGTTATATTTTATCTCATTGTGTCTACTTCATATTTTATTACTACTTTATCATGGTTTAATTTTGTGTCTATTTCATTTTTTATGTCTACTTTATCATGGTTTAATTTTTTGTCTACTTCTTATCTTGATTTTATGCACAGCTAAATTGTTATTGCGAAGATTGTTGGTTATTTGGTCCAAACAACATTTGATGGTCTATCTTTTTCTGTAGTGGCAACTTTGTAAATTAGTTTTTTGGAAATAAATAATTTGTATTCTTGGCTAAATGACTTGAATTTAATTCTAATTTAGGCGCTTTATCATAATATTGCTTTGCTTGATGAATATGACAATGCTATAGTGTTTTTTTACATAGTCTCATTACTAGAAGTGAAGAGGTAATGTTATGCGTAGGTCATCTTTGTCTTCATAACATTTTATTCTTCTCTCAAGTTGTACAAAAATCCTTGGCTGCATAAAAACATCTACTTGATGTTTATATGTAACCTAGTATTGCAACAAGATGTCCAATCTTTGTGATATCAAAATATTGGTCATTATGATTTTGTATGCTTGTTTTGATATTATGCATATCTATCCTAAAATATGCTTTGTGTTTATCTTCTACTTCTACTTTATATGAGTTAGTACTTCAACTAAATATGAAAGTTTGGTTTAATAACAAAGCTTTTGAATGTGACTTGGTTTTGTATCTTGAATATTTGAAAATGCATGATTCATGCCCATTTAACTTACCTGTTATGAGAAATGGTTTCTCTTTTATTGATCAATTAGATTTTTATTTGGATGATATATTCTTTGAAGTTTCCTACTTGAAAATTTCTTAGTGATAAATGTTTTTTTTTTATCCTTCTACGATGCAAACATGTTTATTATAGTTTTTTTGAGGTCTTACTAAGTTTCCAAAGGTTTCAAAGTTTGTTATGATAGTGTAGTCTCTATGATTAAACATTATTTTGATATTAATAATATTTGAAGTAGCATTTTACCATCCACTACATCATACAACAAGACTAAAGGTTCAATCACATATCATTCAATGAATTTTTTTATTGTTAACTTAACAATAACTCCTATCAACTTCATACAAAACTTACCAAAGAATCATTTACTAGCAAAACTTACATGCTACATTGCATTCTACTATTTTAGACACACTTTTCATTTGGACAATTCATGGGCTAAAATCTCCATTTTATTTACTCTCTATATCTCTATGGGAATGTCTTTAAATTTAAAAACAAGTAATTTTTGTCTCTTTTTCAACATTTTTTAATATTTTCTTAAATATGATTTTTTCCCATTTAAATCTCGTTTTTCGAAAAAACTAAACTTTTAGTTTGCCATTTTTTCCTTTTGGTGCTATGATTTACAGATTCCCATGGGGAACAATCTTCTTTTTAATTAGCTATTTGGCTAGAGATGACATATACAAAGGCTATTATATTACAAGAATTCCTATGATTATATAGGGTTCCATTTGCAACAAGTTATAGCATTATAGAGGGAAATTTTAGATGGTTACAAATATTCTTAGCCAATTTGTACTTCTCCTATGTGGCTTTCAACTATGCACCTTTACTTTTTTATTACTCTTTAACTAGCCTTGTTGCTCCATGTGTCATGTGAGATTTTATGTTTACATCTTGTTGGATATACTTACATGCTCACATCTTATTTGACATGTATCCTTGTGATGTTTACATCTTATTGGATATACTTGATGTTTATACATATGCATTTGCATCTTATTTGACATGTTTCCTTCTGATGTTTACATCTTAGTGGATATACTTACATTTTTACACTTACATTCTTACATCTTATTCGACGTGTTTGATTGTGCTTACATGATTTTTATACACATGATTATTGTGGCTTTGTGCTCACCATTGGGAGCACATTCTTGTGTTTTCATATGTGTGCTTACATGATCATCACACATTCTTATATTTGACATCTATTTACATGTTTATTGAGTTTTACATGGTTCTATCCTTTTCTTGTCTTCTCCAATTCCTTGTATCTCTTGTATGACACCAATTGGAGACATTAGTCTATTTGATTATGATTGAAGTGATAAAGTCACGATTATGATGATTATGTATGATCTAGACATAGGTATATATTTTTTCTCCAGGGCAGAGTCATATTTTTTCCCTAGATACAAAGTCCTATTATTTTTTCTTTAGGTATCTAGTCATATTACATAGGTGGATCCTTACTTCCATTCCAAATGGAGTAATTTTACCTCTACTTTTTGTTTGTAGATAGTTTTAACATATGTGTTTATGTCTATTTTAAATGTTTAAACACTAGTCATCAAATTTTTCTTCTTCTATGCTTGTAGAGTTTTAGAAGGAGCTTGTTAAAAGGAGAGTACATGTAATTGATTTCCTTATTCATACCTTTTTTTGGAGTTTTTGAATATTTACGTTCATATTGGCTGTGTTTTATTTTAACATGCATCTTCATAGTAGTTCACATCCAACTCAAAGTGAGAAAAATATAAAAGGGAAAAATGTATACCTTACACTTTTCCTTTTTATTTTGGGTTCACCTTGATAGCATTGTTCCTAGTGTAATGAATAGTGTGCAAAACAATTTATTATTGCATGAAAGTTAACAAATAATTTGATTCAAACTTGATTCCATCTTCACACACCCCCAGGGACTGGTCTTGATTCTGTGTTATACATTCCTTATCTTTGTGGGTTAGTTTCACATGGGCATAATTGACCCCAAAATTTTAGATTTTAGATTTTAAATTGGGTCCATGTCCCTATTTTCCAACTAGTTTTTATGATCCAACTAAAGCATAAAATATTTGAAATTGCATGCTAGGGTGTTGTATAAAAGGACAAAATCCAAATTCCATTTGATCAACTAGAATCTTGTACATGAGATCTATTACACATTGTGTTACCTTTAGATCACAAAATTAACATGACATCAATGTACTAGTCATACTGCATGACTTCCTATTGTATTCAATAATTTTGGATTATTGATGTGATCATAAGGGTTTGACCTAATGAGCATAATCCTAGCCTAGCAAACACATGTTTTGTAGTGCCCCTCTTATTTGTAGTTTGTTAATGTGAGATTGGTGTTTCAACTTCACCATTTCTTGTGATTTTTGTTGTGATTGTATTCTTGCTTTGAATGGTGTGTATGAACTGCATCATGTTTGAGATGAGGTTCCTCGACATTTTGGTCGTTGGCATTTTGTATGTTTATATGCCTATGTGATGCTTATATGCTTGGTTTATCATTATGATTCATTTATGTGAGATGTGCATTATGTATGTAGTATTAAATGTGAACTTGATTATTGATGTTCAATTGAATGACATATAATGGATGTTACTTTTATTTTTTATGTGGGTGAATATGTTGTGCTTCATATATATATATATATATTGAGCAGGTACCCTTGATGTGCATTTATTGGTTACATGTACAACATTATTTCTCCACGTGGCTACATAGGCCTGTGTTATTCCATAACGGTGGTTAATTCAGAGATGTCACATTGGGCCTCCCTATCTATTCCTTGATTGTACTCAAATTTAGTATGATGTGTGTCATATTTGACCAGTATTGACAAAATTTGAGTTAGGAGTTATTCCAGAATCCCTATATGTCATGAATGACTAGTAAATGTCTTATTAAATTAATGGTTCACATTTCATGTTCTCTGTAAGTGAAATGTTAGAAATTTAAATGATTTCTTATATTGGTTATTGAAATATTTTTGTGTTTCAGGAAAGGGGAAAAATAGAATCTTAAAGTAAAAATTAAGTTCAGTTATTGTTTAATTATGTTGTGAAAATTCTTTGGGTTGGGAAATGCAAGATATGTTTGATTTAATTATCTTGTTTAAATTAAGCTTTCCATAATTTAACCGGATATAGGCTTATATGGATTTAAATAATGAATTTAAATGATAAATATTATTTAGGAATGGATTTAAATGTTTAATTGAGTTTGGAAAAAATTGGAGGGAATTTCAAATGAAGAAATAGAAAAATAGATTTTATATTGTTTTTAATTTGAAAGTTGAAAAATGGGTAAATAGGAATAAGGGTAAATAAGAAAAATGGGTTTTCTTTTTGATTATTCATTTTGGGTGAAGAAATTAGAGAGACTTTCCCTCTTTTGGTGAAATTTTGAATTTTTCATTGGGAGAGCAGTCAAAAAGGGAATTTAGTGGCATCAAATTTATTGGGATAAGAACGGGAAGGGGAATATGCTTGCAGGTGATTTCGTGCATTCTGTATACACCTAAAATTGGTTCGAAGAATCCGATAAATTAAATATGACTTATTGATTAATTATCCTAAATTCCTCTACTATTGAATAAATATAAACATTTATTTATATAGTTCACGTTCACATTCGCATTTAAATTCTTCTAATATCTCATCTTAATTAAATAAATAAAATTTAAATACTTTGTTTGATTTAATTATCATTTCCCTATTTTATTCTATCACATCAATCTTAAATTAATTAAATAAAGATTATACACTTTATTGATTAATTATCATATTCAACCATTTTAATTTAATAAACAACTTCTATAGTTTGTTCTATTAAATTATTTATCCCTCTTTGGCTAATTTAAATAAATCAAAATTATTTAAATTAAGGCATAAGGAATATTCTTCTATATTTCCTCAAAACCAAATTAGATATCCTATGTCTTATTTATGTCTAAATCATGTCAAAATTAATTGATTGAAATTTCATGGGAAGAATTGGAGACAAATTGCAATTTTATCTCTCAATCCTCTTCCATCAATCCTTCCTCTTCTCTTGGCTGGTGTTTTCATGGGTAGAGACAATCCCCAAAATATTCTCAATCTCCTCCATCTCTCACCATTCAATCCTCCAAATTGAATCCAAGCCTCTCTTTGCCATCCCTATGCATTTCTACAGCTAGGAAATCTATAAATAAAGCTTCATTCAACCAAGAAAAGGATCCAAATCTAGATTATCTAACTTATGCACTCTTACTCTGCAGGAATTCAAGCATCAAGCATCCAAGCATCCAACATTCTAGTTTTCATATCATGGTTGCCTCCTGTGGCTTCATTATCAATTTTCATGTCAATCCATGCTATATTAGTTTCTTTTATCATCTAGATTTTATCATATAGCTTCACATCATTGCATCAGTATCATTCCATTCTTTAGATTGTCATTTTAACAGTTATAGTGTTATTTAAATTTGAGAGCACAATAGCTTAATAAATCTTTGAAGATAGGAGACAATGAGACGCTTTTAGTAGATTATTAGCTTAATCTTTTGATACAATGTTTCATTTTTATTTATACTTATTCACACTTACAATTTGGCGCCCACCATGGGGGCTTAACCCCATATTTTTACCATTTTTTTTGAAAAGTGTCACACAAGTTTTCGACGTGTTCTGTTTCAGTGCTTCTGTCAAAAACTATTACGCTTTCATCAAAAACTATAGCGCATCCATGGAAAACTATGTCGCTTACGTGTTCTATTTCGACGCTTCCGTGATACTATAGCGCATCCGTTAAAAGTTTTAGCGCTTTCCACTATAGCGCTTCCATGAATTGTTTCGGCGCATTGGTCACCCATTGGTCACCCATCTCCATAAAAGTTGATTTAGCGCTTCCGTGAAAAACTTCGGCACTTCGGTACTCTGTTTTAGTGATTTTGATTTTAGCGCATCAGGTAAAAACTATAGCGCTTTTGTAGACTATTTTAGCGCTTCTGTAATTTTGATCTAGATCCAACGCGACCGCGATCAAAATTTCATTTTGATACAATTATGACTAAAATGAACCAATCTTAGGATAATCATTTGGTTTAAAATTTATCAATCCTAGGGTAGCCATTTCTGGTTTAAAATTTATCAATCCTAGGGTAGCCATCACACTTTTTCTATATCAATTAAAATGGACACCATGATTTTTTGTGGAGCAAAATCTTCATATAGATTAGCAAATTTCTCTTTTGGGGTTAAAACAAATCATTTATCTGCTGTGCTTCTGTGGTGATTAGGATTATGCTCTCCCCTTAACTAGGCGATCAAAGTGCCAGACTCATCCTTTATTTTCATGCAAATTTATGCTTTTGTTAAAACCTTTAGAAGGCCTGCCGTAGTGGGAAAAATTACTCACCCTACGGGAACAACCTAAGTGGGAACGCCTAAAGCCAAGGATTCCAATCCACTCTAATCAAAATGCAAGTTGTTGATGAAAGTCCAACTTGACGGTAGTGAGAAAGATAACCATCCCCAAAATCTTTGTTCTAAATATTGGGAAGTCTCCTAAGGGAGTTTATCAATTGTCGCACCGCACAGAAGCCCTATCTACGAACCATAGTGTAGTATCCAACACAGTCAGTAACCAGACATTGTAATACTCATGGTGCAAGGGGAGGGAAGAATCTACCCCTAAGACACCCACCATAAAATTTCCAAGGACTATTTTCCCAGAGGACGAGAAATCCAACTCTAAGTACGCACCTGGAAATGACAAAAATACGGGTACCCTCTAGGGGGTGACACGGTTGTGTGCGTCAATGCAATTTCAAGATGTGGGCTATTGAGTATAACAATGAACTATTTGACCTTAAGAGTGAGTCTGTATGAATTGTGTACATTTTTCAAAGCGACCCGTGAAAATCAATAAGGACCATTCGTGGTTCTTGAATATACACTATCTGTTCAGATTAAAACAATTATTCTAAAATTTGCTCGCTGTGTTTTTAAAATCAGTAAAAATCAGATAAAAGATCATCCAAAAAACAACAAATCAAATCAGGTCAGAAAAATTCATGATTCGAAAGTGGAAATCAACCAAGTTCATCAAGAAAACCATCAAATTCAACAAACCCAAGAGACCACTTAGTTATCGTGATAATTTAAGAAGAAGACGTTTCTTATATCAGAGTCGAAAGATCTTGTTACAACAAAAAACCTTCATTCATAGGTATCACAACTTTTCTAGAGGTCATACTCTTGATTACGCTGTAGAACCACTTTATTCACAAGCTTTCTTTCAAAGGAGAGCCCTCACACAATATCACAATCGTAGTCAACGCATATGTCAGTCCTACATCTCACAACCCATGATAGAATATACCACAAGGCCAAGTCAAATTTTACAATAGGGAGTCTTAAACATCAAAATCCTGTTTTAGTGCTCTGGAAATCCGTTTTAGTGCTTCGGGACTCTGTTTTAGTGCTTTCATAAAATAGTGCTTCCAGGCAATGTTTTAGTGCTTATGGTCAGTGTTTTAGCGCATTTGTAGAAATAGCGCTTCCATCATCTGTCTTAGCGCTTTCAAGCACTGTTTTAATGCATCTATAAAGATAGCGCTTCTATCATTTGTTTCAGTGCTTTTGAACTCCGTTCTAGCGCTTCCATCACATGTTTTAGCACCCCTGAACTTTGTTTTAGCGCTTTCAAAATAGAGAGTTCCAAATCATATCAGTCAGTTTGTCTGTCATTTACATGGATTTTTATCGAAATAGAAGTACCTTTTTATCAGAATCACTGTTTAGAAACCAAAATCAGATAGGTTAATACAAGTTTCCAGTCTCTTCAACTGAAATGCAAATCTTGCAAATCATAAAGTGTCGAATAAAACTACAATCTCGATTATTATGCTAAGGTTTCATTATCAGGATATTATCATCCTATTATCACAAAACCAGGCATAGTAATCAAATTTTTAACCTAGTCTTATCAATAAGATATATCATCTTATTCGACTTTGTTAAAAATTCACTTGACATTTTCCAACATAGAAGATCAAATTTTGGAAGAAAGAACACAACACTTGTATGCCAATCTTCACTAGGTTACAAAAACAAAGGCTCTTAGAAAAGGAAATTGAAACATCAAATACAATGGCAGAAGAAAATCCATGGAATAGTCTACATCAAAGTGACAAGAATGAAATAACTCTGAAAGACATACAAAAAACCCAACATGATCCAAAATTCCACAAACTCATGGAAAAGATCTTAGAACAGGACATGGAGAAATACCTCTTAATGTTGGCTGAATTAAGTGCTAAGCTTCCCAAGGACTTTGACGTAAATCGCCTAAGAGAAGTACCTAGAACAAGCGAAACTGAAATACCGCAACCCACACAAGGTATAGATCCGGTTGTTGCCTTAACATCCCAAATGCAAATCTTACAACAAAAAATACAAGACATGACAAAAGGGAACACCAAAAGGTATGCAGTACAGGACATTTGTCCTTATCCTTTCGACTCAACAGTTGACATGATACCTTTTCCTTGACACTGTGAGTTCCCCAAGTATGACAAATACAATGGAAGGACAAATCTGATCGATCATATCCGCAAATTGAAAACCATGAGCCTAGAGTTTTCTCAAGAGGAAACTTACCTGATTAGATTATTCTCAAGAAACTTGGGAGGGTCATGTATGGAATGGTTTTCAAAATTAAAACCAGGAATCAAGAATTTTGAAGAACTTGTTAACAGATTCATCTCCTAGTATTCTTTTAACATCCAACACGATGTAACGATAAAGGATCTGTATAACCTAAAACAAAACAACGGGGAGACATTTTTGTCCTTTCTATAAAGATGGCGATGACTATTCGCTAGATATCCTCGATCCATTCCCGAGGAAGAGAAAATGGAGTTGTTCAAATACAACTTGATGAAGGAGATGAGTTACAAACTTGAATTGCAATGTCCTCCTACGCTTGAAAAGGTGATAGAAAACGACCTTAATATTGAAAGCGTTGGTCAAAAGAGGGGTTATTAAACATTTCAACGACAAATCAAATAACACAAAATCCTCCAATCAATACCCCAACAGTGATAAACCAAAATTTTGGCAAAAGAATCGAAATACGACTACCAACAAAACAACAAATGATTCACAAAATGTCAAACCGGTTTTTAACTTGAAAACATCTACTTCAAAAACAAATCAAAACAACGATCAAATCATCAAGTCGAATGTCATTCAAAACAACAAAATCACAAAACCGCAGTCGTACCAAAAATCATCAAACCGGCGTAGGTTCACACCTCTAGGCCAAACATTAGAATCAACAATGAAAGAAATAGTCACTAGTGGTCTTATCACTACATGGGAAGCAAGATTCTGGGATCCAAAGGTCAAACCACCATGGTGGAATGACGCATATTACTGCAATTTCCACAATAATAAAGGTCACAAAACTAACGATTGCATGGAGTTAAAACACGTAGTTCAAGATCTGATCGACAATAACAAGATATATGTAGAGGGACCACAAAACAATAATGATCATTCAACCTTCAAGGAACCTTTAACAAACTATGACAAAGGAGCATCAACCTTTGCGAACGACAAAGGTAAAAATATCAATCATGTCTATGATAAAACAATCCTTTGTCTTTCCAAAGTAGAGAGTGATCATATTGTTGACGAACACAAAACCAATGACACTATCCCTTTGGATTTGTTCCCAAGCATACAAGTCTCTAAAAATCAAATAAATGTTTTAAAAATCAAAGAACGATAGGACTATCAACCAACAAATGTAATGACTAGGGAGCAATCCAAGGTAGTCTTAATAGGAGTTGGGTCTAAAAATGCATATCCACCTCCATCTCATTACAACATTGTCGATCAACTTCAAAAAATTCTAGTGCAAATATCAATACTAGAACTCCTCAAACTATCACCATCACATAAGGAGGTTCTAGAACAAGCACTAGTTGCCACCATAGTACCAAAAAATCTAGATGTTTTCCAGTTCTAAGCTATGGTGGGGTATTTGACTATCCCACATTGCCTATCATTCTAAACATGATGATGTGTCACTAAACCATCCTCATAAAATGACACTCCATATTGAAGTCTTGATCCACAACCATCGCGTCAAAAGAGTCTTAATAGATGGGGGAGCTGGTTTGAACATTTGCACTCTAAAGTTAATCCATGCACTAGGGTATTTCGATGATGCTATTGATTCTCGAAGGAAAATGACTTTAAAAACATATGATGAGGAAGAGAGATCTTCAAAAGGATTGATTTTATTATCCATTCAAGTGGGACCGATGATGAAACACATAGCATGCCAAGTATTGGAAAAAGAGTTAACTTACAACATACTCTTAGGACGCCCATGGATCCATGAAATGCAGGCAGTACCTTCCACATATCACCAATGCTTAAAGTTCCAAGTCAATAGACAAGAGGTAACTATATCTGCCGATTATAATCATCCTCAGCATTGTGACACATGTAGAATCTCTCAAGATACCTTTGTGCCTCACAATAGGGAAGCATCTAGTTCAAAATCATCAAATGAGGAAAAACGTCCAAATATCACCACCAAGTGGGTAGAGAAGAAGGATAAATAAAAAGATACAAGTCTTGTTGATATTCAATTAATATAAAATTCATATCCCCAAACTTCTTTATCACAAAAATTTCAAGAGCAAGTCCAGTTGATAGACAAGGGAATGGGGCAATATTCTATGGAGCAATCGTTTAACCTTTCACAGTTAATGCCATCTCCAAAGACATATGGTCAACAATCCATGATAAAACATCAAACATCACTACCTGTCATAGTTCTTGAAGAAAGGTTTGTAAAAGCCGGTACCATAGAGGATGAATCAGACAACAAAGCAATCCTTGATTGGTTATACAAAGATGAGGAACCTCGACATCAAATATCAGTATCAAGAATGTTAATATCAACACAGACAAATATGGCAAAGCGAAAGCTATCCTAGAAAAAATGGGTTATGAGGGACAAGGACCTATTGGATTAAGGAAGGAAGGTATCATAGAACCTATTCAGCCTCTCACTCTCCATTCAAAAGAGAAGACAGGACTGGGATACTCTGAAGAAAAAAAACAAGAAATGACAAAGAAATCAGTTGAAAGGATCCTTCAGGTTAGAGATAGCTCTGAAACGGATTCAAATGAATATGAGTGGGATCTGTGTTTGATGTATCTTACACCGATATTAAAATTGATGTAATACAACAATATGCACCTACGCGGGAGGAGGGACAAAGCTCTGGGTCTAAACCATTCGTATTAGGATCACTAAATATCGATGAATCAAGTGGGGACAAAAAAACTTCAAGTGAACTAGACAATTTGGATGAGGATACCATCATTGATCTCGAAATCCCTAATAACAACTATGATGAAATTTCTTTCCTAACCCTTACCCCCATCAACCTAAGTCAATCCAATGACTTCATGCCTTTAATCCATCCCGAACTTATTGATTTGGAACCTATCAAACTGATAAATGTACCCATATTTGCAAATGATGATGCCATTGTAAAATTCCTATGTGGTGACGAACCTGGTACAAGTTCTATCCGTAATAATCATAACAACATGACTCAGCAGGAGGGTTTTAAATCTTCCAGTTGCAAAATTAAAAACAGGGATAATAGATCTGATGGTGAAAACCATTCTATGGTAGCATTAGAATTAAAAAAAGAAAAAATAAAGAACACATCTAACGGTGAAAACATTTATGAGGCACCGAAAGATGGGAGATTTGACACTCTTCCAGAACATTATCATGAGCAGTCATCAGTTCTGGTAGAACCAAAACAGTTTGTAAACATCGACATTAAAGAAAAAGAAAAAAATCCTTCATCTGGCAAAATCCATGACAGATCAAGAGAGACCATAATTCATCAAATTCTTTAAGGAAAGAAACATCAAATTTTCTTGGTCATATTCCGATATGCTAGGCTTGGATCCAAATTTTCTCATGCATCATTTGTATTTGCCTGCAGGAATCAAGCCTGTAAATCAAATATTGAGAAAAATACATCCCCATATTGCATTAATGGTAAAGACTGAGCTAAATAAACTGTTGGATGCTGGGTTTATAAGGTCTATTGACTACACCGAGTGGATATCAAACATTGTACCTATCTCAAATCCAGACAATAGCATCAAGATATGTAGGGATTTTAGGGACCTGAAAAAAGCATGCCCAAAGGATGATTTCCCATTACCTAATATAGACATCATTGTGGATTTGACGATAGGGCATGCCATGTTTTCAATCATGGACGGTTTCTCCGGATACAATAAAATTAAAATAGCTCCAGAAGATCAGGAAAAGACAACATTCACATGTCCATGGGGAACCTTTTGCTGGAATGTCATGCCATTTGGTCTGAAAAATGCAGGAGCCACCTATCAGAGAGCAATGACAACAATCTTTCATGATATGATGCACACCTTCATGGAGGATTACGTAGATGATATCCTGGCTAAATCTCGTACTAGGGAAGGATATCTACATATATTGAGTAAAATCTTCACACGGCTAGAGAAATTCAATGTCAGGCTAAACCCCAAGAAGTGTGTCTTTGGGGTCACATCAGCGAAACTGTTGGGATACATTGTCTTAGAAAAGGGCATTCAGGTAGATCCAATGAAATTCAAGGCAATAATGGAAATGCTGCCTCCCAAAAATATCAGTCAACTCAGATTGCTACAGGGAAGGCTCCAATCAATCAAGAGATTTATCTCCCAGCTGGCGGACAAAAGTCATCCATTCAATCATCTGTTGCATAAAAATGTTGTTTTCAAATGGGATGATGGGTGTGAAACAACGTTTGATCAACTAAAACAATATCTAATGCCACCGCCTATTCTCATGACAACAACAGAAGGAAGACCTCTGATATTGTACATTGCAACAACAAATATCTCTTTACGAGCACTATTAGCACAAGAGGATTATGAAGGAAAACAACACGCCATCTACTATATCAACAAAAAATTAAATGGATATGAAATAAACTAGACTTTCATAGAGAAATATTGCTTGGTGGTGGTATTTTCTACTCAACAACTAAGACATTATATGCTGACTCATACAATTGGGCTAATAGTAAAGATCAACCCTTTAAAATATCTACTTAGTAAGGCTGCCTTAATAGGTAGATTGGAAAAATGGGTCATGCTCTTAAGTGAATTTGATATTCTATATGTGGAGAGAAAATCGATCAAGGGTCAAGCAATCACTGAATAATTGGCTGAAGCTCCTTTACTAGATGATTGGCCTATGAAAATGGAGTTTTTGGATGTAGACATTCTGACAGTGATGCCACAACAATGGGTATTATATTTTGATGGATCATACACATAGCGAGGGTCTGGAGCAGGGATTTTGTTCATCAGTCCCCAAGGACACACCATTCCAAAATCATATAGACTGATGTTTCAATGTACAAATAATGTGGTGGAATATGAAGCATTGATCATTGGGTCAAAATAGAAATTCAATGGAAGATCACAGACTTACAAGAATATGGGGACTCTCAACTAATCATTTATCAAGTAAATGACGAGTATCATACAAAAGATGAAAATTTGATGCCCTACAAACAAAAAATAGATGATCTAAAATAGTTTTTTGTCAATATCAAATTTGATCAAATTCCAAGGGCAGAGAACAAAGTTGCGGATGCTATGGCCACAATTGCTTCACTATTACAATTTCCAGAGAAATGTGGTTGTTATGAGTTTATGGTAGAGCAAGTATCATGTCCTTCCTACAATAATTCAGAATCCAGTACCATATGCCATCTAGACACCATTAAAACCTCCACCTATGAAAAAACCTATGGTTACTTGAAAGACAATATCCTTCCTCCCGATCTTTCCAGGAACCAAAAATGCAGCTTCATTCGCCAATCCGCTCGACATACTTTAATCGCTGACATCCTTTATCATCGAGGTCTTGATGGTACCTTACTCCGATGCCTAGAACATGAAGAATCTGAGACGACCTTACGTGAGGTTCATGAGGGTATTTGTGGCAGTCATTCGAGTGGTATAACTCTAGCAAAGAAACTCCTTCGTTTGGGATATTATTCGCCATGCATGGAGAAAGAATCTTATTAGTTTGTAAAGAAATGTCAAAAGTGTCAGATTCACAGTAATTTGATTCATGCACCAGATCAAGAACTGCATCCGTTTACATCAACATGGCCCTTTTGTCAATGGGGACTAGATCTGGTAGGAAAGATACATCCCTCTTCATCCAATGAAACAATTTCATTATCACAGCTACATAATATTTTACAAAATGGATAGAAGCAGTGCCTCTTATAACGATCACAGGGAAACATATCTCATCATTCATCTTGAATTACATAATGTGTCGATATGGCATCCCTCAGTCTATTATCACTGATAATGGATGACCTTTCAAGAACCAAGATTTCCAAGAATTGTGCGAGAATTTTCATATCCAACAACGTTTCTCAACACCGTACTATCCTCAAGGAAATGGCCAAGCAGAGGCCGCTAACAAAAAAATTCTAAAAATCCTCAAGAAGATGGTTAATGATGTTGAGCATGATTAGCATGTTCAAATCAACCCTGCACTGTGGGCCTATAGAACCAGTATCAAAACACCTACAAGAGCTACACCATATGCCTTGGTATATGGATCATAGGCCATATTACCCATTGAAGTAGAGATTCCATCATTTCATGTATCACTAAGAGGAATCATTTCAGATGAGGACTATAGGGTATCTAGACTTCAGAAATTGGAATTGTTGGATGAGCATCGCTAACAAGCTATCAATCATCTCACGACATGCCAACAAAAGATATCAAGGAGTTACAATCATAGGGTAAAACCTAGGGTCTTTCAGGTTGGCGATTTGGTTCTAAAAGAGAACCCTAGAAATCAACAAGACAGGGAAAAGAAAGGGAAATTTGAGCCTAATTGGTTAGGTCCTTTTGTCATCATATCAGTGTACGGATTAGAGGCCTATCAACTATCAACGTCAGAAGGGGATTTGTTTGATGAACCTATCAACAATATTCATCTCAAAAAGTTCTATACTTGAATCTCCTTGTGCACGGGTCAAACTTCTGAAAAAATAGTTTCCTTGATTGAAAACCTGGAAAATAGGCATCTTGGCCACAAAAAATTACAAAATAAATAAATATAGAAAATACAAAAGAAAAAGAAAAAATGAGAAAAATAAAAATATACAAAACAAAGAGTGTAATCAAAACATATGGTGAAAACCTAGAAACATGCATCGTATGTGATTCTAAATCAGATTTCCCATCTATTTTGATACATATTAGGATCATTAGTCTGGTGGTTATTTACCATTTCATATCATATCATTAGTCTGGCCATCATTGCATCCATCACCAAATCATTTCACATGGTCATGTCTCACTCTAGCTTGGGGGCAATATCTGGATATCACTGGGGGAAGACAACAGTATGAAAAGTAAAATAAAAACAATGTTCGAAATGCAACATCAATCACCATCGAAAAGGCATCAAACATCCGTATCATATCAGAAAATCCAAAAAAAAAAGTCAAAAGGTCAGTCTAAAAAAATCAAAAAGAAAAAAACCATGAGTCTATGTCAGTTGAGCTACGTGGTCTCAGTGTGTGTGACGTAGGCAAGGATAATCTTTGATCAGCCCCCAAGACCCCTAGGATAGGTTAGCAGGTCAGGTCTTTAGTCAAAATCTCAGAAAATCACAAAAACATCACAAAATCAGGATGGATGATCTAATCTGAATAATGATTGAAACACTGTAAGTAAAAGGTGGATAAATTGAATTTTTGATTAATTATTATCATTTCTTTGGAGTAACTCAATGATGTAAATGAACTAGAGAAGCAAGGAAGAAGCATGATATTTTTATTGTCTATTGTCTGTATGTTAATCATATAAATGTGTGAATTGTTGGGGGATGTGCTATGCAAATGTATCACCGATGAAATTCAGAATTCACACAATAAAATGATTAATCTCTACCTGTTTATGCAATGAACGCTCAAGTAATCTCGGTTCAATTATACCTAGATGCTTGTGTTCACTTGCAATATCAAAGATCATGAAAGTAGTACTCAGGTCGTCATTGGTCTAACATATACCATTAACGCTTGTACTCACTTTCAACATCCTAAAAAGCACTATGATGATACCAAGCACAAAAGTACTGTTAAAATGACAATGGTTTTGCATATAGTTGCATGATTAAAATAGACTGCATTTATAATAAATTCATTATCTGTAGAGTTTTTGTTGCATAGAGGATTCCAATTAATGATTATCTTTTCTACAAATATGATTGAGTATACTTGACATAAATTAAAAATCATCAAAAACATATAGAAGCATCATCTCATCATTGCAAAGTTTTTATCAGCTCATCATTCATGCATGTAATATTAAATATTTATACATTTATTGTACCATATTTTCCACATCATGTTCATTACACCATATCATTTACTCCATACATCAATCCTATCACAAAATCATCATTTTTTATCATCATCACAATAAAATAAACGCATTCACAACATCATCATTTTTATCATCACATTTAAAATAAATACAACTCATGTCATTATTATCCATACATCCAAACATCATAGATAATCATTTAGAACATCATCCATACATCATATATTCTACATTAACATTTTAAAATTAGAATCATCACATAAGATAAAAAGCATTCATCATAGAATAACACATTAAAATAAATACATCCATCATAGAATCATAAACCATCATAGATCAATAATAATCAATTGCATGTATATATCATCAATATCAAGTATACAATGAATTTTGAAATAAGAAAATATACATTGTCAAAAATGAGCTAACTCGAAGTATACATCATATCTCAAAAAGAATGTCTTGAAATCACAACTAACATCTAGGATCTGCTACTACCAGAATGTGCAGGCATAATGGGACCAATACCACCACCACCCCCGGAAGGACCAAGATCTCTAGGATCTCTCCATGGAGGCTACATCACACCCTCGCTAACTGTCCGGGTACATGTCCACCCAGATATCGATGGGGGATAGCTAACTCTGTGATCAACCAGAACTGCATCATGATATCGACCTCTATAAAACTCCGCCTCTCGGCTAACCCACAAAACCTCCCTCATATAATCTGCAATTGAAGTACCATCGAACACCCTCTGCAGGGTCTCAGCTGTCTCTTGTGCCCTCTTGACAATCTGTCTAGCACTATCCCGCTCGGCTACCAAAGTATCAACCTGAGTTTGAACAGATGCCAACTTTCCCTGTACTTATGCTAATGCTTGTGCATGAGCTTGTGCCTGACTCTACATTTGTGTCTGTGTCTGTACAAGAAAACCCTATGCCTACACCAATTGCCCCTGCAGAGTCTGTACTTGTATCTGAAAACCATAAATTTGCCTTTGATGATCAAGTGCACGCACTACCACTACTCGCCTCTTGCGAGGCCTGCTCGATTATGGACCAACACTGACTGGCCCAACCCCTCTGCCACCTCCACCACCACCATCCCCATCATCACTGCTGCTATCATCACTACCGCTCTCAGTACTACTGCCTGACTGAGTATCATCCCCACTATCCTCCTCACCCTCAACAACATCCTCCTCCATAGGTAAGCGTGCTGGCTCATCAAGAATGGTAATACGAGGATGTGGATGAAAGGACAAAAATGCTACGTACTCTCCTATCACAGTTGCCTCTGCAATATCTCTACGCATATCCCAGGCTGATGGCTATAGAGTCCTATATCCTTCTACTAATGTCTCATATGACAAACATGGCCCCCAATTTGCTACATCACTCCATCATCGAGTATAATGGGCTACCCCCTAAGGTATACACTATACAATACCATACTACCTATACACCCGCCGTAGTAGAAATCTCTCCAAAACAAAAGGGGTCCTACTAATCAAGTACATGGAGTCACATAGGTACCTAAGCACTGCATCATCAGGGTGTAAGTGTTCCAAGGCTTGCTTGCACAACTAACTAAGAAGACCTTACTTGTCTCCTCCTAAGATCCTAATCTCCTCTAGGACCTGAAAAGGCTTAGATGATTAACTAAGACCTTGTCTAACTCTTCTCTAAGAGCTTAATCCCTTGTGCTTAACCTTGAAATACAATCACCCTTAGTTCACCTCAACACTCTCTTCCACACTTAGAAGACTCTAAGTGCCACCAAAACACAAAACATTGAATTGACTGCAGGGGTGTCAGATATCTTGAAACTCATCCATTTTCTCACATTTGGATTCATTTTGAAGGATCTCCAAGCCTTTCTCCAACCGGGTGACATAATTTGCCTTGTGGAGGCCTATTTCTTGTAGCCCTTGATAGTGTCCTTTTCCTTGTTCCTGCCAAACTTTCCCAAACACTTTGAAAAAATAATTCCACATTAAAGTACCCTTTTGGATTCTTTGAAGGACTCAACAATGTGCAGACCCCTAGGATGTCCGTACATAGGTTTCCTATTATATAGGTTAAATAGGGCTATTAGGCCTAGGGTTTTGGATCCCTTGGTTTTCTTTCTCAAACCTCACCCAAATGGAATGATGGAGCCTCAATCCTTCTAGCATGTTAGGATATGATTATACCCTACCTAGAATTGCACCTGTTCCGTACTGTACCTCACTCCCCTGCCTATTTTCTTTAATTCCCACTGTCAAACCTTTAACCGGGCTCTTTAAGCTCACCTAAAACTTGACATTAAACACAACTATTCCACTCTCCATGAATCCTACCTCTAAATATGTACAGACCAATGGCTCCCCTAACACATCCATCTATCCTCAGGAAAGTCCTGTGACTAGATTTCATGGGGGAGCCATAAAAAGACAAACTGGTCAGGACAGGACCAGTGAAACCCCTAAATGCTAACTATTTCTTCAGAACACTAACACAACTTAAATCAACTTACTTACTGAATGAAAAAGTCTTATAACTATTCTATGAACACAATTTTATCACTAAATCAAATCATTTGATCCATTTAATATCACTATCACTCAATATCACTCGGAGTTCACAAAAAAAATAAAATTTGTAGAGCTACTTTCTATTCAAAAACTTGATTACAATCATTACAATCTCTTTACACATGAATTCAAGCCTCCTTCATATTAGGTGCCATTCACCATGTTTTTAGGGTTTGTTGGTCGATTCCCCATTCCTATCCTTTAGGGTATCCTATGTAACCAAGTTGCATGCAACCTTTGCCACTATGTCACCTTCCTAACTCTTAGAACCTCTATCTCCTGTATTCTGAGTAACCAACACCATTAAAGGCTTCATGGAATCTTCCTAACATCATTCATGTGTTTAGAACACATTTAAGACTCAAATCCCAAACTATGCTACAAAACTAAGCAATTTAAAAGCTACTAACAATGACTAATTTGGTGACCTTAGTCCTAATGACTAAATCACCTAGCCCACATTGCAATGAACTTCTAAGGTCCAAAACAAACATACAATTACTCTGACTTGGCTAATGTTAGATACAAGCCCAAAATATCCTAACAATGGAGGTTAGCCTAGGTGTGCTCCTGCACCATCCTCCCCAAAATAAAAGTGTTCAATCCACCCTTGGATTGAGTAAGTTGAGATCAATGCCCAACTTCTTGAACTCTGATTCTTTGATCCATACTGCCTCAGCATCAAGTTGACCTTGCCACTTGATCAAATGTTCCTTATATTCCTTGGTTCTAGTCTTCTTGTAGACCCTAGTATCCAGTCTACTGTCAGCTTGCTTGACTGTAGCTGAAGGTAGTTTGAGTTCTTCCACATCATGAATGACTTCATTGAGGATTTGATCCATATCTGGTGGTGATCCTTTGTAATGAACCAGATTTGCAATGTTCAAATCAGGGGATAGTCCACTATCTTCTGGTAGCTCCACTCTAAAAGCATTGTTCCCATACTTTGCCAAGATAGGACAAGGACCTATCCTCTTCATCTGCAACTTGTGAGGGATACCTTTATGTAGTCTGGAATTGTTTAGATGCACCATCACCAAGTCTCCCACATTAAACTGAACTTCTCTTCTATTCTCATCCACCTTGATCTTATATTTCATAGTGTTCTCAGTCAATGTCTTTCTGACTGTGTCATGAATCTCCTGCATTGCATAGGAAAAATCATCAGCATATCCACTTCCCTTAACTCCATCCGTTAGGTTTCTTAGTTCATAGACTCCCCTAGGATGTAAGCCATACACAATTTCAAAGGGAATCTTCCTTGTGAACCTGTTTACAGTATCATTATAGGCATATTCAGCTTGCCCAATCAATTGATCCCATTGTTGAACATACTCCTTGGTCAAGCACCTTAACAGATTTCCAAGGCTCCTGTTTACAACCTCGGTCTGACCATCAGTTTGGGGATGGTATGCAGATCCAAAAGATAAATTAGTGCCCAATCTTTGCCAAAGAGTCTTCCAAAAATGACTCATAAACTTGGTGTCTATGTCTGACACAATGCTCATCGGTAACCCATGTATCCTTACTATCTCTTTGAAGAAGAGAGAGGCTATTTGACTAGCATCATGAGTTGTCTTATAGGGCACAAAGTGAGCCATCTTGTTGAATCTATCTACAACTACATAAAAACTATCCATGCCTTGTCTTGTCTTGGGTAACCCAACTACAAAATCCATACTCAAGCATTCCCATGGCCTAGTAGGCATAGGTAGTGGTTGGTATAGGCTTGCATTTGAAGAAGTTCCCTTAGCCTTTTGACATACTACACAACTTTCCGCATACCTCCTAGCATCTAGATTCATCCTTGGCCAATAATAGAACCTTTGAACAAGTTCTTGTGTCTTTGTGATCCCAAAATGACCACTCAATGCTCCATTGTGCTTTTCCTGAATCAAATTCTCTCTAATAGAGCCTCTAGGGACACATAACTGATTTCCCTTAAACAAGAGATCACTTTGCAAAGTATATTCAACATGTCTACTATGAAAATGATTCTTGTATTCAACACATACCTTATAAATGTCTACAAAGTCTTCATCATCTGCATATAGATCCTTGAAATGATCTATTCCCATGCTCTTCAACTGAATTTCTTGGATGGTAAGAGCTCTTCTACTCAAGGCATTTGCCACCTTGTTGAGTACTCCTTTCTTGTGCTTGATATTAAAAGTGTAAGCTTGCAGGTATTCAACCCACTTCATGTGCTTGTGACTCAATTTCTCTTGTGAATTTAGGAAACTAAGTGCTTGGTTGTCTGAGTATACTATGAATTCCTTGGGAAGCAAGTAGTGCCTCCATTTCCTTAAAGCTTGAACCAATGCATACATCTCAAGGTCCTAAGAAGAATACTTCTTCTTGGATTCACTTAAATTTTTTGAATGAAAGGCCACCGGTCTGCCCTCTTGGCTTAGAACAACTCCAATAGCCACATTGCTTGCATCACACTCAATGGTGAACAACTTCTCAAAGCTTGGAAACACTAAAACAGGTTGAGTAGCAATCTTTTCCTTTAACAACTCAAAACTCTTGTTAGCTTGCTCATTCCATACAAACTTAGTCTTTATGCCTCCTTTAATGGTATCGAACATAGGAGCACAAATAGCACTGAATTGCCTTATAAACTTCCTATAGTATTGAGCAAGGCCATGAAAAATTCTTACCTTTGTTGCTATCCTTGGAGTAGGCCAATTGAGGATGGCTTCCACTTTGCTCTTGTCCATTTTCAGATTGCCATGTGATAGAACAAATCCAAGGTACACTAGCTCTGTCTTGATGAACTCACACTTCTCTAAATTGATCATCCACTTCTCCTCATGTAGCTTCTTGAAAACTAGTTCTAGATCTTTGAGATGTTCTTCTCTTGTCTTGCTATAAATCAGTATATCATCAAGACATACCACTACAAATTTTCCAATGTAGTCTTTGAGGACTTCATTCATGAGCCTCATGAATGTGGAGGGGGCATTAGACAATCCAAAAGGCATGACAAGCCACTGATATAAACCCTCTTAGTTTTGAAGGTTGTTTTCCACTCATCTCCCTCATGTATCCTAATTTGGTGATAACCACTCTTTAAGTCTATCTTACTATAGTACTTAGCTTCACCTAGACAATCCATTAGGTCTTCAATTCTAGGGATAGGGAACCTATACCTTATAGTTATCCTATTAATAGCCCTTGAATCAGTGCAAAGCCTCCAATCTCCTCCCTTTTTAGGTGCTAGGACAATGGGTATGACACATGGAATAATTCTCTTTTTAATGAGACCTTGGTTTAGGAGTTCTTGTATTTGTCTAGCTATTTCCTCATTTTGTTGAGGGGTCATCTTATAGGATGCTTTATTGGGAAGGGTAGCTCCTGGTATGAAGTCTATCCTATGGCTTATAGCTCTTTTGGGAGGTAATGTTGCTGGTTGTCCACTACGTACAATGCCTTCAAAAGTCTGCAACATGCTTTGTATCTGTTTAGGTAACTCTGGCTTCTTGGCTGCTTTGTCACCACTTACATCTCTTGGCCTTAACACTAGTGCATATCCAATTCCTTCTACTTCTTCCAAAGCTTCTAAGAACTCTTTTTCACCAACCATGAGTATGTTAGGACCTGCTATCTTCACCTCTATATCTTCTAACAGTGATTGAATTTTGAATGTTACTTTATCTTTCTTGAAAGTATAGGAGTTCTTCACTCCATCATGCATAGCTTAATGGTCAAATTGCCATGGTCTACCTAGGAGCAAGTGACATGCATCCATGGGTAACACATCACACAAAACTTTGTCCTTGTACCTTCCAATTGAGAACTCCACCCATGCTTGTTCATTTACTAACACATGTTGGCCTTTATTTAGCCATGTGACCTTGTAAGGATTGGTGTGGGGTATCCTTGTCAACTTTAACTTGCGATTGCTTCCTCTGACACAATATTGTCAGTTGACCTTGAGTCAGTGATGACTCTACATACTTTCCCCATCATCTTGCACTTTATCCTAAACAGGGACCTCCTTTGGCTTAGTTCCTCCTTAACTGTTTCTTTGATCAAAGTTCTCCTCATCATGAGGTTCTCACCTTCCTCAGAATTTAATGGTACCTCAAAATGTTTCTTTGCTGCATTTGTCTCATCATGAACTAGATTAGTTCTCTTATCAACTCCTTGAGAAGTACTACCTTTCTCTGGACACCTATAATCAGGGTGTCCCATTTGATTGCAGTGATAACACTTCATATTGGTAAAGTAATTGCCTCTTCCTTGTCCACCACTTCTTCCTCTAAAGTTAGAGCCTCTTACTCTACCACCTCTACTAGAGCTTCCTTCTTGCTGCTCTATGTGCTTAACTTCTCCATGAGCCCTTGGTTCTGAACTCTTTCCACCATAGCCACCTCTTTATCCTCTACTACATTTTCCTTTACCTCTACTCTTGGAAGTTTTCTCTTGCTTCCTTTTGCTTTTCTCCTCTATCTTCAAGGCCATTTGATAGTATTGGTGGATGGTTTTGAAGTTCACCAGACTCATGTCTTCTTGAATAGACCATTTGAGTCCATTCAAGTACCTTGCTAGCTTGATTCTTTCATGTTCAACCACCTTTGACCTTAGGCACAACTTTTGGAACTCTTCGGTGTAAGCTTGGACATCCAAATATTTTTGTCTAAGATTGTGTCTTCTCCTATGCAACTAGACTTCATAGTCATCGGGTAGGTAGGTCTGCTTTACTTTGGTTACCATGCCCTTCCATGTAACTATAGGACCCTTTCCTTCTTTTTCTCTTTCATTTTGCACAAACTTCCACCATGTGAGAGCCAAACCTCTCAACCTTGACTTGGCCACCATGACCTTTTGTGCCTCTGAGATACCATCACATTCAAAGTGATTCTCAATGTTGTCTATCCAATCCATGACTGAATCTGGATCCATTTTTCCACTGAATAATGGCACACCTTCCAAAGCTTTGCCACTTAAAGCCTTTAGTGCCTTCAAGAAGGGTTCTTCAGGAATGACAAGGTCAGGGGTTGGAGCTTCCTCTTCCAGTTCCAACTCCTTTTCCATGGCTTCTTTCTCTTCTTTCTGATCTATTATATCCTTTACCTTATCTGCCTTTTCTTGGAATTCACCCAAGAGTTGCTCCATTCGAGCCAATCTTTCTCTCAGTAACTTGTTATCCTCTTCTTGTTCTTCAACCTTCTTGGCTAACTCAACATTAGTCACCATGGTTTTATCTTCCTCTGGTGTATTCTCTCCTACTGATTTAGTGGGTTGTATAAATCAACCACAAGCCTGATCAAACATTGCTCTGATACCAATATGGTGTAAGTGTTCCAAGGTTTGCTTGCACAACTAACTAAGAATACCTTACTTGTCTCCTCCTAGGATCCTAATCTCCTCTAGGACTTGAAAAGGCTTAGATGATTAACTAAGACCTTGTCTAACTCTTCTCTAAGAGCCTAATCCCTTGTGCTTAACCTTGAAAAACAATCACCCTTAGTTCACCTCAACACTCTCTTCCACACTTAGAAGACTCTAAGTGCCACAAACACACAAAACATTGAATTGACTACAGGGGTGTCAGATATCTTGAAACTCATCCATTTTCTCACATTTGGATTCATTTTGAAGGATCTCCAAGCCTTTCTCCAACTGGGTAATAGAATTTTCCTTGTGGAGGCCTATTTCTTGTAGCCCTTGACAGTGTCCTTTTCCTCGTTCCTGCCAAACTTTCCTAAACACTTTGAAAAACTAATTCCACATTAAAGTACCCTTTTGGATTCTCTGAAGGAATCAACAATGTGCAGACCCCTAGGATGTCCGTACATAGGTTTCCTATTATATAGGTTAAATAGGGCTATTAGGCCTAGGGTTTTGGATCCCTTGGTTTTCTTGCTCAAACCTCACCCAAATGGATTGATGGAACTTCAATCCTTCTAGCATGTTAGGATATGATTATACCCTACCTGGAACTGTACCTCACTCCCCTGCCTATTTTCTTCAATTCCCATTGTCAAACCTCTAACCGGGCTCTTTAAGCTCGCCTAAGACTTGCCATTAAACACAACTGTTCCACTCTCCATGACTCCTACTCTACATATGTACAGACCAATGGCTCCCCTAACGCATCCATCTATCCTCAGGAAAGTCCCGTGACTAGATTTCATGGGGGAGCCATAAAAAGACAAACTGGTCAGGATAGGACCAGTGAAACCCCTAAATGCTAACTATTTATTCAAAACACTAACACAACTTAAATCAACTTACTTACTGAATGAAAAAGTCTTATAACTATTCTATGAACACAATTCTATCACTAAATCAAAGCATTCGATCCATCTAATATCACTATCACTCAATATCACTCAGAGTTCACAAAAAAAAAAGAATTTGCAGAGCTACTTTCTATTCAAAAACTTGATTGCAATCTCATTACAATCTCTCTACACATGAATTCGAGCCTCCTTCATATTAGGTGCCATTCACCATGTTTTTAGGGTCTGTTGGTTGATTCCCCACTCCTATCCTTTAGGGGATCCTATATAACCGAGTTGCATGTAACCTTTGCCACTATGTCACCTTCCTAACTCTTAGGACCTCTATCTCCTGTATTTCGAGTAACCAACACCATTAAAGGCTTCATGGCATCTTCCTAAAATCATTCATGTGTTTAGAACATATTTAAGACTCAAATCCAAAACTATGCTACAAAACTAAGCAATTTAAAAGCTACTAACAATGACTAATTTGGTGACCTTAGTCCTAATGACTAACTCACCTAGCCCACATTGCAATGACCTTCTAAGGTCCAAAACAAACATACAATTACTCTGACTTGGCTAATGTCAGATACAAGCCCAAAATATCCTAACAATGGAGGTTAAACTAGGTGTTCTCCTGCACCACATCCTCATCCCACTGGTCATAGTCCAGATAAGGCCGCCAGAAGATGCTCTTTATGTCATCCAAAACTCATCTCCAATGCTCTAGCTTACCCATCTAAGCCTGGGTAGGTCGACCTCTGTATCGAAAAACATAAGGTCTGCCTGCGGTCTATCAAGAACTGGAAATGGTCACACAATCAAAAAATTCTCCCATGCCCACACCTATAAAAGAGTCATCCCTGTTGATAGGTTGCATGCTCCCAAGTACACCACTGAATGTAAATCGTGATAGAGGTGGGCTAGCATAAACATCCTCCACTCATATCTGGTCCCATGCATGACCATGCTCTCAATAATGTGGCCCCAACCCATAGAGAATCCCTTTGACCTATGATTAGGACAAAGGAAACCTCCAATGAATCCAACTAATACTGCTGGTATTGAAGCATAAGTGTCAGCTATCATCCACCATCAGACAATCGGTCCTGCAATGTGCTGATCCTGAAATACTCTACGGAGAGCATCTCTCCCACCAGCCTCATGTGAATCATATACAACGATCTCTCCCATAAACAGTACCCACAATATCTGCCACACATCCTCGGGTGTGACTGTCATCTCACCAGTGGGTAAATGAAAGGTGTTATGGTCACTGTGCCACCACTCGACCAAAACAGTAAGGAGACCTCGATTAATCATAATCTGGGGCATATCAAGTAGACTAGAAAGACCACATCAATCTATGACCTAAATCTCATCAGGAGTCAGATGAGGAATCAAATCTGTGGTCCACGGAAACCACTCTCACATCTGGAGATTACCTAGACGCTCCTATCATTGTAAATTTTAAAAAATCAATGCACTATGTCAAAATCAAAATTCATTCTACTATCAAATTCAGTCAAACTTTGGTATGAATTTTTGATCAAAATTCATGAACAAACATCATCTTAACCTCACCTATGATGAGGTTCATCACAAACATTATCTAATCTAACCTATCATGAGGTTTATCAAATATGAAATCATTCCTCACCTATCATGAGGATCATCAAAAATAGGATTATTCCTCGCCTATCATGAGAGTAAGTCTTATTAATCATCAAAATCAATCATTAAAGAATTTAGATAATCAAATCATACCAAACCGAAGAATGGACATGATCGGAATTGATGAAATCAAGGGTAACTATGTCAAAATCTGCAATCCTGACATGGATGTGCTAAAATAGGTATCCAAAGCACTAAAACTCAAAAGCACTACTTTATCAATCAAATGCACTAAAACAAACATCCAAAGCATTACAAAATTAGAAGCGCTATTTTGGCACTTCGATGCGCTAAAATAGGCATTTGAAGCGCTACTTTAATCAAAGCACTATTTTAGCACTTTGATGCGCTAAAACAGTCCATCAAAGCACCGCTTTCACCAAAGCACTATAACAGATCATAGATGTGCTAATTTATTTCATCAAAGCACTAGAACATTCTAGGCACTAAGATCCGACGTCGAAGCGCTAAATCTAACTATCTAAGTGCTAAATCATGAAAGCGCTAAACTATCTAATGAAAGCGCTAGAGAAAATAACGAAAGCGCTACTTTCTCAAAGCGCTAAAGCAGTCAACAAAAGTGCTACACCGGAGTGCGAAGCACTATAACACGACATTGAAGTGCTAAACTACGAAAAAAATGCAAATGAATAAAAATTACATGAAAATTGAGAATGCAGAAAATACGAGGTGGATTACAGGTACATATTAGAGGTCCATAGGTGGCCAGTCGTTGGTGACATCACACGCGCTCAAAACGATGAGTGTGGTAGGGGATAGGCATCTTGCTTCAGCTGGCTCAAATGTCTCTCTCACTAGATATTTAAAAATCACAAAGTACAAATGAATATGAAAATGACCTTTTGGACTTTATATGGATTTTTGGGGGATTTATTTTATTTTGATTAATTTTATTTACAAAATTAATTGAAATTCATCCACGAGCTATATTTTCTTTATCAATGTCGAGAGATAATTTTTTTTTTTCATCAAATCATCAAATCATCATGAAAATTCAAAAATTTCTAAAAAATCATGAAATCATTAATTTATCTCCTGAGGGGGCATATTATCACCAATCATCTAAAAATCAATAACTGGGGCATGTTTGGGGCACACTTAATTTTTTTCCATCGATATTGGCAGTAGCAGCAAAATTTTCTTCGAAGCAATGCGTAAACACATCACTTCAAAGAGGGGAAAAATGTATACACCTAAAATTGGTCTAGAGAATCTGATTAATTAAATACGAATTATTGATTAATTATCCTAAATTCCTCTACTATTGAATAAATAGAAATATTTATTTATATATTTCACGTTCACATTCGCATTTAAATTCTTCTAATTCTTCTATTATCTCATCTTAATTAAATAAATAAAATTTAAATACTTTGTTTGATTTAATTATCATTTCCCTATTTTATTCTATCACATCAATCTTAAATTAATTAAATAAAGATTATACACTTTATTGATTAATTATCATATTCTACCATTTTAATTTAATAAACAACTTCTATAGTTTGTTCTATTAAATTAATTAACCCTCTTTGGCTAATTTAAATAAATCAAAAGTATTTAAATTAAGGCATAAGAAATATTCCTCTATATTTGCTCAAAACCATATTAGATATCCTATGTCTAATTTATGTCTAAATCATGTCAAAATTAATTGATTGAAACTTTAGGGGAAGAATTGGAGACAAATTATAAATTTATCTCTCAATCCTCTTCCATCAATCTTTCCTCTTCTCTTTCCTGGTGTTTTCATGGGTAAAGACAATCCCCAAAATCTTCTCAATCTCCTCTATCTCTCACCATTCAATCTCCTGGATTGAATCCAATCCTCTCTTTTCCATCCTTGTGCATTTCTACAACTAGGAAATCTATAAATAAAGCTTCATTCAACCAAGAAAAGGATCCAGATCCAGATTATCTAAGTTATGCACTCTTACTTTGCAAGAATTCAAGTATCAAGCATCCAAACATCCAACATTCTAGTTTTCATATCATGGCTACTTCCTGTGGCTTCATTTATCAATTTTCATGTCAATCCATGCTATATTAGTTTCTTTTATCATCTAGATTTTATCATATAGCTTCACATCATTGCATCAGTATCATTCCGTTCTTTAGATTTTCATTTTAATAGTTATAGTGTTATTTAAATATGAGATCACAATAGCTTAATAAATCTTTGAAGATATGAGACAATGAGATGATTTTAGTAGATTATTAGCTTAATCTTTTGATACAATATTTCATTAAGAAGTGTTTTATTCTTTATTTATACTTATTCACACTTTCATATTCATTTGGCATGCTTAAGGTATTTTCCATTTTGAATTTTAATATAAATTGAGTTATTTTGATCATTTCTTTTAAATTAGTTAATTTATTTTAATTTTGATTATTTGATTAGGGTTACGTGAGTGTGAAAACCTCCCAATGAATTTCGTTTGATTCAATTTCATTCTTTATTAATTGTTTCAATTTTTTTTTGAGATTTTTCATTGAAATTGATTTATAATGCTCAAATTTTTAGGAAATAATGAAAATATGAATTTTATAGTTTAGAATGGGTGTTGGGCACTTTTGACACCAAAGGTATTCTTGAAATATTGATTTTTGAAATTTTTTTAATGGAGTTTGAAGAAATATTTTTGCTTTATTAAAAAAATGAGAAAATTTGGAAGTTTTGTGTAAAATATGCTGCTTTCAAATGTTTGAACGAAAGTGTACTTTGTGAATTATTGACATAGATCTTGTGGAAACAAATGAAATTAGAATGAAAATGGAAATTATGCTTTTTTTTCCATGCCACACTTATTGATGAGTGTGAATAGCTTGGGAATAAGGTACTAGAGAGGGTATGGGAATGAATTATAACATGTACCCATCCAAAAGTGGCTTGTAGGCTGATCATGGATGAGGATTAATTTAATTAAGTGTAAATTAATGAAACACATGTAATTAATTAATAACTTGATAATGGATGCCCCACTCATGAGTCCTTGTAAAGGTTAAGGATGTGTGGGAAGACATGCCAACTCAGTGAGCTTAGGTCTTGTAAGATCAAGTATCCTCATTTGTATGAGAGGAGTACTAGATTTTGTGCATGCCATACTAGTAAGTACCATGATGAAACTCCCTACTAGCTCTCTAACATATTACCCTAGTGTCTTGTGTGTTTGTGATCCACCATTGGTGAGTTGGCCCAATGATGATCTTTGTGCTTTCTAGTGGTGAGTTACCTAAAGATGATCTTATGTGATGGGACATTGGTGAGTTTTCTTAATGTGTATTTATGATGTGACATTGGTGAATTTTTTCCCAATGTGGATTTGTGATGTGACTAGCAAGTTTTCCTAGTGATGGATTTGTGATATGCCATTTATGTTTGTGTCCAATGTGGACTTGTATTTGAACCTACTTGTTATTGATCCATCTAATGATATGGGATGAGTGCTTTATATGATGTGTATGTTAAGTGTATTCATCGTGTATGGAATGTGTCTAAGCCCTCTCCTAATGTGATTTCATGAATGTTGTGCTTGTGGCCCATGTGACTATCTCCTTACATGATGGGATTGGATCCTTTTGATTCCATGAGGTTGGGTGGCATGGAAACCACCATTGGGGATCATAGGATCATGGTGGAGTCAAAAGATGAATTCATGTGGTAAAAGTATTTCATGTTTTTTCATGTGGTTCATTTGATGAAAATTGTATATGTAAAGGAAATTTGAGTCTTATTTGATGTATTGTAATAATGTGATGTTTTGGAACTATTTTTGTGAGATGGATTGTAATAAAAGATAATGGTTATTGAAAGTAGGACCATAGTTATGTGACTCAGTGTTGGAGCCAAGCACAATCAAATTATGGATGTTTATGCTTATGCAATGTAATAGTAAATGAACTTAGGAATATTTTATTTGGGTTTAAAATGAATGCGGGCTTAAATTAGGTTTAAAATGAATGCAAGTCTCTTGAAGTAGTCTTGGACAGTGTTGTGGAATTTTTGTGTAGTTGTCTCACTCCTAAGAGCTCATTCCTAAAATGTTGTGTTGTTTAGGCTCTCTTGAAGCCTCTTGTTAGGCATCGTAAAATATCAAATGTGTTGTATAATTTAATTTATGTATTTTCTTGCTTAAGGAAATATTTAGGGGTATCAGGGAGGTGATTACACTCCTCCCTACACAAAAACATTGTACGAATTTGCATTAATAAAGCTCCATCTATCCGTACACACTAAATTTTTGGTAATTGGGTAGTTATCCGTGCCTCAAATTTTAATCAAATATTTCTCAACCCTTTCCAATAGATTATGTGATGTTTCATTTTCTTTCATTATATGAATAGAGAGTACATGAGGTTGGTAGACACAATTTTATATTATTGGTGTGAACATAGTATATTACCTAACTAGTTTAATATTAGGTCCTATTCAAAATTACATGCTTAAACTTAGGTCATTTCATTTTTGTGTCTCATATCATAGGATTGAGACACTTGTCATGATTTGATTATGTCCTATGGTTTCATCCTTTTCTTTATAATAATGATTTCCTCATTATATATTTTACCAATTTGGTTTATGCATCTAATAATTTCTCTAGCTTCATAGCATTTTCATTTCTTCTCCCTTATGTTGAAATCTATTTTGGTTATAGGTGATCCTTGGATAATGTGTAGTTAATAAAGAAATCTAACATCTATATAATACACAATCATACACACCTACTAATTATTATTCTACTATTATAAGTTCATCTAAAGATAATGTAATAAAATTTGACTAATTTATTTTTCCTATACATCCCATTTTTCCACAATAAGATAAGTTTCCCATTTCCATCCACTATTTATTAAATTAGAGTTAGGAACACTTATAAAGTATAAATATATATTTTTGGTATTTTGTTAAAGAGAGTCCTTTAGTCAAAATATTAAAATCAACACCCACCTGAATATTTTTTCCATTTGTGTTGCTCCCATCATCTTTCCAAGTTGACCTAGAATTGTACCTCTACATATTGCAAGAGTCACACATTTTTTTAATAGATTCATCATATTCTATGAAAATTTTAACATGAAGACATTCTTAATTTATTTAATATCTTGTCATAAATTTTCCTCTTTGTTTATGATTTTTTCATCAAGTTTACCACCATTATTATGCTGCAAAATTTTAATCAAATATTATTTTTCCTACCATATTTCCAACTACAAATATTACATAAAATTCTATGGGAGATTCATCTTTGCTTTCATTCACCACTGGTTTAAAGAATGGGTACTTTGATGCTCAATCAATCTAAAAATTCCTTTATAGATCCCACTATGTCCTATTTTTATTTAGCTTTTTTTTTCTATTTTTTTTGTAGGTTATCCATTTTCTTGATCACTTTTTGAGGTGGGTTAATTAAAATCAATATTCCCGCTATCCCAAGACTAATTTGTAACATCATCTCTAGCATTGTCATGCAACTCATTATAGCCTTCCTCTAAGGTAATCCCTTGTTTCTCAATAAATGGTGCAAATGTTGATGTTGTAGGCTAATTTTCTAATACTAGACCATACACATTGTTATGATATTATATTTCTAGATTTTGATGAGAAATTTTTACCATTTCTAATAGATTGACTCATTTTTGACATCTCTGATGAATTAGAAACTACAAAAAATATTGTTGTGTTTAAGGTCATCGTCATAGACTCAAAACTAATAATTTTGGTATCTTAGATAATACTATAACTAGAAAAATAACCTTAAAAAAATGAATCATAGATCCACGGGGCCTAGGAGTATCAATACTCAATATCATATGTAAGAATGAAACCAATTAGATAGATAAATATGAGGAATATTATATTATAGAACAATAAAAAAAGTATTAGTTGCCTCTTACTAACTCACTAATGCTCATAGTTGTCTATGGTTTTCTACAAAATAATTCTAGGTAGGAAGCAATCACAAGCATAGAAGAAACCAAATAAAGGATTCCAAAATAGAATTTTTAAAAGACATTAAAATTTAAGAATTGTGTCATTCCAAATTAAGAGAAAAATAAAATATGTAAGAGATTAATAAATATTTTTAATCGTAATTATATGAATTGAAAATTTAGCAAAACCCACCAAATAATAAAATGGTGGAGCAAAAAATAATGAATCATATGTGATTGTAAAATGATTGATGTAAATGTTGGGTGATTGGGACCATGATCTAAAACATGTGGTTCTTTCAAGGAAACTATGTGATGCAAATCAGGGGTATTCAGGATCAAATTAAACTAATCAAAACCTTTCAAGAGCCTTTGCACATCAATCAAGGTGGTTCCCTTCATAAATTAGCTTCATTCCTAGTAGTACTCCAACAAGGCCTATTTAGGAATAACTCTTGGAGAAGCCCTGGGAATCAAAATATAAACACATATTCAAATACCCTTTTGGCTCATTTAAATAATATCTCAAAAAGGGTTAGGGTTGCACAAAGGGTCAAGGTTGCTTCGTAACAACTTTGTCAAAAATTATCTGTCCCGGTTTGAACTAGGTCTAATTTGGTGACTAGGCTTGTTTAGCATTGAGGATTAACCTCAAAAAAAGTTTTCCAAAGCTTCCTTAACCTTTCCTTGGCTCTAACAGGTCATTTACACATATTCTAACATGCTCCAATTACCAAGCAACCCACCCTTGACTCTTTCAATGCATTACACTACCTTTTCATGAGTTCTTAGGTCTAATACATGATGATATTAGACCTTCAAGCTGCTCTTGCACATGCAAAATTGAAACCCAACCTCTGCAAGCTTGAGATATCAAAGAACACATCAAGACCTTCCATTCCACCGAGTTTTATAATTTTCACTAGTGGAATGGGGAGAAAATCATTTTATTGTGCTCACTGCTACCCTAAACTAGGGTTTCAAGGTAGTTTGAAAATAATATGCAATAACTTCCTAAATACTTAATGAAATTAAGTGAAAAAAATTGTAGTTTGTAGAAGAAATTATATTCATCAACCTATCATATCTAATTGGTTTCAAGCAACAATGAGTCCATACAACACCATACTAAGCAAAATAACAGGAAATAATACGTTGGAATTGTAGAAAGTGAGATGCTTTATTGCTTCAAAATTGAAAAGTCAATCAAACACCTTAAAGATCAATGGATCCCAGATTATTAAACCTTTTTAAAATTTTCCCATTAGTTACCAACCTTTATACTTCCCATTCCAACGTTACATTTTCATTTTACAAAAAGAAGACCAAAAGTTGCATGTCACATTTAGCAACTTCATAAGATTTTGCATGTTCTTGCATTTTGACACCAACCAACAACCAAAACCTATAATTGGACCCCAAAATATATGAAAAGGTCTTCCTATACCTTATTACATGAAATCATCACAAGAAAACCAAAAATGACAACTTGCACTCCCAACAAACCTATTGAACCTAAGGTGCTCCTGCACCATACTCCCATGATAAAATAAGCTCAAGTCCCACTTGAGGACAGACCTGAAACTGTATACCCATGATTTAAAATGTCTTCTTCAATCATCCAATAGGCATCTTCCATTGGAAGAACTCTCCATTTTACCAAGTATTGGTAATATATCTTATGCCTTGTCTTTTTGAGTTCCTTTGTATCCAAAATGCATTCTAACTTCAATGGCTTACTTGGAGGAAGATACTTGATCCAATCATCATATGGAGCTGTTGAGGAACCTACAATTGAACTTGCAACCAAATCCCCTTATAAGGGTAAAGGTCATAAACATTTAAAATAGGAGAAATGGAAACTCCAGGTGGAAGCTCTAACTCATAAGCATTATCTCCAATTTTTTGCACCACCCTACATGGCCCTATCTTCTTCATATGGAGATTAGAGTAATACCCTTTATGATATCTCTTCTTCCTCAAATGTGCCAAGACTAAGTCTCCAAATTTTAAATGAAGTTCTCTTCTTTTAAGATCTACGCATTGCTTATATTTGTCCACACTCTTTTGAAGATTGTCTCTAACCTGTTGGTGGATCTCCTACATAGCCACAAAAAACTCCTCTCCTTCAGAACATCTCCTTTCCATGCCACTAACACCCCTCAACTCAAACACACCCTTCGGTTGTAATCCATAAACAATTTTAAATGGGCTTTTACCAACACTCCTATTCACAGTCATTGTATTGAAACTCAGCTTGGGAAAGAATCAAATCCCATTGTGTTGCATGCTCTTTGGTTAGGTATATAAGAAGGTTTCCAAGGCTTCTATTCACCACCTTAGTCTTCCCATCAGTTTGAGGGTGATAGGCAGAAATAAAACTCAAGTTAGTACCCAACTTCTTGTAGAAGGTTCGCCAAAAATGACCCACAAACTTGCTATCTCGGTCTGAAACAATGCTAAGGGGTAAACCATGGATTCTCACCACCTCTTTAAAGAAGATACCTGATATGTAAGAAGAATCATTATTAATTTTTCAAGGTATAAAGTGATCCATCTTAGAAAATATGTCTACAACAAAATATATTGAATCAAACCCCCTCTGAGTTCTAGGTAGACCCATCACAAAGTCCATGCTGATTGATTCCCATGGCCTATTGGGAATTAGAAGTGGTTGATACAACCATGCATTGGTGCTAATTCCTTGATATCTTTAGAAAATCGTACACTTCTCCATAAAATTCATCACATCAAATTGCATTCTAGGCCAATAGTAGTGCCTCTTCAACTATTCCAAAGTCTTATCTAGCCCAAAGTGACCTGCAAGGCTACCATTGTGCTTTTATTTGATCAAGTTAGTCCTCATAGAACATTTAGGAATGCATAATTGAGTCCCTTTAAATAGAAAACCATCTTGAATGAGAAAATCTAACCATTTCTCATTACTATTGCTACAAGGCTATAACCGACTAGCATAGATATCTTTGAAATCTTCATCATCAATGTACATACCTTTTAGGGAATCAAATCCCACACTATGCAACTGAATTTATTGCACCATCAAATCCCTCCTACTTAGTGAATCTTCCACTTTATTTGATTGTCCTTTCTTGTGATTTATGGTAAACGTATAACCTTACAAGTACCCGACCCATTTCACATGCCTATGGATAATATTTTCTTGACTATTCAAAAATTGCAGTGCATGATTATCAGTAAACACTATAAGTTATTTAGGAAGCAAGTAATGTCTCCATTTATTTAATCCTTGTACCATATCATACATTTCAAGGTCATAAGAGGAATAATTTCTCTTGGATTCATTCAACTTTTCACTAAAGAATGCAATAGGCATGTTTTATTGACTCAATATAGCCCCTATAGCATGATTACTTGCATCACATTCAATGGTGAAAACCTTGTCAAAAATAGGAAAAGACAATATAGGCTGCTCAACCACTCTCCTTTTCAAATACTCAAAGATTTTATTAGTATAATTATACCACACAAACTTCCTTCTTTTATCACCCTTAAATGTATCAATCATAGGAGCAAAAATGTGTTTGAAACCCTTTATAAATTTCCTATAAAAGTTGGCTAGACCATGAAAGCTTCTTACCTCAGCCCCTGAATTTGGTGTAGGCCAATTCAATATTGCCTCCACTTTGCTAGGATCCATATTCAAAGTTCCATTAGTCACCACAAACCCAATATAGACCAACTCTATTTTCAAGAACTCACACTTCAAGTTTATCATTAGCTTTTCCTCATGTAGCTTCCTGAAAACTATGTCCAATTGCTACAAATGCTCTTCTTTAGTTTTGCTAAAGACAAGAATATCATCAAGATACACAAAAAAAAACTTACCTATGAAGGGTTTGAGCACCTCATTCATGAAGTGCATAAAATTAATAGGAGCATTAGATAAACCAAAGGGAATTACAAGCCATTCATACAAACCTTCATTTGTTTTAAAGGTTTTTTTCCACTCATCACCAGGTCTGATTCTAATTTGATGTTAAACACTGTTGAGATAAATCTTAGAGAAATAATTTGCACCCCCAAAACAATCCATTATATCTTCAATTCTTGGAATAGGAAATCTATACCTTATAGTAATCTTGTTGATGACCCTTGAATCAGCGCAAATCCTCTACTCTCCTCCTTTCTTGGGTGCTAGGATTGCAGGAAAAACACAAGGAATCAAATCTCCCTAATCATCCCCTTGTTAAGAAGTTCTTGTACTTTCCTCTTTATTTCTTTATTTTGTTGAGGAGTCATTTTGTAAGAAACCTTGTTGGGTAAGCTAGCTCCTGGAATGAAGTCTATTTGATGGCTAATGTCTCTTATAAGTGGTAATGCACAAGGAATCTCATCTACCACAATATCAACATATGTCTTCAACAATGGTTTCACCTCCAAAGGTAACTCTTCCTTCTTCTTATCTACTACCATGACAGATTTAGGCCTCACTATGATTGCAAAACCCATGTTCTCCTCTTCCATGGTCTTAAGGAACTCCTTTTCATTGACCATCATCATAGGTCCCACTTGTGCTTCTTGATTTCCATTCTTTAAAGGTGTAAGGGTATAAGAAACCCATCCTTCTCTATGTTGTAAGTGTTCTTCTTTCCATCATGAAGTTCCTTCCTGTCATACTACCAAGGCCTTCCTAAAAGAAAATGGGCCACATCCATGGGTATTATATCACATAAAATATTGTCTTTATAATCTCCTATGTGAAACTCCACCCAAATTTGTTCATTTACCACTAATTTTTTCCCCTTATTAAGCCACAAAAGTGTATAAGGAGTGGTATGCAAAATTTTCTTCAATGTAAGCTTTTCTACCATATCAATAGACACCAAATGATCTGTACTACCCAAATGAACCAAAAATTTACAAAATTTACCTAAGCACTTAAAAGTTGTCCTGAAGAGGGACTTCCTTTTTTGTGGCTCCTTCTCCACTGGTGCCTTATATGAGGTTTCTCCTTAGCATGAGTGATTCACCAACTTCTGGTTCAAATTTGTGTGATGGGGAGTTCACACTTTCACTGTCTTCTGCTTGCACAATTTGATTTCTCCTTTCTCCCCCATTTGAGGTAGTAGACTGATTTTCAGTACATTGCCACGCTTGGTGGCTTGCAATTGTTTTACACTTGTAACATTTACCTATGAATCCGCCTTGTCCTCTTCCTTGAACTCCAAATCTGCCTCTATTATTTAGTCTTCTTCCCCTAAAGCCTCCTCTTTGAATGACACCTTATTCTTGATTAATTATTGTTTCTTCTCATGGTTTCATGGACTGCCCTCTACCTCCAAATGTGCCTCTTCCTCTGAAACTTATGACTCTACCCCTACTTTTCTTCTCTTTCCTTCTCTTTAGTTTATCTTCAGCCTTTAGTTCCAATTGATAGCTCTCTTCTACTATCTTTGGGGTGGAGAGGCTTAGTTCATCTTGTAAGTTGTATCTCAGTCCATTGTTGTATCTTTCTACCTTCTCTACATCATCTTCCACATGGCCTACTCTAATATTCAACTTATAGAGCTCATCTGTGTAATCCTTCACATCCATGTCTTTCTGCTTTAGGTTTTGGAGCTTTTTGAACAATTGGATGGAATAGTCATTAGGTAGTAATTTACTTTTGTGTTTAGCCACCATACTTTCCCAAGAGGTGATCTTAGACTTTCCTTTATTTCTCCTTTCATATTGTACAAAATCCCAACAAAAAAATGCATGGCCCTTTAACTTTGTCTTGGCCAATTTCACCCTTTGTTCCTCTAATACCTCTTCATACTAAAAGTAGTTATCCATTGCTCCTATCCAATCTAGGAGCTCTTCACCATCCAATTTCCCTCCATACACTGGTAAATAGTGTAGAAATCCAAATTTTATCACTTCCATATGATCAAAATCGTCTACTCTATTCATCTATTTCATTAATAGTGATTAAATAATTTATTTAATCATTATTTCATTTTCTGCCTAAGGTTCCTAAAGTATGTAATTAAATAAATTAAAAACTTTACCCTATCCCTTTTATTCTCTAAATTAAATAAATATGAAAAATTATTTAATTTAGTCTTTTAACCCATTTGGATTAAAATTAATTTTTAATTCCCCTTTTTCTCTCTCCTTGTCACATTCTCCATAACCCTCTTTTAATCCAAATTAAATTAATTAATCTATGATTAGGATGTGCACCACTTAATCTTGATTAAGTGTCACATCCTCCATAATCTCCCACTTGCCTCTAATCTCCCATTAATTATCCTAATTCTATGTTTGCACAACCTTAATCAGAATCATTAGCCATATTTAGCTTACCTTTTCTGGTCAACCTTCCCACTTACCATTTTTAGCCTGGACTCTCTTCCCCATGTGAATTTTTAATTCACATTTATTTGCCCAAGGTTCCTCTCTTTCCCATGTGAATTTTTAGTTCACTTTTATCTTTCCAAGGTCTTCCTCATCCCCCATGCAAGATTCTAGAAGGCTTGAATTGTCACTTTACATGTGCCAATGACTTCTAGAACCTTGGACTTGTCACATCACCCACATCTAAAAAATTTCTAGCTTTTTGGAAACCTTCTTTTACCCAGTAAACTCTCCAATGAATGTAAATTTTTAATTTATATTTATTCTTCCAACCACTTCCCCTTTTCCCATGGAGATTTTTGAGGAATTCTAAAATCCCTCAAAAGTCTCTTTCATCTTCATTTGGGGACAAGAAGTTCCCTTTTGAGGAAATCTTCTCATCCCCCAAGGTACCTCAAAGGTACTTGTCCTTCATACACCTCATGTAATTCTCTTCCACCTCTTGTCCTTCTCCTCCACCTAATTTCCACATCACTCCACCCTAAGATATCTCACATTCCACATGTCAAGATGTGAGGGCTTGTGAGTCCTCAACTCACCATAGCCCTTCATATTGATCCTGTTGGATCAATCTGAATCGTTGAATTCTCTAGAGAATTCCAATTATCCTATAAAGACCCCCTCATTTCTCCCATTTTAGGGATCAAGTCTTTTTCTACCAAACTCTTGTCAATTTTCCATTTGAACTCTCATCTCATAATCATCACATCCTCATCCACTTTGCATATCATTTTGCATATTCAACATATCTTGTCATCAAATGAGCACACAACTCTTCAAAATCAAGGGCCAACAAAGGAAAGAGCAACATAGAAGGTATAACAAACAACAATCAATTTGTTTATCTTGCTTCCATGTTATCCATTTTCTTAGGCTAATCATTGAGGTGCCCTTTTATCTTGTTGTTTCCTCTTGTTGCATTATTAGTTTTTATCTAGCATCTCATATTAGGACTTGAAATTTTATTAGGATCACAATTCTGGCACACCAAGTGGGACCCACAAAAGCGTTTCTTTATTTACGTTTGCTGTTGTTTAGCTTGTTTGTAGATTCAGGTCACAGAGGGGCGAATTTTCCCTCTCGGGCGCTGCAGAGGGGCGGATACGCCCTCACGATCCGACATTTCTGACAGTTTTTACTGCAGAAGTGCAGATACGCCCCCACAATCCAATGTTTTCCTAACCATTTTTTGCATAAGTGCAGATATGCCCCCACAGTCCAATGTTTTTCCTAACTATTTTCTGCAGAAGTGCAGATACTCCCTCACGATTTGACATTTTTGCTAACTATTTTTTGCAGAAGTGCGGATACGCCCTCATGATCTGACATTTTTGCTAACTATTTTTTGTAGAGAGGTGGATATGCCCACCCAATTCAACATTTTTCACTACAGAGGGGTGGATTTTCCCTAAACAACATGTTCGAGAAGATTTCTTGCTAATTTCTTGAGTGTTTTTGCTGAAAATCACAAAGAAAAAGGAGAGAAAACAACTAAGATTTGCTTGCAGGGCCTTTGTTTTATTGTGATTTTTGAAGTCTTTCCTTACTGCTTTATCTATTTACTTAGTATAAGTAGGGGAAATTAACATTTGCTGCTTGCTGTGTCTTTTTTATTTGTTTTACCCTAAGGGGGCATTAGTTTGTCTTAACCTTCCTCCTTTGCATTTTGTGCGGATCCAAAGGGGGTAGTAGGAAACGATTAGTGTCTTCTTCTTAGCGGGACCTACTTGGGGATTTCATCACCCCAAGGGATGATCCGAACCATGCGTACCGATGAGGTATATAAAGGGGGGAGAGCCAAAGCTGTACCCCAATCTAGTTGCGTCATAATTAGCAAAGCGTTGAAGCTAGGGTGATACCTAGATAGACGTGAAGAGTTGGTTTGAGCCTTTCAGTATCTTGTTGGGGTTCCCGACTCACGCTTGTTACAGACTGGTGTTCACGGTTTGTGCCTCACATACCAAGCATATATCGAGGACTCCTTAGAAACTTTGTTCATCATAGAGTAAGACCTTTGCTGGCCATACCCCTTAACACTAATCATAGGATTGTGCTTGTTCAAAGTGTCTTTCTATGAAGAACCGGTAAATTTTGATAAGTCAAACCGTCATTGAATCATTTTAAGTCCTTGCCAAAATCCCTCATCCAAACCAAGTTGCATTTTCCACTGCAGAGGGGCGAACTTGCCCCCCTGTTTCAACATTTTCCACTGCAGAGGGGCAAACTTGCCCCCTTATTTCAGCATTTTCCACTGCAGAGGGGTGAACTTGCCCCCCTATTTCAGCATTTTCCACTGCAAAAGGGTGGATTTTCCCCCTGTTTCAGCATTTTTTTCTGTAGAAGTGCGGATACGCCCCTGCGATCTAATGTTTCTGACAATTTTTACTGCAGAAGTGTGGATACGCCCTGCTGAATGGGCAGTTTCATCCATTTGACCATTCCAAACTCCCGTTTGAACACCCAAAGTCTCTGTTTGACCGTTTGATCATCCTAAACACTCATTTGACCAATCCAAACCTTCATTTAGCCATTCTAAGCCCCCGTTTAACATTTCTAAAACGTCCATTTACCACATTCACATTGACCATTCCACCATTTGGGATACCCATCTTATCGTGAGACCTAAACATCTTCAACAACACATCTTCCATTTGCATTCATTATCATCTCTCAACACACAACCCCTTATACCTTGTTTTAGGAGTTATTTTCCCGAATTGGCCAAGGCGTTAAGTTTATCATTATCCTACATAATCAATCCTTGTCTTCAACCTAATCAATCCACTTCTATCTTGAGGTGGATTTGTGTTGTAAGACAACGTCATTGGCCCAAATCAATCCCCTTCCATCTCCAGGCAGATTCGTTGTCGTGATCTTTGATTTAGTTAGCTCAAATCAATCAACCAACGTCATAAGTCACTTAGGGTGATTTCCAAATCAAGTTTTAGGATCCCCTCGAATAAAATCCAATCGTCATCCAAATCATCAAGTTGATACATCATAATTTGATCCAATCAAATCCAATCCTCATCCAAATCATCAAATTGATACATCATCATTTGATCCAATCAAATCCAATCCTCATCCAAATCATCAAATTGATACATCATCATTTGATCCAATCAAATCCAATCATCATCCAAATAATCCAATTGATACATCATCAATTGATCCAATCAAATCCAATCGTCATCCAAATAATCAAATTGATACATCATCATTTGATCCAATCAAATCCAATCCTCATCCAAATCATCAAGTTGATACATCATCATTTGATCCAATCAAATCCAATCCTCATCCAAATCATCAAGTTGATACATCATCATTTGATCCAATCAAATCCAATCCTCATCCAAATCATCAAATTGATACATCATCATTTGATCCAATCAAATCCAATCCTCATCCAAATCATCAAATTGATACATCATCATCAAATCCAATCATCATCCAAATCATCCAATTGATACATCATCAATTGATCCCTCATCCAATCTAAATCAATCAATCCAAATCATTACCTAGATCATCCCTTAGAGATTGCATCTTGAAATCACCTAGTTGTTTTGCACGTTCATGCCCATTCAAACCCATTCAAAAACAAAAAAGAAAATGGCAGAACAACAAACTCAAGTTTCCCAACCAAATATCCCTCAAGATCCTAATAAAATTCCACACGATCCTCATAACGGTGTCTCATCTCAATCAAATGCTGAAATCCAAAATATCACACCACCTAGTGACGAAAACATGGTCAATCAACCCGAAGTCACCGTCGACGAATATCTCAGTAATCCTGCCAATTTCCAAATGACAGATCATCTCCTAAATGAACATGGGGATAAGATCTTCACCACCTTACTCCTAAAGGGAGTCAAACCACCATCCGGTTTCAATACATCACAATATGCCCTTCTCCCATTTGTTGACCCACAAACCTCACAAAATGTTCCAAAAAATTCCTACGTTCCTGAAGGCGCACCCACTAAAAATTGGTATCACCTTGAACTTGGAAATGCTATCATCCATCAATTCCAAAAATATCCTCATCTTCCAACCACAACATCTACTATTCCACCACCCGATCATATGGAGATATGGCATGCCATCATACATCCCATCTGCTCCACCGCTTCCTCCCCCATATTCTAATATTGGGGGCACACCTCCACTTACCAATGTGCTACCTCCTGCATTTCTACAACCTCCAAATAATCCACACCAATCCACCACACTACTAGCACCACCACAACATGTCGCTACTCTTATAGCTTCATCTCAACACTTGCATCCACAACATACACAACACGCTTCTGTTCTCACACAACTATCACACCAAGTGGTGCAACATACATCTCAACAACAACAACACACCCCATCTCACCCATCTCACCCAGCTCACCCATATCAACAACAACAACAACACATCCCATCTCACCCATCTCAACAACAACAACATATCTTATCTCACCCATCTCATCAACAACAACAATGACCTCCACAACAACATGTGCACATCCCTACACAAACACACCATAACCCGCTTACTAAGTATCTCTATCATCCCTCTAGCACATACACTATTCCATCTCATACAAATCCTCATCAGAATGCGCAAAACCAAACACATACCCAACCGCCACCTTACATCAATCTTTCACAATCTCAACACAATCCCCACCAAAAAACATCAAATCCATACCCATATGCCACGCAACAACCCACCATTGCACAACAATACCAATCCTATCTGCCCTACTTGCAACAACAACAAACTCACCAACAGAGGGCACCTTACGCTTCTTATTACCAACAACCATCATCACATCCACAAAGAGGCCTTACCTCTATGCATTACCAAAATGTTATGCAGAAACAATACCCCTCTCTTGTTTCCTACTATCAACAACAAGTGGCTCCCATTCAACACAACCAATCATCCAACTATCAATCCTCTTACAATCAACCAACACATTCATATCTGACTCAACCCATTTATGATCCAACAATGGTAGGGCCATCCTCATCATACCCACAACATTATCCATACACTCAATCCACTTTGACTCCCATGAATCCCATCAATAAGGACTTGGAAGAAGTAAAAGAAGCATTAAAGGACTTACAAGTTGGAGCGGGTAAACAATCATTCAAGTTTGAGGACATATGTCCTTATCAGTTTGATCCCTCCATCTCCTTGATTCCTTTTCCCAAACATTTTGAGATACCCAAATTCGATAAATACAAAGGAACCAAAGATCCTAGAGCTCATCTTCAAGAATTTTATGCTCATTTCCAAGAGGTCATGCATAATGATAATTATCTTATCCAACTTTTCCCTAAAATTCTACAAGGGGTTGCCCTCAACTGGTTTATGGGTCTGGAAAAGGGATCTATCAAAACCTTCACACAATTATCTGAATAGTTTGTCTCTCACTTCTCTGTTAATCTAGAGAAAGATATTGACACACTTGATCTCCTTAAGAAAAACAACGTGATGGGGAAACCTTTGCAAGCTACTTGCAAAGATGGTGTGCCTTGGCTAGTAGGATGAAATCCCCACCAATAGAAAAAGACATGGTCACGCTGTTTATCGAAAACTCCCACCTGGATATGGCTCATAATTTCCAACTCCATTGCATCACCACCTTTGCGGGACTTGTGGAGAAAGGCCCCATATTAGAACGAGCCCTTGTTGCATAAGGACAAGTTAAACATTTCAATTCTGATAGAGAGAAATCCTTTGGGGATAAACCTTGTTATTGGAATAGAAAAAAAAATGTTGTCAATGATGGTGTGACTGACACCAAACATGTTCAAGTGGCCACCACCATGCAAAGATATCCTCTCCAACAACAACCATCAGTTCAGAACGCCATATCCATCCCCCAAGGGGTACCATGACAACAAGCCAGCCAAAATAATTAAGGGGGAAACAAATGACAGTTCAGTCAGTTGGGAGAACCCCTTAGCATGGTGTTTAATAAGCTTCTTCAAGCTAATTACCCCATCACATATCCTGTCACCAAACCTCTCGATACGTCTAAACCCAAGCCTGCTTGGTTTAAAGACAATGAATACTGTGAATTTCACAAAATTAAGGGACATACCTTAGATAAATGTCAAGGCCTAAAAACCTACATTCAAGGTCTCATCAATCGAGGTGAAATCCATGTAGATGTTAATGCAGCATCTTTGTCCAATGCTCAATTATAAATATATCAAAACACCTTTCCTAACCATAATCAAGGTCCTAGTACGTCCAACTCAAATCCTGGACCTAGCAATAATAACAAGCAAGGTAACAGTACCAATAACATTAGCTACAAAAGTGTACCATATAATTATCAAGGTGTGGTTTTATATGTAGAACAAGTGGAGCCACGTGTATCCATGATACATGTTGAAGGAAAAGATCCACAATGTGTTGTTACCACTTAGCGGACTCGCATCACAGTCCCATCAGCACCTCCATCTACCCAATGACCATCCACCGATTCCCAATATAAAATCCTAGACCATCTAGGTAAGACTACAACCCAAATATCCATTTTGGATCTGCTTAAGTCATCTCCCGTACATCAAGATATCTTAGCTAAGGCTTTGTAAAGCACACAAGTGCCTGATAATATTGACCCTACCCAATTTCAAGCATTGGTAGGTAGTCTCTCATTGACCTATTAGTTAGCCTTTAGCCAAAAGGACATGCCTTATCTTGATTCAAGCTACAATGGTCCCCTCCATCTCGAGGTCGGTGTCAATTTCCAAAAAGTAAAAAGGGTACTGGTAGATAATGGTTCAGCCCAAAATCTTTGTACATTAAATTCATACAACAGGTTGGATACACCCAAGCTGATCTGAGAAATCAAGTGATCACCATCAAGGCCTATGATAATGCAGAGCAAGATTATGAAGGGATTATTTGCCTCCCTATTCAAGTGGGCCCCATTGTACAATACACTATCCGTCATGTTCTGGACCTTGAAATCCCATACAACATCCTTCTTATCCATCCATGGATTCATTCTATGCAAGCCGTCCCATCCTCCTATCACCAATGCCTAAAGTTCCCATTTCAAGGAATGGAAGTCACCATACAAGTCGACTCTCAGCCTTTTGAATATTGTCATGCCTTGGAAGCTTCTTTTCCACATTCACATTATTGCCCAGGAGTCGAAATGGGGGCATCCCCAACATCCAATCCTGTCCCATCCACCAATACACTAAACACTTCATCCCCACCATCATCGACACCTGCTTCCACTGTCACCAAAGTCCAGCTCATAGATAAGGGATGTGGCAAATATGAAATGCATACCACACTCAATGTGGCAACCATGCCACCTTCGCCCCGCACATATGGACAACCAATTATGTCGCTGCCAAGAGTAGAAGAAAAGACACTTACACTCACTTCCAAGAACATGGGGTCAACAAAATTCAATGATTTGGGATCCCTCCAGGATCAAATGGAAGAAGATATCAGTCAATGGGTTTATCGGGAGGAACCTAAGCCACCACGTCCACTTATTAAATACTTCCAAGAAGTTTATCCACGTGCATCCAAGTTGATTGAAAAGTGTCATTACCAAGGCGGAGGCCTTGGTACAAAAGAACAAGGAAAACGTCTACCCATTGAAGCAACTACCATCTGACCAAAGAATTTGGGCTTGAGTTATGATACTAAATAGAAGGGTCCTACAATATCCACTAGCACTCTAATAATGTTAGTGTTGATAATGGTTCCCTCGAAGACATACCAGAGGAAGAGTCCATCATGAATGCATACGATGATTTGAATCACATTGACCTCCCCGCCATGTTTGAATGCTTATCTGTTTGTACCATAACTTTATCCCTTAAACATCCCGAGCTTATTGATCATGACCTACAAGATAGTGCACCTATCAACAAATTTCCCTAAGAGGATACCTATGTACATCTAATGGGATTGGGGGAAGATGAACGCCTTAATCGCAAAAACAAAAAGAAACAAAAGAAAAATGGGTCAAGTGAAAACCTCACCGAAGAGCTTTTTGACTACGAAAAAGTAAAAAAAAAAGGATGTATCTGACAATGAAAATCTTAATACGACACTGGAAGATGGGGTCGTTCATCTTCCCCTTGTAGGAACACAAATATCTGAGCAATCTTCAATCCTCATTGAAGAAACACAAGAGGTGAATTTGGGGACAGAAGAAACTCTAAGGATCACCTATGTGGCCAAATATTTATCCAAAGAAGAATATACCACCATTGTCCGAATTCTCCATGAAGGGGTTATCAACTTTGCATGGGCTTAATCTGATATGCCTAGCCTGGATCCTAATATTGTTGTACACCATTTGGATGTCCATCTAGAGGCCAAACCTATCAAGCAGAAGCTCTGAAAGATGCATCCGTAGGTGGCATTATTGGTTAAGAAAGAATTGGAAAAGTTACTGGATGCTAGTTTTATCAGACCCATTGATTACTCTGATTGGATGTCCAATATAGTACCTATTGCTAAACCCAATGGAGACATCAAAATTTGTATGGATTTATGAGATCTTAACAAAGCTTTCCCAAAAGATGACTTCCCCTTGCCTAACATTGACATGTTGGTCGACATCACTGTAGGACATGAGATGCTATCCCTCATGGATGGCTTCTATGGCTATAATTAGATCCGGATTGCCTCTGAAGATCAACACAAAACCACTTTTACAACACCTTGGGGTACTTTCTGTTACAATGTCATGCCCTTTGGTCTCAAAAATGCAGGGGCAACATATCAACGGGCAATAACGGTTATATTCCATGACCTCATCCACATCATCATGGAAGATTATGTTGATGACCTATTGGTGAAATCTTGAACCAGAGAAGAGCACCCTACCATTCGAAAACGGATCTTTGAGCATTTTGAATAGTACAAGCTTTGATTGAATCCAAAAAAGTGCGTGTTCGGTGTCACATCAGGGAAACTGTTGGGATTCATAGTGTCCCATAGAGGCATCGAGGTTGATCTGACTAAGGTGAAAGCTATCATGGATATGCCTCCACCGAGAAACCTAAAACAATTAAGGAGCCTCCAAGGGAAACTACAATCCATCCGCCAGTTTATAGCCCAACTTGTGGATAAATGTCAGTCATTCACCCACCTTCTCAAGAAAGACACCAGCTTCAAGTGGAATCAATAGTGTCAGTTAGGTTTTGATATGCTCAAAGGATACTTGGCCCACCCACCGATCTTGATGCCACCTATCCCTAGAAAACCCCTCTTGTTGTACATATCTGCTACATCGGTTGCATTGGGGGAATTATTGGCGCAACATGATGAATCTTCAAATGAATGGGCAATTTATTACATTAGTGGCACACTGGCCAGGTATGAACTCAATTATTCACCAATGGAAAAGGAATGTCTCACTGTGGTCTTCAACACACAAAAGCTACACCATTATATGCTCAACCATCCTATAAAATTGATATCCAAAGTCGACCCCCTCAAGTACTTGCTATCCAAGACAACCCTCACTGGTCAAATGGCTAAATGGATCATGCTCCTCAGTGAGTTTGATATAGAATATGTGGATAGAAAGGCCATTAAAGGAAATGTAATAGCTGATTAGTTGGAAGATGCCCCGTTAGTGGATGCTTATCCCATAGAAACTAAATTTCCAGATGAAGGAGTATTTACAATCTCAGAAGCCACCACCTAGACACTGTACTTTGATGGATCACGCACTCATAATGGATTGGGGGCAGGAATCTTGCTTATCACCCCCAAGGTGACTACATACCAAAATCATTTAGACTGGCTTTTCCCTGCACCAACAAAATCTTTGAATATGAAGCCCTTTTCACAGGCCTCATAATTGCAGTCCAATGGCACATCACTCATCTGCAAGTTTTTGGTGACTCCCAGTTAGTCATAAAACAGGTCAATGATGAGTTTCTAACAAAAGATGAAAATTTGTTACCTTACAAGCGAATGGTGGATCACTTCAAGAAATATTTCATTGCCATCCAATTTGAACAGATCCCTAGACTCCAGAATAAGGAAGTAGATGCTATGGCTACCATTGGTTCTCTCCTCGACATGCCAAAAAATTGCACAAATTGTCAGTTCCTGGTCGAGCAACTCCTAATCCCAGTGTACAATATCCCTAAGAGTGACATGGTGTGTGCTATTATCGGTCCTAAATCCCCTTGGTACCATGAAATTTACACCTACATTCATAACAACACCCTCCCGCCTGACCTCACGAGAAACCAACGTAAATCATTTATCCAACGCATGACCCACTACACCATTATCGATGATACACTTTATCGACGTGGGTATGATGGAACTCTCCTACATTGTTTAGGCAAAACTGAAGCCCGCACAACATTAATAGAAGTGCATAGCAATATTTGTGGGGCCTATTCTAATGGTATGGCCCTAACCAAATGGATTCTTAGAGCAGGATATTACTGGACCACAATGGAATAGGATGCTTGTGAGTATGTCAAAAAGTGTCTTCCTTGTCAACAACATGCAGATCTTATTCATGCTCCAGCACAAGAGCTCCAACCTATCACAACACCTTGGCCGTTTTCACAATGGGGTTTCGACTTGATTGGCAAGATCTACCCTCCATCTTCTGATGGTCACACCTTTATCATCACAACCACTGAATACTTACCAAGTGGGTGGAATCCATTCCACTCACTCAAATCATTGGTGTTCAGATCTCTAAGTTTATCCTCTATCATATCCTCTGCAGGTATGGTATCCCCTCCGCCATCATCACCGAAAATGGAAAACCATTCAAAATAAAGTGTATGAAACTCCTTTATGACACGTATCATATCCAACATCATTGGTCCACTCCTTATTACCCCCAAGGTAATGGATAGGTAGAAGCAACAAACAAAACATTGATCAAAATCATTAAGAAGATGGTCAATAGCACTGGCTGCGATTGACACCTCCATATCCATCCTACTCTTTGGGCCTACTGTACATCCATCCGCACCCCTACTGGAGCTACTCCATATTCTCTTGTCTATGGCATTAAAGCCATCTTGCCAATCGAAGTTGAAATCCATTCACTCCGCATCTCCCTCAAGAATCTCATCACTGACGAAGAAACCCGAGTGGCATGCTTGGCACAATTGGAATTGTTGGATGAAAAATGGGTCAAGGATTATAACCATCTACAAGCTTATCAACACTGACTCAAAAGGAGCTACAATAAGAAATTCCGCCCTCACCAATTCAATGTTGGTGATTCGGTCCTAAAAGAGAATTAGCGGAATCAACAAGATTGAGAGAAAAAGGGTAAGTTTAAGGCAAACCGGTTGGGCCCTTATGTCATCACCACGAAGTATGGTTCTAGCACCTATAGGCTCTCCATCCCTGAAGGCGAGCCCTTGGAGGAACCCATCAACATCATGCACCTGAAGAAGTTCTACACTTAGGTCAGCTGGGGTATCCTTCCTGGTAAAAGTCAAAAATACAAAAAAATCAAAAAAATCCAAAAATAGTAAAGAGAAATAATTCATCCTATGGTGAAAACCACCCCTGCGTGATGCCTTGGATACGTACGATTGGTGAAAACTTGGCAATAGGTACCTCTCATATAGGGCTTAATCATTATCTACCTCGCATCCTAGCTACTTTATGGCTTATTCGCCGATTCCTCAATCCCCATATCCTCCCATCCACTTGCATCACCTCGTCGCTTGGTATATTCTAGTTGAGCATTGGATGACCATCATTCACTATCTGAAATCCTGAGCTTATTATCCTAATTTGAGCTTGTGACACCTCATTTTTGTGTTTGTCTTCATCTAGGCTCACTCTTCATAATCGTCTCCATCTAGGTCTCATTGTGAACTACGTTGCCCCTGCGCTTGCACGTAGGCAAGGTTGATCTCTTGATCTGCCCCTAGGGCTTCTCCTTGTCTTCTTTTGTGGTTAGTCTATTTGACCATTGTCCTCCATCATCTGTCATCATCACCCTCTTTCAACTTTTATCATTGTCTCCTCTTGAACTACGATGCCTCTGCGCTTGCACGTAGGTAAGGCTAATCTTTGGATTGGTCCCCGAGGCATGTTATCTTTCATCATTTGTCCTCATGGTCCACTTTCCAATCTTGTCCATCCTCGATCTTTTGTCATGTTTGAACTAATTTTCCCTTGCGCTTGCACGTAGGCAAGGTTGATCTTTTGATTTTCCCCTAGGGCTTGTGTTTGTCTTGGTCATCCATCAGTTTCCATCAGTCCACTTTCCGCTCTTTTATCGTGGTCTTTTCCTGAACTACGAGGGCATTGTGCTTTCACGTAGGCAAGGTTGATATTTTTACCAACCCTTGAGCCCCTAGGTCTTTAGGTTGTGTCTCATCCTCTTGCTGTCTTGTTTTCAAGTATGTCCCTATCATCGCTGATTCTTCACAAACAAGATCTCCTCGTATCAAGAAATCTGCCCAATGACAATCATCCTGCGTCATCTAGGTCACTTTAGCTTAGTATCCATCATTGGTGTTAAAAAGACGCATCCTTCCTAATAGACCACATCAACCCCCTTCATCCTTGGGATCTTATGGCAAAGGATGCTTGTACATGATTACGATATTTTGGTACTTTTGGACTTTGTTAATCATTTGAGCTCCCTATAATCACTCGCCAAGATCACCATGATCCTTCATATTGTGGTGTGTTTTGCCTAGTTAACATAGGGACATCTCTTGACTATTGTTGCTATCTGTTGGGATGCCCCATGTGGTACCCACCATGATTCCTTTTGGATCCTGCATTATGTGGGGGCATCCCTTTTTTCTTGTGGTTATTCCAATACCTGGCCCGACCAAAGTCATCACGACTTTGGGGTATTGGGATATTCTTCTTGTTTTTCATGTTTTTTTTATGCATTACACATTAATCCGTCTTGGTTTACATACCCTAATGCATGTCTTATGCTATAGCAAAAATCAATTCTCTAAAGGATGGAAAATTGCATTCATGTTGAATTTCATCTCATTGCATATTCCCCCTTCATCCTATTTTGCTCCTACATCTATGACTCGTGATTTTGGTTGTGCAAACTCGCATTCCCTTTTACTAACTTTTCTTCTTGGGATCCTTATGATCTTTGACAGGTACTACACTCCACACACCCTACGCATATCACCTAACCATTGATACTTATGTCTGCAATCATTAAGTTCATTAATCCATTTACATCCATCCATTTATCCATATTGCATCAATCATTAAGTTCATTTATCCATTTACATCCATTCATTTATCCATATTGCATCAATCATTAAGTTCATTTATCCATTTACATCCATTCATATATCCATATTGCATCCATTCATTAAGGTCATTTCTCCATTTACATTAAGTTCATTTATCCATTTACATCCATTCATTTATCCATATTGCATCAATCATTAAGTTCATTTATCCATTTACATCCATTCATATATCCATATTGCATCCATTCATTAAGGTCATTTCTCCATTTACATTAAGTTCATTTATCCATTTACATCCATTCATTTATCCATATTGCATCAATCATTAAGTTCATTTATCCATTTACATCCATTCATATATCCATATTGCATCCATTCATTAAGGTCATTTATCCATTTACATCCATTCATTATGATCATTCCTCCATACATTTCCATATCCACCTATGCATCATTAATAGGCCCATATTACTTACGTCATTAATACAATTGCATTACCATTCATAAATCATTAACATTATCCATAATCACACATGCATAAGTAAAAAATTCACATCATAACACAACATCCATATCAACACAAAAACATCATATACATATGCATAACATACATCAGCTATCATAGGAACATCAATAAAACACCATATGCATACCATACATCACCAAAATGTGTGGCATAATATCAATGGGGACCATCACATATCATCATCACAATAATACAATGTCCATATCCAAAATATAGTCACCACATAATCACCTCCATATCATGCTCAAAATAAGGTGCATCATCTAAAAATATGCACTACACCACCATCTGGTACCTGTCAAAAGCACCTATATCCTACCACTTGTCCTCTACCTATCATGAACTCCCCACACCTAACCTTTGAGGAGACTTAGGTACTGGTCCCCTGTGTGTCGGAGTCCCTTGAGACTTATGCCCTGGGGTCCCAAACCGAGAGGGAGTCATCTAGAAATCACTGTACCCCCTGGTCCGTGTCCCTAAAGACTAGGATGGTGCCGACATCTGTGTTATTTTCCTAACATGCTGCGCTATACGCTGCACCGGATCTGGCATTGCCTACTCATACGTACCCCTCCAGTATGCCACCTCATGCATATACTCGTCTCTCTACCCAGCCTGGAACCGAGCAAAATTCCACTCATGCCTGTACCTATCCTGCTCTCTGCTCATGGCCCATCACTCCTGCTCCCATGTCTCCCGTGCCACTGTCAGTAGTTATATCTGCTCTGCGGACCTCTCCCTCTTTGTCTGCATAGTCTCTAGCACTGTCCCATCACCCTGCTCTCGATGTGCCTGCCTCTGTGCTATATCCCTCTCGACATTCTCTGCCCAGCCCACTGCTGAGTCTCTCTGGAACTGTAGGATCTAGACCTATCTCAGTAAACTGTCCCTCTCCCCCTGTAGTGCCTGCATCTATACCTGTACACTGTCCCTCTCCCCTTATAGTGCCTGCACATGTCCCTGTGCACTCTCTCTCTCTCGCTGCACTGTCTCTAATCTAACTTCTACGACCTCGAGTCTCACCCTCATCTCCTCTACAAATGCCTCTGTCATGGATACCCTCTCCTGTAGTGCTGTCCTCTCCTCCAAAAATTATGCCACCTAAAGTCTCAGTGTCTCCATCTCTCCTCCTCCTAATGACTCTGGCTAACCTCACATCTGAGAAACTATCATGGCTGCCTCTAGCCTATCTCAGTCCCATGTCACCCAAGCTAGCTCCACCCATACTCTCTCCATCCCTACTCATGTCTCATCCCTCTCTCTCTCAACCACTTGTATATCTGTCGTCAGCTGGCCCACAACCCATTCAAAAAATATTATCTTTGTCTCCTTCACCCTTTGCACCTCTGCCTCCGCCCTCCTCAACTCCTCCTCTAACACTCATATCCTTGCTTAGGCCCCTCTTAGTAACATCACCGGATCATCCACTATAGCTACTGGTACTATGGCTAAAGGCTCCACCACCTATACATCCAAGTCCATCGCCTCCCCCTCTCTCTCCTCCTACATCAGCTCTGCTCGGCTCATCAACCGAATCCTCTGTGGTTGTCTTCTCCTCCCCACCCTCATAAGTCTCCTTGGCTCCTGCTCAACTGGCTAGACTCTCCTCTGTTGACTACTCTCAGGCCTCTCCCCAGGACGTCCTCTGACATCTGTCGCCCTCTCTAATCCCTCTTGAGGATCTTAGACCCTCGCATCCTCCTGTGGCTCTCTAACCCTCGCCTCCTTCTGTAGCTCTAGGGATCTCACCTACACTCACCTCCACCATACTTTACCGCCAATCCCTATCTGTGCCTTCCTCCTCTCCACCACCCAGAGCATCTCCACCTCTGAATCGCTCCCCAATCTCACCACCTCTATCTCCTCCCCCCCATAAGCTCCTCTTGCCTCTCTCTCCCCTCCCTCATCACCTATCCCTCCTGCCTCCATCTCCTCTACCACAACTCTCCTCGCCCTCCTCGCCCTCCTTGGCTGTCGACTTCTCCTGACTCTACCCCTCCTCGTCGACTGATCTCCAACGACACCCTCCTCCACACCACCACTCTCATGTCCCTCCTCCTCATGTCCACCTTGCTCTAGCTCCTCTTCCATCCCCCCTCCTACTCATCCTCTAGCCCCCCCTCTGTGGTTCCCACAATAGGCACCTCCGGTGTAACCCTCTCCCATTGGTGGTTGTGAAACCAACGATCATACCGATATGTCACTCTAGCATCCTTTGGACCCTCCCACCTCCCTGGATAGGAAACCCCACCTACCATCACCCATGTCTCCCTCATACCTCTCTTGACCGCCCCAAGGGTACCTCTCTGGTAAGCCAACGAAACATAGTCAACGCTCTTGGAATGTCTTGCATGAGTCCAAACTGTCGCACCACTTTGTCTAGACAATGCATCTCCACTATGTGCCTCGAGCTTCCAATAAAGAAACATCTGCATCTCAAGAATCCTTGATGTCTCTCCTCCTCAGTCCTCCATCCTATAAACTGTCGATACATGTATGGCCGCCATACAATGTACTCCTCCTGTAACTCATCAAACACTCTCCTCCATTGATCCACCTCTCCCTGCATCTCATACCATAAGATGTAGCCCCTGGCTACCCCAAACTACCAAGCCACTAACTCTCTATCATCCAAGTCTCCTCTCCTGATCACTATGGGTCTCATCACCGCAATGTGCTTCCACCCCCACATTTGCAATAGCATCCTGTGCATCATGCTCTGCATCCCCCAATAACAAATCACGTGCATGTCTTGGTATAAATGGGCCAATACACATGAGCCCCAGTAAAATTGCCCCTCCCGCCACTCGATAATATGTCGAATCACCTCCATATACCGTAGGCTACAGAATCACCTACTCCGGTCCGACAATAGAATCCCGCTGATCAGGCAACATAGAAAAAGTGGTAATGCCAGCACCCCCAAGGATAGGCATCTGGCTACATCTAACATCCCCCTTTGTATCGTCAAGTCATCTTGCCCAAATAGCACCAGAATGGTCTCATCTAACTGTGCTCCTCTTGACACCTCCTCACTCACTAACTGACCCGCTATCGGTAACCTCAGGATCCGCCACACATCCTCCAATGTCACTATCATCTCTCCTATTGGCAAATGAAACGTCGACGTAGCCGAACTCCATCTCTTTATCAGGGCTGTCAAAATCGCCCGATGTGCCCTCATCTCAGGAAACTGCACTAAGTGCAGTAACCCCGCTCACTCCAAAGCTGTGTGATTTGCTCCGGTCATCGCCTCAATTGTTGCCGCTAGTGCCTCTGGCCTCCGCTCATGAGCCCGTAATCTACCAAAATCTTGCAAAAATTTCATCCCCTTTATCAAAAATTTTCGTCTTCAATCCTCTTCCTACCACGCCTTTCTTTTTTTTCTCTCTCTATTTTTCTTTCTTTTTTCCCCTCCCTCTTTCCTCCTGGTTGGGGCAGACCCGCCCTCGACCTGTCAGGGTGGATCCACCCCCGCAGCGGGGCAACCCCGCTGGCCTAGGCGGCACCTGCCTATGCCACCCCTGAGGTGGCCCCACTAGGGTGGCGCTGCCGCTGGATGCGGTGACGCCTGTCCGCCCTTGCAGCAGGGTGGACCTACCCCCGATTGGGGCAGACTCACCCCGCCATGGGGCTTACTCACCCCAGCAGTGGGGCAAACCCGCCCTAGGCCTGGGGCGGATCTGCCCATTAGGGGGCATATATGCCCCCTGATGACATAATTTCTTTTTCCCCCAAAACTTTAATTTTTTTTCAAATTTTAATTTTTTTGTTCTTACCCATGTTTTACATTTTTAATCAAACATCTAAAAATACATTAAAATTTCAAAAATAATGCATCAGGGGTTTTGCTGCCTACTTGGCAGGGCCCATCCTGCTGTCTGTAGGACTGTCGAACCTCGTCTATCTAGTGGATGATCTCGGTGTCATTATCTCCTGACATCTTCACTCCTCATCTACTTGCTCTCTCTCCTCTTCTCTCAACTGCTACAGTACAAATGAGGTGAGTTAATTTTAAAAATTACCTTATATTCACTTTTAAAAGGTATATTTACCTTTTATTTACCTTTTTATTCCTCCAATTAATCCCTTCACTTCCTGGGGCCGCCATTTGCACCCCGTTTGTCCGATTAACTTCATTCAAAAGATAAACTTGCCTAATTTTTTGCCCTCTTTCCATCCATACCATCCATTTCTTCTTATCGAGATGTTTCCCAAGACCCTTCTTTTTCCCCCGTCACCCTCTCGAGGGGGCATACCCTTCACATTTACCAATTTTCCCTGTCATAGTCAATCCCTTCCAAGATTGGGGCATCCTCATCCATTACTCTGCTAATTCGGACAACTTAGGTCCTCCTCCCCATGCCGGGGCATCATCTTCTGGTTACTTGCTTTATAGAGTCATCTGCACTTTCTTTTTTTCGAAACATGGTTATTCTAACGATACTTCGAAGAGGGGAAAAATGTAGACATCCAAATTTGATCACTTCCATATGATCAAAATCATCTACTCTATTCATCTATTTCATTAATAGTGATTAAATAATTTATTTAATCATTATTTCATTTTCTGCCTAAGGTTCCTAAAGTATGTAATTAAATAAATTAAAAACTTTACCCTATCGCTTTTCTTCTCTAAATTAAATAAATATGATAAATTATTTAATTTAGTCTTTTAACCCATTTGGATTAAAATCAATTTTTAATTCCCCTTTTTCTCTCTCCTTGTCACATTCTCCATAACCCTCTTTTAATCCAGATTAAATTAATTAATTTGTGATTAGGATGTGCACCACTTAATCTTGATTAAGTGTCACATCCTCCATAATCTCCCACTTTCCTCTAATCCCTCATTAATTATCCTATTTTTGTGTTTGCACAACCTTAATCAGAATCATTAGCCATATTTAGCTTACCTTTTTTGGTCAACCTTCCCACTTACCATTTTTAGCCTAGACTCTCTTCCCCATGTAAATTTTTAATTCACATTTATTTGACCAACGTTCCTCTCTTTCCCATGTGAATTTTTAATTCATTTTTATCTTTCCAAGGTCTTCCTCATCCCCCATGCAAGATTCTAGAAGGCTTGACTTGTCACTTTACATGTGCCAAGGACTTCTAGAACCTTGAAATTGTCATATCGCCCACATGTGACAAATTTATAGCTTTTTGGAGACCTTCTTTTACCCAATAAACTCTCCAATGAATGTAAATTTTATATTTATTCTTCCAACCACTTTCCCTTTTCCCATGGAGATTTTTCAGGAATTCTAAAATCCCTCAAAAGTCTCTTTCATCCTCATTTGGGGACAAGAAGTTCTTTTTTGAGTAAATCTTCTCATCCCCCAAGGTACCTCAAAGGTACTTGTCCTTCATCCACCTCATGTAATTCTCTTCCACCGAATTTCCACATCACTCCACCCTAAGACATCTCACATTCCACATGTCAAGATGTGAGGGCTTGTGAGTCCTCAACTCACCATAGCCCTTCATCTTGATCTTGTTTGATCAATCTCAACCGTTGAATTCTTTGGAGAATTCCAATTACCCTATAAATACCCCCTCATTTCTCCCATTTTAGGGATCAAGTCTTTTGATACCAAACTCTTGTCAAATTTCCATTTGAACTCTCATCTCATAATCATCACATCCTCATCCACTTTGCATATCATTTTGCATATTCAACATAGCTTGTCATCAAATGAGCACACAACTCTTCAAAATCAAGGGCCAAACAAGGAAAAAACAGCATAGAAGGTATAACAAACAACAATCAATTTGTTTATCTTGCTTTCATGTTATCCATTTTCTTAGGCTAATCATTGAGGTGCCCTTTTATCTTGTTGTTTCCTCTTGTTGCATTATTAGTTTTTATCTAGCATCTCACATTAGGACTTGACATTTTATTAGGATCACAAATAGATATTTATTTTAGGATCTCCTCTCTTGAAAGCCTTCAATATTTTTTCAAATCTCAAGTCTTCAGGATCCAACTCCTCCTCAGACCGTTGAGAACTTTCCTCTTCCTTTTTCTCTTCTTCTTCTTGGTCACTCATATCACCTATGACCACACCTCTTTTCTAACTTGTCTCAACTAAAAAAATCCTAGATAGAAGGGTCTCTTTCAACTCTTTTAAATCCCTTATCTCTTTTGCATGCCTCTCTTTCAATTCACTCACCTCTCTGACAACTATCTTTCCCTTAAGAGGCATCTTTGTTTTATTTCACTTCAATTCTCTCTCTTTTTTTCCCCTCATCCCCTATGCTTTGATACTAATTTTATGCAAATCAGGGGTATTTAGGATCAAATTCAACTAGTCAATACCTTTCAAGAGCCTTTTCACATCAATCAAGGTGGTTCCCTTCACAAATTAGCTTCATTCCTAGTAGTACTCCAACAAGGCCTATTTTGGCATAATTCTTGGAGAAAAATTGGGAATAAAAATTTAAACACATATTCAAATACTCTTTTGGCTCATTTAAAACATATCTCCAAATGGGTTAGGGTTTCTTTGTAAAAACTTGGTCAAAAATTGATTGTCTCGGTTTGAACTAGGCCTAATTTGGTGACTAGGCTTTTTTGGCACTAGGGCTTGACCTCAATTTTTTTTTGCAGAGCTTCCTTAACCTTTACTTGGATCTAATAGGGTATTAAAACATCTACTAACATGCTCCAATTACCAAGAAACACACCCTTGACTCTTTCAATTCTTTACACCACCTTTTCATGGGTTCTTAGGTCTAATACATGATGATATCAGACCTTCAAGTTGTTCCTGCATGTGCCACATTGCAACCCAACCTATGCACACTTGAGATATCAAAGAACACATCAAGACCTGCCATTATATTGATTTTTATAATTTTTCATCGATGGAATGGGGAGAAAATTATTTTATTGTGCTCACTGTTACCCTAAACTAGGGTTTTAGGGTAGTTTGGAAAGAATATGCAATAAATTCCTAAATACTTAATGAAATTAAGTGAAAAAAATTGTAGAAGAAACTAGATTCATAAAAATATCATATCTAATTGGTTTCAAGCAACAATGAGTTTGCACATCATCGTACTAAGCAAAATAACAGTAAAGAATACATTGGAATTACTGAAATTGAGATGCTTGATTGCTTCAAACTTCAAAAATCAATCAACCACCTTAAAGATCAATGGAACTAGGCTTATTAAACCTTTTTCCACTTGTGCCATCAATTACCAACCTTTAGAATTCCCATTCCAATGTTACATTTTCATTTTACGAAAAGAAGACCAACAGTTGCATGTCACATTTAACAACTTGACAAGATTTTGCATGTTCTTGCATTTTGACACCAACCAACAACTAAAACCTCTAATTGGATCCCAAAAGATATAAAAAGGTCTTCCTAGACCTTATTACATGAAATCATCACAAGAAAACCAAAAATGACAACTTGCACTCCTAACAAACCTACTGAACCTAAGGTGCTCCTACACCATTATGGCCCCAAATATAACATGGTGTTATAATTGTATCGGTAAAATTGGTCCTCATACAAGGTGTAATTTTAGTGGTATTGGTGAATATGTCAATTAATTAAGATTTACCTTCAAAATTCTAGGTAATTTGCCATTAAAAATTCATAGTTTAATATTGTCAAAAAATTACATCCATTGGATTAATAAATCATAAATTCATGGTGATTTGGGCCCTTGAACATTTCATTATATTCTCTAAAATTGATTTACTGATACCAACTATTTTCCAATAAAAGAATAACTGATCCAACATCTCTCCTTCTAAACTCCTCTTTAAGTAGTATCATTGTACTACATTTTGTAAGTTCAAACCAAATGTTCACTGCTACTATCAATATTGAATATTCTTTAAAGTGTCATAATTGTAATTTTTTCTAAAATGATTAATCCACATTCTTTCAATTAATTTTATATTAAATACATAAATACACTTATATTAATATATTTTTGGTTGATACAATTGAATTAATTGATCACAATCTTCCTTTGTTATTCTTGATTCATATGAAAAATGTATTATCCATTTGAAAATATATATGAACGAGCTTTACCTTCTTTTACCTCCCACTTATTGATGAAGTGTACATCTTTGGTAGATTTTGTCTTAGTCATTTCCAGTAAGTTTAGGAAGTCCTTGTTAAAAAAAAGAAAATTATTTTGAGCTTCTAAAGATTAAATCCAACACCACCAAATCATTCCACAAGCCTCTAAGGATTTGTTACAATAAATGTGAACATTTCTCCACATTTTAATTTTAAATTTTTAGAAGAGCACTAATTTTAGATGAGCTCATCTTTGATACCATATAAAAATTATACACAGTGGCCAATTTTTTTTTTTTAAATCTAACTTAAAACTAAAACATATTTTTGAATTTCTTATTCAATTTTTAAATTATGAAATAGTGATTTTTATTAAAAAAATAAGTGTTAAGAGTCTAAATGACTCAACCTATTTTGATTTTACATGCCTTATTTTGATCCACTTAACTACAATTAAATGCACATTGCATGTGAATTTTACAATATGTAATATTATTTCTTTAACATGCAATAATATTTTTCTATAGACAGTAAATAATGAAATTATTCAAGTGCAATCTTTCAATTTTTTTTTTTATAATAAGTAGGAATCAAGGGTCCTAAACCCTATACAAAAGGATCCCAAAGGAATATCAAAACCAACCCAATAATGACCAAGAAAAACAAATTAGTAGCACATTAACAAAAAATAACTGAGTTTATCAAAGTCATTAAAAAAACAAGAAACCAATAGAAAAAAAAACTAGGAAAGAAACAAACCCCAATCCTTAGAGAGGAAGTTATACATGTCCTCAATTTTTTTTTGTTTGTTAGCATACTTTGCATGTTTCTTCATCTCCTGACGATGGAGGAATGAGAGGGTAGTGACATATTTGTACATTATCTTAGTCCTAAACTTCATCATAAGCTTCAATTTTCTATCCATCTCATCCAGATTGATTTTTAGGTTCTCCACTTCTTTGATAGTGTGAGTGCAAGTCACACAATGAATTTGCTCCATCGCAAGGGTAGAGGGGGGATTATCAAAGAAAAAGTAATCAAACTTGTGGTTAGGAGATTCCTCCATGTTTTTTTGGTTGAGGAGTAGCAAATATTTATTTTGAAAAAACAATTTAAAAAAAAAAAAGCCAACCTAGGGTCATATGAGCGACTAGTGCCCAGCCCCTGGGAGGGCTAAACAATTTTTGTTTTTTTGTGATTTTATCAAGATTAGGAAAATTGTGATAAATTTTCGCTCAGTTAATGAAATTTGGAAAACCAAATATCATTGGAAAGATGGTTCTAAGAACTATCTAATAGTGCTGATTTTTTCTCATATTTTGTTGCTAGTACATTTTATCACCGACTAAAGTCAAATGTGCTATTTTCACTCCCGAGCTCATAAATTTTTGACCCATTTCTCTATTTTTCATGATTATAGTAGTGTTGGAAAGGTCTTTATGAGCTCTTCACAACCATTCATGCAATTTTTCTAGATTTTTCTCTAGGAATATTTTATTCAATTTTTGTGTTTTCACATTTTGGTGAATTACTTGGATGTTTTAGCTCCTAGAAACTTCTTGTTTGTGTGGGATGACTTGGTTTAGATTTTTCTACATGTCTTTCAAAATTTCTGTCATATTTGGGCATTCTGAGCATATTTTACTTGCAATTTATCTTTTATAGATGCACTTATATAAAGTTTCATTATGTTGTATGATTTTTAGGGATTTTACACATCTTGTTGTGCCTTTTGCACTCACACTATGATATAAAGTTCCATGGGTGGGTTGTGAGTGTCTTTGTTTTTCTATCACATATTTTTTAAGTGAGTTTTCCTTCCACAACAACATCGAATCACAATGATTCTTACCTCATGTGTGTGTGCGTTGTTTGCAAACCCTTTTTATTTGTAGGTACTTTTAGTTGCATGCTTAGGTGTTATTTGTTATCCTACATGCACTTCTTGGTGACACATAGTATCAATGGACCTATATTTCCTCTCCCTTTATAAATTATGGGGGGGTTTCTATTTTTTGTGCTAATGCTTCATTGGTTTCATTTTTGTAGTGATCTATGTATCTAGTTCTTGTTCCGATGTACTAGGCGGATGCAGTAGCTGGTTACCCATGCATTTCGATGAGATGGAGAATTTACCATATGTAAATTATTGGATTCCTATTTTTTGAGGTGACCTTTCATTTTCACTTGATCAGTATTATTAAAACTATTGGTAACTATATTTTTGACTTGTATCTTGCATGTTGAGGAGTGTCATATGGGGTCACTCATGCATATTCATGTGTTATTTGTATCTTCAAGTTATAGATGTTTTCCTTTGTTTTCCATTTTATTTGAGTAGTGTCATTGGGGGAACTAATGCAAATTATTGTCTTCTTGATCCTAATAATAATCTATTTCATAAGAGTTTCTTCATTTCAACACTATATCAACCATCTTTCAATAGTTGTCTACAAATTCTTTGTGCTTTAGTGATATTCTTCATGTTCCTTTTATTTGGGACATTGCTTTGGTTGGAGGATTCTTAGTTCTTGACATTGGTTTGGAGGATTTTTCAGTCCTTCATTCATCTTTCTCTCTTTTGTAGAGGATTCTTCCCATGAGGTTTTCTCATTTTCTCCAATTGTGAGAGGTTATATTGATTGTACATGGGTACCTCATTAGGCCTTATTTGTTGAGACCCATCGTGCATTCTCTTTTTAGGGTTTTTATCTACCCGCTAAGTTTATATTAAGGGGGGTGTTAGAGTAATCATGCATTAGCTAATAATTAATTAATCTTTAATTGATTATTAGTCTAATTTATTCTTATGCACTTAAGCTAAACTTAGGAGTGTTTTTTTATGTTAACTCAAGTGAGCTATTATTAGATCATTTCGTCTCATCGAATGTGATGTTGACACTTTTAATGATCTAATCCATTTATTATTTAGGGTTGATCCTATGTAGCACTCAACCCTCATTGTATTATATTAACCTTTGAGAACTCTTGATCTTCTTAAAGATTCTTAAGGTTCATTTTTTTAGCTTTTTATTGTTGATGATATAACATATTATTGTTTGTGGATCTCTTGTGTGAAAGGTTTCTTTGTTTGTTTTTTGATCCTACATCTTGTGTTATTCACAATTATATCACTCCTTCTCCATATGGGGAGTCTTAGGTACATCCTCCATCACAAGTTTAGAGTCTAGGGTATTCATTTAATTGAAAATACTATTAATTTTAAAGCACATGGGAGATGGTTCAAGCAAATTGTTTACATAATTTGTGTCCTCTTCAACATAATCCTCCTCTTATTGGGAGTCATTGAATATTTCAACTATTATTTTTAGTGGTTGGATCATGACTTTTCTAGTAGACCTTCTCACATTAGTGCCTTCCTTCTCTTGTTTCGTGTCTTTACCTTTATCGTTTTGAATAGTAGTTTGGGTAATCTTCATATTTAGTATGAACAATTTCATACACTTGAACTTGATCTGACCTTCTAGGGAAATATCCATATGGGGACCCTTTGACTTCTTTCCTTTCTTGTTAGTCAGGTCTCCAAATTTCTTCCTCTTAGTTCATCCCACATCAAGATCTAGGTTAATAAGGGGGTTGAATTTGAGAGAGCAGACACTAGGAAGTGCATCCTCATGGGCTTGTGTTTTTGAGGGGTGAGGGTAATCTTGCATGAAGTCTTTACCTTTGGAATTTTTGGAGTCCTCAAGGGTATTATGATCCACAAGGGTGACTATGATGGGTTTGGCCAGATAAAGAGAAAGGTGTGAATGATACTGACACATAATGAGACCTTGTCATAATGAGATAATAGGTTTACTAGGGTTTGACATGGAAATCCCTATCTTCCTTAATGGATTTTTCTAGTGATAATATAAGGAAGATGGGAGAAATTATAACAATCTTATGCCTAAGATGATTTAAAAGAGTGAAATGGTAGTTGTAGTAACAAATAAATCATCGCTATAGGGTGAAGTATTTGATAAACCTAATTCCATAGGTCCAAGAGCAAGTGGTAAACAAAGAAATTTTGGCATTTAATTAGACCTTCCCCTTCCTTGAAAAATTTCTCCATGACTTCAATAATTAGGGTACTTTCCTTGACAACAAACTTTCTTCTTATAGTAGCTCATCCCAATAGATTTAGTTATGGAACCTTTGTTAACATCAAAGATAAATCCTCCTACCTACACATGTCTCTATTCATAAGAGTCCACAAATTAGATGGAAAGTCTTTGGTCATACCCATTAAGGAAATCAAGGTACAAGAAAATCCCATCCTCTGAAAAAATATGTAAGATAGTGGCATCCTTCTTCAAATATTTGCATGAAATAGGCTCACTACATACCCTTTCACCCCCCATAGTAGCACTATAGCTAGCAAGCCAAATAGAGAGCAACACAAAAAATATTGGCTCGTCATAGAATTTTTACATAAAACAAGGTAGTTTCTTTGTCAAAAAAGGCATCGTTGGCACTAAAGCAAATACAAAACTTTAGTACAGATAGACAAAGAAACGGGATGCCACCTCATAAATATGTGATTGAAAAGGCCAAAAATTAGAACCGATACAAGAAAATTAAAATCAATATAGGGGTGGTAACCATCACCACAATACTTCCCTACACACACGAGTTTGGGAGTCCATCACATCCGAGCCTTCAACATAACCCAACATAGAATCATCATTAGCGATTCTTTGTACCCCATATTAAGAGTTCAAACAAATTAAATATAGGATGAAAAGCATATTTTAACACCCCTCCACCAAGGATCGAGATGAAAGAACTTGACAACCACATAATATTGCCAGTACAACATCATAAGAAGTAACATTTCAGGCATCATTTGTCATGACTACAAGGCCATTGTAGAAAAGAGAGGGGAAAGGCTTGAGAATATTTCAAATATTATGCCAACACTTCCATGAATTCAAATTAACCCTTAGGTTAGAAATTTCGTCGACCACATGGTTCCCCTCCCTATATAAATGAAGGGTGGTGCAATCTTTAAAGTTAAAGAAAATATTTTCCATATCTAGGATAATTTCAGTGAGGTTCCAAGAAATATTAAACTTGCCATAAATGGAATCAATAATCAATTTAGAGTCACCCTATAAATACAATTTCTTGATTTAAAGAGAAAGAGACAATTTGATACTCCATAATAGGGAAAAATCCTCACCCTCATTGTTGGACTTAACACTAAGGCCACTAGAGTAGGTAGTAATGAAATTCCCCAAGTGTGAATGTTCCCTTTGGTAGCCTCATCAAAATTTAGCTTACACCAACCCATTGGGGGGGTTCCAATAGTTGTTAAGGAAATCAATCCTTTTAGTTCTATCAACCTTATTAATGTTCACCATAGTTACCAAATTAAATGAAACAAAGATACAAGAGGGGAAGGGGAAGTTTAAAAGACCATTAGCTTGCAATTAGAAACATTCTCAATAAGAATTATTCATAAGGCAAAGCAAACCTCCTCAATTTTTTTTGCAGAGTCCCTAAAGATACAATTATTTCTTTCATTCTAGAGGCACCACACCAAGTGTGGGGGATTTTTGTTAGAGTAAAGGTCTTAACTTAATTATGTTGATTAAGTTACCTTTATTCCCTTCTTAAGATTTCACGTTAGTTTGCATAATGTGACATTTAATAATTATATTAATTATGAAATGTTTTCCTATGAGGGCTTCTATTAGGGTTTTTCCTATTAGGGTTTTATTAGGGTTTGCATGATCTCCTTTTTATAAGGATTGATACCATTGTATTTCATATCAATTCATTCTCTCATTCTCTCTAATATATAAATTTTTAGTTTTTAGATAACCCTTGCTTGTTTGTCTCCATCTCTTCTTTTGTGACAGGTTATTTGCATGCAGGTGATCTTCAGGGTTTGTGAAGTTGTATTTTCTCGACTCCTACAATTTTGAGCCTAGGGATCATTCATAAAGGGATGCGTAAAGGGAGAGTACTAGTTAACAATAAATGCATAAAGGACCTCATTCATAACCTAACACAAATCATATTTTTGCAAGAACTTATTCCAAAAAACTCTGGAAAACTCACATGAAAAGCAAGTGTGGAATTGATTTTGCCTATGTGTAGCAAATAATACATCTATTGGAGAGGAGAAAGCCTCTCTTCTGAAGATTTCCTTGAGTTAGACTTTTGTTGTGGATAAAAATACACCAAAATAAATTAAACTTCAAATTTAGTTTATGATTATCAATTTTATTCTAGAATCTATTTAAGATTAAGGAGTCTAACAAAAAATTGTAAGTATATTTGATGAAGAAACAAACTTTGTTGTTATGGACCTAAAGAAGATCATCCTCTCTAAGAAATATGAGTATAAAAAGTTCCTACAAAATCCTTTGAAGATATTTGGTTATCAAAATTAAATAATTTTGGTTAGGGCAATAGTCAAAAAAGTCTTTCCAATGATTGAAAGACCCATTCTTGGAAAAATAATGAGTGACTAGGGGGCAAAGAAGTGAAAAGCATGGGTAGTTAATCTATAGAAAATTTTATGAGTACTTAAGGGTTGGAGTAACCAAGTATCCTCCCAAAACTTTATTTTTCTACCATTCCCAACTTTCCACATGGTACCTTTATGTAGAAGGTTTCTCATTTTGATAAAATTTTCTAAATCACCAAAACTTTAGGGACACCACCATCTAATAGCAACCGGTTTTCAAGATGTTACCAAAATATTTGGCTCTCATTAGTCGACCCTATTACTTTTAGTATTTGAGTAAGCTCTAGACCATTTTGGCCATTAAATCCTTATTGGTTTAGTTTATTTTTTCTAATCCCTAAGCCACCATGCAATTTTGGGAGACAAACCTTATCCCAGTTGATAAGAGCAATTCTTATTTTTTACCCAATCCCCCTCCAAAGAAACTTTTTCTATATTTTTTTTTTTGTGTGAAGTACTTAGGAATATTAAAGGAGAGAAATTAAACATGAACTCCTTGCAAAGAGGAATTGAGCAATTGGAATTTTTCCACTTGGGAAAGGAGTTTACCTTTCTAACCAACACTTTTTCTTTGAATTTTTCAACACCATGTTCCAAAAGGTTGAGGTCACTTTTTTAGTTATAAAAGGTAGGCCAAGGTAGGTAGCCAATATTTGAGCACCCGTACAACCCAAAATAGTTTTGATTTTCTATTGAAGCCCCAAGGAAGTGTTAAAAAGAAAATATGGGTTTTTCTCAAAATTAATTAATTGACAAGTAATAACCATATAATCATCCAAAAAATGTTTCCACTTTCTTGCATCTAGTACATAATCAATTTTAAAGAGAATTATATCATCCATGAATTGTTGAGTTTAACAAAAGGTTGGAAAAAGGTGGCAAATTTGATAATTTTTAGTTCGTAAAATCTAATCATGCTCAAAATGTTTCTTCCAATAACCTCTATCATCAAAATAAAGAGGTAAGTGGACAAGGGGTTCCCTTTACTGATCCCCCTACTAGAACACTAGGGGATTCCATTGACCAATAAAGAGAAACTGACAATAGTAATACACTCACTTATGAATCTCATAGCCTTATCTTGGAAACTAAACTTCTCAAGAATGTTGAATAAGAAATTCTAAGAAACCATGTCATAATATTTAGAAAAATCAAGTTTTAAGGCCACACCTTATGTGTGATTCGTATCCATTAAGTGGATTATTTTATGGGTGTTCAAGGCGGTATCCGATATCTATCTTCTAGGAACAAAACCTTTATGGAAAATAAAAATCAACTTATCAAGAAAGGGTTGGATTCCACACACCAAGATTATAAAGAATATATTATAGGTTGTGTTGCATAGACTAATGGGTCTAAAATACCATAGAGACACAAGATCACCAATATTGGTAACCAAATAAATTAAAGTGTTATGAATTTGTTTTAGTATTTTCCTAGTTTTGACAGAGTCTCTAGCAGCATCTATAACATCTTTTTCAACAATATAATAGAAATATTGAAAGAAGGAAAGGGGAAACCCATTTGGGCCTGGGGCCTTATAGGATCCCATGGAGAGAAAAATATATTTAACTTCATCCTTCATAAATAATCGAGTGAGGGACATATCTTCTTCATTTGAGAGTGTTAAGGGAATGCATTTCAATAGTTTCTCAAAAAGGGCAGGAGGAGGGTTGGTGTTTTGAGTAAACAATAAAGACTCAAAGAAATTAGTAGCAAGTTATCCCACAGTCATCAGAATTAGCTTTGAATCCCTTCTCATTTCTAAGTCTAGATATCGTATTACTTTTTTTGTGTTGTAGAGTAGACTAATGGAAGAAGGAATTAATCCTATCCCATTATTTTAATTACTAGATTTTAGACTTTTGTTTCCCAAAAACATTCTCCTTATGCATTAGAAGTTTCTATTCATTAATTAGATCATTCTCCAAGGTGGAGGTTTCTAGAGAAATATCCCCTCTAGCCAAAGCACCATGGACATCCAACAACTTATTGGAGAGAATATTTTTCTGTTAAAAATATTACCAAAAGAAAATTTGTTCCAATGCTTGACATTGTTTTTGATAATACACAACTTTTGAGTCAACATGTACATAGAAAATCCCTAAATAGGGGTATTCAACTAGGAAGAAATATAATTTCTAAAATCGGGTGGGTATTCCATATAATATCATACCTAAATGAGTAAGGCCCTTTGCAAGATCCGTCCTCTCAAAGGAGAAGGGGGTTATGATCAAAGCCAAATTTAGGGAGGGAAAAAGTTTGATGTTGAAAATATCCCAATTAGAAGAATTGACGAATCTATCCAAATTGACTTGGATAAGATGATTACCCATTCACTTATTAGTCTAGGTAAATATTTGACCATGAAGCTCAATATCCATTAGACCATTCGTAGTTAGAAAAAAAATAAAAAATATCATGCTATATGAGAAGTCCATAATTCCCCCTTAATTATCAAAGGGATAAAGGGGGTATTAAAATAACCCACCACCATCTAGTAAGCTTATTTGTTAGTATTAACTTAGGAATAAATAGTTTCCTGGACATCTTTTCTAGAATTTCTTGAGTTGGGGGCATAAATGTTAGCCATAATATATTTTTTATCAGTAAAATAGAGCTTGATCTCTAGACTACTTCTGGAGTCACTTAAGTAGGACCCACAAAAACTATTCATTTGTGAAAATCCCTCTAGAAACCCATTGGGCGTTGTTGATGTTAAAATATGTGCTCAACCAGATATTTTGAGCAACAATTTTAAAGTTATCTTTAGTCATTTTGACTTCTTGCACGATTAAAATATCAACCTTGTTATCTAGGATGTACCTTTTAACTAGAAATTGCTTATGAGGATTTTTGAGTCCTCAAATATTCTAGAGAGGATCTTCATTTACAAAATTCTTCTTAAAAGAGGCTTCTTGGGTCCTCTTCCTTCCATTAGCGATTTCATGAGTAATATCCTTTCCTTTGGTTTTTTTGGGAAATTGTGTCTCAACCTTGCAATTATATAAAGGTTATTGTTGATACGATATATACGAATATATATATATATATTTCCTAGTTACATCGATAGATGTATACAATGGTAGCATGGTGTGGCATTGAGGAGTGAAATGTGAGCATGTTAACCTTTTTAGGAAAATCCTAAAATTGGGTGACATACATTAAATAAATGATATATTGTAAATATAGACCATTAATTATTAGGTTTTAGATCTAATGGTGGATTTGTTTTGGCCTGTCTTTCCCTAGAATGCAACTCTATTTTATGAGGTCGTTGTATTATGACTACGGTAGAGAGATGGCAATGTTTTCTGAGAGTTTGATAATGATCGTGTTGTCTTGATCTTTGGTGGTGATACTCTTGTGAGAAGCTTGCTTTGCAAGTATATTGTAATCTTTGTGATTTAATGAATAATATATTGGGCGACTTTTGGAGTGTGGGGTTTTTCTCCTGAAAGGGTTCCCCACGTAAATCATTGTGTCATGGTATTCATGATATTTATGTTTATTCTATTTAAGTTTCTATAATTGTTAAAGATCTGTAAATTTTTGCATTATTCTCCTCTCAAGATTAGTGTAGGAAGTTGTTTCACTACCTTAGCTTCCTTACAAGTGGTTTCAAAGCTCGATCACCTTTGGTTTCAGTTGTGGGTTGTTGGGTTTTTTGAACTAATCTATATTTGAGTGAGAGCTTGTGGAGAAGAAAATTTGTGTCCTTGTTGTAGGAATTTTCAGATGACAAGTTTATCAGGGAGAATAGAGGTGGAGAAATTCTCTGGAAATAATTTTGAGATGTGGAAGCTATAGATGGAGGATCTGTTGATAGATCGAGATTTGTGGGATGTTGTTGATGAGAATGTTTCAAGTCCTACAAATCCTACTTAGGCTGCTCAATATGATGTTATGGACCGTAAAGCCAAGGATCTATTCAGATTGTGCTTGGCAAACTTTGTTTTAATTAATGTCCATGAGGAGAGCTTTGCACAAAAAATATGGAAGGAGCTTGATGAGATGTATCATTCCAAATCTTTAGTGAACAAGATTTTATTGAGGAATAATTTGTATTCCTTAAGAATGAAAGAGGGTGGATGAATCACATACCACTTGGAAGCATTCAATATTTTGGTGACTCAATTAGCATCAGTTGGTGTCAAAATGGATGAGGAAGAGAAATGTTAGATCCTGCTTTGTTCTTTGCCTGATTTGTGGGATATTTATCTTGTTATGGCTATTGGGAGTACTTCTATTATATTAAAGACTAAAGATGTGGTGGGTTCTTTTATTTCTAAAGAGATAAGGAGGAAGGTGTCAATCACTGCCAAGGAGGCCTTAAATTTTAGTGGAATACCTATGGAAAAAGGCAAGAAGAATGAGAAGTGTGACAAATCCAAGTCCAAGGAGAGATCTAAATCTCCTAGAAAGTCCAAAGTTATTTGTTGGAATTGCGATAAGCCTGGGCATGTTCATAAGGAATGCAAAGAAGAAAAGAAGAAGAAGAAGACATTTGATTCTAATTTTGAGTCTGAGAAGGAAGATGACAACACATTCATTGCAACTTTGGCAACTCGTGTAGGTAATGATACATGGTTAATTGATTCAGGTGCATCTTTTCATATGACTTTTAATAGAGATTCGTTTTTTGAATATGAAGAATTTTATGGAGGTAAGATGTACTTGGGCGATGATTCTGATTTAGACATTGTTGGCTATGGTAAATTTAAAATTAGGTTTCCTAATGGTATAATACAAAAGATTAATGGTGTGTTGCATATCCTTGATTAGCATGAAATTTTTTATCTGTGAGAAAACTAATAGATATAGGCGTGTAGGTAGTATTTCCTGATTTAGGATGCAAGATGGTTAGAGGTGCTATGGTGATTGCTAGAGGTGTCAAATATGGGACATTGTATAAGCTTGATGTATGCACTGTTGAGTGTAATAGTAATTCTGTGAAAAGCAAGTCTATGGAAGAAGTGAGGGTTTCACCTTCACCAGATGGTCATGGATTTTGGGTACCCAAGGGTTCTCTTTCTTCTAAAACAAAGTTACCTATCGAGAAAATATTTTATGGAACCATAGACTTGGAAACATTGGAGAAAAGGGTCTAAGGATCTTGAAAAATAAAAACCTTGTTGAAGGTCTGTTTAATTGTAATCTTGAATTTGATTTTTGTGAGAATTGCATTTATGGAAAACAAAACTGCGTTCAATTTTACTTGAGTTATTATAAATCTTGTGGTGTATTGGAACTTATTCATTCTGATATGTTTGGTCTTGTAGATTTTCCTTTGATTGGTAAATCCATATATTATTTTTCATTTATTGATGATTATAGTAGGACATGGGTATATTTTCTAAAGAGTAAATTTGAAGTTTTCAGTTGATCTAAAGAATTTAAAGCAATGGTTGAGTTCAAACTAGAAAGAAAATAAAATGTTCGAGGAATGATAATGGAGGTGAATTTTTCTCTAATTGTTTTTATAAATTCTATAAATATTGTGGTATTCATAGAAAAAAGACAACTTCGTATTCCCCATAATAGAATGGAGTTGCTGAAAGAATGAAAAAGACACTGATGGAGAAGGCTAGGAGTATGTTGAATGGTGATGGTCTATAACAAAGTTTTTAGGCTGAAGCTATTGCCACAACTTGTTACCTGATTAACAGGTCTCCTACATCAATTCTTGTTGATAAGACGCCTATAGAGGCATGGTCGGGTCACAAGCCTTCGTTAAGAAATCTTAGAGTTTTTGGTTGCGAGGCATATGGACATATTCCATATAGAGGCATGGTCAGGTCACAAGCCTTCATTAAGAAATTTTAGAGTTTTTGGTTGCAAGGAATATGCACATGTGCCAAAGGAGAAGTGAAAAAAGTTGGAGAACAATGTTGCGAAATGTATCTTCATCAGATACAGTTATGGTGTGAAAGGATACAAGCTTTGGGATCTTATTGCACACAAGTTAATACATAGTAGAAGTGTTATTTTTAGAGAAACTAAGTCTTCTTCTATTAAATTGCATCCAAAACAAAGTAAATAGGAAGATGTGATTTAATTTACTTCTACACTTGAGAAAGTTGAATCGAGGCCCAAGGATAGAGAAGAAGTTGAGGAGAGCTCATCTAGCTCCGGATCTTCAGAAGAGGAGGAAGAACCTCCAAATCAACTTGTTCTTAGGTCTATAAGGAATAGAAAAACACCAAAATGGTATTCACCTAATGATTGGAGATTTATTTTTGTGTTGAATAATAACATGGATGAACCCAGATTTGCAGAAGAGGCACTAGGTATGAATGATGCAAAATATTGGAAGATTGCTATGGATGAAGAAATGGCATCTTTGAAAAATAATGATACATGAGATCTTGTACCATTTCCTGGAGGATGAAAACATGTTGGTTGTAAATGGGTGTTCAAGAAAAGGATTAGTTCATATGGAGGTATTGAGAAGTACAAAGCAAGGTTCATTGTGAAAGGTTACTCTCAAGTTGAGGGTGTTGATTATGGTGAGATATTTTCACCTGTTGCAAAAATGACATCCATTAGTTTTTTGTTTTCTATTGTTGTTGCTTATGATTTAGAGGTTGAGAAAATGGATGTGAAAATGAATTTCCTTCATGGTGATTTGGAGGAGGATATTTATATGGCACAACCAGAGCACTACGTGGTGAAAGGTAAAAGTAGATTTGTTTGCAAATTAAATAAATCTTTGTATGGCTTAAAATAGAGTCCTAGGATGTGGTACCGAAAATTTGATACATATGTTTTAAGTTTGGGATTTGAGCATTCTAAATCAAATAATTGTGTTTATTATAAAACTAATGGTGATCGTTTCCTGTTTATTGTATTATATGTTGATGATATGTCATTTATTGGCAAAGCGAATGACATGATTTTAGAACTAAAATATCAACTTGCTACTAAATTTGAAATGAAAGATCTTGGTGCAGCTAAAAAATTCTTGGGATGGAAATTAAAAGAGATAGAGAGAATAGAAAGCTATGGCTTGGCCAAAGTAAGTATGTCAACTCAATTTTACAAAGGTTTGATATGTAGGATTGTAGACCATTATGTGTTCCTGTTTTAGTTAGAACAAAGTTATCTATTTCAGATTGTCCAACATCCCCATCAGAGATGGAAGACATGAGAAAAATGCCTTACCAGACTATAGTTGGAAGTTTGATGTATGCAATGGTTTCTACTAGACCAAACATTTCCCAAGCAGTGGGAGTTCTTTCTAGATATATGTCTAATCTTGGTAGATTTCATTGGGATGCAGTTAAAAGAGTCTTCAAATATTTATGGGGTACCTTAGATGATTCCTTATGTTATCATAATAATATGATTGAAGATGAGATTTCCCTTGATATTCATGGTTATGTGGATTTGGACTGGGTAGGTGATGTTGATAGCAAAAAATCCACCAATGGTTATGTGTTTACTTTATTTGGTGGTACAATTAGCCGGATGAGTAAGCATCAGGCTATGGTTGAATTTTCCACTACTAAAGAAGAGTATATGGAAACTACTCATGCTTGTAAAGAAGCCATTTAGCTTAAGATATTGTGTTTAGATATTGGAATAAAACAAGGTGCAGTGAAAATTTATTGTGATAGTCAAAGTGGGACATGTCTAGCCAAGAACCCGAAATTTCATGCCAAGACCAAGCACATTGATGTACAATATCATTATGTTAGAGATATGGTCGAAGATGGTAGGGTGAAGCTGGTTAAGATAGATACTTTGATGAATGTTGTTGATAATTTAACTAAGCTTATGAGCACAGAGAAGTTCATAAGGTGTTTAGAGACTACGGGCCTTTTAGCCCCTAGCATTTAAGATACAATGTTTACTCCATCCCATTGCTCTTGCAAGGTGTTCGATGAGTGAGAAATTTGTTGGGAAAATGTGTCTCAACCTTGCAATTATATAAAGGTTATTATTGATAGGATATATATATATAATTCTTAGTTAAAATAATAGGTGTATACAATGGTAGCATGGGGTGGCATTGAGGAGTGAAATGTGAGCATGTTAACTTTTTCAGGAAACTCCTAAAATTGGTCGACATACATTAAATAAATGATATATTATAAATCTAGACTGTTAATTATTAGGTTTTAGATCTAATGGTGGATATTTTGTTGGCCTATCTTTCCCTATAATGCAACTCTATTTTATGAGGGCGTTGTATTACAATTATGGTAGAGAGACAATGATGTTTTCTGAGAGTCTGATAGAAACCCGGTTGTCTCTTGATCTCTAGTGGTGATACTCCTATGAGAAGCTTGCTCTGCAAGTATATTGCAATCTTTGTGATTTAAAAAATTATATATTGGGAAACTTTTGTAGTGGGTGGTTTTTCTCTCAAAAGAGTTTTCCCCATGTAAATTACTGTACAATGGCAAACATGATATTTATGTTTATTCTATTTAATTTTTTGTAACTGTTAAATATATGCAAAGTTTTTCATTATTCTCCTCTAAAGATTAGTGTAGGAAGTTGTTCGGCTACCTTAGCTTCCTTACATTCTCACTTAGAAGGCCTTCCTATCTTAACATCTACCACCACATCAAAAAATTTCTTAAAAGGGCCCTTGCCTTTTCTTCTAGTTGTAGACTAACCTTGGAATTCATTGCACCCATCATTCTAAGAACTATTAAGGGGGGAAGATCCACCCTTTGGAATTGTAGCTTCAAGATCTTAGTTGGGCATGGGAGAGATAATTTTTTGAGGCCCAATATTTGAAACAACCCCAATGTTAGGGATAAAAGGAATATTAATATTAGCTTCTAAAAGCACCCTTTCCACAACAATAAAATCTACACTATTTTGATGTGCCCCATTTTTAAGGTTCAACTGATGGGGGATGACCTTCTCCTTCATATGAACTATTTTTTTTGGTTCATCTAGGGGGCGAGATCCCCTTCCTCCCTATTTTTTGCATATAATTTGGAAATATTAGTCTTAAAGACATTTGTTTCCTCAACTCCATTCCATTGGAGGATAGACATGTCTAAATGATAGACCAATCATTGACCATTAGCATTTCAACCTTCAAATTAAAAATTTGAACTTGACCAACAATAGTTGAGTCTAGACCCACCACACAATCAATAGAAGAATCCAAAGGAAAGGGAGTCTCATCCAAGGAGGCATGAGGTGAGCTAATCATATTAATAAGGTCCTCCTTAAATAAGTAATCCTCTAAGTTGTCAATCAAATCTTTTAGTTTCTTGACCTACCCCACCTTCTTGTGATTCTCTTTACTAAGTGGGCACTAGGTAAAGACATGAGTAGGTTTCTAATAGTTTTATAAAAACACTCTAGAGTTTATATACTGAATAGGTTGAGTCCATTTCGTAAACTTAGATTCAAGAGTAATATAAGTTGGAAGAGTCTTGAAAACATTAAATAAAATATAAAATCTAACAAAAACTAACCTATATTTCTCCTTTGTTATTGAGTCCATGGTGATGAAGTGTATGAATGAATTAAAAATACAAGTGAATATTTCCCCATCCTAAAACTCTAACAAAAGACCAAGGAGGTGAACTCAAAACAAAACAAATTTATTTAGGTCCACCTTAGGGTCAAAGCCTAGTTTCCAATGACAAAGGGAAAGATAATTTCCTCCAAGGGTCTAGAGACCACCCGAAAGAACATGTAGGATATCCTCTCAATTAGTAAAAGTGAAAAGAAAAAAACCACCTACCATTGTACAAACAAAGACACTACCCTTCAACTTCCATTTGGCTAGGGTGGAGGGAGAAAAAATTCCCCACCAATGTGTTTCCTATGGAGGAAGTTTTTTTGTTAATAGTGGAGTTTGACAACCTAATATCCATTCCTTCATCCTACACCAACAATATTGGGTCAATTTTCCTAGGAAAATGTTCCCCATGGTCATCACCCACAAGTGCATTCTTCCAGCCCATTGACCCACCATTTGATTTACACTTGAAAAGGTCTGTAAAGGACTTCCCAAGAAAGTACCATAGAAACTTTTTAGGGGGAGGTGATGTAGATTAGTGGTGGAATAGGTTCAACTAACAAAAAAAAATATAATTCAATCACCTCTTAAGCCTCAAGACCCCAACAACGGTGGTTTGCATAAACTCACTTGTTTTCTCTTCTAGGTCTCCAAAACTATGTCTTCAAGAATATATTTTAGAGAAGGTCATCTCTCCATGAAGCATAGACCTTTTCAGATACCCATTAAGCTTAATTCTAACACATCTCACTTGTGACATAGGTTGTTTTGGAACAAACTCATCAATCTTGACCTACTACGCTGGAATAAGGCTAAATTAGGCCTCTTTTACAAAGCATCCACAAATAATTTAATCTCCAAACACTAAAAATCTTCCCCAATGGTCTTGAAATGTCACATAGGGCCCCATTCCATATATTTCATCTTGAAACAACACTTACAAATTTATGTCCTACACTAACACTACACTACCTAAGCCTAACACATGAAGATGTTAGGCTAGGGCTCAGAAAAAGAACCATTCTAACTCCATCCCCTACTCCAAAAGATAAAAAAATAATTAAAAGCAACCTAATATACACCATTCCACCGATTTAGACCTAGATTCAATGGTGGAATGGTCTAAAATGCATGATTTTGTGTTCAAACCCTTGAAATGAGGGTTTTACAGGCAGTCTGCAATAAAATGCCTTGAACAGGCTCATTTCCTAATCAAAATCAAGAAAACCATCTTCAAATGAAATACTATTCACTGTAGAAACTCCTCACATGAATTTTAGTTCATGGTGCAACTGTATGGGGCCGTACAAAACAAGAAAACTTCAGAAAATACACAGAAGTGCAGAAAAATAGAGTCTTTTCCTTTATTTTGTCCTCCAAATGCTTCAATCATGTTTCCTCAAAGTTTGTGAGTCCAAATACATATATTTCAACTGAAACCCAACAGTTTCAAACAAGATTATCCTAGATGACTGTTCACCTTCCACTTACAAGCAAAATTGACAAGTTGCAAAGCAACTTTTACACTTCTTTGACAACTTTCACCAAACACACTAAAATGACCCTACATGACAAAATACATTACAATTGGTCTTCATTCGACCTTATTACATAAAATAAGTGAAAAAACACACAAATCATCAACCTAGACACCTAAATGCATCAATTAAGCAAAATGACCATGGTGCCCCTACACCATACACCTAGAGAGGAAAAATTCTCAAGATCCACTTGAGATCAACTCCTTAAATGAGGTCCCATGCTTTTTAATATATTATTTAGACATCCATGTTGCATCCTCAGGAGGTAAGCCATGCCATTTGACAAGATACTCATAGTAAAATTTATGCCTAGTCCTTTTCACCTCTTTTATGTCCAAGATTGCTTCAAGATTCAATGGTTCAAAAGGAGAGAGATCTCTAACCCATTCTTCATTAGAAACATCAACATCAACACCTGTAGCTGCATCCACAAATCCCTTATAAGGATAAAGGTCAACACCATTAAATATAGGGAGATAGCAACTCCAGGAGGGAGTTCTATCTCATATGCATTGACCCCAAACTTGTGGACCACTTTGCAAGGCCCAATTTTCTTCATCAAAAACTTGGTGTAATTTATTTTTGGTAGTATCTCCTTCTTCAAGTGTGCAAGGAACAAATATCCCACCTTAAATTGCACATATCTCCTCTTCAAGTTTGCTTGCTTCTTATATTTCTCGACACTTTTTTGTAAGTTTTCTTTAACTTGATGATGGATCTCTCTCATAGCTTTTGCAAATGCCTCTCCTTCAACACTTCTCTTCTTCATCCTTATCAGGTCTCTAAGCTCAAAGAAACCTCTTGTTTTCATCCCATATACCACTTCAAATGGAATTTTCCCTATGCTCCTATTAACTGAATCATTGTAAGCATATTCAACTTGACAAAGAACTAAGTCCCATTGTTTCCCATGCTCCTTTGTGAGGCACCTAAAGAGGTTTCCAAGTGATCTATTGACCACTTTAGTCCGCCCATCCATTTGTGGATGGTAGGTAGTACTAAAAGTTAAATTAGTTCCAAGCTTTTTCCAAAGTGTCCTCCAAAAGTGACCAATGAACTTGAAGTCTCTATCTGAAACAATTGTTAGTGGAAGACCATGAATCCTCAATATTTCTTTAAATAATAGCCTTGCAATATGAGAAGCATCATTTGTACATTTTCAAGGAATGAAATGGGCCATCTTACAAAACCTATCAACCACAACAAATACACTATCATATCCCCTCTGAGTTCTTGGAAGCCCTAACACAAAATCCATACTTAAAATTTCCCATGGCCTATTAGGAATTGGTAAGGGGTGATATAGTACTGCATTAGAAGTAGTTCCCTTGGCCCTTTGGAAAATTATGCAGCTTTCAATAAAATTCCTGACACTTATTTGCATTCTTGGACAAAAATAAAACCTTCTTACCTGATCCAATGTTTTTTCAATCCCAAAATGGCCTCCAAGACTTCCACAATGTTTCTCCTTTATCATATTTTGTCTCATAGAGCACCTTGGTATACATAATTGAGATCCTTTGAATAACAAGCCATCTTGCAGCAAGAAGTCATAATACTATCATGGAAATTATCTTTAAACTGATTACAAACAAAAAAATACCTCCTTGAATTCATCATCTTCAACATACATGTACTTCAATGCATCTATGCCCACAATTTGAAGTTGTATCTCATGCACAAACACTGAAATCTAGCTAAGAGCATCAACAACCTTTTTAGCTTGGCCTTTCTTGTGTTTGATGTTGAATGTATAACTCTACAAATATTCAACCCACTTTGCATGTCTGTGATTCAATTTGTCTTGTCTATTTAGAAATTTCAAGGCATGATTGTCGGTGAACACTATGAATTCCTTGTGAAAAAGGTAGTGCCTCCACTTCTTAAGAGCCTGCATCATTGCATACAACTCTAGATCATATGATGAATGCTTCCTTTTAGCTTCATTAAGAATTTAATTGAAGAAAGCCACCAGTCTGCCTTCTTGGCATAACATTGCACCTATTGCAAAACCACTTGCATCAGTTTCTATGGTGAAAAACTTATTGCAATCTAGAACGAAGATTTTTGCACCACAAGACTCTCTAGCACATTTAGGCTTTTTCACCTAAATAGGGTTTGTCACCTAAAAGGAGAGAGAAGTAGGCCAAAATGAATGGGTTACATTCAAAGGATTAGGGGTTGTGATGTGTGTGATTGAGTGTGCATAAATGAATTGATATAAGTGCAATAAACTGAAAAGTAAATGATTTACTAATGCTAATCCTAAGAAGTACAAAGTGATGGAAAACACATTATGATATGCAAATGACCTAAGAAACATAAAAAAACTGCTAAAAAAATGAATAGAAGTGAAGGGGTGCACCTAGAAATGAATTGTAGATTGGATTGGAGGTTGAGAGTGTTGTTGAATATGGAGTTTAAGCCTGTTGGGATATTTACGCCATTCTGGGTGACCTAGTCCTTTTTCTAGAAAATTGCACTGGAGTTTGTTTCGGCCAAAAGGTATCCAGATCACTAAAAATATCTGAAAAATAGGTTCATATGGACTAGGTCGCCATTGTTGGCAACTTAGTCCTCTTCTGAATTTCCAAAGATTAGAAAATGGAAGTGGAAGCCCTTGCTCTGTGATTTCTGCTCCTCCAGGTGTCTGGTCCTGAAAGTGAAGATTCTGATCTATAGGTTTCCTCCAAGCTTCAATGAGGGTTTTTCCAACCTTGAAGAGCTTGGACAAGTTGTTGGATATTCTTCCACCTTGGTTCTTTACCAAATCTGCCTACAAGACTTGCAAATCACACAAAGAGGGAAATATTGTTGATTGTTAGGGATTAGGGGTTTGCCTTAGTCAAACCCCTTTTGAGTAATCAAACCAAAATAGAGAGATGATGTAATGAAGCATGAAACAAAGGAGTGATGGAGTTTACCTTTCCTTGATGATAGATCTTGAGTTGCAGAAATGGAGGATTCAACCCTTAGATGCTTCAGAAAATGATGTCTTGATGATTGACAATTCTCAAACCCTAGCTTTCTTGAGAAGGAGAGACGAGTGATTACATTAAGTGAGGAGAAAAATGAGACTTAGAAAGTGAAAAATGAGGGGGAAAACCCTTATTTATACAAGTTATGCCCTAATTTTCCTAAAATAACAGCCTACAAGCCAACCTTAGGCTTTAGGAGACAAATTATCAAAATAAAATAAAATTTAGTTTTAATTTTATGCCACATGGGACTAGGTCACCGAAGGTGACGACCTAATCCACCTGGGTAATTTTCAGTGATTGTCAGGGATTAAAGTGCGATTATTAATGTTTGTTAGGATTATCTCACAAAACACACTAAAGCAAGACCTATAGATGCATTAAGGGGTCATTATGCCATAAGAAAGGGTTGATTTAGTGATGAAAAGCCTAGGAAAGTGTAAAAATGTTTCACAACACCTTACAACACTTTGGCACAAGGCTGGAAAATGGGTAAAAAGAGGTCCAAAATCCATAGGCAAGGGTCCAAATGAGCGAAAAGTATCAAAGGATACACTTTTTGGTGACAGATTTAGTCCCCACTTTAGCAAGAGGATGAACTTGCTTCAAAATCACACTAAAGTAGCCCAATGGAGATGATGAAGAATGGTGAAGAATGAAGGTGGTCAAGCCCTGAAGGATTCAAGATTCTAAGTCAAAGAGACATCAATGCAAGAAGACACATTCAAGGGTGAATGCATTGCAGCAATACAAGATACATGATCATGCAACAACAAGGACTAGAAGGAAGAGAATAATGAAAGTAAATATTTTGATCAAGCTTTGACCGTTTGTCTAGCTAGTTTTGGATTGGATCTAGGTTGTTTGTCAAAAAAGAAGATGTGTACCCACTTTGGGGCGATGAGACTTTTGGTTGTCTACCAGGTGAGAAGGTCCAAAAGGTGAGAAACATACACATAGATGGTATGTACTCACACACATAGGTGGCTATGGGGAAAGTCATGCTGCTTGGGCTTCCCACTCAAACCATACCAAAGTTATATCTCGTGATAAATTTGATAAGGTTCCACAAAGGAAAGGTGATTTTGAAATGTGAGAATGGTGTAGGGAATTCTCAAAGGTATTTTTCTTAGTTCGTGCAATGTATCATCTTAAGGAACATCATGTGTAATGTCACCAAGAGAGGAGAAGTGAAAATGGAATCATCTTGTATGCAAGAAAGGAAGGAACTCATCTTGTATGCAAAAGAGGAAAAATGCAAATGTCTCATCCTGAGAAAAATTGTACCTAATGTTTCCAAGAGAGGGGATTGTAAGAAAAATAAATTTTCACAATGAAATGTGAGTGTTGATGTATGCCCCCACTTTAAAGGAATTGCTACACACTGTTCTATGAGCAATTTCTTTAAAGTAGAAAAAGAGGAAGAGGACATGAGAGCTTGTTCGGAAAGCCCTATGCCGAGTCATATGTTTCCAATAAGCTACATCATGAAAAGGGGTAGTATGTCACATGGGAGTCAACTTAGGAAATTTCATCCACATCCCAAGATTGATCTTATATGTTCATGAAACGTTAACAAGTAGTTGAAATAGACAACAAGTGCCATATGAGGGAGAAGGCTAACTAACCCCTTGGCCCCACTTAGTGCAGGACAAGAGTGATCCAAAAGGATTGATGAGATATGAGGGTGAGTGAAAATTAGTATCAATTAGAGGAATTAGGTGCCCCCACATAAGGAAGAACACCAAGATCCTTAAGATGTTTGATTTTACAACTCAAGGCCTTACATTGATTGGTGTGATGACCCTAAACTTGGTGGTAGGCACAAAATGAATGTTTGTTGGAACATTTCTTGCGAGTTTTGGGAGGATAGGGAGATCAATTGATCTTGGAGGAGTCTCAACAGGATAACCTCTTGATCGAGGGGAGAAGGTGTTCCTTTGGTTTGTGATAAAGAAGGGTCTTGCTTAGTATAGGATGTCATACCTACGCAAGGCGCTAGAGATTTTGAGATTTTGTATACTCATATGGAGGAGTGTGTAAAATATGCATCATGAGTGGGTTGCGAGATGACAATGGCCTTAGGCAAAGGTTTCTTTGTTTTTTTCAAAGGATCACTTTCCAAGGTTGGATGAGAAGGATGGTTTGGGAGGGTGTTAGTGTTGCAGAAAGGTTTGATGATTTCGATGAAAGGAAAAAAACCAAGACTGTGATGAGATGTTTGCATGTTAGGCATGTTAGGGTTGCAAATACCTTGTTCATTAGCACCAAAACCTTTTCCACTATAGCCAAGTTGTTTCATGAGCTCATAACCTTTTCCATAGAGCTTTTTGAGCAATTTTAGATCGGGTGAGGATGTGTTGTTGGCTTCATTCTCTAAAATATTTGAGGTGGATGCTTGTGAATGATCAAACAAGTCTTGTGTTGACAAGACTACGTTTCCCTTTGTAGAATCTTTGTTTGTGATCTTGGATTCTCCTAGTAAAGGAGGGGTGAAGTTTAAGGAACCCCAATCATCGTCTAAGGACTTTGGTTGTTGTGTGGGTTTCACTTGTGTGGTTGGAGTTGAAGTGGTGAAAGGTTTGGATTTGTTTTATGCTCAAGTTGTAAGATACTATAAGGCTCAGGATCATCATCAAGTGTGTATATGTGTTGTTGTAGATGTAATTCATCTTGCGAGTGGAAGGCACACCATTCATTGCATGAATCCATGGTTTGCCTAAGATGAGGTTAGATGAAACATCATTAGGCATAACATGGATCAATGTATCTAATATGGCCATCCCATTTGTAAGAGGCAAAGTGATCACAACGAGTGGCTTTTGGAATTTACTGTCAAATCCACTGATGGATAAAGAGGTGGGTTGAATGGATGATTTATCGATATGGAGCCTATCCAAGATGTTTACACTACACACATTAACAACGAATCCATTTTCAACAAGGGTTCTCTTGATCCCTATGAGTTTTTATTGAGATATGATCATGAAGGTGTTAGCTTGCTTTTGCACATCAAGGTCATACTCCTTGAGGATTGAATTTAAGTGAGGGGCAATAGGTAATATGGGAGGGGATGAAGGTAATGAAGTGGAGGTTGAGTTTTGTGAGTGTGGGTTGTTTCTTGTGTAATGTGTATGAGAAATGGTATGATGAATCGATTTCTATGACACATTATGTTGAGGTGGGTAGATGGTGAATTCAGGTTTATGTTTGGTTGAAGATGGGTAAAGGATGAGTTGAGGTTGAATAATATTAGAATTACCTTGGGAAGGAGAGTAAATTTTATCCTTGGCTTGCATCATGATATCCACCCTAGGAGAAGAGATTTTAGGAGAACTAAAAGCCTCATGTTCTTGACAATCAAGGATTGGTTCTTCTAAAATGACTTCGTCACAAATAGGGGAATGATCAATGATGGGGTTAGGAATAGTGGGATGATGAGGAGAAGGGTATAATTAATTATCTTATTTTTCTAAGGTCTCTTTCTCTTGTTCCCTACTATCTACCCTAGTAGGAGAGCTTGGAAGAGGTTCATCACCTGCTTCATCACAAGGAGGGGAGACATCAAGAGAAAGACCACTATGAATTCCAAATAGATTGTCCCAAATGGTAGGAGCATTACGGAAGGGAGGGTAAAGAGTCTCATTAATCTTAAGAGGTATATCTTCTAACACCAACCTATCCTCTTTGCATCAAGAAGGAATATGAGAAGAAGGAAAAGTTTGAGGGTTATGGTTAAGGAGACTTGGTAAGGAAGTTTTTAGAAATGTGTTTATGATGTCATCATTTTGTTTTTTAGTGTCTTTATAAGGGGGATGAGGAGAGGAAAAATCAAGACCCTCAAAGCTTGTATCTTTTGTCACCACAATACCTTCGTCACTAATAGGAGAGGTGTTGGCTATAAGTTGTTTTTGGTGTGTCCTTGATGTAAAAAGTGGTGATATGCTTGATGGATGTTGACAAGACGTATTCTTAGATTGGTTGATATATGATATGAAGTTACAAGAGATTAGTTGATATATGATATGTAGTTACATGATATTAGTTGATATATGATATGCAGTTACATGATTTTGGATTTATATATGTTGATAGTGATAGTTTTTATCATTCTAACAGGGTGATTGATATTTCAAGGTTACTAGTTAGGTTTATTATTTACATGATGTCATTTTATTATTGAATCAGTATCTTAGACACTATGCACAATGACATACATATCTCGACTGACATAAATACTGACAGATTGATTTTTGAGGATATTTGATGAGCTACATGATGTTCAGTTTTAGATATACATGATGTTCATTCAGTGTTTATGATTATGTTGGACTGAAAATGTTGATAAGGCATTGTACAGGTTATTTAGGTTGATCATGACACAAGCTATTCAGGTTGATCTTTTTTAGGATCATTTGAAGGCTCCATTTGAGGTTGCATGTCACAAGTTATTTGATCATATTCTGATTGATCATTTGCAAGTTCATTTTGACAAAACAATCATTTCTCAGGTGGCTAAGGTCATTTGGTCTTTCTTGTTACATTTTAATGTGTTTGATTATGTATGTTTCTATTGCATATATCATGAAATTTTGAATTAACAATATCATTGTGTCAATGGTTCTTTGATTTCTCTACATGAGAATTATAAGGCGACTTATCTATACGGGCCTTGCTACGATAATCAACATTGAAGTGTTCATAAACATCTTGATTGATTATTTAATGTGGAATATAATATAAACCTTAATTGGTTTCTTTTGGCATATTGTATTGTTGATTACCTTGGCATATTAGGTGGTTATTTCATTTCACATTGGAGTTAACTTTGTTAAAGTCACATGGCAGTGACATCAATAATATATGGTATCGGGTTTCATTTTGTGTGGCATATACATCAAACCCTATTGGGTTTCAACAAGCACATGGTATTTGTGTCAGTCACATGGCACTAAATTGGAAGTTTAATTCGACAAGTCACATGGAATTAATATCAATAGGTCCTTGTTTAATAAGCCATCATTTTGTTGGAATCTTTGGAAGCGGCTATCATTTTGTTTCACCAACAAATATTCTAGATTTTAAAGGTTAATAATTTTTGATTGATTAGGTTTTCGGATTCTAGGTGACTATTGTATTTTGGAAAGTATTCGAACAAGTTAGAAGAGTGTTTAGTAAAAAATATCATAGGGTTTGGAACCCTAGCCGCCATTGGTATTCTTGTAGACCTATTTTTTTCCAATTAGCCGACATGAAAAAGAGTTTGTCCTAAGATAAATGGGAAGTGAAGATAGTGAGGATGGTCGGATCTACAACATGGTTGACTGTGAGCTAAAATGAAGCTCGGCAGAGGAAGTTAAGAGATCTTGATAGAAGAAGTTAAGAGTGTCACCTTCAGCTGAGTAGTTATGATATTTCTTGATTTGGGGTTTGCGTTTGATTTTCTTCCATCGTGAAATAGGTAACTCAATTCTTGGAATATTTTTGTTAATGATATTTGTAAAAATGCTTAAGTTGTTGGCGATCTTAAAAAACTTCATTAGAGTTTCTAGATATGGGGTTACCTCCACATATGTTAGGGTTTCATTCTTTATCCCTAACCTGAGTTGGTTTTTTCAGTTAAGGAAACTGCATTCAAAGGTCATTTTTTCTCTTTGAAGTACCTTTTAAAAAGATAATTATGTAGGCTTTTTGGGTGACCAAAGAGAGGAAAAATATTTTCATGAATACTCTTTAAGAGATTGTTTTGATCTGAAAGTGGTTCTATATTGAAAATTTGTTTATCATTTAAGAAGATGTTGACACACAACATCATTCAATGTGCTTAATCTGATTATGTTCAATCTTCTATCAATATTATAGGACTGCAACAATGTGCACTTCTAGAGTGTTAATGGTATACTGTAGTTGGTATGCAATGTAATGGAGTTGGTGCTCCTGTAATTTTGTGGAGTTGGTGCTTCTGAAATCAAAAGAGTTGGTGCTCCTGAACTTGAAAGAGTTGGTGCTCTAAGTGAATAAAGAGAAGGATTTTTTGAGTAGGTTTTATAACCCAAGAGAGTTTTCCACTCAGGACATATAGTGTGTTATGTGATGAGTTTTTGTGTGATTGTTTTTCATATCTATCTTTTGTCCATAAGTTATCAGATAAATTAATGTCTATTATCAATTCTTATTTCTGCAATGTTAACATGATATGCTATTACAATGTTATAAGTTCTTTCACAGTCATATATTGCAAACTAGTTTAAAATTTCTGTTTAACCAAATTTGTTTTGCATGCTGTGATGAAAAAGGATTTAGTCTATCACATCACATGTTCATTCATGGATTCATAGTTCAATATTTTTATGTTTCAATCTATCATAATGTGCTAAAGTTTTTTGTTGTTTCAATACTTATCATGTGTCATTCAGTTGTACAATTGTTGAAGTATCTTATCAAGCTGCATTGAAATTTGGTGGTCCTAAAGTGATTCAATGATGTTGGTCTTCATTTACATAGTTTTATGAGTTGCACCTATACTGTCATCATGCTTTTATTGTTAAAAAATGTCAGTTACAATTGTTTTGCAAGTGCAAAATATCTCACATAAATCATATTGGCATAAGTTGTCTAATGGACCAAGTTAATGTTGTCATATCGTTATTTACCCCTTCTCATGAATTCTATCAAAGTGATTACTCTGCTTTGTTATCAATCAAAAGGTTATTCAAACTAAAAGTCTTTGTCAAATTTTAAAAGGTTTGAATTTTATAGGTCTATCCATCATACACTGATTCACCCCCCCTCTCAGTGTTTGTCCATACTCCAAAAAGTGGTGTCAAAGCCATACCCATGCATAAGTCTAACCAACTGAGGGTTTCCTGGTCATGGAGTATTTGTTATGGCTAAGTGCAAAAGAAAAAAAGGTCAAAAGAAAGTCCTTGGTGTCAAGCAAAAAGTTGATAAACCAACCTTTGTCAAGTCTAGTGAAGTTTTGTCTCAAGAAATAACCCTGCCAATTGATACTAAAAGTGATCTTGTAGTTGGAGAAAAAGGAGATCACTTAGTAAGTGACTTTGAACAAGAATTTGGGGAAAATAAATATGAAGGTGATGAATTTGAGGTTGATTTGGAAGAAGAATTGCTTGCTGCCTTAGATGAACTTAAGAAGCTTAGAAAGGAAAATAGGGATCTCAAGGTATGCTTGCAAGAAAGTGTTGATGTCAATAAAGTTGTAATACAAAATCATAATGATGATAAAAAGATTATTGAATTTCTGAAAGCTCAAATGGTTGATAGAAAAAGGATTGAAGAGGGATTGGAAGTCAAGTGAAAAAAAAAGTATGAATTATGTAATAAACTAGAAAATGAGGTTGCTTCATTGAATAAAATTTTAGATAATGATTTCTTGTTAAAAGAACTAAATCTTAAACATGACATGATTATAACTCAGAAAATTGAAATTGAAGAATGTAAGAGAATAGTAGAGAAAACTAATTCAGATTTGGAAGTTAAAACTGTTGAATGCCACAAAATTGAAGGAGAAATAGTCTCTCTTAGAAAAGATCTTGAGATTGTTAGGAAGCAGTTAGAAAAGAGTTAAAAGTTTAATGATAGTGTCAACAAGTTGAATGAAATTATAGGGAAGCAAAAACAACATAAAGATCCTACTAGTTTAGGATATGAGATAGGGAAAAATTATTCAAATGAAAAGGAGCCAAAATATGAGACACTCTTTGTATGTACATATGGAAAAGTGCAAAATTTAAAAGTTAGACAAACTCCTAGAAAGAAAATAGATTTGAGTTATCATTCTATTGCTCTCGAGGAAGACAAGAAGAAAGAAGAATAAAAAGTTGCTGATGTTGGAAGAAAAAGAACAAATAGATTCTCAAGACCTCCACCTTCCAAGAAATATCAGTCAATGAGGTATAGTTATACTCATTTTCAAGGTAATTGTTATATTTGTAATACTTATGGTCATAAGGATGCTGTGAACCGAGATTTTCGTAACATGCACAAACACAACAAAACATAGCATGGTGTTAGATCAAATGCAAGAGATAATCCAGGTTCCCCATGAAATTAGATTGTAACATTTAAAATAAGAAAATAAGTGAAGAACAATATAAATGGAAGAAAACAAATCCTATTCTAATGAACAACTATCAATCCCATGGGGGAATTGGTGTTGATTAGTATGTTGAAATCAACCCTTTCCCAATTCCTGTTGTAAGCTTGATGATTTGTTGATGGTGAGATTAGCTGTCTGGAATGAAATGAACAAGATTAACTCTCAATTCAAGAGAGTAACCTTGCATGAAATCTGTGAAGTGAAGGTGAATTTGAGCATAGTAAGTTTACTCAAAGTTGTGTGTCGTTGAATGAGGAGAGAAGCCTCCAATTTATAAATTTCCAAACTGGAAAAGAGAATGAAATAGAGCAATGTGGGATCATTCAACATCCAATGGCCAAGTGCCACTTTTCAAGATGTGAATGGCTGAAGGTTGTGCACATTTTGGCCAAAGTGCTAATAAATGCAATTAGGTGGAATTTCATATTTGAGAAATGACATGTGAGAGGGAAAAATGAATAAAATAAATGCCACTTGGCTCAATGCACAAGGACATGTAAGAGGAGTGAATGCCTTGTTGGATGTACAAGTCCACTTGGAATTTTTGAATTCAAATTGAGAGAATATTCTCTTTTGATGCCATGTGAGGGTAAATAGAGAATTAAATATATCAAAGTAATTGATTTATTGTGCAAGTTGCGTTCTTTAGAGCATTTTAGTGAGAAGGATTTAACTTAATCAAGGAATTGATTAATTTAAAGAAGGATTAGATGATTTGACAATTTTGACTCAAATATATGAATTAATTTAAATCAGAATTGAGAAGAAATGATAAACTAAATAAATGATTTTGATTTATTTAGCCAAGGAGGAATATGCTAGATTAAATCAAATAAGGTTTAATTTATTTACTTTAATAAGAGGACTTTAGAGAATTTTAATCAAATAAAATGATTTATTTGATTAAACATAAATGTAAGGTTAATTAAATTAAATTGATCAATTTAACCAATGGAGGGGAAATACTTTAATTAAATGAATAATGATTCATTAAATTAAGAGACAAAATATGATGAAATGCTGAGAGTATGATTCAAGAGGAAATGGTTTTAGTAATCAGGATCAAGTGTGCCAAACCGAAATTGTACATTTTCCATGTCTACAGATGCATCTTGTAATTTTTTTGATAAAAGGTGGTTTGAATTTCCAAGAAGAATTTATCTTGTTTCAAAGGATCAAATGTGTTTCAATTTTCATAATATTGGTCATAAGGCCACACATTGTGGAAGGTCTGCAAAGTTTGTTAAGAAAAGTGTGTTCTTATAAGATAAGAATATAAGATGTTTCAAATGTAATCATCTTGGGCATATAAGACACTTTTGTAGAAGCAGTGTTGAAAGACTACTTAGGGATCAAGACAAAAAGAAAGGATCAAATATGGTCTGGAGAAGAAAGCAAAGAATAGAACAGAAAGGACCTAATCTTGTGCATGCTGCACAAGAATTATTTCTGAGCACATAAAAGGTAACATGAGGTAAGGGTGAGCAGATTATTGTTTTTATATTTTATCCCTTTGAGAAGTCTAGAAGAATGGGGAACATTTTGGCAGCTGTTCAGTTCAACTATATTGACATATTGTCTTAAGAGATTCTTGTAGCAAGTGGTAAAGATGGTCAAATATCCTCTACTCTGTGGCATTGTTTTACAATGGGTAATGCTTCTTGTAGTGTTGTTTCTCATTGTTTTGACAACATCTCATTTTTTTGTGTGACACTGGTTGTTTCAATCACTTGAGAGCTTTGCACAATTATTGTGACTTGTTTGAAAAAGCATAGTGAACTTCAAGGCAATACTCAAGATAGTGAACAATATCAATGGCATGTAATTTTTTATTGATGTCAAAGCTTGATATTCAATGGATAGTTAAGGTGCATGAGATGCCAAAGCATGATCATTGTTCAAGTTAGAATCTTTGTAGTGGTAAATGCATTTATTGGTAAAAACACTTGTTTCATAATTTGATATGATGCAAAAGTGATCATTGCTCACAGTGGGTTTAAGGTAGTTCATTCATTGATGCAAAATTTTAATTATGAATGATGCAAATTTTTTGCAAAGGATAGGTTAGACAAATATATTATTTGGCCATGGTTCATTTGATTATTTCATTATCATGCTTTATAGACTCATATTGTAATTTATGCATATTGAATCTGTATATAAGTTATAAAGGCAGTAATGTTGATGATCTTTATGAGTTCATGTAATAAACATGAGATGTCAAGAATTTTTCATTCATGGTAAGTAATCCCATTGGAACATAAAGTTTATATCACAAGCATATACATTAAGACTTACCACTGCATTCTCTGTTAAATAATCTGGTCTAATAACAACATGTTGGTATTCAATGTTTGATGTTATGAAACTACATAAGCATTCAAATGAAGATGTGTGTGTGAGGCATACAAGTATTGAAGAACATACAATTTGCATTGGGGCTAGACTACACTGTATTTGGGTTCATGATTATAGATATAATTATTCTATTAATAGTCAATTTAACAGTGTGAATTTTGTTACTAGCTGCTTCCTTGGGGTCAATAATGCTATTTATGATCTTTTTATTGCTTTCCAAAGTTTATCTTTCAAAGATGTGTGATTTGGTAAGTAATATTTAATGGAAAGACTATGGATTCAGTGAACTGTTATGTTGAGTATATAGTTATCTTGCATAAAAATGGACAGTGTTGTTTGAATTCAATGGTGGAAGTCATGCTTATCATTTGTAGTAAGTTATGTGTTTTTTGAAACAATGAACCTTGAGAATTACAATGATGTTCTTGACCATTCAAACTTCCTATGATTGACAAAGAATATCAAGCATGTTTTGTGTTATTAGCAATGGCTTTATAGTGATGTTGTTTTTTCCATACATAGTAAAATGGTTTTTGGAACCTTGCTCTAGGGTGGTCCTTGGAACTTTGTTTGATGATAATGTATCATAACTGCTTGGCATAGATGATTGGTGTATGAAAATAGTAGCATAAAATTCTTGCAGAACTTTCAATGTTACTTATAGTCAATGAATATCCTATACCCTAGAGATAATGATCCTTCCTTGTAACTTCTTTGACATTATTGTAAAATGGTGAGAAGGGCTTAGTTGTTAGATATAGTATTAATGATGATATATGGAAGGTTACTTGAACATTATTGTGGCTTTGACCAAATGTATCTTGCAGGAGGAGCAAGTAATATCTCTGTGAAAAAGGGCAAGATGAAACATTGATATTAGTTAACAATGCTTTATTTTCTAATATTGATACATAGTGACAATTTGCCTTGGTCTGAGTTTTAGATATGGATCTTTGAAAGGTTGCTTGGATAGTGGTTGTACTGTGGAAGATTTTGTTTGTTCTATAAATGACAGTTCATATTATGAATTTCTCTCACTCCATGAAGTTTGGGGGAGATTTTCATTCTTAATATTACCCCTACAGATGTTGTTGGTATTATTGGGTAGGTTATGTTCATGAATTAGTGACATTTCAATGTTGGATTTAATGAGGTAGCTTGCAATTGTTTCCCTTCATGATGGATATCAGGATTACTCCTGAATTTTGCACAGTTTGGAGCACATACAATGACTATTACAAGATATATTGTTCCATTTCTTGCTATGTTACATTTGCTTCATCTATTTTTGTGTGCATTCCTTTGTCTCTTGATACAAAAAGGGGGGAGAGATCTTTGGTGTTTTTCCATCAAGGCCAAAGTGGGATTTTTTCGGGTCTCAGTTGTTTTTGGTTTGTCCTTGATGTCAAAAGTGGTGATATGCTTGATGGATGTTGACATGATGTATTCTCAGATTGGTTGATATATGATATGCAGTTACATGATTTTGGATTTATATATGTTGATGATGATAGCGTTTATCATTCTGACAAGCTAATTGATCTTTCAAAGTTACTAGTCAGGTTTATTCTTTACATGATGAAAATTTCTTATTAAATCGGTATCTTAGACACTATGCATAATGACATACATATCCTGACTGACATATATATTGGAAAATTCATTTTTGAGGATATTTGATGAGCTACATGATGTTCAATTTTGGATCTACATGATATCCATTCAGTGTTTATGATTATGTTCGACTGATAGTGTTGATAAGGCATTGCTTAGGTTATTCAAGTTGATCATGACACAAGTTATTTAGGTTGATATTTTTCAGGATCATTTGAAGGCTCCATTTGAGGTTACATGTCATAGGTTATTTGATCATATTCTGATTGATCATTTTCAAGTTCAATTTGACAAAACAATCATTTCTCAAGTGACTAAGGTCATTTGGTCTTTCTTGTTACATTTTAATGTGTTTAATTATGCACATTTCTATTGCATATATCATGGAATTTTGACCTGACAATATCATTGTGTCAATGGTTCTTTTATTTCTATACATGGGCATTATAAGGTGACTTCTCTATACCGGCCTTGCTATGATAATCAACATTGAAGTGTTCATAAGCATCTTGATTGATTATTTAATGTGGAATATAATGTAAACCTTAATTGGTTTCTTTTGGCACATTGTATTGTTGATTAAATTGGAATATCGGGTGGTTATTTTATTTCACATTGGAGTAAAGTTTGTTAAAGTCACATGGCATTGACATCAATAATATATGGTATCGGGTTTCATTTTGTGTGGCATATACATCAAACCCTATTGGGTTTCAACGAGCACATGGTATTTGTGTCGGTCACATGGCACTAAATTGGAAGTTTAATTCGACAAGTCACATGGAAGTAATATCAATAGGTCTTTGTTTAACAAGCCATCATTTTGTTGGAATCTTTGGAAGTGGCTATCATTTTGTTTCACTGACACATATTCTAGATTTTAAAGGTTAATAATTTTTGATTGATTAGGTTTTCGGATTCCAAGTGACTATTGTATTTTGGAAAGTATTCGAACAAGTTAGAAGAGTGTTTAGTAAAAAATATCATAGGGTTTGGAACCCTAACCGCCATTGGTATTCTTGTAGACCTATTTTTTTCCAATTAGCCGACATGAAAAAGAGTTTGTTTTCAGATAAATGGGAAGTGAAGATAGTGAGGATGGTCGGATCTACAACATGGTTGACTGTGAGCTAAAAGGAAACTGGATAGAGGAAGTTAAGAAATTTTGACAGAGGAAGTTAAGAGTGTCGCCTTCAATTGAGTAGTTATGATATTTCTTGATTTGGGGTTTGCATTTGATTTTCTTCCACTGTGAAACAGGTAAGTCAATTCTTGGAATATTTTTGTTAAGGATATTTGTAAAAGTGCTTAAATTGTTGGTGATATTCTTAAAAACCTTCGTTAGAGTCTTTGGATATGGGGTTACCTCCAAATTTGTTAGGGTTTCATTCTTTATCCCTAACTCGAGTTGGTTCTTTTCAGTTAAGGAAACTGTATTCATAGGTCATTTTTTCTCTTTGAAGTACCTTTTAAAAAGATAATTATGAAGGATTTTTGGGTGACCAAAGAGAGGAAAAATATTTTCATGAATACTATTTAAGAGATTTTTTTGAGTTAGAAGTGGTTCTATATTGAAAATTTATTTATCATTTGAGAAGATTTTGACACACAACATTCTTCAATGTGCTTAATCTAATTATGTTCAGTCTTCTATTGAGATTCCAGGATTGCAACAATGTACACTTCTAGAGTGTTGATAGTATACTATAGTTGGTATGAAATGTAATGGAGTTGGTGCTCTTGAACTTAGAAGAGTTGGTGCTCTATGCGAATAAATAGAAGGATTTTTCAATTGGTTTTTATTCCCCAAGAGGGTTTTCCACTCAGGACATATAATGTGTTATTTGATGAGTTTTGGTGTGATTATTTTTCATATCTATCTTCTGTCCATAAGTTATTAGATGCATTAATGTCTATTATTAGTTCTTATTTTTGCAATGTTAATGTGATCTGCTGTTACAATATTATAAGTACTTTCACAGTCATATGTTGCAAACTGGTTTAAAAGTTCTGTTTAACCAAACATGTTTTGCATGCTGTGATGAAAAAGGATTTAGTCTATCACATCACATGTTCATTCATGGATTAATAGTTCAAGATTGTTATGTTTCAATGTGTCATAATGTGCTAAAGTTTTTTGTTGTTTCAATACTTATCATGTGTCATTCAGTTGCACAGTTGTTGAAGTATCTCATCAAGATGCATTGAAATCTGGTGGTCCTAAATTGATTCAATGATGTTGGTCTTCATTTACACAGTCTTATGAGTTGCACCTATACTGTCATCATGCTTTGATTGTTAAACAATGTCAGTTAAAATTGTTTTGCAAGTGCAAAATGTCTCACACAAATCATATTGGCATAAGTTGTTTAATGGACTGAGTTAATGTTGTCATACCTTTATTTACCCCTTCTCATGAATTCTCTCAAAGTGATTACTCTTCTTTTTTATCAATCGAAAGGTTATCTGAACTAAAATTCTTTGTCAAAGTTTAAAAGGTTTGAATTTTTTAGGTCTATCCATCAGACACTGATTCACACCCCCTTTCAGTGTCTGTCCATACTCCAACAAGAGGTATAGTGAGAAGCACAAGTATGATTGTGATTATTTTCAACACTAATAGCCTCATCAAGAGGTAATGAAATGTTAAGAATTGTGTTAATGGTTTGGTTACTAACATGTTCTTTAATGAATTCATTATTGTAATCTACATTGAACTCATAAGAAGGAATGTTGTATTTATGCAATCCATTTGTAACCAAATCAAAGCCACATATTTTAAAAGAAAACATGGTATGAAGAGAAAGGAAAGAAAGTGCAATGCTATAATTTAAAGTGAAATGTTGAAATGCAATTTTTCAAATGGGAAACAAGGTAATTTTCTGATTATACTATGTAATAATCTGAAAAAGAAATATAGTATATGCAAGATTGAAACTAAGCAATGCATGAAATGAGCTGATTTAAGCTAGTTATAATAAAATAAATATAATAAAAACACAACCAGTTGACATAGATAGGTAGTGGCACAAAACAAAATCTTAAAAACTGGGTTTTCAGCTCTGTAAACTACATTTTCAGAAGCCTAAAGGGACTAGGTTGCCAAGGGTGGAAACCTAGTGCTCTTGGTGATTTTTTTGAGATTTTTCAAAAATAATTGATGGGTACAGGTGGTTTCTATGTTGTACAATGCAGATTTAAGTTGAAAATGCAAAATTTCATAAATGTGCAAATATTTAAAATGTGAAAAAAATGCAACCTATTATGCACTTTCACTAATGCAAATTTTGAAACCCTAGGATGCAACTTTAGTAATGTAACATGAAATGCAAGTTAAGCATAGGAAAATGAAGGAATCTAAATTAGACAAGAGGGTGTAGGAAAGTAGGGCTCACCAAAATGTAAGGAATATTTTGGCACCACAAGACTCTCTAGCATATTTAGGGTTTTTCACCTAAAAAGAGAGAGAAGTAGGCCAAAATGCATGGGTTACATTCAAAGGATTAGGGGTTGTGATGTGTGTGATTGAGTGTGCCTAAATGAAATGATCTAAGTGCAGTAAATTGAAAAGTAAATGATTTACTGATGCAAATCCTAATAAATGCAAAGTGATGGAAAACACATTATGATATGCAAATGACCTAAGAAACATAAACAACCTGCTACAAAAATGAATAGAAGTGAAGGGGTGCACTTAGAAATGAGTTGTAGACTAGATTGGAGGTTGGGAGTGTTGTTGAATCTAGAGTTTAAGCCTGTTGGGACATTTATGCCATTTTGGGCAACCTAGTGCTTTTTCTGGAAAAATGCACCGAAGTTCATTTCAGCCGAAAGGGTATCCAAATCTCTAAAAATCTATGAAAAATAGGTTTAGAGGGAATAGGTTTCCATTGTTGGTAACTTAGTCCTCTTCTAAATTTTTGAAGATTAGAAACTAGAAGTGGAAGCCCTTGGTCTGTGCTTTTTGCTCCTCTAGGTGTGTGGTCCTGAAAGTAAAGATTCTGATCTATAGGTGTCCTCCAAGCTTCAACTAGGGTTTCTCCAACCTTGAAGAGCTTGGAAATTTTGTTCGATATTCTTCCACCTTGATTCTTTGCCAAATTTTCCTACAAGACCTGCAAATCACACAAAGAGAGAAAACTTGTTGATTATTGGGGATTAGGGGTTTGCCTTAGTCAAACCCCTTTTGAGTAATCAAACCAAAATAGAGAAATGATGTAATGAAGCATGAAACAAGGAGTTATGGAGTTTACCTTACCTTTATGATAGATCTTGAGTTGCAAAAATGGAGTATTCAACCCTTGGATGCTTCAACAAAGGATGTCTTGATGATTGAGAATAATCAAACCCTAGCTTTCTTGAGAAGAAGGAGAGATGAGTGATCGAGAAGATTGAGTGAGGAGAAAAATGAGACTTAGAAAGTGAAAAATGAGGGGGAAAACCCTTATTTATATAAGTTATGCCCTAATTTTCCTGAAATAACACCATACAGGCCGACCTTAGGGTTTAAGAGATAAAATCTTGAAAGAAAATTAAGTTTATTTTGAATTTTATGCCACATGGGACTAGGTCTCCCAAGGTGGCGACCTAGTCCACCTAGGAAATTTTCATTGATTGTCAGGGATTAAGTGTGATTATTAATTTCTGTTAGGATTATCTCACAAAACACACTAAAGTAGGACCTATAGATGCATTAAGGTATCATTATGCCATAAGAAAGGGTTGATTTAGTGATGACAAGCCTAGGAAAGTATAAAATTTTTTCACCACACCTTACAACACTTTCGCACAAGGCTGGAAAAGGGGTAAAAAGAGGTCTAAAATCCATAGGCAAGGGTCCAAATGAGCGAAAAGTGTCAAAGGATACACTTTTTGGCGACACACAACTAGGTAAAGAAAGGATTGGTTGTTGTGCCACTCTAGTTTTCAGATATTCAAAACTCTTCTCTACCTCATTAGTCCACTGAAATTTCTTTCTTTTGTCTCTTTTAATGGTGTTAATGATAGGTGAGCAGATATGACCAAAGTTCTTGATGATTATTTTATAGAAACTTGCAAGCCCATGAAAGCTTCTTACCTCTCCTACTAATTTTGGAGTTGGCCAACTAAGTATTGCCTCTACTTTGGTGGGATCCATCTTCAATGAACCCTTGGAGATCACAAAACCAAGATATGTTAGTTCTTCTTTAATAAATTCACACTTTTTGAGATTTATCATCAATTTCTCCTCATGTAACCTCTGCAAAACCATGTCAAGGTGTTGCAAGTGCTCTTCCTTTATTTTTCTAAACACAAGTATATCATCTAAATATACGACAATTTTTTTTTCCAATAAAAGGCTTCAATGCTTCATTCATAAGTCTCATATAGGTACTCAAAGAATTTCACAGTCCAAGGGGCATCACCATCCTTTCATATAGGCCTTCATTGGTTTTAAATGCATTTTTCCGTTCATCTCCTTCCCTTATCCTAATATGATGATACCCACTTTTCAAGTCAATCTCTGAGAAGTATAATGCACCTCCCAAGTAGTCCATTAGGTCCTCTAGTCTAGGTATTGGGAACCTATATCTGATAGTTATTTTGTTTATAGCCTTAGAGTTTGTACACATCCTCCAATCCCAATCCTTTTTAGTTGCTAAAACTATTGGGACAACACAAGTGCTCAAAATTTCACTAATTAGACCTTTATCCAACAATTCTTGAACCTGTTTCCTTATTTCTTTATTTTGTTTAGGGTTCATCTTATATGCAACCTTATTTGGAAAACTAGAACCAGGGATCAAATCAATATGATGAGTGAAATATCTCATGGGAGGTAAAGAACTTGACAATTCATCAACTACAATATCTTTATATTTATTTAACAAGGCTTGAAATTCACTAGGTAGGTCTTCCATCATATTTGTTGCTAAAATAGACTTGGAATTAGGTTTGATCACTAAGGAAAATCCCTGACCTCCTTCATCCTTCAAAGTTTTCAAAAAATCCTTCTCTCCTACTACCGTGACACTAGAACCAACTTGATTTTCAAACTCTTCATCTTGTAGGGGTGTCAAGGTGTATGAGGTACCATCTTTATCTATCACATAGACATTCTTATGGCCATCATGCTTGGCCTTTTTTTCATATTGCCAGGGCATTCCTAGTAGCAAGTGACAAACATCCATGGGGATGATGTCACAAAGGATTTTGTATCTATAACCCCCAATATTGAACTCTACCCATGACTGCTCATTTACCAAGAATTGTTAACTCTTGTTTAGCCATGACACTTTGCATGGTGTGGAATGAGGAATTATTTTCATATTCAATTTTTCAACCATTTCTAAAGACACCAAATTATCAGTAGATCTTGAATCTACAACTACTTTGCATACCTTTCCATGTGACTTGCATGTGGTCCTAAATAAGGATTTCCTTTTTGGAGGTTCTTTGGTTGTAGGCACCTTGATAAATGTTCTCCTCATCATCAATGTATTACCTACCTTAGGGGAAGCATGTTGAGATGGTGAATTCACACTTTCAATTTCCTCTTCATATACAGTTTGAGTCCTTCACTCACCACCATGAGAACTTGATGCTTGTTTGTTAGGGAACTTCCAAGCTAGGTGTCCAAATTAATTTTAGTTGTAGCATTTGCCTGATAAAGTATTAGACCCTCTCCCTTGTCCACCAAAACTTCCTCTACCACTGAATCTCCTTCCTTTGAAGTTACCTCTGCCACTTGAATCACCACTTTTCTCTTGTTGCCTACTTGATTCACCTTGTTGCTTTTGTGACTGCCCTCTTGCACCAAAGTTTCCTCTACCTCTAAATTTTTTCCCTCTTCCTCCTCCTTGCTGCTCTTGTCTTCTTTTGATTCTTTTCTTTATCTTGATTGCTAGTTGGAAACACTCTTCAACGGTCTTGGGTGTAGTGAGGTTGATTTCATCTTGAATTTTGTACCTTAGGCCATTTAGGTACCTTGCCACCTTTTCTCTCTCATTATCCACATGCCTGCTCTAATGATTAGCCTATGGAACTCCTCAGTATATGCCATGATGTCTAACTCCTTCAAATTATTATCTTCTACTGCTTCACATTCAAAGAAGTTGTCAAAAGCATCTATCCAAGACAAAACTTCTTCAATGTCCATTTTTCCACCATACCTAGGAACTTCAAATTTCACACTTAATAGTCTTTAGCATCCTGACCATTCTCTTTTCTTCAAGGTCCAAGTCCTCATCCTCACTATGGAATCCTATTGGAGGGTTCTCACTCTCACCCTCATCCTCCTTATCACTTTGGTCACCAGTGACCAATATCTTCTTTGGTTCTTCTCCAGGGCTGATTCTTGGGACTCCTTATAAAGCCTCTCCTTATAGAGCATCTGCTCTTTTAGTTCTTTAACCTCTTTGGCCATTGCATCATTCTTTGGAGGCATCTTACTTATGCAAATTCTCATCCACTTTCCCACTTTCAATAAAAAACTATGCTCTGATACCATGTGATGTAGAGCAGGGGTGGAATAGGTTCAACTAACAAAAAAAAAGCATAATTCAATCACCTCTTAAGCCTTAAGACCCCAACAATGGTGGTTTGCATAAACTCAATTGTTTTCCCTGCTAGGTCTCCAAAACTATATTTTCAAGCATATATTTTAGAGAAGGCCATCTATCCATGAAGAAAAGACCTTTTCCAATACCCATTAGGCTCAATTCTAACATATCTCACTTGTGACATAGGTTGTTTTGGAACAAAGTCATCAATCTTGACCTACTACACTGGAATAAGGCTAAATTAGGCCTCTTTTACAAAGCATCCATAAAGAATTCAATATCCAAACACTAAAAATCTTACCAAATGGTCTTGACATGTCACTAGGGTCCCATTCTATAGATTTCATCTTGAACCAACACTTACAAATTGTTGTCCTACACTAACACTACATTACCTAAGCCTAACACATGAAGATGTTAGGCTAGGGCTTAGACAAAAACCCTTCTTACTCCATCCCTTGCTCCAAAATACAATTTTTTTTTTTAAATCAACCTAATATCCACCATTCCATCGAGTTAGTCCTAGATTCAACAATGGAATGGTCTGAAATGCATGATTTTGTGTTCAAACCCTTGAAATGAGGGTTTTACAGGTGGTCTGGAATAAAATGCCTCAAATAGGCTTATTTTATAATGAAAATCAAGCACACCACATTAAAATGAAATTATATTCATTTTAGCAACTCCTCACATGAATTTTAGTTCATGACATAACTATACAGGGCCGTACAAAACAAGGAAACTTCAAAAATACACAAAAGTGTAGAAAAATAGAGTCTTCTCCTATTATTTTGTCCTCCAAATACTTCAATCATACTGCCTCAAAGTTTGTGAGGCCAAATAAAAATCTTTCAACAAAAACCTAATGGTTTCAAACAAGATTCTCCCTGATGACTGTTCACCTTCCACTTACAAGCAAAATTGACAAGTTGCAAAGCAACTTTTACACTTCTTTGACAACTTTCACCAAACACGCTAAAATGACCCTACATGACAAAATACATTGCAATTGGTCTTTATTCAACTTTATTATATCAAATAAGTGAAAAAACACATAAATAATCAACCTAGACACCTAAATGACCATGGTGCCCCTGCACCAGGAGGGGGAGCTGTAGGGATCTCCCCCAAACTATCAAAACCCATTCTCACTTAAAGTTGAAAGCATAAATTCAAATGAAGAGTTTCAGAGAGATTTTTCGTTGCACCATACAATTTGGTTTGTTATAGGCCTACATATACAATCTAATATAACCACCATTACTATGGATTATTTTCACAAGCGTTTATAGCCCAATATAAAATCTTTTAACATTATAATTCTTTAAAAATGGTTGGTGAACTTAGTAATACTGAATTAAAATTCATACAAAATAATATTATAGTTAAAATGAATTATCTTTTTCAAGGCTATGCTTAAAGATCAAATAGTCAAGGTTAATTTTTTTATCTAAAAAATAGAAAAAATATTTATCATTTTTATATGTAGATGAGGTAATATGAAGACTAGCATAAATATATTCTTGAGGATAATTGGTTTCATGTTCAAAATATTATTTTACTACTTCCCAAACTATCATTTGAGACGACTTTATAAAATAGATGGACTGAATTTTTAATGTTTTATAGTTTATTTTATCTCAATTTTGGTAACATTCTATTTGTTGTGAACAATAATATAAGAGATACGTGTTACATTTGAGTGGTTATAGCCCTTATTTGATCTTATAATTAATCCATATAAGGGAGGATTTAATGGGAGATAATTTTTAATAGAGGTGTTTTATTTGGGATTTTGTTGTTAAGTGTTAGAGTTAATTAAGTGTAATTTAGTATAGGGTTATAATAAATTTGAAGTCTTGCTTTTTATGTTATGAAACTTTTCTCAATGTATTTTTTAAATATTAATCTTATGTCTTAAAAAAATTGACTGGTCAAGTGACCCTAGGTCTATTAGTGAATTTTAATTTCTTACAAAGATTCCACCAATAATAAGTCTTGTTGAATGTATAAGTTCAATGAAAAATAAAGATAAGATCGAGATTATGCTCCAAAACAATATGACTTGATAGTGTTGGCATTTCAATTCGCACCTCTGGAGTGCATATTAGAAATAGATAGCTATGCACAATATAACTGCTCTTCAAATTAGGAGGGGAAGCTCCCTCTTTTGCTGATATGCGTAAAAGTAAAGTATTCTAAATTCCTTTCTTTTTAACTCAGCTGGTAGTGGCACAAGATTATAAAACCGAATACATTGTAGCTAAGGTTTAAACTGGTTTCTATAGATCTTAACTACAACTAGGCTAACGCTAAAACTATCTTATCTCCTCTAGAAAATTAAAGCAAGAGGAATTAGGAGAAATTGGGAATGATTGATGAGAAAATCTATCTTAGGATTCCCAAGGAGGTGGAACACTCTATCTGAGGTGTAGGCTAAAATAAAGGTTATTGGAGACAACATGAAATGGTAAGCTAAGTCTCAAGATTCCCAAGGAGGTGGAACACTCTATTTGAGGTGTAGGCTAAAAGTAGATTATCGGAAACAAACATTAAATGATAATATTTATTTCTAAACTCCCAAGAGGTAGGATAGCTATCCAAGGTGTAGATATGAAAGAAGGATTATTAAAAAAACATCAAACGATAATATTTATTTCTAAATTCCCAAGGATGTAGAATACCTATGGTGTAAATATGAAATAAAGACTATTAAAACAATAGTAAATCTAGGAAAAAAAATTGCATAATGAGACACATACACAATAGATGATCAAACCAGCTTTATATTAAAAAAAGTGGACCAATACAGAATAGGAATATTGCATGGCAAGGTGGGTACAACAATTTGTTATCACAACAAAAGTTAAAATACAATGAGTAGGGTGCTCTTATTTATAGAATATCAAGGAGTAGGGAACCCTAAAATCTCCTTGAGTTAACATCAATCTTGCAAGCATGCAAGATTTATTATTAAGTCTAAATGTATGAAACTTAACAATTAACTAGAAAAACTACCTCAGTTAATTGATTCTAAACTAAACTAGAACTCTATATGTACATAGGTGACGCCAAAATAAACATGCAATTATATCTGGGACATCGAGTTAACTTGGAAAGAGGCATCAAGTTAACTGTTGTGTCTAATGTCTATCTTGAAAAGGTAGGATTTCCATGACTAGTAGTTCACTCGCTGTGTCTCTGAGCAATCAACTCCTCCAATAGGTTGTTAACTACATCACCATATAGAGCACTGATACTCCTCTGAAGTACTCAATGTCTTCACAACATCTCTTCATCGTCTATGATTTGACTCCACATTTCTCTTCCACTCTTGGCTGCCTCATCAAATTGTGTTGACATGGTTGCAAGTTGACTCAACTTATAGCCAGCTGAATCACTATTGAAAATGCTATAGATGAGTTTTTGAAACTCTAACTGTACTTTGGTGAGCTCGATGAATTCACCACCCTCATGCTAATACTAGCAAGGGACTTGTGACATGAAATTTCTCACGAACTGGAGTGCACTTGTCACCTTTTCTCTGCTCTTAGTCAATTCTACATAAATTGTTTCATGTGTTTTTACCTTGAAGATTTGTTGTTCTCTCCAAGTAAAAATCACTTCGTTATCCTCTTTTGCTGTAATCGAGTCATATGCCATCCTCAAGTGAGAGATCATGATCTCATTTTTTGCTTTGTCAAATGCTATGTCTTTCTCTGACTCCTAAATTTGTATGCGAAGTTCATGGGAATTGTACCTCAACTGGTACAACTCTGAAAGTATGAAGCAACCCCTTGTGATGAACTATTCTTCCCAGTCTTTCAGGTGCTTCCCATATACAACCAACTGACCTAGCTGATTTTGTTCTGTTGGTATCTCTGACATCTATGGGAGCAAGGCGGTGAAATTTTTAGAGTTTTGCATAAGGTTGGAGGTATATTGGCGAAGCTATTGGTCTTTAGCCTTGAGGGCTACTTTATCTTCACCATCCTTTATCACTCTCTCCTTTATGATTTCTATCGCAACTTTGAGGAGATCCATATTTACTTGGCGTGTGCTTTTGCAAAGGTTGAATTTTATCAAAGTGAAGTCATCAACTTCTACTTCATCCAAGTTTTTATCCTTTGGTGGTGCAATGGTCTCAATGATAATTTATTTGTCAGTGTTCCTTTCCACATGAAATTGCTTCTTACACTTTGTATTTGGCGTGTCTTGGTATACATGATTAAATTCTACAAAGTTCAGTTGATAGGATGGCTGCCTCCTCTTCCTTCCCAGAAGATTCTCAAGCCAAGATGAATCTCGACTAATCTTGTTGGAAGGATTAGAGCTAGTCCTAAGAACTCCTGATGAGTGAGAATGTGTTGAATTATTGCTACGTGGTGGAGAGTCTGGCTCCAAGTCGATGCGAACTGGATATTTTTGTGGTGATGAGGGGATGTGAGGCTCTACTTCTATCTCTGGAACATTCTTAGTTGTATCTATGGCTATCTCCATATGTTCTTGTTCTTTCTGGTCTAAATCAACAACTGGTGCTTTTCCCATTGTATTTTTGACATCCTGCTTCCTTTAGGAGGATTACTCCATGTCTTTTGTTTGGGTTTTTATTTTGACATGGAAGGTAGTGAAGTAGTTACCAGTGGTGACTCTATGTTTGGTATGGCTGCCTTCCTTGTCCTCTTGCTATCCAAGTAAAGTATGCTATTTTTGACAACCCTACTTGTTCTTTCCTTAACAGATGTGCTTTCTTTGGCATACCAATCAATGGCTGGAAGTGGTTGTGTGTCAATTTGATCTTGGAAGAATTGAGGAAGTGTGACATCCCCATTATCATCAGATAATCCTTCCACATCCTCTGACATGAAATCAACAATCTATGAAAGGGTGAACTTGCTGTAGTTGCACCTTCACACCTCAAACTCATCCTCACAATTGAACCAATAGTCTTCCATAGAAGGTTTGTGTGAAGAACGTCTGCCAAGGTGTGCTAAAAAGTGACCCCAAGGGTCATATAAGGATATTTTGATGAGATAATTAAGGTTAAGTCATGTCATCTCATGGCTCATAGCCTTGGCATCAGCTGTTGACCTGCACCTATAAATCCCTATCTCAAATGGACAAGTGGCAGTTGTCTTGTGTTTGTTGCGCAGATAGGAGTGGAATTTGTGCAATTACCATAGAAACTCCATGAAGACAACCTTATCCAATGGATAATGGGGTAACATGGCTAGGTGATCAGAGTATCCATACACACAGATGTAGGTAAAATCAGGGAACTGGATGAACCAATCCACCCAATCTACCATCACTGATTTGGCTTCTACTAAAATATGCACATGTAGCTCATGATCAAGATTCCTCATTGTGTACATTACGAATGCTTCATGCACTCGCTTGAAGTGTTGCTCCCCTTGTATGAATTCAAATTGCGAGTAATAATAATGAACTTTTTGTACACTTAGAATTCCCATAGTATTTAACCCTCTAAACTAGTCTTGGAAGGCTATCAGATACACGAGGTATGAACACATGTGGAATTCATGAGCAACCAAGAAATTGGTTATTTGTTTGTGGAGAACATCGCTAATCAAAGAAGCCCAAGCACAGTGTTCCCTATTATTGACAAGTTGAATCATGATGTAATACATCCAAGGTTGAAACTTGTTGGCATCTTCTTGACTGGTGACTTGGTTGAGTAGGGTGATCATTACCGTATATTCATTACTGAACTCTCCATGACCCACATTCTTTGGCAAGTTAGTCCTTTTCTATTTGAGCCATCTCTCTACCATTCTTCTCTGACATTTTTCTTTCTCATAATTGAATGCATTTTCACACTTCTCCATAGATATGACCAAATTGTTTGTATTTAGAGGAATCTTGAAGCAATTTTTGATGTCTTTGGGCTTGAGATTGCATGTCATTCACCCATCCACTGATTGAATTTATCATGTAGTAGGATTGTAATGCCTTACATAAGCAATTAAAAACTCTATACACTGTGCTGAGATGGGAAATAAGGCTGCTTCTAGCAACCCATATTCCTCAATATTTTGAAGTGTGGTTTGGTCAATTTATGAAGCATTCAAGTTAAACTCCAAATCCACTTGATGCAAATCAGTGTCAACTGTTCTGATGAAATAATGAATCAAGACCGATTTGGTCTTGAATTTAGTCTAAGTGAACTGCATTTTGAAAAACTAGCTTATTGACTGTAAACATGGATATGTTTTGACAACTTTTTTAGAAAAGCTAAAAATAGCTTCTGGTGAGGCTATAAATAGCCGATTAGGGGGCAATTTTTTTGAAAAATTCTGAGATATGGGTTTTGTAGAGAATGTATTTCTAAGTCAACCGAGATCATCAGAAAGTCAAAATACTGACTTTTACTTAGGCATGCAATGATTTTTTTGTGTAGAAGCTGTAGGGGCAGCGGGGCTATTTTTTCTTGAAAAAATATGACATATGGGTTTTGTAGCAGCCAATGTGCTTATTAAACCCAGATTCTCCATTTTTTTGAAATGATTAATTTTTTTGGAAACTCTAATTTTAGGGGGAAGTGGGGCAATTTTCCTAGAAAAATATGGCATATGGGTTTTGTTGCCAACACTGTGTTGAGTGAACCGAGATGATCAGATTTTGAAAAAGATGTCATTTACTTGTGCATGCAAGAGAAAACCTAAGACAAGGATATAAGAAATGTGAGGGGGAGAAGATGTAAATTATATTATGCCTTTCTCAATCTTCAAGAAAATTGCCTCCTTCAATCCTTAATCTGATGAATTCCTATCAAGAATCTGTTGGAAAAATGAAGCATGAAAAATTATTTCTTTGTGCAACCTAAATGAAGAACCTCGAAGAAGACTGAAAATGGCCTCTGTTTTATTCTCGAATAGGCATTGGAGAGAAAATAGCTGATTTTTTCTTCCACCTGCAAGAAATTATGAAGTTCTAACGCCTATGCTTGAATAAATAAGCATTTTGGAGATGGTAGTGCTAGTTAAGTAAGAGTACCAACCCTTATTGAGTTAATCCTCATGCATGCATTGATAACTGGAGTCTTCCTCTTAATTTAGGATGCCATATGCAAGAAGATGCATGCAAAAATCACAACTGAAAGTTAAATGGTCAAAATTTGACTTTTGGTGCCTAAGCTTGAGGAATTAGAAATATTTAAAGATTTTTGACTTCTGTCGTGAGAAAAAACCTATGTTTGATCTTGAATTCTGGATGCCTAGTTGATCCTAAAGCTTAGTTGATGGATTCATCGTGAAGATGGATCAAATCTGAAGAGAAGTTGTTGGGAGCTGCAAGTGCTAAAATCTAAATCTAGTACCTTGAATTCTAGGATGCCTTTTCCCAAAAGGGTGCTTTTTTCACTAGACAGCTCCGTTTTTTGGATGATTTTACAGTCTCGTCAATTTGACCCTTTATGCTTCAATCTGCAGCTATCGATGACTGATGACTCTTGCGAACATGCCAAGATGTGGAACAAAAAACTAGTTCAATTCTAGAAAGAATGACTGGTCTAGCAACATTTAAAATTTGATTTAAGAAGCTCAAATTCAAGGGCACCCCTAGCTTGCAGAGGTGTAATTGACGTTTTGAGATACATTTTGCAATTTGTAACTTTCAATAAAATGATCCACTTTAACTCTCACTATCGGGAGTTGGACTGCTCTGATGTTCGTTTTGATGATCTCATTACAAAGATTGAACAACTTTGAAGAGATGATCTTGGGAGTTGCAAAGTCAAAAGGTTGCATTTGAGGCCCCAAAAAGTTGGGTGCCTTTCTCAAGAAGGTTGCATCTTTATAATGCAGGAAAATTTCTACCTGCTTTGACCTTCAGCGTTTTGCACTTGATCTTCACTTGAGAGCATTTGACAAGTCTCAAGAGCTACTGGTTGGATTCACCACGTAACTGGAAGGATTTTGAACAAATCTCTCGAGGAAGACAACTACAAAAAACCTCATCTGATTGACTAAAAATCTAGGCGCCCTTGGCCTACAGAGGTACAATTCACCTTTTATCTTTCATTTTATCCTCCATTTTATGTGCTCATTGGATCAACTACTATGGTCGTCTACTACGTCTTATGGACTGGCGAATAGATTCATCGCGTAGTTGGACCGAAGTGGGGAAGATCATCCAAAGATGGTTACTGCAAAAATTGCCATCTAATGGGATTTATTCTTGGGAACCCCTAGGCTACGAGGGCACAATTTATGTAATTTGACTATCATCTTTGATGTTCATGGCTTCCACATCTTCTACTCCTGATGCCATTTTCCGTTGTTTGAAAAATCTGATGGATTTTCTTGATGATTTGTTTGAAAGCTTGTAGAAATCCAAAGAATATGTCTATATTTGCAACCATTAATGACTGCATTTGGGCCTGCAAGGGTGCAATTCACTCCAGACTCGATGATTTTTGGATGATTTTAACCTCTTTTCAATCTCCCTCGTAGCAAGGTGTAGCGTTTTCCAGACTTATAATATTTTTCACATTTCTCACCTATTCAAAATCCCCTCCGGACACCTGGTACTAGCCAACTGCCATTGATGACCTCAGAGGTCCTAAATTTTCTCCCGAAAAATGAAAAACAACCCACCAAAGCTAAACTAATTTTTTCTTGATTCCGACTTTGCCAACGTGATCACGGCGTGAAATAAGCTAACCAAAATTAATTTTAGTCAATTATGAGATCCTATTTTTTAGGGTTTTTCCTAAAAATAGGGTCTGAAAACCCTAATTTTTTTAAATATTTTTTTTTGCTAGTATCTTCTAGATAATAAACCCACAAAAATTCCATGCTTCGTTTGACCTAAATTGAATTTTGATAACAATTTTACTAGATTTAGACTATTTTAATCAAAATGCCTTAATAAAGCAAAAAAATTGTTTTGGGTACAACATATAGATACCAATTATTGTTTATCCTCCAAATATAATAAAAATAATTTAATTTGTGTCTGGTCTCAAATACAAATTTCTCATCTTTAGATTTATTATCATTCTCATTCTAAAATCTTTCTTTACTTACTCTTACCTTTTGCAATTTCTGTAGAAATCCATTCTTTAAAATTGTTCTATTTATTTCTTACTTTCAATAATCCTTTAAAGATGTTTGTTAACCTGTACTCAATGAATAAGCATATGGAATATTAAAATATGAGGATTTGTTAGGATTTAGGTGACACCAACCTTGTAAATACTTTAATTAATTGTTTTCCTAATGTCTTTTGTAAATTACCCATAAGAGGTGAAACTGTTTCACCAATGATGGTGAAAGAACTCATTTAAAGACAAAGTTATTGTAGACACCGAAAATCGGTCTAGGGGCCTACGAGTACACATTTGACATAATTTTCTATTTGTCCATCGTCATGATTAAATAATGTTTATTATCTAATTACCCTTTCTAAACACATATTTCATCTATTAATTAAATACCCCTTTTAATTAATTCACTAATTCATTTATTCAACTTGATTAATTAAATAAATCATATTTATTTAATTATGTTGCTAATTAATTCCTCCTTCACAATTAAATAATTTATCATTTAATTACCCAATTTAAGCTTTTCAACTATAATTAAATATTTATTATTTAATTATTCAAATTCCACCTTTTCGAAAGTCAATTAAATAAATTATATTATTTATTTAATTATATCTCTTATATATATATATATTTTATGGAGGTTTTCCACAAATTCTTTTTTGCTACCCTATACAGGAGCACGAGCCTTCTAGGGCTGAACCTCTTCAACTAAGAGCCAAGGACTGAGGAGTCTCCATTCCACCAAATTCACCCGGGGCACGATCCCGACCTCATCCCTTATTTCGATGTCGGAGCCTTTGCACTCAACAAGACTTGATCCTTGGTGGGCTCATTGAGAACCTTTCAACTTCACTAGTAGACCAAGGGCCCATTGACTATCTCTTATATTTTGAATGTTGAATTAAATTAACATTTAATTCATTATTTAAATCATTTATGTCACATTCTTCTGTCAATCAGTTGACTAACCATTAACTCACCTTCTGACTCGAGATCTATTTTTAGTTCTGCAGTTATCTCTGAATTTAACAGTTGATCATCTCCGCAAGAAGACTCTCTATCACAACTAGTCATTTAACTAGTTCTAACTCATATGCATGCATGCGTTTATTAATTAAATATCTTTATTTAATTAATTAATTTAATTATGTATTCAAATTCTTCATCTTCGAGTTCTAACTTTGTCTTTGAAATTTAAAGTTTATTCCTTCTATTTTCGAAGACTCTTAACTAAAGATTAAGATCTTGAACTCCAGTTCTTCCTGTTTTTGAACAGTCTTGACACAAGATTAAGTTATCATTCTAATTTAGTCTTTATCCTGCAGTCTTTCCTGACTCTTGTTCTAACTCACGTTCTATCTGACACACAACTCATATCACATGACATTCATCAATCTCATCTGTCGATCTCTCTTTCAATCTGAGCCGATCGTTCGAAAACCCAAAATCTATAAAATGGCTTATCATTATCATTATTATTCCTCCCGAAATCATACACTTTTGAGAAGAAACTTATCTTCGATATTTTTCTTAGACATTCAACGAAGTTATACTCGCATGAAACAAAGAAATCTGAGGGCAAAAATACTATAAAGGAAAAACGGAGAAGAGAAATTGAGATAATTCAAAGGGGTGAATGCATATTTGGTGAGAGCTTTCCAAATTATTTGTTTAGTTTATTCATTGTTTATTTCTTCGTTCTTTGTTGTTTTGGTTTTAGATTGTTTGTTAGTTTAGAATTGATCATTATAATCTGTGCAACTTGTTAGCATCATTCAATCTTTCAATTAATAAATCTGGATCTTACATTTGGTGAACTCGACATGAATCACGTTTCCAATTAGCGCACCTTTTTTTTTCATTTTCATTTTTTTTTTTGGTTTTTTATAGGAATAGTACGACGAACCACATTTTTTGCAGAAAATGACGCATCTGTATCAACGAACCACATCTGCTAAAACCTGCACCTCATCCGCCATCACGAACCGCATCCATGACTTTCTGAACCGCACTTGACTATCAACATTTCGACCCGCGACTATCATCTCGAACCGCATCCGCAAATCTCTTTCAAGCCGCATATGTGGCTTGAAAGACCGCATCCAACTGGTAAATTTTTTGCACTTTTTAAATTTCGTACATCTGCGTTTTACTTGTTTATTCTTTTTTCGAGTGATTTTCATTTTTCGCTAATCTTTGCTCGCAACTGTATTTAGGGGGATTAACTTAGTGTTTGTAGGACGAAGAGTAGAAGACAATAAAACCAAAGACACTATTTTCTACAGGACAATAGTCGAAGACAAGACATTGAACTATTAATCCATTTGCATGCAGGAACCAATGCCTTTCTTTTTATTCATTTAAGCAAGCTTTCTGTTTGGTAGATAGATAACTGTCGTTTGGATTAAAAAGAACCAATGTTTTCTTTGTTTGGTGTGAAAGCACATTTTTGTAACCTTACGATTTGGTACACCGAAGTATCCTCTCCCCTTGCACATTTGTGCTATCCTAGGTGCAAGAGAAATGGTTAATAACTTTAGAACTTGGGCTTGTCTTGGTGGGAAAAAGTACTCACCACAAGACGAATCAGACCGGTAGCACGGTAGACACCAAGCGACTTCTAGTCGGTATATAAAAGTGGATTCTTGGGGAAAGCCCAAGAATTGCACACACTATTCCAATGAGATGGATAGAAATCGACTCTCACCGACATTGGATAGTGTCCCATGAATGGAATGCCCTTACTAAACACCTTGTTGTAGATTTGCCAAAATCCTACCTATTTACTGGCGTAGTAGGGTTAGCCCTGTGAAGTTGTCTTACATTCTTACAGTTTATGTGTGGAGATGAGATGTATGCCATGGTAGTTTCATGGGTGTAGTAGCTTGGCTTCCCCGTATAAGTGAGTGCCATGGAGGGGAGCTAGTGGGGTGAAGCTACTAGTCATAAGCCATAAATATGCGTAGCTGGAGAAATCCAAGTAAGAACTCAACAAGTATTGTCCAAAAAGCCTAGGTTGTAAATGTTTGCAAGTCTTAATAGTTCTATCACATCAAAAACTAAAAATACATTGAATGTTGTATTTGTTGTTTGTTGTATTCGTCAAAAAATTGATCAAACAAACAAAGTCAATCAACAAATTTTGGAAAAATTTCAATCTGTCAAAAAGTGAGTCGCAGCTGTTAGTTTAAAAACTGCATCTGTACAAGCAAGTCACATTTGTTAGGGTAAATTCCACATCTATCTATCATAAAAGTTCATTTTAGTAGTCTAGAAATTACGAGTCGCAGCTGTCAGGTTTAGAGTCGCATGTGTCTAGGAAAGCCGCATCTGTCAATTTACGAGCCGCAAGTGTTTGTCAAAAAATTTAGGTTTTACAATCCATATTACGAGCTGCATATGAGTCAGTAAGTCACATATGTCATACAAAAAACCACATCTGCTACAAAGACCGCATGTGTGTTGTGAACCGCATCTATCAGAAAGAAAATCGCATTTGTCAAAAGTCCAACTATTTGTCACACATCCGAAACTAGGTTTTAGTCAAATCACCACATGCACGTTATTAAACCACATCTATCAAAAATAGAACCACAACTGTTAGGTGAACCACATTTGACTGTCAACAAAAAACCTTGAAAACTACAAAAATCATGTCCGAAACATCACTGTCATTTTTCATTTTTGTTTCTGAAGATCAACCTTGGACAAAAATTGAAAATTTGCTCAAAAACCTTGCATTACTAGGTGTCATATACATCATAGTCATCATCATCCTAAGTTGCATGCATATAGATACTTGCTAGGAGATTTCATATAGCAGAATAAAACAACTTTCCGCTTCATTAGATACGTTCATGTCCTGATTTGTCCTCATCATTGAACCTAGTCACTTTAGTCATATCAGTGAATCTTTTCAGCTCAATAGTCTAGTTTGAAAAATTCACCTTGTCAACTGTTCTTGTCCTACAATCAGGTTCCTTGATCAAACACACATCATTTCATGCATTTACTCCATAGGTGGTAGGTTATCCCTATTTTATAATCATTTACTGTCATAGTCTATTCGAGATTTTTCATATTGTTTGTCATATCCTATGTCATCTTAGTATACGTCACTTTAGAAATCTTTAGCAACATCCGTATTGGTCAGAAAATCCAAAAAAAAAACATAGAGAAAGGTCATAACAATTTTTAGACATAGTCTACATTTCCCCAGTTTGAGCAACTTTTCATGGTCGAAACAAGGTCTCAAAAAAAACATAAAGCAATGTTAGACCCTAACAAATTTGTCAATCCTTTCAGAAATCAACCATCAGGTAGTGAGAGACCACACAAACCTTTGCTTGAAAAACACATCACCAGGGACACACATGGAAGAATTTATATAGAAGACATAGACGTCGCGGTACATGATCCTGAGTTTGCATCCTTTATGGATGAGTGTTTGGAAAATGATCCCCAATGATATCTAGCAAAGTTGCTAGTAGAAGGTGCCACACTACCACTAGGATTTGATATTCATACTTTGAAACCACAATCTACTCAACCAACACAAACTACAATGTCAAGTGTTTCTATTCCCCAAATTACTACAGCAATAGCAACTAACATACCCACTCAAACATTGTCAATTGTAAGCACAATCCCTTTCAACGTAACACAAGGTTTACAATTTACTGTGGGAGCAACATCATCCAACCCCTTTGGCACCAACACTACTAGTAAGAGATCCAAAGTCGGCATGAGAATTCCCATACCAATTTAGAAAATTCAAATAGGAAATATTCCTATTCCAAATCAAAACATTCAGATAGGAAATATTCCTATTCCAAATCAGATCATTCAAACAAGAAATATTCCTATTCCAAATAAGAACATTCTAACGGGATATATTTCCTCACCAAATCACAACCCGTCATAGAACATGGCATATCAGAATACCTGCATTGATCCAAACAACACGAACAACATGTCCTTGACACAAGTAGATGTTCTCCAAAACCAAATACAAATGCTTCAACAAAAAATGGACAACATGTCTGTATCAGGCAAATGAACTATCTCAGAACAAGATCTATGTCCATGTCCTTTTGACAAAGCACTTTACATGACACCTTTCCCCCATGGATACATTATACCAAATTTTCCAAAATATAATGGGAGAAATAATCCTTTGGAACACATTAGAGAATTCTGAATGACATGCATGGACATATCGTATGACCCCACATACATGATGAGACTATTTCCGCGAACCCTTATAGGGTTAGCATTGGAATGGCTCTCCAAATTACCATATGGCATATGATCCTAGGGTGAATTAGCTGAGAATTTTGTCGAACACTTTGCCTTTAACATAGACAAAAAAATAACCATAGCAACCTTGTGTCACACAACACAAGAAGACGAAAAAAATTTCACCACTTTCTTCCAGAGATGGAGAAGTCTAGCTAGCAGATGTCTAGTTGAAATACCGGAAAAGCAAAAGGTCACGATATTCCTCGAAAACATCAATCCGAAATTGAGAAGTGACTTAAGGGTACATTGTTGTACTTCATTCCTAGACTTGGTACAAAAAGGCATCATCCTTGAAAAAGGCCTTATAGACAAAGGAGAAATTAAGGTACTAGGTAGAAACACAGTCGTTCAACATCAAAACATTCAAAATGATAGGAATAAATTCTGGCCTAGAAACAAAAATGTTACAAATGATGGCATTGTTGATGCTAAAAACATACATACAGGACTAGTTATCACACTTAGAGGTTACAACCCCAATCAAGACATGACAAATAGTCCAGATCAAGCAATGAATTATGTCTAAAATTCACAACAACAATGACTGGAAAGGAGATTTCCTACATGTGAATTTACCCCTTTAGGACAACCGATCGAGATAGTTTTCAAAGAGTTGATTAAACATAATCTCATTAAACCTTTGGAACCAAGAGAGTATGATCTTGGATAGTTTAAACCTTCATGGTGGGACGATAATTCTTTTTGTGACTATCATCTAACAAAAGGACACAACCTACAACAATGTCGCCAACTGAAGAATATTATACAAGACTTTGTTGAAAATAGAACTATCGAGGTCAATGGGAAAAAAAATACCAAGAATAGTGATCATAAGGTCTTCATAGACCCTTTACATGACCACACAAAAGGAAAAGCCTCCAGTTCGGAACCCAAGAAATCTTCATCAACCAATTATGCAAACACCAAGTATGACTATGGAAAAGAAACGATCATATATACCCTCTGAGTTGCAAATGAACATGTCGATACCTTCACCATTAAGAAGCATCCTGAATGTGCTGTAAACACACGTAGAACAAAGATAACCATTCCAGGTCTTTCTAAATAACAAACAAAGTCTTCTAGGTTTAAATACAATCTCCTTGCTCAACTGAGCAAAACTCCTGCACAAATATCCATTTTGGAATTATTGACTTTATCACCTAAGCATCGAGCCATTCTCAACAAAGCCTTACAGAATACGACTGTCCCTACAGACTTAGATGTCAATCATTTTGAAGAAATGGTAGGATATTTAACCAAATCCCATCACACCACATTTTCCCAACAAGACTATTTAAAAAAAAAGATTGATCATAATGACCCATTACATCTTGAAGTCCTAGTCCATCAAACCAAGGTCAAATGAGTCTTGGTAGATGGAGGAGCAGGTTTGAACCTGTGTACCCTAAAATTGGTTAAGGCATTAGGATTCTTAGAAGAATGTGTAGACACCTCGAAGAGTATAGTTATCAAGGCTTATGATGATGAAGAAAGATCATCAAAAGGAGTTGTCACACTTCCTATCAGAATTGGCCCAACAGTCATGAACACTAGTTTCCAAGTCTTGGATCTCACCCTTCCATATAACATGTTGTTAGGTAGACCTTGGATACACGCAATGAAAGCTGTACCGTCCACATATCACCAATGTCTCAAATTCCCACATAATGGCATCGAGATCACTATTGATGGTGGTCCAGATCCTTTTCAATACTGTACAAGCCTAAAGGGAATTCCATAACGACAGGTACCCATTAATCAAAAAGCTCCATCATCATCCACTTTATCCCTATACATTGATTCATCACATCTTACCAAGTCCATTTCATTCAAACCACCATTATCCACTCCTAAATTTGAGAACCAAGACAACGGTTGTGGAGAATACAACATGAAGGCATCCTATTGTATCAGTCAGCTGATTCCACCTAAGGCATATGGCTTACCCTTGGTAGATAGAAGATAGTCAGTAGTCACATTTCATGTTCCCCCTACAATGACATTGACCAAATGGGGAGAGTTAAGTGAAGAGGAAGTGGATCAAAGTGATGTTACCTCCTAGTTGTACTAGGAAGACAATGAATACCCCTCATTGTCTATTCAAATAGCTAAGAATCAATATGGAAAAGGCTTTAAGATAGTGCAAAATGAAGGCTATGACGGTCATAGTGGGTTAGGACTGTATCAAAATGGAAGGACATAACCGATCATTATCTCACCACGACCGAAATACTTAGGGCTAGGGTTTCAACCACTTAGAATTGGGTTTCCTAGTAATTCATCACCATTTCAAGAGAAAGTGAGTGCTTATGCAGACATCGAGACATCTCACGAACCACTTCCCCTAGTTTATGATGAATCCCCTGACTCGAGTGACTGTGAATGGGATTCCCTTTCCTCTACCAGTACCATGAACCTAGATACTCTATTTGGAGAACTTGACCTCAAGGTTAAATCCTTACCAAAGTCATCTAGTCCCTATAATCAGAAACACGTGTCCAAAGAAGAATGGATTAAGCACTATTATTGGGACACCCTTGATCATGCATCTTGGGCACTTGACATACCATCTTCTGATGACTCGGCCCTTACAATAATACCACATCAGAGTTTACCTACCCTAGGAGAAATACCAAGAAGGAGTTAGTCCAAAAATTCTGTGACCATGTCAACCATTCGATATTCACCTTGTCGGCTTCCACTTTTCATAACTTCGATGATGACATGCCACTCATATATCTCAAAATTATCGACTGGGATCAACAAGGTACACCCATCTTAGATACATTTGAGAATGACGAAGCATTAGTTGAGTTCATGGGACTTCGAGAAGGCATACCTAGAGGGGATCATAAAGTTGGTTTTACCATAGACCTGGATGAAAAAGCATATTTTGGGGAGTCTATTTACACCTCTAGTCGCAAATATGAGAATAAAAATAAAAAAGACAATGAAAAGAAAAATGATGAGTCCCTAGTTAAAAACCGAAAGGCACCTTTGGACGAAGAAATAGTCAAAATAAAGGACATATCTGAGGGTGAAAACCTCTTTGAGGCACCCAAGGATAGAGGTTTAAATATTCTCCCCATTGAGTAGGAATAGTCACCGATGCTAGTAGAAGAGTCTGTTGCATTCAACATAGGTACTAAAGAGAATCCTCGAATGGAATATTTTGTAGCTTCTTTAATAGAGACAAAAAAACTTGAGTTTAAGGACTTATTCACAAAGAGACAGATAAAATTTGCATGGTCGTATGCTGACATGCCTAGGCTGGATCCAGACATAATATTGCACCATCTACCACTACAACCAAGTATTAAGCCATTCAAACAGAAGTTAAGGAAAATGCATCCACATATTTCTCTATTGGTCAATGCAGAACTTAAGAAACTCTTGGATGTAGGATTCATAAGGACCATAGACTATGCAGACTGGATATCAAATCTTGTACCAGTGACTAAATCAACTGGGGGAATTCGCATTTGTATAGACTTTAGAGACATCAACAAGGCATGTCCTAAGGATGACTTCCATTTTCCAAGCATAGACATGATAGTAGATCTTACAACAGGCTATGAGATGCTATCCCTCATGGATGGTTTCTCGGGATATAACCAAATCAGAATCGCAACTGAAGACCAACATAAGACAACTTTCACGTGTCCATGGGGCACATACTATTGGAATGTTATGCCTTTTGGCCTTAAGAACGTAGGAGCTACTTATCAACGAGCCATGACTACTATTTTCCATGAATTTATACACACTCTCATGGAAGATTATGTAGATGAAATTATAGCTAAATTAGAAACAAGGGAAAATCACTTGAAGGTTCTAGACAAGATATTCCAGAGGCTAGAGAATTACAACGTCAGACTAAATTGAAAGAAATGTGTCTTTGGAGTGAAATCAGGGAAACTTCTAGGGTATATCATTTCTAGAAGAGGAATTGAAGTAGATCTAGAGAAGGTAAGAGCTATCATAGAAATGCCTCCTCCAGTCAGCATAGGTCAACTAAGAACACTACAAGGAAGATTACACTCTATTAGGCATTTCATTGTACAACTAGCTGATAAAATACACCCATTCCAAAATCTACTCGAGAAAGGAGTACCATTTGTGTGGAGGCCTAAATTTTAGGAAGCCTTTCAACAAATAAAGGACTATTTGCTCAATCCACCTGTCCTAATGCCACCAACAAATGGAAATCCATTAATACTATACATTTCAGCAACTCGGTTGACATTAGGAGCTCTTCTTGCACAAAATGATGATCAAGGTCATTAAAGAGCAGTCTATTATATCAGTCGTACCTTGGTAGGATATGAATTGAATTACAACAACATAGAACATGCCTCTTTTGCGGCAGTCTTTGCTACTCAGAAACTTCGGCACTATATGCTCAATCGTCAAACAACGTTGATTGCAAAGATTGATCCTCTCAAGTATCTCCTAAGTAAGGCAACATTAACAGGACGATTGGCTAAATGGGTTATGATACTTAGTGAGTATGAAATCCAATATGTCGAGAGGAAGGCTATAAAAGGATAGGTGATTGCAGATCAGTTAGCCGACACACCTATGAAAGCAGACCATCCCTTAGTGGTAGATTTTCCTGACAAATTTCTCTTCAACATTGACATAAAAACTGAATGGAAACTATACTTTGATGGTTCACATACAAATCGTGGTTCAGGAACAGGTATCCTATTTGTTACACCTCAAGGCGATACTATTCCTAAATCATTTAGGATTGCTTTCCCTTGTACCAAAAACATAGCAGAGTATGAAGCCTTAGTAACAGGACTAAGAATGGTAGCACAATGGAAGATTAAGAGTCTACATGTCTTTGGTGATTCTCAACTAGTATTCCGGAAAGTAAATGATGATTATGAGACTAAGGATGAGAAACTTTCCCCTTACAGGTGCATGGCCGATAGTTTCAAATAGTACTTCAATGACATTACCTTTCAACAAATACCACGTATTCAGAACAGGGCTACAGATGCTATGGCAACCATGGGTTCCTTGTTGGATATTCCAAGTAACATGCCTAAGTTCGAGTTTTTGGTTGAACAACTGTTGGTCCTTGCCTATGATATCCCCAATACTATGATGGTGTGTACGATTGTTGGTCCTACATCCCCTTGGTATAAAGACGTATTCAATTACCTAAAAGACCAAACCTTACCTGTAGACTTGTCCAATAACCAACGCAGAACCTTTATCCGAAAGCCAGCTAGATACACCATCATCGAAGATACCCTATATAGACATACCTTAGATAACTCCCTAATGAGATGTCTCAATGCTGAAGAAGCACAAACAACTTTGAGATAGGTGCACGAGGGTATATGTGGATCCCATTTGAGTGGTCCTACTTTAGCCCATAAGATTATGAGACTAGGTTATTATTTTCCTACAATGGAAAAAGACTCATACATCTTTGTAAAGAAATGTAGACAATGTCAGATACACGAAGATTTGATAAGAGCACCAACATAGGAGCTTCATTTGATTACATCACCATGGCCTTTTGCCCAATGGGGACTTGAAATTATAGGTAAGATACACCCTCCATCATCCAATGGTCATAAGTTCATCACAACTGCCACTGAATACTTCACCAAGTGGATTGAAGCTATTCCCATTACCTACATCACCGACACACAAATATCTAGGTTTATCCTTAACTATATCATTTGTCGATATGGTGTACCCCAATCTATAATCACAGACAATGGTCGTCCATTCAAGAACCAAGAAGTACGCCATCTATGTGAAGAGTTCCATATCAAACACCATTTCTCCACCCCGTATTACCCACAAGGTAATGGCCAAGCCGAGGCATCTAATAAAACCATTGTTAGAATCCTGAAAAATACTGTCAATGACCCTGGTCATGACTGGCACCTACAACTTAATCCTGCTTTATGGTCTTACCGCACTAGCATCTGTACTCTCACTAGTGCCACTCCATATTCACTAGTATTCAAGTTCGAAGCTATCTTACCTATTGAGGTCGAAATTCCTTCCCTGAGGGTTTCCTTGAAAGGTCACATTGATGATGAAGAATACCGTGTATCCAGATTACAAGAGCTAGAACTACTGGATGAACGAAGACAAAAAGCACTAGACCGTTTGCAAGCATATCAGAATCGTCTTCATCGTAGCTATAATAGAAGAGTTCTAAGTAGAGACTTTGACATTGGAGACCTGGTTTTAATGGAGAATCCTAAGAATCAAGCTGAATGAGAAAAGCCAAGTAAATTTGAACCTAATTGGTTGGGGCCCTATATAGTCACATAAGCCTTTGGTTCAGGAGCGTATCAACTCTCTACTCCTGAAGGAGAGCCACTTATGTCACCCATCAACAGTCTTCATCTGAAGAGGTTCTATGCGTAGCTTTTGAGAATCTGTGTCTTAATCTAGAAAATACAAAAAAATGGTTACCTTGATGAAAAATTGGCAAATAGGTGTCTTTGTAACACCAAAAAAATAAATAGTCAAGAGAAATAATCCGTCCAATAGTGAAAACCTCTTTGGTGGCGCTATGGATAAGTACCTTGGTGAAAACCTGGCAAACAGGCTCCATGTGTAGTCAAACTCGCTCTTTCGTCTACCATCATTCCAATCAGACTTTTTCACCATCCATCATAATAAATGGTTGTCTTATCCATAGATTGGAATGATTGAAATCAAAGTCCATTCCATCACATTCCCCATTCCATCTCGTAAGTCTTATTCCTGACTGGGGGAAATCCTTGTTCTATACCATGAAGACCTTGTACATAGCATTTCACCATTGAAAATGTCTTGAAAAAATCCCAGAAACATTAGAAAACTTTAAAACTCCAAAATAAAAATCAAAACATGTCAGAAAATACCAAAAAAACAAAGTGAAGTCAGTCATTGTAAGTCAGCCGTAGACATAGTCGAACTACGTTGCCTCTGCGACTGGGAATAGGCAAGGCCATTAATCAATGTGCCCCCGAGGCATTAGGTCAGTTTTTCTAGGTTTGTCATGTATCACACACATTAAAATCATGACTCTTTGTACATTCAAAGTCATTGGTTGTGTCGAACTACGAGGTCTCTACATGTACAACGTAGGCAAGGCTAATCAATCGATGAGCCCCTGAGACCACACTGGTCAGTCCAATAGGGTTTATTGCATTCACTATCACACACATTGCATAGCATCAACTTAAGTACATATATTTAGTCCTTTAGGGTATTGTGTCATGTCATACACTGTTAACACACACACACTTTTAATCAGTCAAGAAATCAAAACAAGTCATGCATCAACAAGGCATAACATCTCAAAGTCATCAAGTCAATATCCAACACATTGTTAGAATGATCAACTTATGTCTTAAGCAAGATATGTCTTTCTTGTCAACGAACATCGTCAAATTGTCATAGCCTCATTTTTCTTGTCACATCAATGTCATCAGGCTCCAACATCTTATAGGACACGTGTATTTTCTAAAACCATGCTTTGTCATGCCTTATACAGATAGTCACCAGGTCGAAACTAGACTCAACATCTTATGCGATGTGTGTCATCTCTCACATTACGCTATGTCAAACATCAAAAAATCAAACAATCCTACAAGATTAAGTTTTGGCGAATACTTTTATTTGGCTTTATGACTTTTTTTCTTATTTTTTCTTATCTTTTTATCGATTTGTGAATTAGTCCGGTTACTAGCTTTCTCAAGTATGTCCCTTGAAGGATTTAGAGAAGCAAGGATGTCTTTGGACTCTTTTTCTTTGGCCGTTGTCTATCAACTGTATTTTTAAATTTGGCTTTTAAGTCATGTTACTAGTTTCCTCAAGGATGTACAATCAAGGATTTAGAGGAGAAATGACATCTCATGACCCGTCTTTTATTTGTTTGTTGTCTGTGGTTTGTCTCGACAAAACGACTGGGGCAATATTGTCCTTAGTATGAGTTAAGACACTCCTTGTCTACGACTGTCTATTTTTCACAAATGGATGACTTTGTACACTATGGTCTATCTCATATCATAGTGTGTATTATCCATTTGTGTCATGTCCCACCCAATGATGATAAAAAAAAGGAAAGATTAGCATATCTGGAAAAATATCGAAGATCACATGTTAATTCTCAATCAACCACCTTAATTGTTTCTTACTAATATTCTGGAATCATTAATGCTAACATTTCTTTTTTTCCCAACATAATGATAGAGTCCTATGACACAACAAAAACATTAGATCATTTGCATAAACATACATTCTATAAGAATTTCACATAGTTGCATGGCATTTAACATATAGATAGTAACATTAACATATTCATTACATACATTCGAAATCATCGCATAATAGGCATTCCATCATCATAAGATACATAATAGAAACATTGCACGTACATATCATGATCACATATAAATAAATGTCGAATAGCATGTTACATCCATTATCATATAGAATCATCATAAACAACATAAATTGCATAAGCTCATAACATGTAGAAGCATTCATATAACACATGTAAATACATCATCTAGGAAACATAATCATATAGAAACAATGTATCATCCATAAAATAGACCTACATATCATATAGAAGTTGCCAAAAATCATATATATATATCGCTCAAAATAATGTGTCACAGTACAATATCAGAATGTATCCATAAATAAAATGAGCTCACAGGCTCTCTGATCAAAATACATGTCTACATAATAACAAGTGTCACCGCACTACCACTGTTGTCACGTGGTGAAGGTGGTGGAAACATCCTCAGAGGTCCTCTTTGTGAAGTCAAAGGCCTCTCATATGGACCTGTCCTTGGTGGTCCTACCACACCCATTGTACTCTGTGTCCTCATATGACTCCTGCCCTGTGATCTCTGGCTACGAACCTATGAGAAAGTAGGAGCTCGTCTCTCTCTTGGCACTACTGCCTCATATAGATCCCTATAATATGATGCTCTCTCAATTGATTTGACTAGCTCACGAACCATACCATCAGATGAGGTGCCACTGCAAAGGCATCTAACCTCTGTAAACTACTGCTCTATTTCCTGTCGTCAGGCTATGGCCTGATCCCTCTCCATAAGTGCATTTTCTCTCTCTACATGAGCTCTATCTCTGTCTATCCGCATAACATCCAACTCTGCACAGGAACTATCTCTCTCTATAAATGCACTGTCTCTCTCTATCCTCATGGCATCAAAATATGTTGTCATTAGTCTCAATCTCTCCTCCAAAGCCTCCCGATCACCATCCCTAGGAGCATCATCTTCTTGTCTCCCCTCCACAATCCATTCTTTGAGCTCTCTCTCCTACTCCTCCATCAGTGCCTCCTCCTCCACATCATCCTCCCCATATCCTACCAGAATCCCAAGAGCATCGATATCCATATCCGCCTCCTCATCCTCTGCAACATCCTCTCCCCCAATAGCCACATCAACTACCTCCTCGGCAGCATGCTCATCTCCGACCTGTGCATCACCTCCAACCTATGCATCAAATCCACCTCTGAAGTCCAACATCGGTGCATCCATTACCACTGCCTCTCGGATAGGTGAAAGTCCACCTACCTGACCCCCTCTACATCCCCGCCTATTGCCTCTGCCATCATCACCTCTCTCTCCAACTCTACCAACCTTGGCACCTCCACCTCTCCGCCATCCTCTCAGCCCTGTGCCTCATCTCTCAACTGGTGCCATCTGATCCGGATCTGTGTAAGGAATTAGATGATGATCCACCCACCATGCCTCATATGCAGCTGTGGTCCCTAGATCTTCTGCTCCATCTCTCCATCCCCAATATAATGGTTGTAATGCCTATATCTTTGCCTCCACAATAGCTACTGGAATCATGGGTCCCCACCATGGAACCTCTCTAGACGATCGAGAAAAATTTGCTCTGCCTCTAGGCTCATCCTAAACCTCTCTGAATTGTCTCAAAACATGATCTGGTAAGTGCCTCTCTATAATGTGCATTCTCAAAATAGTCCTCCCAATGAGGTACTGTGTCTACTTGTAGAATGGAAAATGACTATCCTCATCCATCCACTCCTCATAGTCCATGTACGGTCTCCATGTAAACTGATCTAAAATATCAAGTGCATGTCTCCAATATCCAGTATCTCCCACATGGCTCTGAGTGATGTTTCCCGTGTACCATAAAACATATGGAGATCTCTCCAATCGCTCTACAGTAACTGGAGGATGAAATACAACTATCCTCTCCCATGCCCAAACCATCAACAAAGTGGTGCCACAGCTCATCGACTATGCGTCTCTGTATACAATATTGTGCAGATGAAAATATAACATCCCTAGAAGACATGGACCCCAGGCATACAAGGTCTCCCTCTCCAACATGCCCACCAACATCTCCCCCCATCCCACAGGAAACCCATGACCTCGTTGATCAGGAAGTACTATCCCGCCTATCAATGTACATAATATGCAGTCAATCCTGTTGTATCTATCTGTTAACACTTTCCATCTAATCTCATAATGCTTGATCCCAAGTCTCCTAATGTCATCCACCTAATAGAATCCCGCTAGCTCAGTCAATCCCCGCTAGGTATCGTACATCACCCACTCTCCTCTAATCGGAAGTCTCAATATCTTGTACACATCCTCCAATGTGACAGTCACCTCCCTAGTCGACAGATGGAACGATGATGTCTTTGAGTGCCATCGCTCACACAACACGGTGAGTATACCTCTGTTTTCCCGAATGGAAGGCATCAAAAGATAATGACGTAGGCCAAGTATCCACAAAAGACGTATCTCTCCACTAGTCAAACGGTCTCTCAGATTGAAGGTGTCTAGACGAGTCTCCTGCGTATATATAGGATGTAAAACAACATGAATTTCATTCACATGTCAAAAAATTTCAGGTTTTTCCTTAGAATTTTTTTCAAAAAACTTCACCAGCCAAATGCGGCTCGTTGTAACAGATGCGGTGCACTCATACAAATGTGTTGCATGACAATACATTTGCATCACATATTTCATATGCGTTGCACATCCTAATCCCTATTTTCTACTAAAGGCAAATGCAGTGCATATAACAAGTGCAGTGCATTTTCTCTAACCTGTCTATCTACTACATATGCATTTCACAAATGCACATGCGGTTCACTACCCCACATGCATTTATCCTAAATATAAATGTGTTTCATGACTACATATGCGGTGCATTTTATAACAAATTTGTTGATTCCCTAAAATTCCTAATCTAACCTAGATGTGTTTTCCCATATGCATCGTTTCGCAGTCAAATGCGGTACATACGAATGCATATGCGTTGATTCTCAAAAACCGCATCTGAACATTAAGTTTTAAAGGCCTAAATCTATGTGCAAAAATAAATGTCAAGGGCTCGTTTTCTGGTACATACTGGTGGTCCTGCGTTGGCTGGCCGCCTGAAGGTCCGGATCTGATATCCTTGATGCCCAGTATAGGGAATGGGAGCCATCTTCATCCACTAGTCAGAGCAATTTCTCAAGTTCTTCTAACTCCTTCGGGTGCAAATGAATTGGTTTTCACCCTAATTCTTATTTATAGCACAAATTTGGGTGGCATTTCTTCTGACCTAGTCTATTGGCCACTTAACCTTTAACCTTCAAATGACCTGTACACGTCCGTAACAACTCCAAATTCAATTCCGTCAACTCCATAGCATTTCTGACCGTTAAATTGACTTATCGGGAATATTTCCTAATTTTTTTTGAAACTTTTCAAAAATTGTCAGTTTTCTCGAGGGGGCATACCTTACCCTGTTTCATGCTGAGGCACGACCGGGGCATATTTTCTTTGACATAACGCCCTAACAACATTGTATCAAAGAGGGGAAAACTGTAGACACCAAAAAATGGTCTAGGTTTGCAAATACACATTCGACATAATTTTCTATTTGTCCATTGTCATGATTAAATAATGTTTATTATTTAATTACCCTTTCTAAGCACATATTTCATCTATTAATTAAATACCCCTTTTAATTAATTCACTAATTCATTAATTCATTTATTCAACTTGATTAATTAAATAAATCATATTTATTTATGTCGCTAATTAATTCCTCGTTCACAATTAAATAATTTATTATTTAATTACCCAATTTAACCTTTTCAACTATAATTAAATATTTATTATTTAATTATTCAAATTCCACCTTTTCGAAAGTCAATTAAATAAATTACATTCTTTATTTAATTATATCTCTTATATTTTGAATGTTGAATTAAATTAACATTTAATTCATTATTTAAATCATTTATGCCAAATTCTTCTATCAATCAGTTGACTAACCATTAACTCACCTTTTGACTCAAGATCTATTTTTAGTTCTCCAGTTATCTCTGAATTTAACAGCTGATCATCTCTGCGAGAAGACTCTCTGTCACAACTAGTCATTTAACTAGTTCTAACTCATATGCATGTATGCGTTTATTAATTAAATATCTTTATTTAATTAATTAATTAATTTAATTATGCAGTCAAATTCTTCATCTTCGAGTTCTAACTTTGTCTTTGACATTCAAATTCTATTCCTTCTATTTTCGAAGACTCTTAACTAAAGATTAAGATCTTGAACTCTAGTTCTTCCTGTTTTCGAATAGTCTTGACACAAGATTAAGTTATCATTCTAATTTAGTCTTTTCTCTTGACTCATGTTCTAACTCAAGTTCTATCTGACACACAACTCACATCGCATGACATTCATCAATCTCATCCATCGATCTCTCTTTCAATCTGAGCCGATCGTTCGAAAACCCAAAATCTATAAAATGGCATGTCATTATCATTATTATTCCTCCCGAAATCATACACTTTTGAGAAGAAACTTATCTTCGATATTTTTCTTAGACATTCGACGAAGTTATACTTGCATCAAACACAAAAATCTGAGGGCAAGAATACTGAAAAGGCAAAATGGAGAAAAGCAAACAAGATAATTCGAAGGGGCGAATGCATATTTGGTGAGAGCTTTCCAAGTTATTTGTTTAGTTTATTCATTGTTTATTTCTTCGTTCTTTTTTGTTTTGATTTTAGATTGTTTGTTAGTTTAGAATTGATCATTGTAATCTGTTCAGCTTGTTAGCCTCATTCAATCTTTCAATTAATAAATATGGACCTTACAGTTATAGTTACAATTTATCTTCTAAGAAAAGGATAAAATAGCTAGGCATCCCATTTGGAATCTCCTATTTTTGGAGGGTTGTGGAATCTGCCATAAGTTGTAAGAGTATCTATGACACTATGACAACTATCATAAAATTCTATGACAACTATGGCACCGTTTATGATTGTATTTATAACATATTCCTTCCCTAGGTGCCCATGCATGAGAGATGCCTTGTGATAGTTGTAAGAACATTTGTAAGTTTCTATTTTGGGTGGATTTTATGGTTGGAAAGGAGGTAGGCATGGGTTTTTCCATGTGGTTTTATTTCATGTTGTTTGGTGATACCATGGTGGTATTCATCCCCGCAAATTTCTATTAAATTGGCGCCTTGAGCTAGAGTTATTCATTTAGTTTTGCAGGTAACAAGCTACTTTCAGATTCTATAGAGTTATTTAGAGAAGTGTATTGTTGTCGTAATCTCTCTTGTATTATTAATATACTTGCCTCTCTCTTGTTGTGGTGGATTTTTTTCCCTTAGGGGTTTCTACACATAAATCTGGTCTCATGTGTTATGGTTATCTTTTCTTGTTTTGATTCTACAATCACATTCATATTAAGGGTTAATATTTGGATTAAAATTTATAATCATTGATTAAAGTTCATAGTGAAAAATTTCTTCACATTTTTTTAAAACATTTGGTATCAGAGCTAACAGTTCTATTGAGAAAGGGATGCTTTTCTCTTGAGAGTTGAAGGTTTTTTGTTGTAGTGGGAGCTTTGGTTTGTGGGTTTTTTTATAGATTTGTGAAAGATTGTAAACCATGGCTTCTACCTTTCGTCTAGATATTGAAAATTTCAATGGCACTGGTTATGATATGTGGAATTCAAAGATGGAGGATCTCCTTGAAAAGAGAGATTGGTGGTTGGCAGTTTCTAAAGAAACAAAACCAAAAAAAATGTTTGATGAAGATTGGAATAAAATGGACAAGAAGGCATGAGGAATCATTCGGTTGTGTCTTGCAGATTTTTTCCTCTTGAACGTTTTAGAGGAATCTATCACATTCAAGTTATGGAGGAGGATAGGTGAAATCTATCAAACTAACAGTCTAACTAATAAGTTATATCTCAAAAGACATTTGTATTATTTGAAAATGAAGGATGGTGATTCTATTGTAGAACATTTAAATGATTCTAATATGATTATACGTTAGCTTGCATCTATAGATGTTAAGTTAAAAAAGGGAAGATAAATGTATTTTATGCTTTTTTCTGTACCTGAATCTTGGGAAAATCTAATTGTTTCCATAAGTGGTGGTGGTACAGAACCAAAGATGCATAGTCTCATTACTATACTTATTTTAGAAGAGATGAGAAAATACATGAATGTGGGCTCCCAATATGTCTTGCATGTGTGAGGAAGTTCCAAGAAAAAGGGGGGATAAAGAGGACAAGAAGAGAGACAATTCTAAAGGACATTCTAAAACCCTCGAGAAGAGAAAAGTAAAGTGTTGGAATTGTGATAAGAGAGGGCATGTGAAGGAGTGTATTAAAAAGAAGAAAAGCATTGAAACCTCCACGGATAAGTCATTTGATGATGGTGATTTTTATGATTTGTTTATTTTTGCTAACTCTATTAGTAATGATGCATGGCTTATTGATTCAGGTGCCTCCTTCCATATGAATCCTCACAAAGAGTGGTTTTCTACATATTCAACATATGATGGAGGGGATGTTTTCCTTGGTGATAACAACACAAAGAATATTGTTGGTATGGGAAAGGTAAAGTTGTGTTTCAATGATGGAAGGGTTAAAACCCTTGATTATATTTTACATATTCCAGGACTTGTGATAAATTTACTTTTAGTATCCAAGTTAAATGATTCTGGAATGTATGTGACATTTGACAAATTTGGTTGCAAGTTGGTAAGAGGGTTTTTGGTGATTTCTAAGGGGGATTTTTTAAGGGTTAATGCCTCTATTTTTAATAATTTTTCCAATGTAACTAGCATTGAAAATAAATGTATGTTGTGGCACAATAGATTTGGTCACATAAGTGGAAAGGTTGTGGACCATTTTGAATAAAAATTCGGTTGATAATATTTCTGATTATTATGTTAGTAAAAATGATTTTTGTGAGCATTGTGTGTTTGGTAAACAAAATAGATCATCATTTACTAATAGGAATAATAAAGCCAAGAGATTATTAAAGATCATTCATTTTAATGTGTTTGGATCAGTGGATATTGAATCTTATGAAAAATCTTGTTATTATGTTACTTTCATTGATGATGTGTCAAGATACACCTGGATTTATTTTATGCATGCAAAATCTAAGGTTTTCACTAAGTTTAATGAATTTAAAGCCTTCGTTGAGAAGAAAATTTATTATAAGATAAGGGTGTTGAGATCTAACAATGGGGGTGAATATTGTTCTAGGGAATTTGATGAGATTTATAAGCATGCAGGTATTGTTTGGAAAAAGACTACTCCTTATACACCTCAACAAAATGGGGTGGTAGAAAGAATGAACGAAACCTTGATGAAAAGAGCTAGGAGCATATTGAGTGGTGCTAAGCTTGATAGATGCTTTTGAGCATAATCTATAAGTACTGCATGTTATTTGGTTAATGGATCTCCTTTTTTAGCTCTTGTTGATAAAAATACTTATGGGGAGTGGATAAGTAGAAATCATTCTGTTTCACATTTAAGGGTCTTCGGTTATGAGGATTTTGTTCCTGTGCCTCAAGAGAAGCATTCTAAGCTGGATCCAAAAGTACAAAAATGCATCTTTGTTGGTTATAGTGAGAATGTAAAATGTTGTAAGCTTTGGAATCCACTCAAAATTAAAACTGTCTTCTCTAGAGATGTGATATTTAGGGGGTTCAAAGCTAACTCAGGTCAAGAACAACCAAAGGATAAAGATAAGATGAAAATAGTGCACTTCAAGACAAATATTGAGATGCATAGGAGGAAGAAAATTAGATGGATTAGAGGATGGATAATAAGAAGAGGGTTCAGATGATGTGCAAGATGAGCATGTAGAAGAAGAAAAACACGAACCCCTTACTCCTACCTTGAGAAGATCCACAAGAAAACAAAATCTAGTTGATAGATATAGCCCATCCAATTTTTGTTGTGTAATTACTTTGTTGAGTATTGATGATAAACCTAGATCCTACAAGGAGGCTCTTTCTTTAAAAGAAAGTGAGTCTTGGATGTAGGCCATGCATGAGGAGATGATGGCTTTGGATAGTTGTGACACATATGATCTTGTGAGTTTTCCCAAAGGAAGGAAGTCCATTGGATGCAAGTGGGAATATAAAAATAAATTTGGAGCATATGGTCAGTTAGAGTGGTACAAGGCCAAATTGGTGGCCAAGGGCTACTCCTAGAGAGAGGGAGTTGATTTTGGTGAAATTTTCTCTCCTATTGATAAGTTAACTTCTATTAGATTCCTCTTATCTATTGATGCTACTTATGATTTTGAAATAGATAAAATGGATTTTAAAACTTCTTTCTTGCATGGAAATCTTGAGGAAGATATTTATATGTGACAACTTGACAGTTTTTTGTGAAAGGAAAATAACACTTGGTTTGTGGTTTAAAGAGATCTTTATATGGTTTAAAACAATCACCTAGGATGTGGTACCAAAAATTTTGATGCCTTTTCATTGAAGTTGGGTTTTATTAGAAATGAGGAGGATCATTGTGTTTATATTAAGGTTATTGATGATTAGATTCTAATCAGTGTCTTGTATGTTGATGACATGTTTTTTATGGGTAACAAAAAGGTGATGATTAGGGAGCTTAAGTATCAACTTTCTGGCACATTTGATATGAAGGATTTGGGGGTTGCAAAATATATTTTTGGGGTGGAGATTAGTAGAGATCAAGTCTACATAAATATTTGGTTAAGTCAGAGTAAGTATGTTGATACCATTTTGTAGAGGTTTAAAATGCATGATTGTAAAATAGTAAATACTCCATGCTCGGTTGGTACTAAGTTGAGTTTAGACATGTGTCATAATTATGATGATTATATTGAAGAGATTTCTAACATTCCTTATGCTAGTGTTGTTGGTATTTTCATGTATGCAATGGTTTGTACTAGACCAAATATAGCCCAAGCAACAGGAGTTTTGAGCAGGTTTATGTCTAATCTTGGTAGAGATAATTGGAATTTTGTTAAGAGGGTGTTTAGATATTTGTATGTACTTCATATTATTATTTGGTTTATCATGGTATTGATGATGTGGTTAAGTCATTAGACATGCAAAGTTTTGTTGATGCAGATTGGGCACATGACTTGGACAGTCGAAGGTCCACTAGTGGCTATGATTTTAATTTGTTTGGAGGTCCAATGAGTTGGACGAGTAAGAGGCATTCTATAGTTTCATTATCCACCATCGAAGTAGATTATATGGCTGCTACACATGCCTCTAACAAGGCATTTTGGTTATAGAGACTTGGTAATGGTATTGGTTTTGATTGTAGGACAATGAGGATTGGATGTGATATCAAAAGTGCCATATGTTTAGCCAAAAATCATATGTATCATTTTCGTAATAAGCATGTTGATGTTCAGTATTACTTGTGTGAGAGATGGTTGAGAATGGTAAGGTCTTGATTGAGAAGTTTGACACTTTGGATAATGTTGTAGATTCTCTCATGAAGCCGATGACCATAGATAAGTTCTCTTGGTGCAGGAAGGCCGCAAGCCTTGATCATTATACTTGAATTTTTTTTTAATTTGAATCTCATGGATGTAATTGAAATGTATTCTGTCAAGTGGGAGAATGTTGGAATAGGTGACATTATAATTTCTATCCTAAGTTGATTTATGTGTCTCTACATTCTTTAGAAAGTGTTCTAGGGGACATGAGGGATAAAATATTTATTAAATTTATTTTTCCTATGACAAATTTTAATTGCATTCAAAGAGGTGGATCCATTATGATGACGGTTAAAGAGAATTTTTGGAGGATATTCCTTTTGGGTGTCTAACTTTGTGAGTGGGGACCACTTTGGGGTGCATGCACTTGCAAGTTATTTGCATGTTTTACATGCTCTTGCATAGTTGGGTGCCCAGGTTTTTATGATGGTGCACACTCTTGTATGAAGCTTTAAGAGCTATCAGAGAGTTATGGAGCACTTGGGATTGACCAATTCTGATTGACTATGGGTTAGGCACCCATGTGATTATTCATTATTTTATGGCATGTTTATGGGTTGTCCACTAAGGGGGCTTGTATTTTTCTAGGTGGTTTTTCTTGTTGTTTTGGGATACCATTTGTGGTATTTTCTCCCACAAACTTCTATGTATAGGAGCCTTGAGATGGATGTTTGTAGAGTTTTTTTTGCAGGTTTTCAGAGCAACGAAGTGCTGCCAGAATACAGAGAGGAAGTGTTGTATTGGTGTATCTCTTTTGAAGATTAATACAAACATTGGATCTCTTTGGGTGTGGAGTTTTTCCCGCAAGGGTTTCTCTACGTATATCTTGTCTCACTTGTGTTTGGAAACTTTTGGTATTGCCGATTTTCTTTCATTGTTGCAATTGTTAATCAAATAATCTATTTATGGTATATTGGATTCATAATTTTAAATTTGCAACTACTTATTTAAGTTCATATTGTTGTAAGTTTCATCTTGAATTTACAACAAGCCTATGGAAAAATATAGTTTTAATGTAACTCTAACTTTCAATATTATACTAGCTACCCAAGCAATCTTTCTCTTGATCATATTTTTACTTACAATTTATATTAGTGAAATTAGAATTTTATTATAAGTTTATTAAGTTTGGGTTGCATAAGGAGAGACACTGTTACACAATCCATTCATTTTATTTGGGAAAGTAAAGTACACATTGGTAATGACCATACTCTTAATAAAGAAAACATATAATTAAGTCTTTTATCCTTACACCTTAAATACAAATAATCAAAAGGGTCCCCTTAATACCATCATATCCACATAAGGTTCACAATTTTTTTATTTCTTTTCATGATTATAATTTAATTCCTCTATGTAGTCTACCTTTTTTCCTCTCTATTGTTGATTATCATTTTGAGTGTCATACAACATAGGGCTAATGCAAAATCTTGTTGGATTATTTCTTATAAGAATGCAACCATGAACTACCAATAATACATCATAATAAGGAAATTAAGTATAGCCAACCAAGAATCATGTTAGGGGAACCTAGTTTTTGCAATATCCCCTCTTAAAAATTAAACCAAGATGAACCCAAGAACTCATCATACAAATATAATCATAACATCACAAAAGGAGCATGCTTAAGTAATATTATGAAATTATAATAAAGTGAAATATTAAATAAAGGCCTTCTCTTAATTCACATTTATTTTAAATAATAATTTGTCTCAAAAAATTAAATTTTATTTGAAGAGTTGTGTCTTTTAGAAAGAAAACATATTTAAGAGAGGTCAAGCAAGGAGAAAGATGCATGCATTGATGAACTACTGTATCATATGAATTCTACTTCTTGTTGGACCATTAGAATTTGGTTCAAATAAATTGAGGATGAAATCCATCTAAGTTAGAATGAGAGGATGAAAACCCCTTTATTTCCATCACTAGATTGGTGGAAAAAAAACTTGATTCATATCAAGGACAATCTCACCTAGGAATTGCATATGTAATTTAAAATAGCAAGAAATTTGAAATTACGGTCATTTGGTTTCAAGATATTTTTATATCCATATCATTGATTAATGTCCCTCTCAAGATTGTGGTGATTCATGAATTTTATATAGTGCCAGTTTATATTCTATTTTACAACAATTCATATTAATCAAATCAAATCATTCATCTACCAATTGTTGTGATTTTAAGTCCTCCAATGCAATTCATAACTTATGAAAAATTGATCATTTCATTAGAGGTTGTGATTCATAATATTTACTTCAATTGGGAAATTAAAATTTCCCTAAAGTGTTGTAACTCAAACTTGCAATTCATATTTAATATGTAGCTCTTTGAGGCATAATTATTTACAAATATTCTAGGGTATGATTCATAATAGTTTGGGTTTATTTTTGAGGTTAATATTGCTTTAGCGATGCGACTGTTCATCATTTCTTAAACACTTGTAACCTAGGCACACTTAGAAGGGCCTAATTTAGATTAATTGAAGGTTGTATTGAAGACGACTCCTACAAGATTGAATATTGGAAAATTGTTATTCATTTATATTGCATATATAATTTCAATGTTGCAAATGTATAGTCATCAATGATATTTATAATTTTTGTGAAGGTAATCCTTGTTAATTATTGAAATAAGCTCATAAATAATATAAAATATTATATTTGGGATATTAAAATGGTAACATAGTTGGGTCTTCTCAACTTGTGAAAAAGAAGGATCAATTTTTTTAAGTACAAAAAGTTGCACCACTATAAAGGTGCATACCTTTCCATGAATGATCCAGTGGAAATTTTTAGTGAAAATTGAAGTGTCTCTATTCTCTTCAGAATCTACACCATTAGAAATATCTCGGCGTCCTGATTCCAACGCAACTTGAATGGAGCGAAAAGGACTCCGTTTGTGCAAGTTACGGCCGGTCAAACTTCTAGTCAAATCGGCTTCAAGGGCGTCCAAAAGGTGCAAAAATCATTATCTTGGAAATCATTAGAAGCGGCATCAAGTCGAAGAGCTCATCGAGATGATTCTGATGGTGTTCGTTTCATTGAAAATGGACATCGTATGCTCGAGTTACAAGCAGTCAAAGGTCGGTTGACTTGATGGTACAGTTGCTGACGTCAGCATGTTGACGTGTCCCATTCGTACTGCACAGACATGAGTGTGTGAATTCCAGCTTGACACGTGGCAGGTGACTCACTTGTATGAACCAATCATTGACTGCCACGTGGCACCCGTACGTCAGGTCAGCGGCCTCGTCCGCAAACCATTCAACGTATGGAGCATTTGCGTCAGCATACACATTGGTAGGTTTCGGCGAATTAGAGGACGACACATGTCTTGTTATCGGTGGATGGGTTTGTTGGACGGACTGCCAAAAATATTGGACGGGTTTGAACCCGTGATCTCCGCCGATAGACCCTCGGCTGCTGTCTCAAGTATAACCGGATGTCTCTTTGTTTTGATAGATGTTTGTTGTAAATTTGTTTTGGAAAACAAACTGCCCGGCGGTTTGAACCCGCGACGCCCAGGCTCCCAAAAGCATAACATGCCGTTGAACCGCCGAACGACCCTTGAACATATGGGGAACTTGGTTTGTTTTATTATGGTATTATTGGCCGAGCCTAAACCAAAAGGCTTATTAAAGCCAAAACAAACAAACCCCACCTTATTAAAATAACCAAGGAGGTTAAAAAAATACAAAATAAGCTTGTACAAGAGGTTAAGGGAGTTAGGAATTTAATATTCTTGTTAAGCCTATTTAGGCTAATTTCATGTATAAAAGGAGGGGAATGTAAGCTCTTAGGGGTTGAGAAAATACAGGTGACATAGTGGAGAATAAGTGATATGAAAGAGGGAACTTGTGGAGATTTTTGAGCCATTTTAGTACGACGGAGTATTGTTATGCTGCCGAAGTGCTTGAAGAGATGGTCTTGGTGCATTTGTAATCTTTTTTGTAGATTAATCGGATCGGTCTCACTCTATTGGAGCGGACCCGGAGACGTAGTCACGTTTGTGACGAACTCCATAATCAAACTCTGTTTGCACCTTCTATCTTCTTCTCTCTAAATTCTCTCTCTCATCTTAATTTTTGATGCATAATTTTGTTAATGTATGCATGAATTAAAATTTCGCAAAGTTGTTTTAATTAAGCATTCAAAACGCAATTTAGTCTAGATCCGTATACAGATTAATGAATGGGTGAAATTGTCTAAAAATAAAAGAAAAAATATTAATAAGGAACACCCTCTTATTAGAAAACTTGAATTTTTAAGATCAAAAAAGGCAACCGTATATAAATTTGAACCCATAGAAATGAGATTGAAATTTAATAGCCGATTAAAGGAAAAAACTAGAGATTATATTTAAGTGATTGAAAGGGCTAGAAATATCTTGTTTGGTGTGCATAAATAAATACATCAATTATGTTATTCACCTTTCATTGTTTCAAAATTGCAAAATTTGTTGGGTTAGACTAGTTTCAAGGGTTAAGGCATCAATCTTGTAGAATTCCAGTGACCCACAACATGATTTTTCATCATAACAATAATGTAATTTGTCATTTGATGAGATTTTGTAATCAAATTCAACACATTTTCAAGCAATTTTAATTGGAATTCAATAATTTGTGGTGATAATCCTCATCCATATTTCAAAAATATTTTATCAAATTTCACCTTGCTTACAAATGGATATCAATAGTGAAATAACAAACATATTGAGTTTGCAAGATGTTTTTTGAGTTGTTTGTCATCATATTAGTTTTTTTTTTTTAAAAGGCATTAAGCTGACTTTTTATATTATATATTTAATATAAAAGATTGCAATATCACTGAATATGTTTGTTGTTTGGACTGAAATTCTACTTTCAAGTCCATCATATCTAAATATCATTGTTGTGATATAAAATACCTAGCTATGCTGTAGTTACAAAATTTCAACTTTTATATTACAAAAACAATTGACTTTGTTTTTCATATGCTAATATTTATATCCTACATAGGCATGTGGTAGAAAAAATACAAAAATATTTCCAATTTGTTTTTACTTTTCAAGCATTTATTACAAAAGAACTATCCACCTTTCCTCCTTTTTGCATAGACCAAAGCATTGGCGGATTTTTTTGTGAGTTTGTTGTAATGTTCATGTCTAGGACATGTGGAAGAGGCCTGAACTACTGAGAAATCAAATCCATTAGAGCAACTTGTGAGTCTGCAGTTGCCACCAATTCCTATTGTGATGCAATAAGATGCCTGGCATTATTTGCTTGATGACAATGATGTGTTAAGATAAATGACATAGCATGGCATTTGGTTTTGAATCTTCTTTCTATATTAGGCCCCACTTCAAAATGGTGACGACCTAGCTCTTTGTAGAGGTAGCTTGAAAAATTATATTCCAATGATGTTTTCATTGCAGTATATATGTTTCTGTAACACACCTTATGATGTAAATAGTGCTTGGGAAAAATACCATCCACATATGCTTCCCCCTTCCAACAGTCATACTTCTGGATGCTCTTAAGTAGAGCATTGTCATGCAAGAACACTTCTTGAATCACTGCATCTGCAATTTTTGGCATGTCTTGAAAATTTGGATTTAAGTCCAAAACATTTGACACAAATATGGACACCAGGTTTGATGGAAATATTAACCTCTAAGCTATAGGATGTAAAATTTCTTCCCCTATCAAAGCTTTCAAGCATTTGTGCACAATGAGCAGTCAATTTTGAAGACATTTGATAGTTGTTCTATTTCCAACCCTTTAGAGAAGGGAAATTCCCATTCTTGTACTGGAAATGGTGCTTTGTATTTTCTTGGCATAAACACCATAATTCTTCTTTTAGCACAAAAAGTAATATTGAATCCAAAAGAAAAACACCCAGAATGTATCTTTTTTCACAATTGAAAGTACAAAATACAAACCATAAGAGATCTACATAATGCAAACTACTAGAAGCTCATTTTCACAAATGTTTAGCTAAATCATGTAACAATTCTTTGAAGACAAGCCAAAAAAATTGCTCAAACACACTGCTAGCAACAAAACCAATGATCTGATGATGCATATAACAATTTCCTTAACAATGTAGAGTGTAGCTCTTACCCAAGAACAAAAAACATTGAATTGAACTTGAAGATGATTGTTTGACAAGAATGTTGAGGGTCAACAACAAAAATCACCCAAATTGTAAATTTGAGCAAGCACTCCAAAGATAACTTTCACAATCCCTTAAGAATTTTCCATATTGTTGCTACAGTATTTGTAGAATGAATAAACAGGTTACACCCATGCCTTTAATATAGATGTGGAGCTCATTTTTGTTTTATCAATCCACAAATTCACTTTGAGTTCTGCCACATTCTTGAAAGGAATCAAACATGTCCAAGTCTGCTTGGTTTAATGATGTAACAATCAATTCTTTTCCCATGTATAAATTTCCTGCAAAAAAAGACACTAGTGAGCCAGAAACCTTACCCTTGTTATGGTCGATATCTTGAGCTTTTGATGTTATCTTTGATGAACTTGATCAACGATAGTACCGCTCATGTGAAATAGTCCTTCCCCTTAAGTGAGTGTTAATGCCAACTTTTTCCACAAGCTTGAAGCATGCTACTCCAGGTTTTTGTTTTGTTGCTATGTATTATAACACAAATTTATAAAGATTATGTACTAAAGCAGATTTTTCAGGTACTAAAACAAGCTTTGCACCAATTTGAGGCACGATGAAGGAGATTTGATTAGACATCAAAAATTTCCACTTGTCTTCTATTGTACATATTCAATGTGACTGCTTTACCTAGAATTAAACACATTGATCGAAATTCGCTTAGGCTTGATCAATGCCCAACTAGTTGCGACAATGTATTTGAAGAAAAATCATCGCCAACAATGCAGTGTATTTTAAAGAAAACATTGGCACTTTTATTTTGTCTATAATTTTTAAATAGAAGTTTCTTTTTCATGATAACTGTTGTCACGAGGATTGCACCCTAGATGCTAAGCTTGAAGCTCAACAATCCCGTGAAACATGGAAACATCTTCGAGCCTATGGGTTACTCATATCGAAGGGGAATCTCCAGATTGTGGGTTGGTTCCCTTTTAATCTCCTAGAATCTAATGATTTGTGTGGGAAAAGGGAGAGAGATTAATCTATGAAACTGGAGGAAATTTGAATAGTAAACTACTTCTAGGAGGTGATGCACCAAAGAATACTACTATGTAGAATTATTCATGACTAATATTCTCATAAATATGTAAACACAACTCAACTTGGGCACCTTGATCACAAAAATATTTCACTGAAAGGCTTTGCTCAACCTTTCCTTACTAAGGAAAACTTGGTTTTCACAAATTAAGAGAAGAGATAAACTTAAGAGCACAATCAATGACCTGTGATAAACTGCTATTGTGTACATGCATCAGTAAATGAGATAGAAATTTAAAGGTTTATGATTTTGAAACACATTAAACTTGCATCAGATCATTTAAAAGAGACAAAACACCAAAAATTGTGAAGGTAGACTCTATTTCTATTGAATACTCTGCAAAAATCTAAATAATCTATTGAAAATAAAGTATTGTTGTATATATTAATCAACTATAAAATGAGTTACAAGATAATCTCTTTGTAGAATGCAAAGGCAGAAAACAAGAACTAAGAAAAAGACTAAATCTTTTCCAATATATACAATAGATAGTAACTCCAAGGTGCCAAGAGGTGGAACAAGAAGCTAACTGGAAGTGAAAAATATCTCCAAAAACCCTCTCACAAGAAAAGATGAAAACCCATGAAAAGGGGGCCTAAAACTAAAGTAAACTGAACTTAAACAGTTGCAAACTCCTCCTCTCAATGTGCATGATCAAAAGAACTCCAAAACTGATGTAAAATTGAGGTTATGTCTCAAAAACCTCCACGAATAATGGCCTTGATCAATGAGATCTCCAAAAGACTAAAAAATGACTCCAAGTCAAAGAAAGCACAATACTCCAGATGACTCCCGCTGACTTCAGTCCTATTTCACTTTTGTTTCCTGCATGATTTTGGGAAAAAGGTAATTGTTTGATTAAATATTAAAGATAACCATATGTGATTATTTTAATATTTAACATGTAATTGTCTTCCTTTCATGCATTACATGGTAAATATTAAGGTAATTAATAAAATATTACCTTTAATATTTAATTACATAGTTTATTCGTCCAAAATCATGCAAAAAATAGGAGTGAAGTACTCCTTCACTAGAACATGCAATAATATCATATTCTTGTTTGTAGCTTTAATGTGATATCCTTCAAAATTAAATGATAATATCAAAGACAATATTATCACCCTTATGAATCCCAAAAATCATCTTCAAACTCACAGGCTCATCAACTGATTAGGTCTTTTGACTTAAAAGTCATAGAACCTTGGCACAATAATGTGAAATAATTTCTATTTTCAAGATGGAAAAAACTCATCAAAAATATTAGGGCATTGAGTAAAAAGCCTCAAACCCTAATATTTTTCATTCTTCACTTTGCATGTTTCTTGCACTGACATGATGGGTAGGGTTTGAGCTCGAACATGTGAATATTATGCTTCTTTGATGATTTTCTTGAAGATTTCTACAGTAAAAGCATGGTGAGTCCATTCTTGTCACAAATTTGAGCATTGTTTTCCACTTTCAAAGCATTCCTAGGCTTTCTTAGCCGTGGCCTCACCTTTTTTTGATGTATTTTTTATGCCTCTGTTGATACTATCTTTCTCCATCAAGGCCACCATGATGAATGTGTATTTTTGTTTCTCCATGCATTTTGTTCAAAAAATATTCTATATGTTATGGTCATGAGTAAATTCTGGGCTTTCCATTACGTGATAAAAGGTGCCAATTATTCATTTTTTCTTCCTTGAAAGAAACAAACAAAAATGACTTACGTATAGAAGGCCACAAACTCTTTTGTTCTGGGTGTTTGATTTGAGTTGCAAGATGAGCTCTTCCCTTTGTATCTTGTATCAATTCTTTACGAAAAGAGAAAAAAAGAGAGAACACTTCTTTTGCATATTTTTGAGAAACCCGTTCTCATGCTATATTTTGAGTTTTCTCCCTCACAGTATGTAAAGAAAATCTAAGGGTTTCTTTACTTCTTTGTAGAAACATTCTTGCTTCTATATGTAAGGTCGCAGCCTCATGAAGTTCTAGGTATCTCAAATTTTTTGTACAAGCTCGAGCTTCCTCATTTTTCTGTATTTTCATCTTTTTTATGTTTGAAACCTTCATTTTTGGTACTTGTTTCTTGGAGGACCTTTTGAGTGTCTTTCATTTGCATTCTTTCTCAAAATCCTTCATAGCCGCCACTTCATCTAATATTCCTATCTTGTGAAGAAGCAAACAAAGGTTCTTTCCTTTCAAACACTTGGTAAAGACATGTGCAACTGTATTGTATATGAAACAGTGATCTTGGTGTCAATATTTCATTCTCTATACTGTATGCCTGCTTCAAAATACTTGCATTTAGAAAGCACCCAAAGGCACCTGTAGGTGTTTCTTCATATGCTTCAAACATATAATTGTAAATCCTCTTCTTATGAATATTTAGTTCAAAGCATTAGATCTTGTAGCAATGCTGAAACAAAAAATTGAATACAGTTATTTTATTTTACTTCAATCATGGTGTTGTACCACTTGCAAAGATCATTGCTTCTCCAAATGTTGTATACAAATTTATGATGTTTTATAGCTTCCTTTGCACTCTATGTTATGGCCTTATCCATTCTATTTATTGTTGTCTTGAAATTTTGCTTCTTATATATGGAATATACTATTGTCCTTGAATAATCATCATTTATTTCCCTTGTGCTCTTGAGTATACAAAACATGAATGCCCCTTATTGAAGTTACAAGAAAATTGTGATTTCTTTCTTCTACATGTTGCTTATGTCATTATAATGGCTATCCCATGATGATTTGATTGTTCCTTAACCAACATATGTTTGATGCATGTGATAGTGTCATGTGTTGGGATCAACCCTTGTGGGAGCCACATTTTCCACCACACATAACAACTTTGAGCAATATCTGTTGGTTGAAATGACCTTTGTTGATGTGACTATGACATGCCTAATGAATTGTGAAGAATGTAAACTCTCTTTGAATAGTGATACACTTTTGATTTAAAAAATAGTATCTTTGTTGATATAAATGATATGGTTTTATTTGTACCTGCACATTCAACAAACAATTTAGATAAAAAAATGAAGTTCAATGTTCTTTTTGATGATTAAATCCCATTTGATGATTTGATTTGGATTTTACACATATCTGATAATGGTTGAATTGAATTGATGCATCATATTTGTAGGTTATATTTTCTGTTGATAAGAACATATGATGAGTTTTATATCTCGAGCTCCATGTGAACAAAATCTTTCAATCATTGCAGGTGTTTATGAAGATCGGGTAGAAGAAGAGCTGGAGATAAGAAGATCAAGATGAAGATAGGAGGATCAACACCAACATTACAAGGCAATGAAGGATATGAAATATCCTCATGTGTTTTTCCCTTTATTTAATCTTCAAATATATAGCTTGCTCTCTATATTGTATCAATTCAATTTATTCATTCCCATGGCTTGTGTGGGACTTTTGAGCATTTCATTGATCTTCAATGAATAAGACAAAAATATTGTATACATTTGCATTTCAAAATGAATGAAATACATAATTTCCATGCAAAATTTGTAATCTCTTTCTGTTGTACAACATTGTATAATAAGAATTGAACTTCGTTTGAAAATTTCATATGCAAATGATAATGATTAGCAAAATTTTATTGAAGTACCTTTCACCTTAAAAGTAGTCGGTTGTTCCAGCTCTACCAAAATGAGTTGTAGGTGAAATTTTGGTAACAATAACAAAACATCAGCGTCTCCCATTGTGCTCCTTCAAACACTAACCAAGATTTTCCTCTTCCATTATTACCTTTAATTCTTGAGTGATATTATGTGTATTATTTTCATAAAATAACTCCTACTAACTTTGACCACACCTGATGTTGGCTAACTTGTCTGCTAACCTGTTGCCTTCCCTGTAAGTGTGCTTTATTTGCAAAAAACTAATCTTATCCATTATTTTCCAAACATTTTGCAACACATAACTTAATTTCTAGCAAAACACCTTTCTCTCTTTGCATGCATTACCAATGATTAAAGAGTCACCTTCAATTTCTAGAGCATCAAGCTTCAAAATTTTGGCTAATTGTACCCCATACAACAATGCTTGCAATTCCACAATGTTGTTTGTGCCTATTGAAAGTTTTATTGATTTCACTGAAATAATACAACCTTGATGATCTCTTATTACAACCCCTACCGGTGACAACCTTGGATTTCCACGTGATGCACCATCAAAACTTAACTTAAAATATCCTCTTGGAGGTGGAATCTAGGCTATTATACTTCTATCAATTTTTTCTTTTGGATTTTGATGCAAACTTCCTTTGAAAGGAAGCACAATATTTGGCCATTTCTGCATTAATTGTGAATCCTAAATTGTGAACAATGAATCAAATTTTTTAACCTTCTGAACATATGCATTTGTTATCTTTGATATGGATGATTCTTTCACCAAAACTTGCTCCACCTTCATTTTCTCCTTCCTGAAGATCCTTCTATTTCATTCCCACCAAATGCTCCACAATACTACTGAAGACACCACTCTCCATATGCATGCAAACAATGATGATTTATAAAATATTGGCCAACTTGAGAATAAATCCCATAATTTATTTGGTAGAGGTGAATACCAACTTAACTTGTTTTTGATAAAGGGCCAACAATGTGCTGCAAAAGGAAAATGGATGAACACATTATTTCCATCCTCCATCTCATTTTCACAGAATACACATTTAAAATGATTTGCTATCCCTACTTTGACAAGTCTATCACTTGTCAAACTTTTGTTTTTTATAGCCAACCATGAGAAAAACATCTAGCCTTTGGAAGCACTGTTGAATTCCAACAAAAAGATAATGCTATGTGAGGCTTGACGCTTTCTCCTTTACTCATTACCACCTTATAACCTATTTTGACTATATATTGACTAGATTTTGATGGAGCCCATAGCAATCTATTCTCTTCTCCTGACACAAACATTCCTTTAAGTTAATCTTCTCTTTATATCCTCTTTTTGAGCATCTAGACAAGAAATGGTTGAGACATATTTCCACCTTACTTTCCCTGTACACTCTTCTATGCTCTCAAAATAATCTCTTACTCCCCCCCCTCCCCCGAACTAAGAATACTTTTAATGATTTGCGGATTTTGAACTGAATTTAAAGGTGCATGCCCATCCCAAGAGTCTTCCTAGAAATTTTCCTGTAAACCATTTTGAATTTCCAAAGTAAGATATTGGGTGATTACCTTTATACAAGCAACGAAGAAATTCCACATTGTGGATCCTTGTGGCGGATTTGATACTGTAAAAATTCTCTTTGGATCTGCATTATCTAAGTACTTGGCTTGCATGACCTTACACCATTTTTCTTGTGGCTTAGCATACATGTACCACACTAGCTTTGCTCCTAATGCTTGATTTCTACCTGATAAATTGTGTTTTAGCTCCTCCTTTTAGTTTATCTTCGCAAATATTTTCCAATGATATAAGTGGGATCTTATTTTTGTTGTCAATATTCCCCTTCCATAAGAATTCCCTAATTATATTTTCAATTAATAAAATCATAGATTTGGGGGCTTTTAATACAACCATATAATAACTGGGAATGAAAGAAATTAATGATTTTATCAATAATATGCGTCTTGATAATGATAACAACCTACCCTTCCAGGTTGCTATCCTCATTTGAATGCTTTGAATGATCTTATCCCAATAAGAAATTCTATTTTCTCTAGTGAAAAAAGGAATCCCAAGGTACTTACAAGGCAAATCTGTTGTTTGAAAACCAAGAAGATAAACAATTTTCTTTTGTAAGCCTGATTTGATATTGAAAGTGTATATCTTGGATTTTTTCGCATTTATTTTCTGACTTGATGCAAGTGAATATTTGTCTAAAACATCCTTGATATGCTTGGCCTCTTGAAGCAAAGCCTTGCCAAATAATATTGTGTCATCCACAAACAAAGAATGAGTTACAAATATTTGAGTGGAAGGTATTGAAATACATTTCCACAACCCCTGTATATGTGAACTTTTGACTGTCCTGCTTAGAGCTTCAACTAATATTATGAATAAAAAAGGCGACAATGGATCACCTTGCCTCACTCCTTGTGAAGAGCTAAAAAACTTGATGATGTACCATTAATCAAAACTAATTTTTTTTGCCCCTTTGAAACAAGATAGAACCCATTTGCACCATCTATTATGAAAACCAAACTTCCTTAACACTTGCATCAAAAAAGTCCAGTCCACCTTATCATAAGCTTTCATCATGTCAAGCTTAATGATAAATGAAGGGATTTTGTGCAAAGAAATAGAATTTAAAACTTCATGAGCCACCAAATCCCCCTCCGTCGTTTCCTTACCAGGAACAAAACCACCTTTTTTTTCTAAAATTAATTTAGGTATGATAGGCATCAATCGAAGATAGATTGCTTTGGTGAAAATCTTATAAACTATGTTACAAAGAGAAATAGGACAAAATTCTCACAAAGACTTTTGATCCTTAACCTTTGGAATTAATGCAATGTGTGTTACATTAAATTGATTAATCATGGAACAAGATGATCTAGACTCCTCCAAGGCCTTATGAAGATCATTTCCTATGAAATCCCAACACTTTTGAAAAAATAGTGATGTAAATCCATCTGGCCTTGGAGCCTTATCTGGTTTGAGTGAGAAAACTACCACTTTCACTTCATCTAGAGTAAAGGCTTATTGAGTTCAACATTATCTTGTTCAGTCACTAGAGTAGGATTGCTTGGAACATGTCCTCTCTTTCTATCCCAATCTAATCTAATTGTTGTATTGGTGTTGCCAACAAATTGAAAAAGAATTTAACCCCTTCATTTTGAATGTCCACCTCATTGTTTAACCACTTGCCCGATGAACTTTCCTGAATGCGAAACATTGCACTCTTTTATTTCTTAACTTGAGCTGACATATGAAATAATTTAGTATTCTTATCACCTTCTCTAAGCCACAATTTACATGATCATTTTCACCAATACATCTCCTCTCGTAGCACTAATTCTTCCCATTTTGCTTGTAAGATTTTTTGATGTTCAAAAGATTGTGATGTTAACTAGTTTTATAATAACAGTTTCAAAATTTATTTAACAAATTTCATTAGTCAATCAAAACAATATTTGTAAATTGTTATTAAACCCTAGGCTTCCAAGATGTAGTATCATTTGTAATTAGTGGAGGTTAAATGAATTGTTTGAAAAGAGTTTCCAATAAAATATAAGGATCATTCTCATTAGAAATTATTAAAAAAATATGGATGCTAATAAAATTTTATTGATACAATGATAAACATGTTGGTTCAAATGCTCCACAAGATGTAGAATAATATGAATGTTTCCATTAATCAAAATAGTGTTGGAACACATTTATAATTGCTCCAAAAGATTGACTTATTAATGCTTGATACAAACACCAGAGATAAACAAGTCCATGGGAGGTGGTTAGTCCATGTCCTAAATCTAAAGGGAGCTATTGGCAATTAGTCCAACAATCTCGCCCTCAACATCATCTGAGGGGATTCAAACCCACAACCACAACTTTGATACCATTTGTTGGAACACGTTTGTTGTTGCACCAAAAGATTGACATGTTAATGCCTGATACAAACACCAGAGACAAACGGATCCATGGGAGGTGGTTAGTCTATGTCTTGAATCTGAAGGGAGATGTTGGCGATTAGACCAACAAATAGTGGGGCAAAAACTTTAGAATCCAACAACAAAAATTATAAAAATTACATGCAAAAAATAGTTGGGTTTTTTGAGAGACCTCTACAACCCACCTTCATTCATAGAGAAGAGAAATTTTGAGGCAAGGATCATCAAGATGAATTCATTTCTAGATTTGTTGATGCCATGAAATAAAATCTATCTTGATTCAAAAAAATAAATGAAGAAACCAAACAAACCTCAGAACCAATGATTGATACACCAAAAAAATATTTACACATGGAAGAGGTCTAGGAAGAATTTGTAGAATGTACTCCAGAAGTGGAACTCAATCAATAAACTCTAGCAGGGAATTCATAGTAGGATGATCCATCTAGTTGTGATTCGACCTCAAGGATTCATAAGCAAGGTTAAATAGCATCAAAATCATTCTTAAGAAATAATTGCTAAGTCTATATTGTTGCACCCTTTCCCTTGCAAAACCATTCCAATTTCTCACACACGTCACCACAAGAGCATTAGTACCCAATTAGTTCAAAAAATAACATACATGTATAAATGCAACCATGTCATAAACTAAAACGAAACCAATTTGTTCATAAATTTTTAATTACTCAATATATACAACACTTAAAGTATTAAATATATAGCATAAATTGTTGAATCCATACAAGCATTTAAAAACATCAATTATGATTACAACTTCAACATTAGAGTCTCCTCCGCCTTAATCCAACTTACATTAGGACATTGGAAATTTAACACTTCCATCTCTTTCATTTTATTAAAAAGTGAAATTAATTTTAATACTTTTTAATAATTATAATTTTAATCATAATAAAAATATTAATAAACAAAACATAACAAATACAATATTGAATATTTTAATATTTATAATATGTTATTCTTATTTAAAAAATTTCTTTAATATTTTTAATGTATTATAATATAATTTTAGTAGTTTTAATATTCATATTTAAACTCGACAATTTGTATCTATTTTTTAATACTCACAGTTTCAATACTCATATTAAGTTGCTTGATTATAAAAATACTTGATCTTCTAAAAAGTAATATAACTAACATTATCTAAACAAATTTCACATCCTTACACAAAAGTATGATTCTGTACATGAATGACCCCAAAATGAATACATAAACATCCATTTCCTGCTGAGAAAATATACATTCAAGAGTTATGCTCCTTTAGAAATAATAAAAGAATCATCATTTACAAAATCACTTAATTTTTTCATTTGACCAACATTAACTAGCCAGTCAAGTATCTTGACAGTTGCATCACTTGGAGCGCAACCTTCTTTCTTCATTTGATCCATCACCAAAAAAGTTTTTTCAAGGTCACGTCTTTTGCGGAAGGTTTGGAAGAATATATTATATGTGACAACGTCTGGAACTAAATCATTTATTCTCATCTCATTCAACATTGAGAAAGCCATGTCAAGTTTGTTTTCCTTGCAAAAAAAACCAATTAACATACTATAGGTTACAACATCTGGGATAATACCAACCACTTTCATGATTGAAAAATACTTCAAGGCCTTGTCTATTTCACCAATTTTGCAATGGGCATCAATCAGACAGCTATAACTGACCGCATCAGGAGTCAAGCCTTCATCTAGCATGTTATTCATAAGTGAATGTGCTCTAGAAAGATCTCCTGCCTTGCACAGACCATGAATGACTGTGTTGTATGTCACTTCATTAGGCTTCAAATCCCTTGTTCCCATCTCTTCTAACATCTTTCCTACCATATTCATGTCTCTTGTTCTACAGAATGCACATATCAAAGTATTGTATGTAAATACATTAGGAAGATGTCCCCTGTTTTCCATCTCAGAAAGAAGCGTGAATGCTTCATTTTCCCTGTTACTCTGACACAAATCACCAATTAGAATGCTGTAGGTAACAACATCTGGTGAAAGGCCTTTTCCTAGCATCTCTTTGAATAACTTTTGAGCCTTTTCAACCTCATGCAATTTACATAGGCTGCATATCAAAGAACTATAAGTAATTACATTTGACTGTAAACCCTTTCTGGACATGTTATGGAAACAATCCCAAGCCTTGTCCATCCTGCCATCTTTGCACAGTCCATCAATAACTACATTAAATGTCACTCCATCGGGCAAAGGACCAAATTCCTCCATTTGTACAAATAGATTGTAGGCTTTGTCTGTTCTTCCAGCCTTGCAAAAGCCATCTATCAGGCTAGTATAAATGTAGGTGTTAAGAAAATGGCTGTCTTGTAACATTTTTGCTACTAATTCTAGAGCTTCATCTATTCTTTCTACTTTGCAGAGACCATCAATCAATGTGTTATATGTGACTATATCTGGAGAGCAGTAACCATGTCTCATCTCAGCAACTATCCTGAGAGCTTCATCTTCCCAACCTACCTTACAGAGACCATTTATTAGGGTATTGTATGAAATATTATTAGGAGAAATTCCAGATTGTATCATCTCAGCAAATAAAACGAGAGCTTCATCTACTCTACCTCTTTTGCAGATCCCATCAATTAGTGTGTTGTATGTAACAATATTAGGAAAACAATCATCATACCTCATTCTGTGCAAGATCTCATGCGCTTCCTTAATTCGATTCCGTTTACACAGAGACTTTATGAGGGTTGTATAAATGATAACATTTGGATGTATACCCAGCTCTTTCATTTCAGCAAGGACGGAGTAGATTCTACAGAAATCACCAGAGTTTGCAAGGCCACATAAAAGCGCGGTGAAGGATACGACATCGAGAGAACTGCGTTGAGTTAGGGCGGAGTGGAAGAGGTCCCAGGCCTTGTTTGTTTGACCCGATTTACAGAGGGCAGAAATAGACTGAGTGAAGTGCACAACATTAAATTTGGGGGAGATGTGATGAGAGGGTTTGCGTGTGTGTTGAGATGAGGTGGTGTAATTTATTGTAGAGAGAATAGAAGTTACCTATTGAAAGAGGGGGCGTGTCCATTTCAAGTTGCGCACCATCTTCATCTTCATGTGCTTAACAAAATAGAGCAGAACAAAACCCTAAAATATCTTATCTTGTCTTAACGTTCTCCCATCAACAAATAAAATAGAAGCAAATATAATTCCTGGATGACTGTAGAGGGACTAAATATGACAGTCTAACTTGCCTGTGATTGCCCGAATAAATTTAAATGCTATACCTATTATTTTATTTGAATAAATTTCTATCTTATAATATATAATTAGTTTATTAGTTTTAAATTATAGTATCTACATGTTTTAAAAAGAGAAACAATTAAATATTTATTTGAATTTTTAAAAATAAATTATATATAAAATAATTTAAAATTAAAATTTATATATGTGATAATTTAATTTTTTAATTAAGATTTATATAAATTGTTTACACATCTATGTAATAATTTATAAAGTTATTTGTTTGTTTACACATCTATGTGGCGTGTTTCTTGTGTCTGAATATCTCTTTCAACAATTACTCTAGCTAGAAGTCTCCTATATGCTTATTGGATTGCAAAGTGTCACAAGCCCAACACTTGAGAATCAAAAGGATGATTCTTCTTTTGAAAGGAGATTAATGATCTCAAGGTCTCTAGGGTATCAATTCTCAATTTCATGGGATGACTTAAGGGAGATGAAAATATATTATAACAAGGGGCATGGTGGGAATCTCTTCAATTTTATTTGCAAGTCAAGTGAAGTCCAATTTGAATGTTTGCTTGGTTACAATACACATAAAAGAAGAATATTGAGTTGCAATACATTTATGGACCGGTTGTAGCAAACTACACCATTCTACTCTAACTACTAATAAAACAAAAAAGAGGAAGGGTTAGATAGGAGCCCAAGGTCCCAAAAATGAACACTATGATACAAGATGAACAAACCAATAGTTAATGAAGCTCATTCTTAATCTGTAGTTACAGTAGGGAAAAAAACTAATGCTATATTCAAATAAATATTTAATTTCAAGATCTCAAGACCATCATAGACCATTTACATGCATAGGAAGATGGAGTGAACACTAGAAATGTTACATCCCATTTCTCACCACTGTTTAGGCTATGTTATTTTACTATGCATTTCAATTTTGAACTAAAAAACATGAATGATGATCAATACAATTATGTTGGTAAATCATTATATCAGGTAGATATATTTTGTGAAATGATTAAATTATGTTTTTTTTTTCTAAAATTTTATTGATAAAATTATGTTTTGATAATGATGTTAAATGAAAATATGTTTTCACGTTTTATATTTTATGAAAATTAAGTCGATATGATTATATTTATCACGATATCAGACTTAACTATTCTCTCGGGTTAATGAGGTGGATGCAAGATAGCATTTTTCCCTCCAAGGAAGAGAGGGAGAGCATCACCAAAGAGAGGGAAGTAGATCTAGGAGAAAATCCATGGTCATCAGGAATTCGATATCACACACACACACTTTTGCACTGATATTTATATCCTCTTATTTCAATATAGTTTCATGTTTTATCCATGATAAATTTAGTTATTGTTATTGTCATGAATATGTATTCTTGCTTGGTGTGATATATATGTTTTTGTATACAAATACTTGTTCTCAAGTGAATATTGTTGAATCATTTTTATTTCTTCTCTAGAAAAATCTTGATAATTATAACTTTGTATTGTGTGGTTAATAATACTTTCGCAATAAGAACAAGTGTTTTATGTTTATGTGTGTAAGAGAGTAATCCTATACTCATACGTGTATGTATATATGTCTATATATGGATATATGTATGTACAAATGTTCTTGATATGTAGATAATTGCCTACACATGTGAATATCACGTAATCTATATATACATATATATGCATGACTATATATATAAAAATATATATAATCATAAATATGTGTATTGATAGATCGGTAGGCAATTATACATGCACATATGGACATTCATACATAAATATATATTATTCTATAATGTGGAATATAAATTATAGTGTGAAGCCTATGAATTGAATGACAACTTGTGTAGTGGTAGTTAATCGCCAGTACTATGAATTAATTATGGAAAAATACTTTGTATGCAAAAAATTGGGGAATGATAAGTAAAGTTAACAAAGATATTTTACTCCTCACAAGTGGAATTAATTGAACAGGGGAGAAAAGAAAAAGGAAACCCACGAAGGGCAGGGATCTATTGAGCATGCAAAAAAAGGGGGAGAAAATGGAGGAATTCAAGAGGGGTTTTTAGGGAAGAAAGATGACTTCAAAAGGGAGAGTAAGGGGGAATGATAGAAGGAAATAGAGAGGTTTTGTGACTTGAATTCTACAAAAAGGTTATGGTATGAAATTGTTGATATAACTTTTCTTTTTCAATAGATGAATTAGGAAAACTTCGATGGTTATTTTAAAAGGAATGTTTGTGTCTATTAATGTATGAGAAAATATTTCTTTTGTATAAGATTTGAAAGGTCATGACTAATTGAAAGGGTTTTCTTTCTACTATGACAAGTAAATTCTCCTTTATTTCATAGGAATTGGTGTGTTAGGATTTATAGCCATTTAATACCATAAGAGAGACTGAAAGTTATGATTTTGTATAGTTTGAATGGAGAACAATAATGAAGAGTGGTTATACAAGCTGCTTTATCAACTTCATTCAAGTGTTGCATGTCTATTGCTCATCCTCTAAGAACTCGTGATTGAACTACCTATTGGTTTCATTGTGTTTCCTCAACCAAGAACCTTGTGAGGGTTTTGTAAAACTAAAACCAAAGAATATACCACACTCTCACAATACTAATGAGTTAATTTCCTTTCAATTCTTAGCCAAATGTTATTTTATCTTACCATAATATTTTCTTAGTCTACAATTTTATAAATTATGGTTGTCATAAATATAGTTAAGACAATACAGGGGTTAATTTTATCTTCAATTTTCATTTTATCTTGTTATTCTAATACCTAAGTTTTTAATGCTATCTATGTACTAGCAAAGATGTTAGTATGGTGTTGCAACCATTATCTTTGCATCAATGAAGGTTTGATATTTGAGAACTGATCATCAACTCTATTTAAATAGGGAGGTTAATGTGTAGGTTTCAGCCTTAATTTTCTAAACCAATATATTAAATGCAAATAACATTTGACTCATTTTAGGGGATACCATGGTTATAGTGAATAAACCTTTGGTTTGTTTTTATGAATATTGTGAATATGTTAATGTCTTTGTATATGACTAAAAATATGCATTATTATCTAAAACATTGTTGACCATTTGAATGGTTGACTATATTGTTAGTTTTTTTGTACGAACAATATGTCACTTAGAACTTTCAACTTGTTTATTTAATTTTTGGTATTGATGATATATCCGTTAATAAGAAGTGGTTGTTCCAAAATAAATTATAAAAAAAGGAATTCAAGTATATATGTACAGGTAGATGATCATATCCTAAATGAATATAGGAAAATGATTATGTGTTTGTATGAATATATTTCTCAAGGATACATTATTTATAAGCTATCTATTTTTGTGGCATTCATAAATTGTATTGATATTTCATATGAGTATATGAATCATATACATATATATACATATATACCTATATGCAAACATATATATGTATGTATATGTATATGTAGTGTAGGAAATTGCATACCTTTACAATTTCACGCTATGTTTGGGTCCCTTAATTAAGCTTCTAATTGACCAAATTATGCATTCCAAAGCCATATTATTCTCATTTCTTGAATGGGAAACCTATATTAAATTATTTCCATCATTAATTAAATTGCCTTGGATCATGTGTGTCCTAGACTTATGGGCTAGGACCCATTCACTCATGGGCGAGTGGGTCCCCTCTAAGTTCCATGACCCATTTTAAAATATGTTTTTGGCGGTATTTTAATGGTTCAAATTCAATTTTCAAGTGTAATCTTTTGAAATCTAATTTTTGGGAAATTAGATAAACACCTATGAATATAGTCTTTTTATCAATTCAAATCTAACAAGCTAAGGGTGAACTTCATAAGAGAAAATTTTATTTTCAAGAGAATTCAAGAGTAGATTTATTAGTCATTTATAACAACAATCAAGATCCTAATCATCATGTCAATGTTATGTGTGCTCACATCATTTTTTGAAGCTAATATTATGATGTAGGTTTCAAGCATTCAAGTAAGCATTCAAACATCAAATCAAGCAATCATTCAAGTCAATGCAAGCATGATCTCAACCTTGGATGATTTGTTAGTCTTCAATTTCTCTAGGGGCAACCATTAAGGGTTTGGTGAGTTGTAATAAATGTGGTTGATTCATAATTCCTTCCATTTGTCATTTATTTCTTTCTATCAATGTTTAATTACCAAACCGGGGTTTGACTAAGGAAAACTCCATTCACCCCAAAATAAATATTTTTCTTCTCTTTGTGTATTTTCAGATTTACAAGTGAAGAAGGATTGAAAAGAGATCAAATGAGAAATTTTGCATTATTGCATTTGTTGCATTCATTGTTGTCAAGTCACTAAAACTCAAATTTAGACTTTATTTTTAGATTTCTGACAATTGAAAATGGAGCAAACAAAAGCCAAGATCCAACATTAGAGAACTATCAAAATTGATTTTGGAACCCTAGACTAAGACCCATTCGCCCAGGGGTGAATGAGTCCTGCTATAGGGCTCAAAATCCAATTTATATGATAGGTACATGCCATTAATTCCTTATTAGATCTACTGTGATATTGTCATTTCAATTTCTATGTTTTCGAGAATTTAGAATTTAATTTCTAGGTCTTATTGGTCACTTAGTTTATGTACTTCAAATCATGCCAAAAATATTTCAAATCTATCCTAACAAACTAAGATCCAAGGCTAGGTTGGCTCACCTCAAGGTTGAAATTCAATCCTATTGGAAACTTGTGTTTTCGTTGATGTCAACAGACTGTTATTGCATTGATGTCTACTCTTGAGGAAGTAAGTATGTTGTTGGTACTGGTGATGTGCCTAGATTTTTTGGTGTTGATGTCAACATAATATGTTGGTGTTGTTGGATATGTTGTAAAGTACTGCGGATGCTTGTGAAGGTGTTGGAGAGATGGTAGTAGTGTTGGATTATGTTGTTATTAGTATTGTTACTAGTATCAACCTCTAATCTAGCAATGATGAGTAAGTTCTTGTGGAGATCAAACTCTTGTGTGGTTGAGATGTTGAGAAAGTGTTGCATATGTTGAGATGATGTTTGTGGTGCTTGGTTTCCAAGTGCTTTTGATAAAATTTGAATAAAAGAGAGTTCACTATGGTAGAGTGGTGTTCTAGTTTTTTTCTCTACATTTCTTCTGTATTGAATCTATGCGTGTGTGGTTCAAATATGTTGATCAGAGGTGTTCAAAGGTGTCATATCTAGATTTTTTGGTTCTGGACCATTCTACAGAGGACTTTTTGTTCACTAGTGTGTGAATTGTGAAAGAAAGGGGTTTGGAAGAAATGGTTTTTCTCCACATTTCTCTACATTGTTGTTTTTGGTCTTGTAAATCTAGGAGTGTGCTTATATTGTCTATATCTATGTTATCTTCAAGTTGTTTGTGTTTTGGTGCTCCACAAGGTTGGATTCATGATTTACAATATATGAAAGATTAACTAGTTGTACAAAATGAATATATTTTTTAGGTGAATGTTGTTGTGAAGGATTTGTTGGATTTTAGGGTGTTGATGGAGTATTTCAAATTTTTTTAAAGTGTTTTGTGTAGTCCGTAAGTTGCCTTTTGATCAAATGAAGTGTGTAATTAAAAGCTTAATTATGTCAACACAGGTTCAACCGACTTTGGGTGTTTACACTAATTGCAAATGTGCTTCAATGTTTGTAGAAGTGTGGTGTGGCATGTGTGTGTAGATTGGGTATGAGTTAAGGTGTGATGTGGTCTGCCTTCATTCCTCTCCACTATGGGAATGTTTTGGTTTTGACCTAATGTGAATTTGCATGCTTTAGGTGCATAACTGACCTTGGAGATTGTTTTCAAGGTTGTGGATGGTATATATGTGTGATGAATTGATGGAGGATTTGTGTATGTTTGTTATGATGGGAAGTGTTGTGATGTGAAGTGTGAAAGTGTGAAATGTAGTGCGAGCTTCAACACTTAAGACTATTGGATGTAGTGAGCAGAAAGTGTCTACATTCTTCAGTGAGAGTGCAAATGATCTAGTGATGCAGTGGTGGATCTTTTTTGTTTCTCTAAGATGGATTTATCATTGTAAAAATATTCCATCTTCTTCTTTCTAATCTAGAATTGAACCTTTGGTAGTGATCCCTTCTTTATTTTGGGCAATGAGCCTATTGTATTTGATGTTACAATTACGTTATATTGTAAGCTAATCCTCACCGTGGTTTTTCCCTTCTTGGGTTTTCCACGTAAATCTGGTGTTCTTTTGTGTATGGTCTTAATGTGTTTTTGTTTTTGTTATTTAATTTCATATTAAATTAGTTTAACAAATTAAGGATTAATAAGGATATAAATGTTAATGAGGGTTTTGATATTTTAATGTACAACTGATTCACCCCCCTCTCAGTTTTCTTCTATATTGAACAATTGGTATCCGAGAAAGTTTCCTTGGAAGAAAGCTTAACCACTTGAGGTAAATATGGATGGTGCACAAGCATGAGGATTATTAGCAGTAGAATCCTCTATTTGATGGATCAAATTATGTATTCTAGAAGAAAATTATGGAAGGTTTCCTTGTCTTCTAGGGTTTAGAGTTTGGAAATCTATTGAATCTGGATATATTGTACCTAAAAACAGCCCTAGTACTGATGATGAGATCAAGGTTTATGAGAGCAATGGAAAAGAAAGGTATTCTCTTTTGAGTGTTCTTTCTAATTCATAACTTGTGAAAGTTATGAGCTACAAATTTGCTAGTGAGATCTAGAAAAAGCTAGAAAGTATCTATGAAGGAGATGATAAGGTCAAGCAAGAAAAGATGCAAAATATGAAGACCAAGTTTGAAACCCTGTGGATGTTAGAGGATGAAGATATTACAAGCTACATGCATAGAGTGGATGAAGTTTTAAATTCCATCAAAGGCCTTGTTGAAAAACTTGAAGAAGATGAGGTGGTAAAGAAGGTACTATGAACTCTTACTAAATATTGTAGCCATAAACTTTATGTTATTGAGGAAGCTCAGAAATTAAAAATAATTTCTAGAGACCATTTGTTTGGTGCTTTGACTACTTTTGAATTAAGAGAATTTGGTCCAAGTGATCCAAGAAAAGAAATTTCTTTTAAAATTTGAAAATTTGAAAAGAATGAGGAATCAAATTAGGATGATGCTAATGAAGTAGAAGAAAACTTTGTGAGGAGATTGAAAAAGGGTGTTGGAAAATACAAAGGTAAGTTACCTTTCAAATGTTTTAATTGTGGAAAGATAGGTCATTATGCTTCATGATGTCGAGTCAAAGCTTCAAATGATAAGCATAAGGATACTAATGGTAAATCAATTATATAAGTTATTAAGTTAAAGATGTTAGTATACTTGATGATGAATCCGATTATCTGGATGATAAAAATGATGAATGCTTGTTCATGGCTCTAAATGTTGGAACTAATTATGCTGACTTCAAATGAGAAATGCATGAAGGATAGTGATTTGAAAACATGTCATAATATTGAAGGAACGATGTTGATTTATTTTCATGCTAGAGAGGAGAAGAATTACTAGATCATTGACAATGGATGCTCAAATCACTTGACAGGTGATAAGAGTAAGTTTGTTAAACTTGAGAAATTTGAAGGAGTTTTTGTTAAGTTTGGTGATGATACATCTACTAAGATATGTGGAAAAGGTTCAATTAGTTTTGATAGCAAGCATAATGCAGACACATAAAAATGACCTAGACTTGCAAGCTCTATTTTTCATCTTTTTCTTCCTAGCATAATTAAGACATTTTAATTATGTCCTCAATTCACTTTTGGCTATTAATTAAATAATTCATAATTATTTAATTAATTCATGTCCTTTTTATTCTTCTTGATTATTAAATAAATAAATTTTATTAATTAATTTAATGTGTCATTAATTGTCTAATATCTTCCTATAATTAAATAAATTTATTAATTTATTTAATTATTTTTGTCCATTATATCTTCCTGATTATTATTTATTTATTTAATATGTCACTAATTCTTAAAAAGTCCTCTTATAATTAAATAAATTCTTTAATTTATTTAATTATTGCCACCTTGATATTTCCCTCATTTTAAATAAAAATATTTATTTAAAATAGTCCCACTTTCTAATTCCCCTCTTTTTAGTAAATAATTCAAATTAATTATTTACTGTCATGTGACCCCACTTTTTGAATTAAAATTAATTTTTAATTCAAAATAGTCTTTCTCCTCCAAAAATCAAGTAATATCTATTATTATTTGATTTTCCAGACACCTCTTTTTTTGTGCCAATCTTATCTCTTGTCACACGCATTGTCAACCCTTGACTTGATTTTCTAAAAATCAATCCTGTCCATTCATTTCAAATTTGACCTAATGTTGCCCTAACCCTAATTATGAGTTGTCATATTGAATATTGTCCATTGATTCTAGGGCACTTGTCAACTTTTAATCTTGGCCATTCACTCAAAATTGCATTTTCTATAAAATGGAAAATTTGGTCTCATTTTGTCATCTTGCAACCTCATGCTTTTGCAATCTTAAGCAATCTTGTTTTAGGAAATCTCATACTCTTGCACTCTTGTCATTTTGTCATAGGTATATTTACATTCATTTGGCATAATTTAGACATATTTTAGAGGCTTACTAGTTGCATTGTAGCATAGTATTGCATGTAATTTCTCAAATCCTTCAACATTTGCTTAGGACTTGTCATTGTCATTAGATTTCTCATCACAAATTTGAGGGCAACATCAAATTTTCAGAAAGTTGAGAAGGTATAATGGAGGTCAACCATGGAGAATGAAGACATTTTGGTGAGATTGTTCATTTATTTTCATTTTATTCCTTTGCACTTCATTATCACTTTGGGTTTTTATGTTTTGCATTTGATCTACTAACCCTAGGAAAATTCCCTTAGTTACACATAATATAGATGATGTTCTTTATGTTAAGGGTCTCAAGCATAACCTTCTAAGTGTAAGATAAATGTGAAGCAAAGGATATAATATTGTGTTTCAAGATAATGGTTGTGAAATTAGAAAAGGCTCTGAGACTCTAGTTGTTGTAGGAAGAAGGATAGATGGAAATGTTTATTAGCTCATGACTAAAATCAATGAAAGTTGGCTATGACATAGAAGAATGTGTCACATCAATTTTGATAGCCTAGTGATGATTAGTTCAGTTTAAACTATGAGAGAATTTCCAAAGATTACAAGGCCTATTAATGTAGTATGCAAAGAATGCCAAATTGGGAAGAAATCTAGAAAGTGTTTCAAGATCAAAGAACAATATACCATAGGACCTTTAGAGTTGGTGCATACATACCTTTGTGGACCTACCAAACTGAGAAGTTTTTAAGGTGACATGTGTAGACACATAAAAATGACCAAGCCCTGCAAGCACTATTTGACCACCTTTCGTCATGACATGATTATAACATTTTAATTATGTTTCTAACCCACATTCAACTATTAATTAAATAACTTATAATTATTTAATTAATTCATAATATCTCTCATTCGTCATGATTACTAAATAAATAAATTGTATTTATTTATTTAATATGTCACTAACAGTCAAAGTCTTCTAATAATTAAATAAAGTCATCCTATTTATTTAATTATATCTTTATCATTAATTTCCTCCTGATTATTAAATCAATATATTTTAAATATATTTATTTAATATGTCACTAATTCCTAAATCCTCTTAATTAAATAGATTTGATAATTTATTTAATTAATTAAAATATAATTCTTCTAAATTAAATAATTATTTAATTATGGCATGTGACACTTTTATATTTTTAAATAAAACAAATCATTTAAAAATATCTCACATGATTAACTGATTCTTCATTTAGTAATTAATTTCAAAAATCAATTACTAATTATCTCACAAAATCTCTATTTTGAATTAATTTAATTCAAAAAGGGAAATATTCTTCTACAAATCAAGTAATTTGTAAAATCTCATCCTCTTGTCTTCTAATTTTTACTAATTTCATCTCAACTGTCACATTCAATCTTGATTCAATTCATTTAATTAAATCTTATTTACACATATGGGTATTTTTCCCTAACCCTAATTGAGAGTTGCCTTATTGAATCTTGACCTTTGATTCTAGGGTATTCCTCAATCTCTCATCTTGTCTGTCCGTTCAAGATTGCATTTTCTATAAAATGACAATCTTGATCTCATTTTGGAATCCAATGATTGCTTAAGTTATTCTTACTATAGGCATTTTACTTCATATCTTAGGATTTTATTTTAATCATTGCTTCCATATTAAGATCTATATTCTAGTTGCATAGTTATATACATTTTCATAAATCCTTCAAAGTCTTAGCTAGGGCTAGACAAATAGTAACTTGCTCACAAAACCTAAGGGCATCATACTATTACAGCAAGCTTGAGAAGGTACAATAGAAATCAGACATGGAGCATTAGGAATGGGTGAGATCCTTCTTGTTATTAAATTCCTTTATTTACTTCCAATGCATTCTATTGTATAATGTTTTCATTAACTTGCAGGTACAACTAATCAGTTGTTGATGTTTGCAGGAATTTAACATTATTACATTGGTGAACCCGACTTTCCAACATGACTTTTTTGTAGGTTTAGTACGGCTTCAAACTCTTTTTTGTAGGTTCAGGGTACAAAACGATGCATTTGCAGGATCAAACGACGTAATCACTCTTTTGCATCACATTTGCGATCATGAGCGACACAATTGCTCTGTCACAATGCATACGAGCCTTCAAGCGACGCATTTGACAGGCCACGATGCATCCGCTAGAAGCCGAGCCGCAAATAACTGGTAAAAATTCGTTGTTTCTTTTCTGGTCATTATTGTAATCTAGATCCGACGCATCCATGGCCAGAGTCTCATTATGTCTTTTCCTTTTGGTATTTAAAAAGAACCAACCCTAGGATAGACACATAAATTTCAATTTACCAATCTTAAGATAGGCAATCTAATTGGAATTTATCAACCCTAGGGTAGCCACCAAATTTTTCTTTTTGGATTAACAATGAACACCATGTTTTCATGAAGCAACATCTTCACCTAGCATAGAAAATTTTTTATTTTGTGTTTAAAATTGAACTTGTTTTTTTGTGTTTGATTGGATAATAGGCATATGCTCTCCCCTTTACTGGGTGATCAAAAAGCCAAACCTATCCATTTTTATGCATTTATGCTTTATTACAACCCTTAGAAGGCCTGCCGTAGTGGGAAAAAGTACTCACCCTACGGGAACGACCTAAGTGGGAACACCTAAAGCCAAGGTTTGCAACCCACTATAATCAAAAGCAAGTTGATTGATGAAAATCCAACTTGACAGTAGTAGGCAAGATAACCATCCCTAAAACCTTTGTTCTAAAAGTTGGGAGGTATCTCGAGGGAGTATATCTATTGCCACAGCGAATGGAAATCCTTACTAAGAACCTAGTGTAGTAGCCAGCCGAGTCAGTAACCAAACATCGTTTCAATCATGGTGCAAGGGGAGGGAAGAATCTCCCCCCAAGACACTCACCATATAATCACCACAGACTGTTTGCTTAAGGATTCGATATCCACTTCTGTCACCTTGAGTACGCACCTGGAAAAGACAAAAACACGGGTGCCCTCTAGGGGGTGACAAGGCTGTGTGAGTCGACGTGATTTTAAGATGTGGGCTGTGATTGTGAGGATGACCCATTTGACTTTTAAGAGTGAGTTTGTTTGAACATGCACTTCATATTTTTGATTTCTGTGTTTGCCAAGGATTTTTAAAAATCTTCAACAAATTAAAAAGAATCACAAAAACTTATCAAAAAACTACAAACTGTGTTCGTATTTTTCCATAAAATTGAATATTGCGACGCAAGTGCTCTGTTGCACCGCATTCACAAACTAAAAAGCCGCATTCACTCTGATGAGCCACATTTGAGCTATCAAGAGCCGCATTCACTCTGTTAAACCACAATCGACACTTACAGAGATGCACTTGCAATCACTGAGCTGCATTTGACATACACCAACCCGCATTCACAATACTGTCGCAATCGACACTTCCAAAATCGCATTTGATTCTATGAGCCGCATTTGCTTTGTTGTAATGCATTTGATGTGATGCATTTGCTAAAACTTACAAATAACTTCTCACTGTGAAACAGAAAATTCAAAACTTGTCTTCAGTTTAATCCAATCTTTCTTCACTGTTATAGTCCAAACCAAAACAATCTATTGCTCAAATTTCCATCAAACATTTCATTTTTAGGTACCATTTTCGACTCACAATAGGTTCTCATCTGGCCTTCCATTAGATTGCATTGATAGTTTCACCATCTCCTTAGACACTCACTTTTGCAGATTTTAGGAGTTGACTCTTATCATTCATTGTCCAAACTGTGCATTCAACAATAGGTTATCATTGGACCCAATTACCTTTGTCATTTTTTCAATCCTTTGGTGAATTATTTCCCACTCAATAGTCTAGTGTGGAAATTTCACTTTGTCCTAGTTATAGTCCTTCCACGGTCCATTGGTTTTCCAAAAGTTGAATCATTGCAAGAACTTTGTTTGACCAAGTTTGTCCTCTTTAGATCTCTCACTAGTAAGTGCATCTTAAGATCATTTATTGCATATCATTTGGAATCTCCATTTAGTGTCACTCCACTTGCATCCACAAGCCTTTTTCATAACATCCTTTAAAAATCCAAAAAAAACCAAAAACATAGTCTCATATTTAGATCATTTTTCTCCATCATCCCAAGTTGAGCAAAACTTTGTATGGTTGAAACTAGACTACAGAAAAAGAAAAGACTCATGGATTCCTTTGGACAAGACACCAACTTTCTTGGGTTCACAATTGGCATGAACTCATTTACTAATACCATGAACAATACTTGTTTTGACATGGAAAATTCCAAGTTCAATCCTTTTAGTGAGATGAACATCCCATCATCTCCATCACATCTTTTTGAACCATTTATCCGACGGGATGAAAATGGGGATGTCTTTGAAGAAGACATACAAGCTGCCGCTCAAAACCTAGAAGTGGCCTCTTTTGTGGAAGAAATGGTCTTAAATGACCCTTCTAGATTCCTAGCTATGCTCCTTGACCAAGGGGCTAAGTTACCAAAGGGATTCGATATTAACACTCTTAGACCAACTTCTCCCACCCTAAAATCACACAATTCCTCCATGGGAGCCTCTTCACAAAACATCATCAACACAATCAATGCTACCTCCTTTGGTCATACTACCGCCGCAACCAACACAACATCTATTGGGGGATCATCTTCCCAAACCAACACCACATCACAATCCATCCCCCAAAAAACATCCACCATTCCTTCACAAACAATGGGGGCAACCACATCAAACCTCTTTGGAACTACATCTAGTTCCATGAGTGCATCAGCAAACCTATTATTAGGTTCTTCAAGTGCCATAGCAACCAACTCATCCAACCCATTTGGGAGAAATAAACAAAGAGTTTTAATTCAAGGCACCCAATCCACTTCATCATAGGTTAATACCAACACCAACATTCCTCAAGGTCACAATCTTTTATTTCACCAAGGCAATCAAGGCACTCAATCATACACTCCATTTGGGCATCAACAAACTCAAAATCAACAAGGCCACCAATCTTTCACTCCATTTGGACATCAACAAAATCAAAACCAGCAAGGTCCTCAAATTCAGTCCAACATGGCAGGATATCACATTCCCACTTATGCTTCTCAAGTCCACACGGAGTAGCACATCTCTAATCGAAACATTCATTTTCAACAACCACCTAATCAAAATGCTCATTTCGCTCACCGACAACCCATCCCAAATCAACACATCTCCTCACAAAATTTGGGAAATCAAACTGCCTCTATCACCAACATAGGTGATGCTACCAACCATCCAATGGTGGAAGCACTCACACACCAACTTGCTGCTCTTCAAACACAAGTGGAGACCTTGCAACAATCCAATAAAAAGTCATACATGTCACATGAATTGTGTCCCTATCCGTTTGACACAACTTTGTATATGCCACCATTTCCTCATGGATATGTGGTCCCTCATTTTCCCAAGTATAAAGGCAAAACAAACCCCATTGAACACATAAGGGAATTGACCACTAGTTGTATCGACATTGCTTATGAGCAAACTTATCTCATGAGACTCTTTTCTAGAAGTCTTGGAGGTCATGCACTAGAATGGTTCTCACTTTTGCCTAAGGGAATAAAAACATGGGATGAATTGGCAAACAAGTTTGTCGAAAACTATGCTTGGAACATTGACACAGATGTTGACATCGCCTCCTTATGCAAACTTACCCAAGAGGATACAAGAGAGACTTTCATTCCATTCTTTCAAAGATGGAGAACCTTAGCAAGCAGATGTTCGGTAGAAATACCTGAAAAGGAGAAAGTAACCATGTTTGTACAAACTCTCCTTGGACCACTAAGGTATGGATTACAAGTCCATTATTGCACTACTTTTTTTGACCTTGTTGAAAAGGGCGTTCAAATGGAAAAAGCCTTGATCGCAAAAGGTGAATTGAGATATGGTGGAAAAACTATCAACACAACCACCAATAATAACCCAAATAGCTCAAATGACAAAAACAAATACTGGGTTAAGAATAAACACATCACAAATAACGGTGTAGTTGATGCAAAAACCATGAATGCAACAAGTCACGTACTCACAATCAAAGGAGTACACAATCAAAACGCACCTATAACTACACCAACACCAACTTCCAATGCTCTCCAAAACAATCATGCACAATCTAATCAAAGGCAGTTGCATCAACCATAACATTTCCAAAAGCGTACATACACCCTGTTGGGTGAACCTATGGAAACTGTCTTAAAGAAACTTCTTCAAAACGACGTCATCACACTGGAAGAGCCAAAACCGTATGACCTTGGTCAATTCAAGCCATCATGGTGGGATGACAATTCATTCTATGATTACCACCATGCCAAAGGGCACAAAACTTCCTCTTGTCGCCAATTGTGAAATCTAGTGCAAGATCTCATAGAAAACCGCACCACTGAGTTGGGTGGTCAATCTTTTTCATCTAATGCAGATCATACCATACACAAAAACCCACTGCAGGATCATGGTAAAGCTTCCTCGTTTGGCACAAAGCATACAAACAATCAAGCCAACCACATCTGCCCGACCTATAATACTACTCATCCCACATACAGTTATACCGATGGTATTGATATCAACAATCTTCGCATTGCTAATGAAGATGAATCTGTTAATACCATCAACATTAAAAGAGCGCCAAAATACAATGTGACTACACGTAATGGCAAGGTCACTATACTGGGTCCTTCTACCCATCAACCAAAGATCACCATACCTGGTCCATCCACCAGACAATCCACCCCAAAACCAGAGTTCAACATTGTTGAGCAGTTAAATAAAACACCTGCTCAAATATCCATTCTCGAATTGCTCCATATTTCACCCACGCATAAGGCCATCCTCAATAAAGTACTGCAAGATTCAATTGTCCCAACCAACATCGATGTTAACCATTTTGAGACCATGGTCGGATACCTGAATTCGCCTCACCATATCACCTTTTCAGATAGTGACTATTCCTCATCCAAACCATCGCATAACAACGCCCTTCACATTGAAGTCTTTGTCCATAAGCATAAGGTTAGATGAGTCCTAGTAGATGGCGGAGCAGGATTGAACATCTGCTCTCTGAAATTGGTTTAAGCTCTTGGCTTCTCGGATGCATGTGTAGATGCTAGCAAGAGCATCGTCATTAAGGCATACGAATCTAAAGAACGCGCTTCTAAAGGCGTTATTACCATTCCTCTCTGGGTAGGACCTGTTATCATAGAAACAACATGCCAGGTCCTGGATCATGATATACACTACAATATCTTACTTGGTCATCCATGGATCCATGCTCTAAAGGCTATTCCATCAACATACCATCAATGCCTCAAATTCCCTTTCGATGGAACTGAGATCACCATCCCAGGAGATCCTGATCCATTCCAATACTGCACCAACTTGCGAGCTACTACTGAGCACCAGGTACCCATCAATCGGGAGGCCTCATCTTCCAACTCATCCAAATACATTGACCCATCGACACTCATGAAATCATCCATTCGATCATCTTCTACCACACCATCTCCATCGACCTCCATCCCAAGTAAAGATATTCAGATCCAGGACCTTGGTTGTGGAGAGTTCAAGTTAAATACAACTTACTGTATAACCACAATACCCAAGCCACCTAAGGTCTATGGTAAACCATGCTTTGCAGTAGAGCCCAAAATAACTTTCAAAGTCCCACCAAAAAGTGTTTTCACACAGTGGGGCGATATGGGTAATGATGTCATTATTGACATGGACAACTGGATTTACAAAGACCCGACAGAGTTACCTCCACTACCCTTGCATCTCTATGAAAAAGGATATGATATATGCAAAGCCCAAGGTTTTGATGGTACAAGCGGCCTTGGAAAGAACAACAACAAAAGAAGGGAACCTATTATCATAAAGGCAAGACCAAGATACATAGGGCTAGGGTATGACCAAGTTGGAACTGACGATCAACATACCCTTGAACTTTCAAGTATGGTTGTAATGGCTACAGAAAGTGTTGAGACATGCGAAGAATCCCTTACCAAGATAGACTCAAATGAATTGGAATGGGGATCTAACAAAACCATCAATGATTACGACATTGATGAACTATTCTTGGAACCTGGACAACCTTACTTTGAAGAGATATTTTGCATAAAATATGACATTGACCATATTAACCGACATTCTAAGAATAAGGAATGGGTAAGCATTCCTTGGAATCCAGAAACACACAAGGTGTTATCGGCCGTACCTGAAACATCCCACCCCATTCTTGAACCCACCCATGAGCCAAATTTATCTGAGCCCACTATCCATACTTCTAAAACACCAACCACTAGTCACGATGATAATTTTATCCCATATTATGACTTTAAATTCGATTCATCTGACTCAGAATATGGACCGTCCATTGCATCATATACGGAAGTGGAAATTGGAAACTTTGCCTTTACACTTGAGGCATCAATATTCACACTTTCCGCATCCTCCCCATCCTTCACCAACACTGACGATGGCATCCCTCTTGTTTATCCACAATTGATTGACTGGGACCAACAAGATCCACCGGTGATGGACATATTTCATAACAACGAGGCAATTGCAGAATTCATGGGACTAAGAGAAGGTATTCCATGGTGGGATCACAAAATAGGGTTCTCCATAGATCTAGATTGTACAACTTACTTCGGGGAGACTGTGCAATCCTCCAGTCACAAAAATATAAAAAGTTAAAAAGAAAAAGAAATTCCTTTAGGTGAAAACCGCAAGGCACCTTCTGGCAATAAAATAGTAAAAACAAAGGATGCATCCGAAGGTGAAAACCTCTTTGAGGCGCCTAAGGATGGAGGATTGGACTTTCTTCCCATAACATAGGAAAAGTCAGCTATGCTTATTGAGGACACAGTGGAACTTAACATAGCCACACCCGAGAATCCTAAAATGATTCTCTTGGCTGCATCATTGTCAAATGAAGAAAAACCTGAATTCAAATAATTCTTCACAGAAAGAAAAGTTAAATTCGCATGGTCATATGCTGACATGCCAAGGCTTGATCCTGAATTGGTTCTGCATCATCTTCCTTTAATCCTAGGAATCAAGCCAGTCAAACAAAATTTGAGCAAGATGCACCCACAAATTGCACTACTTGTCAAGGTGGAACTAAAAAAGTTACTAGATGCTAAATTCATAAGGTCAATTGATTACGCAGATTGGATATCAAACATTGTTCCTATTACCAAACTGAATGGAAAAATATGTATTTGCACAGATTTCAGAGATTTAAACAAAGCTTGTCCAAAGGACGACTTCCCCCTACCAAACATAGACATGATTGTTGACCTCACGACAGGATATGAGATGCTATCTCTCATGGATGGATTTTCAAGCTATAACCAAATCAGAATTGCAACAGAGGATCAGCATAAAACGACATTCACTTGTCCTTGGGGAACATACAGTTGGAACATCATGCCTTTTGGCTTAAAGAATGCAGACACAACATACCAAAGGGCTATGACAACAATCTTCCATGACATGATGCACATTCTAATGGAAGATTATGTGGATGACCTATTGGAAAAATATTTGACAAGGACAAAACATCTCAAAGTCTTAGATAAAATTTTTAGACGGCTTGAGGATTACAAGGTTAGATTGAACCCAAAGAAATGTGTCTTTGGAGTCACTTCAGGCAAGCTGCTAGGATACATTGTTTCAAGACAAGGCATTGAGGTTGATCCTGCAAAAGTAAAAGCAATTCTGGACATGCCTCCACCAAAGGGAATTAGTGAGTTGCACACACTTCAGGGTAGATTGCAGTCTATTCATCGCTTCATTGCCCAGTTGGCAGACAAGTGTCAACCATTCCAATATCTGCTCCACAAAAGCATTCCTTTTGTATGGACAAATAAATGCAACATAGCCTTTGACCAAATAAAAGAATATTTGTTGACACCACCAGTTTTGATGCCACCTATTGAGGGAAAACCACTAATTCTATATGTCTCTACAATGACAAATGCACTGGGGGAATTATTGGCACAGAATGACCATGAAGAAAAAGAAAGAGCCATATATTACATCAGTCACACATTAATTGGATATGAGCTCAACTATACACCCATTGAATGGGCATGCCTGACAGTTGTCTTTGTGGCACAAAAACTAAGACACTATATGCTAAGTCATCAAACACATTTGATAGCAAAGATTGACCCATTAAAATATCTCCTTAGTCGAGCAGCATTGACAGGTCGCTTGGCAAAGTGGGTCATGATTTTAAGCGAGTATGACATACAGTATGTGGAGCACAAGGCTATAAAAGGTCAAGTCATAGCAGATCAATTGGCTGATGCACCAATCCAAGCCACTCATCCACTGATAACTGATTTTTCTGATGAGTCAATCTTTCACGTAGAACCAACTCTATCATGGAAACTATACTTTGATGGATCCCACACTAGGCACGACTCAGGAGCAAGCATATTATTTATCACACCACAAGGGGATTCGATTGATAAGTCATTTTGGATCGCTTTCCCTTGTACAAATAATATTGCAGAATACGAAGCATTGGTCATAGGTCTCAAGATAGCAATTCAATGGAAAATTCAGACACTCCTTGTATTTGGGGATTCTCAATTAGTCATCAACCAAGTGAATGATGACTATGACACAAAGGACGAAAATTTTCTCCCTTACAAGCACATGGTGGATAGTTTCCTAATGTACTTCAGAATGATTACATTTGAACAAATCCCAAGAACACAAAATAAAGCAGCTGATGCAATGGCCACCATTGGATCTCTTTTAGACATTCCTAAGAATGTGTCACAGTTTGAATTCTTTGTGGAATAGCTTCTGATGCCTGCATACGATATTCCAGAGTCAACAATGGTGTGTGAGATTTTTGGTCCTAGCTTGCCTTGGTACCAAGATATATATGACTATCTTAAATCCAAAATCCTCCCACCCAACCTATCCAACAACCAAAGAAAATCCTTCATCCGAAAAGCGACCAGATATACCATCGTCAGTGACACTTTATACTGCCGTGGCTTTGACAACACCCTTCTTTGTTGTCTCAAAACTGATGAAGCCCAAACAACTTTACGAGAAGTACATGAGGGTATATGTGGATCTCATTCGAGTGGTCCAACCTTAGCTAGGAAAGTCACCAGACTAGGGTACTACTAGCCGACATTGGAAAAAGATGCTCTTCAGTTTATCAGAACATGTCGAAAATGCCAAGTACACAGTGATCTGATCCACACACCTGCACAAGAATTGGGACCTATCACTTCTCCATGGCCTTTCGCACAATGGGGACTTGACCTCGTGGGTAAGATCCATCCATCCTCTTCAAATGCCCATAAGTTCATAATAGCCACCACTGAGTATTTCACTAAGTGGATTGAAGTTGTCCCTCTCACCTACAACACCGGTAAACAAATATCCAAGTTCATCTTAAATTACATCATTTTCCGGTATGGTGTCCCACAATCCATCATCACAGATAACGGTAGTCCATTCAAAAATCAGGACGTCCGTGAACTCTATGAGCAATTCCACATTCAACACCATTTTTCCACCCCATACTACCCACAAGGTAACGATCAAGTTGAAGTGTCCAACAAAACAATCCTTCGCATTTTGAAGAAGACTGTCAACGACGCTGGCCGAGATTGGCACCTACAACTTAATCCTGCTTTATGGGCCTACCGTACCAGTATCCGCACCCCCACTGGAGCCACTCCATTTTCCCTGGTCTATGGATCTGAGGCCATATTACCCATCGAGGTCGAAATTCCTTCTCTTCGAGTCTCTTTGAAAGGAATGATTGATGATGAAGAGTACAGACAGACTCGCCTACATGAGCTAGAAATTCTACAAGAAAGATGACAAAATGCCTTAAATCATCTGTAGACATACCAAAATCGTCTCTGTAGAAGTTATAACAAAAGAGTCATTGTGAGAAAGTTTGAAATTGGTGACTTGGTTCTCATGCAGAATCCCAGAAATCAGGCAGACCATGAAAATCCTGGTAAGTTTGAGGCTAATTGGCTTGGTCCTTATATCATTACTGCTACATTTATTTCTAGAGCTTATCAGTTGGCCAAACCCAATGGACAATAGCTGACATAACCTATCAACAGTTTACATATGAGAAAGTTTTACACAGCATCAGAGAGCTTGGGCTAAAAACCTACAAAATACAAAAAAATTGGGAAATACAAAAAAAATCGTCCCTTGATAAAAATCTGGCAAACAAGCGTCTTGGTGACACAAAAAAAAAATCAAAAAATTGACAAAAATAGTAAAAAAAAAATGAATTCGTCCAATAGTGAAAGCCTAGCAAACAGGCACTTTGGATAGGTACCGTGGTAAAAACTTGGCAAATAGGCGCCATGCATAGTCAATCATTGCTTCGCCATCTACTGTCACTCAAATCAACCTTTATCCATTTGTCATAATCGCAAAAGGCCTGACACATTCACGACATTTGTCCTAAGTCCTGTCAATTCCGACCATGGTTAACATTTGGTTGACATCATTCCTAGCATATCCTTGCCTTTGCCTTGCATTTTCCATTTCATTTGAATTCGGATGCGCCCCGCTCTGTCTAGGGGCAAGACCTTTATCATGCAAGTGTAGTAGGTACCGCACATGATCTTGCATTCTTAAAAGTTCTGAAAAAATCGCAAAAAATTGAAAAAGTCCTAAAAAAATCGCAAAAATCTGAAAAAGTCCTGAAAAAATACTAAAAATCTGAAAAAGTCCTGAAAAAATCCTAAAAATTTGAAAAAGTCCTTAAAAAATCATAAAAATCTGAAAAAGTCTCGAGAAAATACAAAAATATCCAAATCAATGTCAAAATCCAAAAACAGAGTCAAAGTCAATCTCTATCTAATCAATCCAATCAGTCCTGTCAAAATCAATATTTCGTCCACGTCTGAACTACGTTGTCTCTGCGCATTTTCTACGTAGGCAAGATTCATCTTTGAATCTTCGAGACATTAGGTTAGTCCCCCTAGGTTTGTCAAAATAAAATCATGATTCAAACTCTTATCCTTTGGACAACGTCATTGGTCATGTCAAACTACGAGGTCTTTGAGTGCATGACGTAGGCAAGGCCATCAATCGATGAGCCCCCAAGGCCACACTAGGTTAGTCCATTAGGGTTCATGGCACAATGTTTTCACACACGTCAAATTATCTTCAAATCAAGAAAATCCTATGTCAATCTCGAACTATCAATCTATCGACAATATGTTTCATTAACACTTTTAGTCAACTCAACATGCCAGCAATGACATGTAGTCAAAATCATATCAAGACAATTTATCATGGAAAAACTTTGGGTTCTTTTTCAGATGTGTCCTTCTGAAGAACAACTTTTGTCAACTCGTTTTATGCTTTTAGATGTGTCCTTCCTAAGCATCGTCATCATCACCTAGCATTTTGATGGATTCTCCTAACTCTGAGAATCGATCTCCTAGATATCAATGTCATTCAGGATATGTCCTTCCTGAATTTGATATCGCTCGAAATTTAACGACACTTGACATTGAAACACTTGGCAAACACTTGGAAAACTTTGTTTTTTTCTGTCTTTTGATGATTATCAGGATATTATTTCCTTATGTCTTAGGAACAACGACATATCATGATGATTATCTTTGTCTGCTTATCACTCTACTATTAGTTTCTCCAGGATGTCCTGACTTCAAGATTTAGAGAAGCAACGACATAGTATGATGATTTTACTGTCTATTTTTTACTATCATGTGGCTAGTTTCTCCACGATATCCTATCATTAGGATTTAGAGAAGCAGCAACATCTCATGATTAGTTTGGTTTTTCTGGTGGTTGGTCATGATAAGTGGCTAGGGGCAACTATGTTCCTTGCATGAGTCATGATCAACTTTGTCTGCAACTATTGATTTACGTGATGGTTCGACCTTGCACACTATTGATCTATGCATATCATAATGTTTGTCGACCATCATGACATTTTCACCCAATGATGATTAAAGAGCAACAACTAAAATAGCACTATAGCAAAGCTTTGAAGGATTTTAATTTCCGCACTAACATGCATATCTTTCTTCGCACTAACATCCATCTTCGTCTTCTCTCCTATGGTTCTCTGACGATATTCTGTGACATACAAAAACAAAGTTGCATACATAATGGCATGATCATTTCATATTCACATCTGCATATATCAAACACCATAATTCACATTGCATAAATGCTATCATTTGCATCCATTCATAAGACCATAATTTGCATCAACATATAAGCATCATAAATAAACATTTACATCAGCATATAGGAATCGCATCATCACAACATTACACAATGCATACATACATCACCACATCCATAATCACATTCATAAACATAAACATAATATCCATACATCTCAAAGCATCACATACGCATCTCATAAAAGCATAGAATACCATAACACATTACATCATATAGGCCACCTCAAAACGGCATCGCATATATATAATCTCAAAAAAATAAAAATGTCACAAGATAGAGTCATATGATATACCAAAAATAGAGCTTGCAGGCTTGAATATCAAAATATACATGTGTCTAAAAGCAAGTCCTAAGATGGCCCTCCTCTGTCCCGTGAAGGTGAACTGCGAGGTGGTTGTGCCTAATCAACCACGTGGAAAGTGACCTGAATGGGAGGGGTGTCCTGCATCTGACTCTATGATCCTGAGGGATTAGTAACGGGAGGCTAACTCTGCTCTATCTACTGCCCTGAAGACGTTGATCTATGACCATGCTCTAACCTGTGACTATCCCCAGATGAGTGCCTGTGGGAACTATGAGATCTGTGGCCTGATGACTGCCTTGATGTAGTAGATCCTCCAGCACTGGTGTGACTACTGCTATGTGACCTGCTGCTGTGTGTCCGGTTGCCAGTACCTGTCCTACTGTAGGATTGGGACAACCCTGGATCCTATCTATCAAGTGGAACTGCCTGCTCATATAATTCCCTATACCGGCCCCTACTCTCTGCTACCCTGGCCAACTCTTGGGCCATATCCCCTGTCGGCCCAGAACATAACTCTGCAAACTCTAAAACCCACTGCTCTGACTATTGCCATCGCAGTATGGCCTGATCCTGCTCAACCTGGGTGACCTCTGACTCTGCTGCTAGGACCTTGTTTTGAGACAAGGCCACATCTAGTCTGCTCTGAAGATCAGTGAGCCTTTGGTCAATCATGGCATCTGCAGGAAAAATGAGTGATCTGTCACCCTCATCATCCCCAGAGATCATCCGATCCCGCAACCTCTAATCTTCCTCATCCTCCTCCTCCTCCTCATCCCTATCCTCCTCCACCTAGACCTCCTCTACATCTATGTCAAGAGGGTGTCCCCAACAAGAGGATCCTCCTCTACTCTCTCCTCCACCCCCACCTCCTCCTCAACCACCACCTCCACCTCCTCCTTGGCCACCACCTCCACCTCCACCTCCTCCTCGGTCATCGCCTCCAACTCTCTCTCCTCCCCCTCCTCTCGAATGGGTGACAATGGTACACCACCCACTCTCTGCCTGACTCTCCTAGGCTGCCTCTGCCCTTGGTTATCTCGCCTCCTCCTAGCACCCCTGCCATCTCCCCCACCTCCTCCATCGTCGCCTCTACCTCCTCCACCTCCCCCACCTCCTCCATCTCCGTCTCCCTCGTCTCGGCCTCCGGCCCTGCCTCCATCTCTGCCCATAGCACCTCTGCCATCTCTCCCTCTGTCTCTGCCACCCTGCCCTCTCCTCGGAATCTGTGGAATGACTGATTTGTGATCTATTGGCGGTGGACCATCCGGATCTGTCAAAGGGATGGGCCTGTGAACCTGCCACTAGGTGTCAAACTCGACAGACGTCCCTGGATCTGCTGGACCCCCTCTCCATGCCCATTGAACTACCACCAAGCTGTCAACCTACTACTCTGCCACTGTGACTGATATGGGTGGCCCCCACATGGTCTCCCTAGACAACCGAGCATACTCTGTAGTGCCTACTGGCACAATCTGCTGCTCCCCAAACTGTCGTAGTACCTGTTGGGGCATGTACATCTCAATGATCCGCTGCGTCTGTACTGTATGACTAATAAAATACCAAAAATGTCAACAAAAGGACAAGTGGCCATCCTCATTTGACCACTTAGCGCACTCTTTGTAGGTTCTCCAAACAAAACCGATCATCGTGTCTATCCGATGACACCAGTACCCGGTATCTCCCACACAAGTATGACTCACTGATCTCGCATATGAATAAACATAGGGCATCCCATCACCTAACTGTTGAATCTACACCGGTGGTCAAAAAACGGGAATGCGCTCCCATACCCAAATCATGAGTAAGGTGGTCCCATAGCTGATACTGTGACCCTAATGGTAAACTGCCTCATGCAACTGATGGTATAACATGGCCAACAAGCAGGGCCCCCAAGTGAAAACAGTCCTCTGTAGATGCATCCGAACTAGAACATCCCCCCATCTAATGGGAAATCTATGACCACAACGATCGGGGATCAGTAATCCAGAAATCAGGGTCATGAGCATGGCATCGAACCTGAGAAATCGGTCAGCCACAACATCCCAGCTGATCTCATAACCGTCCAGAGCCAACTGCGCACCATCGAAACCCTCATATCTCTCTGTCAAGACCTGCCACCCTCGATGGGGATCATAGACCACCCTCTCTCCACTAATCAGAATTCAGAGAATACAGTACACATCGTCTAAAGTCATTGTCACCTCTCTAATAGGCAGGTGAAACGAGCAAGTCTCTGAATGCCACCTCTCACAAAGAGTTGTCAACAAACCTCTGTTTTCCTGAATAACGGGCATGTAAGTAACATGGTATAGGCCTAGGGCCATCAGTCGCTGCCTCTGTCTATCGCTAAGACGATCTTAGAAAGCATAGGTAGCTGGCCAGAACTCTCGTGTATAAATGGGCACCAGTCGACTTTGCACAAGGAAAGGGCAAGGATTAGCACATACTGAAAGTTTTATACTACTGGCAAGTCAAGGGTAAATAAAAATTAATCTTGGCAAAAGTCAACTATGGCCAACTTCAATTGTGTCGCGTTGACCGCAAATGCATCACAAGGTTTCAATTGCGGCTTGACGCAAGACAAATGTGTTGCAATATGTCAAATGCATCATTCTGACCAACAAATGCGTGAGAAAACAACGAATATGTCATTTAAGCTATCGAATGCACGATTCAACAACATATGTGTCGTGAAACATGTCAAATGCGTCACAAATTTGCAGATGCGTTGCAAAATCTGGTGATTGCATCTCACCTTTTCGATTGTGTCATGTCGACTTGCGAATGCACAATCGCACAAATAATCTATCCTACCCATCGCACTTGCATCGTGACGCAATCAAATGCGACGAACGTGAAGGCGTTTGCATCTTTCGCGATAGCATTTGCATCACACCGCAATCGTTTTCCCCCCATTTAACCCTCATAAATGCATCTGTGCCCTCGGGTCATCAGAATGAACGCACGCAATATCCACGGTGTGTAGTCGTCGGAATCACCATCGTCGCTCAAAGCTCTGATTTTTGAATTTCCAATATGACAAATGAGCAAATGACATTTGATTTAACCTTTTCAACCTATTTATAGGCTGAAAATTAGGGTTTTGACCTAGTAGGTCCTGCTGGAGGCTCATTTGACCACCTTTGACTGGCATTTTCTTGGCTTAACGTCCTCCATTTTCAAAATCGTTCGCGTCGTTACTTATCTGGTAATTATTTGAGCTAATTGAGATATTTTCCAAATTTTCTGACCCCGGGTCGAAATTCAAAAATTTTCCCGAGGGGGCATAGACACTCCATACCTTCACTGGGGCATATTTTGGACTTGTTTTCTTTGCCACAGTGCGACAAGTTGCATTGTGACAAAGACGGGCAAATGTAGACACATAAAAATGACCAAGCCCTGCAAGCACTATTTGACCACCTTTCGTCATGACATGATTATAACATTTTAATTATGCTTCTAACCCACATTCAACTATTAATTAAATAACTTATAATCATTTAATTAATTCATAATATCTCTCATCCATCATGATTATTAAATAAATAAATTGTATTTATTTATTTAATATGTCACTAACTGTCAAAGTCTTCTAATAATTAAATAAAGTCATCCTATTTATTTAATTAAATCTTTATCATTAATTTCCTCCTGATTATTAAATCAATATATTTATTTAATATGTCACTAATTCCTGAATCCTCTTAATTAAATAGATTTGATAATTTATTTATTTAATTAAAATATACTTCTTCTAAATTAAATAATTATTTTTAATTATTTAATTATGGTATGTGATACTTTTATATTTTTAAATAAAACAAATCATTTAAAAATATCTCACATGATTAACTGATTCTTCATTTAGTAATTAATTTCAAAAATCAATTACTAATTATCTCACAAAATCTCTATTTTGAATTAATTTAATTCAAAAAGGGAACTATTCTTCTACAAATCAAGTAATTTCTAAAATTATTGATTTTTTAAAATCTCATCCTCATGTCTTCTGATTTTTACTAATTTCATCTCAATTATCACATTCAGTCTTGATTTAATTTATTTAATTAAATCTTATTTACACATATGGGTATTTTGCCCTAACCCTAATTGAGAGTTGCTTTATTGAATCTTGACCTTTGATTCTAGGGTATTCCTCAATCTCTCATCTTGTTTGTCCGTTCAAGATTGCATTTTCTATAAAATGACAATCTTGATCTTATTTTGGAATCCAATGATTACTTAAGTTATTCTTACTATAGGCATTTTACTTCATATCTTAGGCTTTTATTTTAATCATTGCTTGCATATTAAGATCTATATTCTAGTTGCATAGTTATATACATTTTCATAAATCCTTAAAAGGCTTAGCTAGGGCTAGACAAATAGTAACTTGCTCACAACACCTGAGGGCATCATACTATTATAGCAAGCTTGAGAAGGTACAATAGAAATCAGACATGGAGCATTAGGAATGGGTGAGGTCCTTCTTGTTATTAAATTCCTTTATTTACTTCCAATGCATTCTATTGTATAATGCTTTCATTAACTTGCAGGTACAACTAATCAGTTGTTGATGTTTGTAGGAATTTAACGTTATTACATTGGTGAACCCGACTTTCCAACATGACTTTTTTGCAGGTTTTGTACGGCTTCAAACTCTTTTTTGCAGGTTCAGGGTACGGAACGATGCATTTGCATGATCAAATGATGCAATCATTCTTTTGCATCACATTTGCGATCATGAGCGACACAATCGCTCTGTCACAACACATACGAGCCTTCAAGCGACGCATTTGACAGGCCGCGACGCATCCGCTAGAAGCTGAGCCGCAGATAACTGGTAAAAATTCGTTGTTTCTTTTCTAGTCATTATTGTAATCTGGATCCGACGCATCCGCGGCCAAAGTCTCATTATGTCTTTTCCTTTTGGTATTTAAAAAGAACCAACCCTAGGATAGAAACATAAATTTCAATTTACCAATCCTAGGATAGGCAATCTAATTGGAATTTATCAACCCTAGGGTAGCCACCAAATTTTTCTTTTTGGATTAACAATGAACACCATGTTTTCGTGAAGCAACATCTTCACCTAGCATAGAAAATCTTTTATTTTGTGTTTAAAATTGAACTTGTTTTTCTATGTTTGATTGGATAATAGGCATATGCTCTCCCCTTTACTGGGTGATCAAAAAGCCAAACCTATCCATTTTTATGCATTTATGCTTTATTACAACCCTTAGATGGAATGTCGTAGTGGGAAAAAGTACTCACCCTACGGGAACGACCTAAGTGGGAACACCTAAAGCCAAGGTTTGCAACCCACTATAATCAAAAGCAAGTTGATTGATGAAAATCCAACTTGACAGTAGTAGGCAAGATAACCATCCCCAAAGCCTTTGTTCTGAAGGTTGGGAGGTATCTCGAGGGAGTATATATATTGCCATACTGAACGAAAATCCTTACTAAGAACCTAGTGTAGTTGCTAGCCGAGTTAGTAATCAAACATCGTTTCAATCACGATGCAAAGGGAGGGAAGAATCTCCCCCCAAGACACTCACCATATAATCACCATAGACTGTTTGCTCAGGGGATTCAGTATCCACTTCCATCACCTTGAGTACGCACCTGGAAAAGACAAAAACATGGGCGCTCTCTAGGGGGTGACAAGGTTGTGTGAGTCGACGTGATTTTAAGATGCGGGCTATGATTGCGAGGATGACCCATTTGACTTTTAAGAGTGAGTCTGTTTGAAATTGCACTTCATATTTTTGATTTCTGTGTTTTCCAAGGATTTTTAAAAATCTTCACCAAATTAAAGAGAATCACAAAAACTTGTCAAAAAATTGCAAACTGTGTTCAGGTTTTTCCATAAAATTGAATATTGTGACACAAGTGCTTTGCTGCGCTGCATTCACAAACTAAAAAGCCACATTCACTATGATGAGCCGCATTTGAGCCATCAGGAGCCGCATTCGCTCTGTTAAACTACAATCGACACTTACAGAGACACATTTGCAATCATTGAGCTGCATTTGACATACACCAACCCGCATTCGCAATACTATGTCGCAATCGACACTTCCAGAATCACATTTGATTCTGTGAGCTGCATTTGCTAAAACTTACAAATAACTTCTCACTGTGAAACATAAAATTCAAAACTTGTCTTCAGTTTAATCCAATCTTTCTTCATTGTTATAGTCCAAACCAAAACAATCTATTGCTCAACTTTCCATCAAACATTTCATTTTTAGGTACCATTTTAGACTCACAATAGGTTCTCATTTGGCCTTCCATTAGATTGCACTGATAGTTTCAAAACCTAGAAGTGGCCTCTTTTGTGGAAGAAATGGTCTTAAATGACCCTTCTAGATTCCTAGCTATGCTCCTTGACCAAGGGGCTAAGTTACCAAAGGGATTCGATATTAACACTCTTAGACCAACTTCTCCCACCCCAAAATCACACAATTCCTCCATGGGAGCCTCTTCACAAAACATCATCAACACAATCAATGCTACCTCCTTTGGTCATACTACCGCCGCAACCAACACAACATCTATTGGGGGATCATCTTCCCAAACCAACACCACATCACAATCCATCCCCCAAAAAACATCCACCATTCCTTCACAAACAATGGGGGAAACCACATCAAACCTCTTTGGAACTACATCTAGTTCCATGAGTACATCAACAAACCTATTATTAGGTTCTTCAAGTGCCATAGCAACCAACTCATCCAACCCATTTGGGAGAAATAAACAAAGAGTTTTAATTCAAGGCACCCAATCCACTTCATCATAGGTTAATACCAACACCAACATTCCTCAAGGTCACAATCTTTTATTTCACCAAGGCAATCAAGGCACTCAATCATACACTCCATTTGGGCATCAACAAACTCAAAATCAACAAGGCCACCAATCTTTCACTCCATTTGGACATCAACAAAATCAAAACCAGCAAGGTCCTCAAATTCAGTCCAACATGGCAGGATATCACATTCCCACTTATGCTTCTCAAGTCCACACGGAGTAGCACATCTCTAATCGAAACATTCATTTTCAACAACCGCCTAATCAAAATGCTCATTTCGCTCACCGACAACCCATCCCAAATCAACACATCTCCTCACAAAATTTGGGGAATCAAACTGCCTCTATCACCAACATAGGTGATGCTACCAACCATCCAATGGTGGAAGCACTCACACACCAACTTGCTGCTCTTCAAACACAAGTGGAGACCTTGCAACAATCCAATAAAAAGTCATACATGTCACATGACTTGTGTCCCTATCTGTTTGACACAACTTTGTATATGCCACCATTTCCTCATGGATATGTGGTCCCTCATTTTCCCAAGTATAAAGGCAAAACAAACCCCATTGAACACATAAGGGAATTGACCACTAGTTGTATCGACATTGCTTATGAGCAAACTTATCTCATGAGACTCTTTTCTAGAAGTCTTGGAGGTCATGCACTAGAATGGTTCTCACTTTTGCCTAAGGGAATAAAAGCATGGGACGAATTGGCAAACAAGTTTGTCGAAAACTATGCTTACAATATTGACACAGACGTTGAAATTGCCTCCTTATGCAAGCTTACCCAAGAGGATGCAGGAGAGACTTTCATTCCATTCTTTCAAAGATGGAGAACCTTAGCAAGCAAATGTCCGGTAGAAATACCTGAAAAGGAGAAAGTAACCATGTTTGTACAAACTCTCCTTGGACCACTAAGGTATGGATTACAAGTCCATTGTTGCACCACTTTTGTTGACCTTATTGAAAAGGGTGTTCAAATGGAAAAAGCCTTGATCGCAAAAGTTGAATTGAAATATGGTGGAAAATCCATGAACACAACCACCAATAATAACCAAATAGCTCAAATGACAAAAAAAAGTACTCGGTTAAGAATAAACACATCACAAATGACGGTGTAGTTGATGCAAAAACTGTCAATGCAACAGGTCACGTACTCACAATCAAAGGAGTACACAATCAAAATGCACCTGTAACTACACCGACACCAACTACCAACGTTCTCCAAAATAATCATGCACAATCTAATCAAAGGCAGTGGCGTCAACCACGACATTTCCAAAAGCGTACATACACCCTGTTGTGTGAACCTATCGAAACTGTCTTAAAGAAACTTCTTCAAAACGACGTCATCATGCCGGAAGAGCCAAAACCGTATGACCCTAGTCAATTCAAGCTATCATGGTGGGATGACAGTTCATTATATGATTACCACCATGCCAAAGGGCACAAAACTTCCTCTTGTCGCCAATTGTGAAATCTGGTGCAAGATCTCATAGAAAACCACACCACCGAGTTGGGTGGTCAATCTTTTTCATCTAATGCAGATCATACCATACACAAAAACCCACTGCAGGATCATGGTAAAGCTTCCTCGTTTGGTACAAGGCATACAAACAATCAAGCCAACCACATCCGCTTAGCCTATAATACTACTCGTCCCACATACAGTTATCCCGATGGTATTGATATCAACAATCTTCGCGCTGCTAATGAAGATGAATCTGTTAATACCATCAACATTAAAAGAGCCCCAGAATGCAATGTGACTATGCATAAAGGCAAGGTCAATATACCGGGTCCTTCTACCCGTCAACCAAAGATCACCATACCTGGTCCTTCCGCCAGACAATCCACCCCAAAATCGGAGTTCAACATTGTCGAGCAGTTAAATAAAACACCTGCTCAAATATCCATTCTCGAATTGCTCGGTATTTCACCCACCCATAAGGCCATCCTCAATAAAGTACTGCAAGAGTCAACCATCCCAACCAACATCGATGTTAACCATTTTGAGACCATGGTCGGATACCTGAATTCGCCTCACCATATCACCTTTTCAGACAACGACTATTCCTCATCCAAACCATCGCATAACGACTCCCTTCACATTGAATTCTTTGTCCATAAGCATAAGGTTAGATGAGTCCTAGTAGATGGCAGAAATACCAAAGCAGGGGATTGACTAAGGTAGTCCTCTATACACAACCCCAACATTTTGTTTTCTTTGTGTGTGTAGGTATTCTCAAGTGGATTTGTTTGAAGAATCAAGTTGCAAAAAGTTTAGTATTACTTTCTCATCCTCTTTGTCAATTCAAGCATAGTTTAGTTTAAGTATTCTTCTTGTTATATTTCAATTTTTTTATCTTCTTGGCATTATGTCATAGTTTAAAACATCATTCAGTTAGGTAGTTGGTATATTTTCTCACATTTTAGGCTATTCTCTAGACCATCTGCCCATATGGACGCCAACACATCCCTAATACCCCAGCGCCACACTAGAGTTTGAGTTCCACACTGTCATCCTTACATAGTAAGTTGTTTGGGAAACAATCCGAAACTTGGAAATCAGCTCACCTAACCCTATGAAACATTTAATTTAGCAAAAGGACAACAACCCCTAGATTTCTCTTCCTTTTCAACCTTAATGCCTTAACCTTTCTAATTTTCTTAGAAAACTTGAGGTAGATCAAGGCATCTTATTGCTTAGGACTCTCCCGTGACTTGGAGTCTTGGAGTAGTCACCCCCCCTCCTCTATATTATTGGTGAACCCAACATGAACTATTTCTATTTTGCATCTAGGTATCAAATAACCTTCTCTTGTATCCTAGGCACGTTGTAGGTCTATGTGTTGTAGGAAACATAGCCTTGCAATACAACCTATGACCCATAGTGGCATAGTTAGAAGGGATCCTAGATATTAGGAAGCAAAATTTAGATAGGTTACTACCTGATTTTTGAACCTATGGGGTCTACTGAGTTTGTTCCATTGAAGTACGTAAATATGGTTTCATTTACATATGTTCCTCCCGCTTAGCCTACAAATGGATCACCATACATAAATTTCACATCGAAGGACCTACCTACGAATAAAGAGCCTTTCCCCTTGTACATTCCCACTCACATCAATGGGAACATTGTAACTAGTGTCCTGGTTGACCCCGTGAGACGTGTGAATGTTATAATGGAGGAGACTTTGCTAATAAATTTCTTTCATAGGGAGGAATACGAGAAGTCAAAGACCACCATACGTACACATGACAGAATCTCAGTCCCTCCTCTCGGTTCTATCACTCTTGGTCTTGGTAGGGCTCAGGGCTGTAGATACTCCTTTTGATATTATTCCAAAGACAAACTTGTTTAGGGTAAAACTAGGCATTTTTTGGTTGGTTTCCATGAATGGAGTCACTTCGGTAATTCATTGAGTGTCTTAAGTTTTATCATGAGGGCTCTATGCATGTTGTGCACAACATCGGGTATAAATTGATGGTGTCACATGGGGGCTCCTTATTAGATCACTTTTGGCCTATCTCGATCGGTCCACTTCCTCTAAGGATAGACTTGCTATATCACACCTATGTCAAGTATAAGATTGGGGGCATGATGTTGAAGGTGACCTACCCTATTTCCCCTATGCCATTTCAATCAAAGGTTCTATGATTTCGCAGTAAAAAAATGCCTCCTCCTCTCAACAAATAGGGAAGGGGAAGCTTGCTTGTAGCCAAGAGCCTTCCTCTTCTTCTGCTTCACCTGCTTTCACTTGTCACCCTACTGTGGCACCTTCAGATCTTGCTCCCATTCCTCACATGGGGAGCTCAATGGTGCCCATTTGGGAAAAATACAAGCACCAAGTGTTTCAACTTCTCATTTTTCCCACGATGCCTAAGCCCATTATTTATGTAAAGGGGAAGTATTCTCATGGAGACTCCCCTGTGTCTCGGCCCTCATAGCCTCCTACCATTCCTTTCCCTTTGATAGTGAATGTGAAGATGCTCGGTGCCAAGGCACTGGTGTTTGCTTCTCCACCTGCTATCATTTTCCCTCCTACACTTCTTGCTCCTACTCCTAGTTAGGAGGTTTCCCTTCCACCATCCATGATTGTGGAGGACACTATTATGGTAGAACAAGAGCTTCTCATCTCTTCTTAGGCTGCGATGTCTAGTTCCCAGAGTTGACGAAACCAGCTTGCACGTGAGTGTAAGCATTGAAGAAAGGCTCTAGTTGTTGAACAAGTTGTCTTGAAGAAGACAAAAGGGGAGCCAACAACTCCTATCTCTATGTACCCTACTGTATCCTCTTCTACTTTTTGTGCTTTAGTTCCTATCACCTTGGTTCTTCTTCCAGCTCCTTTAGTGAATGTTGATGATCCTCACCCCAAAAGGGTGCAAGTGTTCATTTCTCCCTTGGTGAAGCCCCCTCTTTTTATGTCCCTTTTGGACATCCCTCCTTTTTCCCAGCCTATGGACATGCCAAACACCATGGTGGTGTTCATTGTGGTTATGTCCTCTTCCACCTTGCCTTTCACTTCTTTTGTGGGGATCCTACATCCCCCTTGAAGTGCAAGTTGGAGGATGGCCTCACTTCAAATGGAGATCGAAAGAAGGGATCACCTTCTCTGGGAGATGCTTCTGCTTTGGCTTGCACCTTCCTTATGATGGAGGTGGCCCCGAAATCCCCAGAGTCTGTCACTATCCCTCTTGACGAGGTTGACAGTGGATCTCGAGCGCCTCCTTCTTATCCAACTTGATTAACACATGGCACTCTGGTTAAGTGCATGTTTAACTCGATGAATAGTGTCTCAACTCTATCAGCGATCTTTGTAAGATCGATGACCTTTGCCTCACAAGAGCTGATCAAAGGATACCTTGAGGGGCCTTCTTCATTGGCCCTTTTTGTAGGAGATTCAGAGGGTCCTCCTCTTGTTGTCCCTCCCTTGCATGCTCATTTTCCCTCCTCGTATAATGATCTAGATTGGTAGAGTGATAACCTCCTAGTTGATGAGGACTAGGGGGTACCTCTTCTTTATCTGTAGATTATATTTGTGTGTGTGTTGTGTTCCCCCCGTGCTTGTCTTTATATGTTCTTGGAGGACCCTTTCCACCCTTGTAGGTACTTGGATATAGGAGTGAAAATTTATCGTAAAATTCCTCTATATGTACCATCATTATTTCATATGTTGAAACTTTTATTTTTGACAATTGGGGATGATAAAAAGTGTTGGGGGCATTTAGGCCCTCTTCCATGTTGACCCAATTTTTTATATTCATTTTATCTCCATGTTCTCTTCTTTAGATTTGGGAACTTTGGGGATTGATGATATTTTGTTCGTGCATTACATGTTACCTATTTATATATAAGAATTGATCTGATCCTGAACTCCCAAACCCCCTTGTCTCTTGATTTCTTTGTTTTTTCTTGTTCTCATTTTCTTTGCTTGTCTCTCTATTTGCTTAAGTGATGTTGGGTGCTTATGTGTTTTCCCTCATGTGTACGACAACATTTCCATGTTTACACATTGCAATCTATCATGGATGACATCACTTTCCTTCTTCTCTCTCCTTAGGATGCCACATGCCTATGTGTTTAGCACACACCATCCTAAGGGGGGGCTATCAAACTTCTTTGATTTTCAACAAGGTGTATTTGGTGGCCAACAAATCCCTTGCTAAAAATATCATTTCTCAAAAATTACATTCTTCAAAAAAGACCCCTAATGAATTTTTTCCTTCAGAAATGGATAATGAAAGAATCTAAAAAAATTCCTTTTAGGGGAGTACTTTTTCTGATGAAGAATTTTTAAAAATTTCCCTTGAGAGGGAGCATTATTCCATTGGATTTGTTGACAAAAGAGATCTTTCAAAAGGATTCCTTGATGATATAATTATTTGCGAAAATGTTATGCTTTTCAAATGGAGTGTCCCTCTGCATGAGCCCTTTTATTTCTTGAAGGGTTCTTGAGGGACCCCTTTGAAAATTTCTCCTTCAATTGTTTGTTTTGTGATATGTCTTCCTGTGTGACCTTTTCTATCTAACATGTTTTTTCTACAACTTAATATGTTGCTTTGTAGGACCAAGCACTTGTTAAGTTGCTTTTACAATCAATCTTGGAGGACTGATCACCTCATCAAGCTTTCCTTGAAGGATTGAGAACCTGTAAGGTAGTTTTGCATCAAACTCTTGAAGATCGAGCACCTGGGGAGTCCTTTCACATCATGCCCCATAGGACTGAAAACCTGTGGTTCCCCCTTTATAGGACTAAGAGCCTATGAAGTGCTTTCTCTTTATAGGACTGAGCACCTATAGAGCCTTTTTTCATCTTCTACAGGACTGAGCACCTATAGAACCTTTGTTCACCTTTTGCATGATAGAGTACTTGTGGAGCTATCTCTATCTCTCTCTCTCTCTCTCTCTCTCTCTCTCTCTCTCTCTCTCTCTCTCTCTCTCTCTCTCTCTCTCTTTCATGTCAAGATTTCCCTATGGGACCGAGCACCTGTAGAGATACCCCCTGTGCATCTAGGTGTACCAGATTGGATATTTTCTTCTTTGATGGTTCAGGTATATTCACTTCAACCTCTTTCTACTTTACCTCACATTCACACTTACACGTATGCTCGCTAAAGTGGGGAAAAATGTAATGGAATGAATTTTTACCCTTAGGAAAATTCACCATTTACATCACCCCTACCATAGAAAATTAAAATTTGATGATGAAATTCCACATCTGCCACCTTTCCCCATCCACTTGGCAGCCCATTTTGGCATTGATGGAGGAATCCCTGTCAGGGATGTGCGGATGTCCATGCACTGCACTACCATCTCGACAAGATTCCTGATCTTGGAATCCATAGAGGCATTACATTCCTCCATTGGACATGAAGTGTAATGTTCCCTACTTACTTGATCGATGAAAAATGGGTCTTTTGCCTCCCTTTTTCTAGTCAAATGATTCAATTCTTCATTCATTCATTCTTCTTCAATCTCTTGATCAATTCATTCATACCCTTAGCTTTATTCTCAGCTCCATTCTCACACTTTCAATCTTCTACATCACCCTTTTGTGGTTGCAATCTATTGGTTATTGGCTTCTACGCTCCATTTGTTATGACAATATTGTTGCTAGAGGACTTGCAAGCTCTCTCCTTCCACTACTTGCCTTGAGTGCTCATAGGTGTGAAGGTGACATTGTTCTTTACTATTTCTCTATGCATCATTTTGTGTATTCACATAGCATACTTTTTGTTCGTGCTTTCTCTTAGCACTATTTCCTTTATGTTTCTTTATTGCATTCCATACTTTGTTGCTAGCTGGCTATCCGTGGAGCTGGAAATACTAAAGTGGGGGAATGACTGAGGAAGTCATCTATACACAACACCAACATTTTTCCATCTCTATGTGTGTAGGTTTTCTCAAGTGGAGTTGTTTGAAGAATGAAGTTGCAAGAAGTTTGGTATTGCTTTCTCATTCCATTTGTCAAATCAAGCATAATTTATTAAATTTTCTTCTTATTTGATTTCAATTTTGTATCTTCCAAACATTTTGTCATAGTTTAAAACATCATTCAATTAGGTTGTTAGTAGATTTTCTCATGTTTTAGGCTATTGTATAGACCTTCTACCCATACGGATGCCAACACATCTCTAACACCCCAATGTGCCAGTTGAAGTTTGAGTTCCACATTGTCATCCTCAGATAGTTAGATGTTTGGGCAATAGTCTGAACCTTGGAAATCAACCTGTCTGACCCTATGGAACATTTAGTTTAGCAGAAGGACAACAACCCGTAGATTGCTTTTCCTTTTTAGACTTAATGCCTTAACCTTTCTAATTTTCTTAACAAACTTGAGGTAGATCAGGGCATCCTGTTGCTTAGGAATCTCTTGTGACTTGGAGTCTCAGAGCAGTCGATCCTACTCCTCTACAATTTTAAGGAATTTATAGTTATGGTTGAGAATGAAATGGCTATGAAAATCAAATTCTTAAGATCTAATAGAGGTGGAGAGTTCACCTCTAATGAGTTTCACAGTTTTTGTGAAGATCGTGGAATAAAGAGGTAGTTGTTAGCTCCTAAGACTCCTTAGCAGAATGGAGCGGTGGAAATAAAGAATAGGACTATTTAGGAAGCAACAAGGACAATGATGAGAGAAGAAAATCTACTAGATTTCTACTGGAGAGAAGCTATTCATACTACAGTTTATATACTTAACAGAGCACAAGCAAGGACAAATAGTTCAAAGACTCCCTATGAGTTATGGTATGGAAGAACCCCTATTGTCAAAAATTTTAAAGTATTTGGAAGTAAATGCTATATCAGAAGAGATGAAGAAAACTTAGGAAAGTTTGATGCAATATTTGATGATGAAATCTTCCTTGGATATTCTACAAAAATTAAACCTTACCAATGTTACTATGAACACCAAACCTAAACAAACTAATAATAGATCAACAAAACATTGCCAAACATGTTAGAAATCATGAATCTAATGTTCCCTATGAAATTCTTGGAAGAACAAGATGAAAACATGAAAAAAAGCAAGAACAAAGCATGTAATCAACCAAATTAACGAAACCTCAATCCCATAGGGGGATTGGTTCTCCTTTGATGTGGAAATAAGCCCTTTCACAATCCCAATTGCTAAGCTTGTTGACTTGAGGATGATCCAAATATTGAAATTATGCTAAGTAGTGGATATGAACTCAAAAATAACATGAAAATGGTGATTGTTATGAACTCAAATGACTATAATGATAATGCATGAAGTTGTAGATCCATATTATGAAAAGGATGCCTCTATTTATAGAAGCCAAGGGTTGAAGAATGAGAGGATTTGATGAATGTGGGATAAATTGGGAGGCAATGAGAATGTGTCAAGTATCACAATTCTATTGGATGAGGGTGGAGCACATTCTAGAAAATGTGTGAGTGAAGGGGGATGAAGAGAAGTAAATGAAGATGGTTGGGAATTTTAAATTGGTGTAAGAGGAATTGAATGAAATTGATTGAGATTTGAGAGGATGTAAGAGAATTTATTGCATTTTTAAGAGGATGTGATAGATTTTTGAAAACCTTTGGAGGGAAATTGAATGAGGGGTTGTTGAGAGGAATATTACTTGGAATATGCCATGGTGAGATAAAATAGAGGAATTAAATAATTGATTGAAATTATTTTCATGTGCAACTTGGCTAGTTGACCATGGGTTGATTTAACTCTTGAGGAGTTAAAAGATGGAGGAATTATTAATGATGATTAGAAAGCTGATTTAAGATTAATTAATCTAGAATTAATTAATTGGAAGAGGTTAGGAGATTTGTGACATTTGATTTAATTGATTTTAATCAAATAAGATGAGTTAGGGGGATTTCATTAAATGATTTGATTTAATTCAATATGATGGAAATTAGTTAGAAGAAGTGTGAATTAATCAATAAATTTAATTATTTGATTAATAGTTGAAATTGCTGAATTTAATTAAATAATGTTGATTATTCAATTAATTATTTAATTTGAAGTGATTGAAGAAGAATGGTGTTAGTTAATCAGAATCAAATGCATAGTATCAATCATGAATTTTTTGATGTCTACATTTTGCCCCTCTTTGAAGTGAGGTACCTGCTACATTGGTTTAAAGAATAACACTACCATGATCAAAATTCATTTTATTTTTATTTTTTGGATTTCTTATTGATGCCCCAGTGGAAGGAATTACATTGCTACACTGCCCCCTTGAGAGATTGGGTGATAATTGCAAAATTAGGTTGAGCTTGTGAAAAAGATTTAACAACATTTCAAGAGCAAAAAATAGACCATGGGATGTGAATTTAGGCTTACAACAATGAAAAATGGGTTAAAATGGGTTTTGTTCTGGAAAAAAATGGATAAAATGGGTTCAAAAACCCTAAAAATTCCCCCACAAAAACCTAAAATATTGCATAAATAGGGTTAGAGGGGTCATTTTCAAATCATTTATGCATTTGACTGTCTAGAAATCATTGAATTTTGCTCTGAGATGTTGATAGAATGGCGGCTCGTGTGCTCCCCAGAAATTGGACAAATCGGGTTTGCGAGTTCCAGCAACCCTAGGATGCAGAACCCCCGGTACACCCCTTGAAACTTTTCTCATTTTACATGATTTTGATGCATTTATTAGGGTCCAATTAGGTTAATCAAAATTGATCTCCTAGGGCTTCACATTTGTTACGGTTGACGTCGCCTTTGAGGATGTCGACTCGCGTTTTCCCTAGAGCGTCGTGCGATGCTGGAGGGTCCTAGGTTCACCAAGAAGATGTCGACTCACCTTTGCAAGTTTGCGTCATGCAACCTAGAAGGAAATTGGTGTCACCATAGAATGTTGACTCGCCTTTGATTATGGCATTGCTTTTGTAAACGACAAAGCGCTGCCTTTGCAAAAGTCATGTCGCCTTTGCCTTTTGAGGATTTTTAACCTTCAAAAGTGCTTGTTTGATGAATTTTTGATGCCATGGGCATTTTGGATGTAGGAGCTCCTACCAGTGCTCCACTCAAAGGAGCACAAAAGCCAATTTTTGCACAGAGCGAGACATTTATTAGATGATGCACTATTCTTTCTTGGCGCGATCGGATTTGGTCATATTTTCTAGATGCTCGAGGTGAGGATGCACCTCGTGATGATTCCCTCCTTCTAGCGCCAAAATGTGAACACCAAACTTGCAAAAACTAACAAGAGATTAAAAAAACATTGTCAAACATGTTAGAAAGAATGAATCTAATGCTCCCTATGAAATTATTGGAAGAACAAGATGAAAACATGAAGAAAGAAAGAACAAAGCATGTGATGAACTAAATTAATGAAACCTCAATCCCATAGCGGGATTGGTGCTCCTTTGATGTGGAAAGAATCCCTTTCCCAATCCCAAATGCTAAGCTTGTTGACTTGAAGATGATCCAAATATTGAAATGATGCTAAGTAGTGGGATATGAATCAAAAATAATATGAAAATGGTGATTTCTATGACTCAAATGACTATAATGATAATTTATGAAGTTGTGGATCCATATTATGAAAAGAATGCCTCTATTTATAGAAGCCAGGGGTTGAAAAATGAGAGGATTTGATGAATGGGGGATAAATTGGGAGCTAATGAGAATGTGCCAAGTGTCACAATTCTATTGGATGACGGTGGAGCACATTTTGGGAAGTGTGTGAGTGGAGGGGGATGAAGAGAAGTAAATGAAGATGGTTGAGAATTTGAAATTGGTGTAAGAGGAATTCAATAAAATTGGCTAATATTTGAGAGGATGTAAGAGAATTTATTGCATTTTTAAGAGGATGTGATAGATTTTTGAAAACCTTTGGATGGAAATTGAATGAGAGGTTGTTGAGAGGAATATTCCTTGGAATATGCCTTGGCGAGGGAAAATAGAGTAATTAAATAACTAATTGAAATTATTTTCATGTACAGCCTGGTTAGTTGACCATGGGTTGATTTAACTCTTGGGGAGTTAAAAGCTAGAGGAATTATTAATAATGATTAGAAAGCTGATTTAGGATTAATTAATCTAGAATTAATTAATTGGAAGAGGTTAGGGGATTTTTGATTGTATACACCTAAAATTGGTCAAGAGAATCCGATTAATTGAATATGAATTATTTGATTAATTATCCTAAATTCCTCTACTATTGAATAAATATAAATATTTATTTATATAGTTCACATTCATGTTTGCATTTAAATTCATACAATTCTTCTATTATCTCATCTTAATTAAATAAACAAATTAAATACTTTGTTTGATTTAATTATCATTTCCCTATTTTATTCTATCACATCAAATCTTAAATTAATTAAATAAAGGTCAAACACTTTATTGATTAATTACCATATTCTTCTATTTTAATAATAAACAAATTCTATAGTTTGTTCTATTAAATCATTTATCCCTCTTTTGCTAATTTTAATTAATCTAAAATATTTAAATAAAGGCATAAAGAATATTCCTCTATATTTCCTCAAAACCAAATTAGATATCCTATGTCTAATTTATGTCAAAAATATGTCAAAATTAATTTATTCAAACTTCACAGGAAGATTTGGAGACAAATTGGAAATTCATCTCTCAATCCTCTTCCATCAACCCTTCCTATTCTCTTGCCTGGTGTTTTCATGGGTAGAGAAAATTCCCAAAATCTTCTCCATTTCCTCCATCTCTCACCATTCAATCCTCCAAATTGAATCCAAGCCTCTACTTTGCTACCCCTATGCAAAGCTGTTGTCAGGAAATTTATAAATACAGCTTCATTCAACAAAGAAAGGATCCAGATTATCAAGTTTGTGCAATCTTACTCTGCAGGAAATCATTCAATCATTCAAGAATTCAAGCAATAACATCATAGATTTATCTCATGATCATGGTTGTATTTAGTTTGTTGCAACTTTCTTTTATTTGAATTCATGTCAAGTTTAGTAATCATCATATAGGATTAGTTTCCTGTATTTAGCATCCTTCTCGTTCTTCAGATTGTCATTTTAACAGTCACGTTGCTTACACAATCTAAGAGCCATAGTGGTTTAATAAATATTTGGAGATAAAGAGAAATATGACACTTTCAAATGAATTTATGGTTTTAATAGCTTAATTCATGATTGAATTCTTTGATATAATGTCATATTAAGAAGTTTTTTTAGTTGTTCTACTCTTACATATTTCACACTTACAATTTGGCACCCACCATGGGGCATTAACCCCATATTTTGCAATTTTTTTAAAAAAGTGTCGCGCAGGTTTTCGGTGTGTTATGTTTCAGCATTTTCATAAAAAACTATAGCGCTTCCGTCAAAAACTATAGCACATCCATGGAAAACTATGGCACTTCCATGCTCTATTTTGGCGCTTCAGTAAAACTATAGCGCATTCACTAAATTTTTTAGTGCTTCTACTATAACGCTTCCATGAACTGTTTTAGTGCATCGACCACCCATCTCCTGTATAGCTTATATAGCACTTCCGTGAACAACTTTGGCACTTCGGATCTCTGTTTCAGCGCTTTCAGTTTTAGCACATTTGTTAAATACTATAGCGCTTTCATTAACTGTTTTAGCGCTTCTGTAATTATTTATCTGGATCCGACGGCCAACATTTCATTTTGATACATTTGGACTAAAATGAACCAATCCTAAGATAGTCATTTGGTTTAAAATTTATCAATCCTAGGGTAGCCATTTTTTGTTTAAAAGTTATCAATCCTAGGGTAGCCATCACACTTTTGCTATATCAGTTAAATTGGACACCATGATTTTTGTGAAGAAAAATATTCACATAGATTAGCAAAATTTGACTTTTGGTCTTAAAACGAATCATTTATCTGTTGTGCTTGTGTGGTGATAGGCTTATGCTCTCCCCTTAACTGGGTGATCAAATTTATAGACTCATCCTTTATTTTCATGCAAATTTCCACTTTTTTTAGAACCTTTAGAAGGCCTACCGTAGTGGAAAAATGTACTCACCCTACGGGAACGACCTAAGTGGGAATGCCTAAAGCCAAGGATTGCAACCCACTCTAATCAAAATGCAAGTTGTTGATGAAAGTCCAACTTGACGGTAGTGTGCAAGATAACCATCCCTAAAATCTTTGTTCTAAAGATTAGGAGATCTCCTGGGGGAGTTTATCATTTGTCGCACTGAACGAAAACCCTATCTATGAGCCATAGTGTAGAATCCAGTTGAGTCAGTAACCAAACATTGCAATACTCGCAATGCAAGGGGAGGGAAGAATCTGCCCCCAAGACACTCACCATATAATTTCCAAGGACTATTTGCTCAAGGGATCGAGAAATCTAACCTTGAGTACACACTTAGAAAAGACAAAAACACAGGTGCCCTCTAGGGGGTGACATGGTTGTGTGAGTCAACCCAATTTTAAGATGTGGGTTGTTGAGTATAACGATGACCTTTTTGACCTTAAGATTGAGTTTGTCTGAAGTGTATTTTTTTTAAACAAGCCAGTGGAAATCAAGGAGGATCATGTTTGATTCTTGAACATACACTTGTTGTTTAGACTCTAGGTCTTAAAAAAATAATTATTTTACAAATGCTTGTTGTGTTTTCAAAACATTAATTCAGATAAGATCATCCTAAAAAACACAAAGAAAACAAGAAAATAGAAAGCTATTGGAAACCAATGTCAGACAGTTAACATCAAAATTTGGATTTTTATCAGAACATAAACTTTCCTAAATCAAAATAGAGTCTTAAACTTGCATAAAATGGACTTTACAATTGAATTTGTTCAAATCAAACCAAGATCTACCATCCAAAAGTGTCTCAATCAAACACATTTGATTAGTAAGTCAAGTTTTAAGATCAGTCATCCTAAATCAAAGAAACAGAACCATATAATCAAACTTGTCAACTTAGTCTAATCAAAAGAATCTATCATTCTATTTTACTTGATTTAATATCCTTGAAACTATAGCAAACTAAGATCAAAAGTTTATTGAAAAAAATAACATTTGTATGTCCAATTTAACAAGGTCACGAAGACTAAAAATCCAAAGAACAGGAAATTGAAACTCAAACCATCATGGCCAAAATAGATGAGGATCAATTAAATGCTTTAGCTCATCAAATGAAAAACCTTCAACAACAAATATGGGATATGCAAAGGGAAACAACCATAGAGAGATGTTTTTTGCTAGACATTTATTCTTATTCTTCTAAAAAAATCCTTGACATGACACCCTCTCCACCAACAACTACATCATCCAAGTTCAATGTCTTTGAATTTTTACAAAAGATCAATACGCCCAAATCTCAGTCCTTAAACACAAATGATATTGAGCAATCCTATCATGTCATGCATTTATCTCCATCCACCATAAGCCAAAATAAACCTCAAGATTCTTTCACTCAAGCTAACAATTCCATCCAATCATCCTCTTCTATCATATCTTCAACATCCAATGATTCATGTCAATCTCTCAATCCAAAGCATGCTAGCATAGACTCCCCTACACATCAAGATCAAAATATTCTTTCCACTCCATCCAATGATATCAACATTCCACAAATTCTTCCAATCTTTGATCAAGATCCCATTTCTCAAGAATCTTATGACTATCCCCTCCTTTCACTTTTCATCCAAAATAATTCCCTTCCATCTCAAGAGACAAATATCCTTCCAGGTTCTTCTTCCACATCATCTAATCAATCCATACCATCTCATGATTATATTGCATCACAAGAGCATGATAGTTCTTCCATCCTATCTAATGATGACTTACCAACTGATGATCAAGACATTCTTTCTACAAAATCTCATGATTCCCTTCCTCATCAAGATCAATATATGATTCCATTCAAGGATACCCTTTCATCCCATGAATATGTTTATCCTTCTCATGATCAAGATATGCCTTTCATACCACTTCATATTTATTTTCCAGGTCAAGATCAAAACACCCCATCATCCCCATGTCAAGAGCCTATCACACCTATTCAAACTATCCATGAATCCCACACCTATAAATTGGGATCCTCCACCTTTATCCATTTCGGTTTACTTGCAACACCTATCCTCTCATCTATATCATATCCTCCTCAAAATGAACTCGCATATTGTTTCACAAACAATACATATCCCATTGGTAAACAAGTGTGTCAAAGTATGAATTACAAAGGAAATGGATTAGGCCTTCATGAACAAGGTATCCTAGAACCCCTTTCTGTTCAAAGAAAACCATATCACCACGACCTTGGTTATACACCTAAGTGTCCTAGTTCATCAAACCTACCATCTATCTTAGGTCCTCATCCTAATCCTCCAAACATACCATCTATCCTAGGTCCTCATCCTAGTCCATCAAACCTTCCCTCCATATCCTATTTCTCAAGAACAACAAAGGCACACATCCTTGATGCCCTTTCAAAATTCTACCCACATTAACTCCTCCATAATACCTCTGTATCATTCATCTCAATCCACCCCTCCCATTGCTCTTGGAAGAAATTTGGGTGCCAAATATCAAAAGCTTCTATATCAAAATCCACATGTATCAAAGGATCAACATGTCTCATCGAAGAGACATGCAAAAATAAAAGAAAAATTGATCCAAAATCAAAAGAAAAATCTAAAAGGCCACACAGGCCCATCAAAGAAAAAATCTCAAAGACCACAAAGGTCCATAAATCAAAAGAAATTTCCAAAAGGCCACAAAGGCCCATCAAAGAAAAAAGAAAATTTTCAAAGACCACAAAGGTCCATAAATAAAAAAGAAATATGTCAAAGGCCACAAAGGCCTACAAGGAAAAAATAAAAGTCAAAAGTCATGTGGATTCCTAAAAATCTCATAGAAGCAATAAAATCTAAAATGGCATCCAAATTTTCTAATCCAAAAGCTTCCTCCAATTTTCCATCTAATAACCTATCACCTTCCAAATCCTTTTTTCCTCCATTACTCCACCACCCTTTAAGGTGTGTGCCAATGTTGATCTTTCCATCCTTTCTATATATCCATCAACAAGCCTTCAAACCTCCTATCCATTATCCAACATTCATCCCCCATCATTCTCATTTAATCCAAACCTTTGCATAAGTCCTTAGATTCTTCCATCATATCATTAATTTGCCAACATTTAGGAGTCTAATTCCCATTTTCCATGGTTTATTAGAGGGATATTTGGTTGTGAAACTTGATGCTTAATTCCTTCCTCCATTTCCCTATCATCCATATTCCTCTTGCACTCTACACTTAGGGACAAGTTTCGTTCATCTTATCATTCATGGTCATTATCCTTTCTATGCTTATTCCTTACATTTCCACCTTTGATCTTGACAAGGTTAAGGATATTCTTGAACATCATATATCTTATCCTATACGCCTTATCCATATCTTCCATACCATATCTTTCATCTTATCCATATTCCATCATTCTTACTAAATACATCCTTTCTTCCTTTCCTTGGTCTTAATGAGGAATAGGGGAAAAATACTTGGGCTTTGTGTCTTTATCTTATCTAGTTGATCTTGATCATCCCATTCATTATTTTTATCATTTCTTTCTTCCATTCCATATCTCCTAGCTTATCAAAATCCATGTCACCATGTCCCTTTGCAACCTTGAATCCTATCATGCAAATCATATTTAATCCTAGCTACAAAACATTGTCCAATCCTCAAATCTTTTGTCAATCAATCATCAAAAATCATCAATCTTATCATCATCATGTCTTATAGAATCAATCATTCCTGGCATTTTAGTCAATCAACCATTATCATCTTTTGACAAGCGATATGTTGCTTGTGTGACATGTTTTGCAATGAATCTTTCATTTTGATATATCGTTTATCCATGGTTGCATTACCCCTATTGTGGGGCATATTTTTCCTTCAATAAAGCATATAATCTCATTTCATCTTAAAATATCCTAAAAAATACAAAAAAATCATAAAATATGAAAAAGGTGCAATAAAATCTCATGTACATATCCTGGCAAATGTGGTTGTGTCTCACCCTAGCTTGGAGGAAAAATACCGAAGTCACTGGGGGCAATAAACTTTGAGCTTAACCAAATAGACAAACAACAGTATGGCAAAGAAAACAAAAACAATGATCAAATGCAGTGCAACATGAAACATCAATCACCATTGAGATAACATCCAACATGCATATCATATCAGAAAAATCCAAAAACATGTCAAAAATCAGTCAAAATTTCACAAAAAATAGAGTCGTCAGTCGAACTACATGGTCTCTGCATGTGTAACGTAGGCAAGACTAATCTTTGATCAGCCCCCGAGACCCCTAGGATAGGTTAGTAGGTTAGGTCTTTGGTCAAAATCTCATAAAATCACAAAAACATCACAAAATCAGGATGGATGATCTAATCTAAATAATGATTGAAATACTTTAAGCAAAGGTTGAACATGTTGCATTTTGATCATTGTTATCATTTCTTTGGAACAAATCAATGATGTATTGGACTAGAGAAGCAAGGAAGGAGAATGGTATTTTATTTGTCTATTGTTTGTGAATTAATCAAAATTACTGTGTGAATTGTCGCAGGAAGCGCTCTACAAAGTATCATGGATGACATTCCAATTCACATAAGAAAATGATTGATTCTTGTCTATTTACGCAAATAATGCTCAGGTCATCTCGATTTAATTATACCTCGATGCTTGTGTTCACTTGCAATATCAAAAATCATGAAAGTAGTACTTAGGTCATCATTGGTCTAACATATACCATTGATTCTTGTACCCACTTTCAAAAAATTTAAAGCTCTATGATGATACAAAGCACAATAAAAGTACTGTTAAGATGCCAATGCTTGCATATGTAGGTTTTCATGATAACATTAGATTGCATTCATATTAGTTTTGCATCTGCAACATAGATTGTTTCAAGGTTTGAAAAGACCAAAGATGAGTAAATGCTCATGAATCTCCAGATTCATTAAAGGCTCCTATCATCACAAATTATCTCAAATCAGTAATATTTTCAATCAATCTATCATTCAACCTCGCCTATCATGAGGTTAATCAATCAAACTATAATTGATTCTCGCCTATCATGAGGTTGATCAATCAAAATATAATTGATTCTCGCCTATCATGAGGTCAATTATCATCAATCTATCAATAAACCTCGCCTATCATGAGGTCAATCATCAATCTATCATTGATCCTCGTCTATCATAAGGTCAATCAATCAATCAATAATTGAATCTCACCATTCATGAGATCAATAATCTTCTAATCTATCAGGATCATCAATCAATATTGAATCAAAGTCTGACACAATCGAAAATCAAAAATATAAGGAGGATTAATACAAATTCATCTAGGGCCAAACTTTCTACATATTCTATATTGGGAGATAAATTATTTCTTCATCAAATCTTCGTCAAATCATCATGAAATTTTCAAAAATTCAAAAAATCCAAAAAAAATCATAAAATCATTAATTTATCTCCCAAGGGGGCATATTATCATCAAGCATCTGAAAATCAATATTTGGGGCATGTCTGGGGCATACTGAATTTTTTTCGTCAATACTGGTAGTACCAGCAAAATTTTCTTTGAAGCAATGCGTAAACACATCACTTCAAAGAGGGAAAAAATGTATACACCTAAAATTGGTCTAGAGAATTTGATTAATTAAATATGAATTATTTGATTAATTATCCTAAATTCCTCTACTATTGAATAAATAGAAATATTTATTTATATAGTTCAAATTCATTTTCGCATTTAAATTCATACAATTCTTCTATTATCTCATCTTAATTAAATAAACAAAATTAAATACTTTGTTTGATTTAATTATCATTTCCCTATTTTATTCTATCACATCAAATCTTAAATTAATTAAATAAAGGTCAAACACTTTATTGATTAATTACCATATTCTTCTATTTTAATTTAATAAACAACTTCTATAGTTTGTTCTATTAAATTATTTATCTCTCTTTTGCTAATTTAAATAAATCAATAAAAAATATTCCTCTATATTTCCTCAAAACCAAATTAGATATCCTATGTCTAATTTATGTCAAAAATATGTCAAAATTGATTCAAACTTCACGGGAAGATTTGGAGACAAATTGGAGACAAATTGGAAATTCATCTCTCAATCCTCTTCCATCAATCCTTCCTATTCTCTTGCCTAGTGTTTTCATGGGTAGAGACAATTCCCAAAATCTTCTCCATTTCCTCCATCTCTCACCATTCAATCCTCTAGATTGAATCCAAGCCTCTACTTTGCTACTCTTGTGCAAAGCTGTTGTCAAGAAATCTATATATACAACTTCATTCAACAAAGAAAGGATACATATTATCAAGTTTGTGCAATCTTACTCTGTAGGAAATCGTTCAATCATTCAAGAATTCAAGCATTCAAGCAATAGCATCATAGCTTTATCTCATGATCATGGTTGTATTTAGTTTGTTGCAACTTTCTTTTATTTGAATTCATGTCAAGTTTAGTAATCATCATATAGGATTAGTTTCCTATATTTAGCATCCATCTTGTTCTTCAGATTGTCATTTTAACAGTCACATTGCTTACACGGTCTGAGAGCCATAGTGGTTTAATAAATCTTTGGAGATAGAGAGCAATATGATGCTTTCAAATGAATTTTTGGTTTTAATAGCTTAATTCATGATTGAATTCTTTGATATAATGTCATATTAAGAAGTGTTTTTAGTTGTTCTACTCTTACATATTTCTCACTTATAGTGATATTTGATTTAATTGATTTTAATCAAATAAGAAGACTTAGGGGGATTTAATTAAATGACTTGATTTAATTAAATATGATAAAAATTAGTTAGAAGAAGTGTGAATTAATCAATAAATTTAATTATTTGATTAGTAGTTGAAATTGTTGAATTTAATTAAATAATGTTGATTATTCAATTAATTGGTTAATTTGAAGTGAGTCAGGAAGAAACGGTGTTAGTTAATCAGAATTAAATGGATAGTATCAATCATGACTTTTTCGGTGTCTACAATTACAACAAGAGGTTGAAAAGGATTATTGAGAGTGCAAGTATCAAAGTGGATGAAAACTTACATAAAAGTTTTGTGCTGATAGATGGATGTGAATTAAATAAGTCTTCTTGAAAAGAAGAAGAAAAAGATGAAACAAAGGAAAATGAAGTGTAGGTTGAAGAGGAAGAGGCTCTGGAAAGAATCCCTAAGACTCCTAAGTATGTGTAGAAGAATCATTCTAAAGATCAAATAATTGGTGATAAAAGAAGAGGTGTACTAAAAAGAAGAAAGGTTGCTATGAAAAAAGAACAAATAAACTTATGTTTACTCTCCAAAGTTGAACCTAAAATAGTGATTGAGGCATGCAAAGATGAATATTGGATCACGACTATGGAAGAAGAATTAATGTAGATTGAGAAGAAGAATCAGACTTGGGAACCTGTCCCAAGACCAACAAATAAGAATGTGATTGGAACTAAATGGGTATTTTGGAACAAATTGAATGAGAGTGGAGAATTTTTTAGGAACAAGGCAATGCTTGTATGAAAAGGCTACTCACAAGTAGAAGGGATAAAGTTTGAGGAAACATTTGCTCTGGTGGCAAAAATGGAGGCTATTAGGATGTTTTTGGCTTTTGCAACATATAAGAATCTCAAAGTTTATTAGATGGATGTGAAGTATGAATTATTTAATGGTGAGTTGGAAAAAGAGGTAAATATTGAACAATCGAAAGGCTTTTAGTTATCAAATAACCCTAATATGGTCTATAGATTGAAGAAGGCTCTATATGGACTCAAGAAAGCTCTTGGAGCTTGGTATGCAAGATTGGATAGGTACTTGTTGTAGCAGGGATTCAATAACGATACCACAAATAGAAATATTTATTTTAAAGTTGAGAAGGATCAAATATTGATTGTGGTTGTGTATGTTGATGATTTAATATTTGGTGGAAATGAAGCAATGTGCAAGATTTACAAAGTAGATGAAAAATGAGTTTAAAATGTCAATGTTTGGGGAGATAAATTTATTCCTTGGGCTACAAATCAAACAGATAGAAAAAGGTATTTTCATTTCACAATCAAAGTATGTCAAGGAAATTCTAAAGAAGTTTGGAATGGAAGAGTCTAAACTGGTTTGTACTCCCATGGTTACTGGTTTCAAGTTGAGTAAGAATGAAGAATCCCCTAAGGCTAATCAAAGCAAGTATAGATCAATGATTGGCGGACTTCTATATCTAATTGCTACCAAACCATATATCATGGATGCAATTTTTCTTGTGTCTAGATTTCAAGAAGATCCCAGAGAATCACATGTGACACCAGTAAAGAATATTCAAATATTTGAAAAGCACTCCAAAATATGGATTGTGGTATCCAAAGGATATTGATTTCTCTTTAAGTGCCTATATAGATGCAGATTGGGTAGGTTGTGTGGATGATAGAAGATGCACAAGTTGTGGTTCTTTCTTTCTTGGAAGTGAGTCAGTGTCTTGGCTAAGAAAAAAGTAGGATTCAATGTCATTATCTATTACAAAAGAAGAATATATTGTTGCAGCTTCTTACTGCACACAAGTGTTGTGGATGAAACTGAATTTTAAGGATATCAAAGTAGTATATGATGAACCTATTTCTATCTTATGTGATAATAAAAGTTCTATTAACATTTCAAATAATCTAGTAATGCATTCAAGGATAAAGCATATCTCAATCTAGTATAAATTTTTGAGAGTGAAGGTTACAAAGAATGAAGTGAAGCTAGAGAATTGCCTATAAAGGATTAGGTTGTTGATATCTTCTCTAAGGCTCTTCCTAAAGAAATATTTGAGTATCTCCAAGAGCAGTTGGGGGTCATTTCCCCTCCTTCCTTCAATTAGATGCATAAGGCTATGCATCAGTCCAATGGATTTCAAGAATCATTCCTTGTTTTGGATTGATGTTGGAGGCTACCACTTAGGGGGAGTAGGTAGTAGTGGTTGTTGGTTGATGCATAGAAAGAAAAGGAGTTGGTTATTGGTGTTTTCCTTTGAAGCTTTGTTAAAGGAAGTTAGTGAAAAAGTTGTAGTGGAAAAGTGAGCGTAGTCATTGTCCCTTATAGTTGTTGACTCTGGGGGAGAGAAGGTATATGTGAATGATGTCAAAGGGAGAGTAAAAGAAAAGAAACTTTGTGTTGCCCTTTTCCATTGATATCAAAGAGGGATAAAGCTAGTTTTAAAACCTTATGAAGAAAGGGGGAGAAAGAGAGTGCTAGAAAGAATAAATTCTTTTGTAAGGGGGAACAATATGTATTGATGTGTAGTATGTATTGGTGACCATATTTTTCTTATCAGGTGTTGCCATTAGTATGTGTAGGTGATCAGAGTTGTTATTTTTATTGATGGTTTTTCATATCAGGTGTTGTCATCAATGACAAAGGGGGAGATTGTTGCAAACTTGTGTTATCATTTATTTCAATAGAGTGTTGTTGCATTGATGTCTACTCTTGAGGAAGTAAGTGTGTTGTTGGTACTAGTGATGTGTCTGGAGTTGGTGTTGACGTCAACACAATTTGTTAGTTTTTTCTAGATATGTTGTTGGATACGTTATAGAGTATTGCAAATGCTTGTGAAGATGGTAGTAGTGTTGCATTATGTTATTATTAGTATTGCATCACTAATATCAACCTCTAATGTATCAATGATAAGTAATTTGTTATGGAGATCAACCTCTTGTGTGGTTGAGATGCTGAGAAAGTGTTGCAAATGTTGAGATGATGTTTGTGGTGCTTGGTTTTCAAGTGCTTTTGAGAAAAATTGAATAAAAGAGAGTTCAACGTGGTAGAGTAGTGTTCTAGTTTTTCTTCACATTTCTTCTATATTGAAGCTATGCCTATTTGGTTCAAATATGTTGATTAGAGGTGTTCATAGGAGTTATATCGATATTTTCTAGTTTTGTATCATTCTACAAAGGAAGTTATGTTCACCAGTGTGTGAACTAAGAGCAAGGTGTTTGGGAGAAACAATTTTCCTCCACATTTCTTTGTGTTGTTTTTTTTGGTCTTGTAGATCTAGGAGTGTGCTTATATTGTTTGTATCTATGTTCCCTTCAAGTTTTTTGTGTTTTGGTTCTCCGTAAGGTTGGATTCATGAGTTATAGTGTGTGGAAGATTAACTGGTTATACAAAATGAATATATTATTAAGGTGAATGTTGTTGCAAATGATTTTTTGGATTTTAGAGTGTTGATGGAATATTCCAGATTGTTTTTAATTGTTGTGTGTGGTCCATGAGTCATATTTAGATCAAAGGAAATGCGTACTAAAAAGTTTAATGGTTTCAACATGGGTTTGATCGACCTTGGGTGTTTACAGTAATTCAGATGTGATTTGGTGTTTGTGGAAGTGTGGTGTGGCACGTGTGTGTAGATTTTGGTCCGAGTTAAGGTGTGATGTGGTCCCCCTTCATTCCTCTCCACCGTGGGAATGTTTTGGTGTCGACCTAATTTGAATTTGCATGCTTGAGGTGCATAACCAACCTTGGAGATTTTTTTCAAGGTTGTGGATGGTATATATGCATGATGAATTGATGGAGGATTTGTGTATATAAGTTATGATGTGAAGTGTTGTGATGTGAAGTGAGAAAGTGTGAAATTCACTGCAAGCTTTAATGATTAAAACTATTGAAAGCAATGAGTAGAAGGTGTCTACATTCTTCAATGAGAGTGCAAATGATCTAGTGATGTAGTGGTGGATCTTTTTTGTTGTTCTGAGATGGATTTCTCATTGTAACAATCTTTTATCTTCTTTCTAATCTAGCAGCGAGCCTTTGGTAGTGATCCTTTCTTTATTTTGGGTAGAGAGCCCTTTGATAAAGAGCCTATTATATTCGATGTTGCATTTACTTTATATTGTGAGCTAATCCTCATTGTGGTTTTTCCCTTCTTGGGTTTTCCACATAAATCTAGTATTCTACTATGTATGGTGTTGATGTATTTCTATTTTTGTTATTTAATTTCATAGTAAATTAGTTTAACAAATTAAGGATTAATAAGGATCTAAATTTTAATGAAGGTTTTGATGTTTCAATGTAGAACTAATTCACCCCCTTTCTTAGTTGTCTTGTGTATTCAACAAATCCTATCCCCTTGTGACCTATTTTTCTAATGAACTAGGGAGAGTGGGTGTGGACTCTGGTTTAGTATACATTTTGGTGCACATCAATATTTCATCTTATCTACCCCCTTTTTCCTATGTTTCATTTTTTTGAATCTGACATTGTACATCATTAATTTTGATTTGGAAGTCTTCAAAATCCTGATTTAGATCTCGCATCTTCTTATTTTGAATACTTTATTTAGGGCTGCATATTGCATAATTACATCATTTAAATTTATAAAAAATGAAAAACTTTACATATATTCAACATATTAGATCATATTCAAGTGTGTCTCAGTCAGTTAAATAAAAAAACATTCAAAATTGCATTCAAAAAGTTGTCATTTTGTTCACTTTTGGTCATCAATTTGCATTCACATTAATAAAAAAACTAGAAAAACTCTCAGTTAAGAATCTATTTGCAACTAAGAATAGTGAACTTAAACATCAAATCAAACATTCATTTTTTTTTCAAAACCCTATGCAAATACCCATTCACCCTTGGGTGAACCTGTCCTTGTATAGGTGATTTTTCAAAATTTTGAGCATAAATTTGTCTTTGTTTGCTTTATTTCCCTCTATTTGCAGATCTCTATTTCAGTTTCAAAAAATGGCATATTCTATAGCTTTTGCATTAATTTAAATTGTTGAAAGTTAGGGAATTGTTTAAAATTAAAATTTGCATTCAAAAGATATCATTTTCAAGATTTTACATTCTAAAATCAGTGAATTATCATATTCTAGATCTAAAAATTGCATTCATACTTGCATTCAAATAGTCATCATGGATGTGTGTTTGTCGTTAAAATCTTTGGTAGATGTCTCAAGTTATGTGTTTGGTGATGATCTTAATGCAATTGACGATATCCCCAAATCTTCATGTCCTAATGAATTTTTTTGTGAGGTACATATCTTAGGTCAAGATGAAGATAACATGCAAGAATTCATTCAATATTGTCTTTGTAACTTGGAGAACAATGCATCCTTTTATCCTTACATGTAATAGCCAAAACTTCCTATCGTCCCACCACTTGAGATGTTTATCCTTTTGCATCCTAAAATTGATTCACAAAGCAAGCCTAAACCACCAACCATGAAAGAACCTATCCACAATGACAACATTGATACTCTTTTATCCTATATGCATAAAGTTATTGATACACCCATCAACCTCAAAGATAATTATGGTCAAGGCTTTAGAATCTTAAACAAACAAGGATGTGACACAATAAATGAGCATGAAATTCACTAATTTCTAGAACAAATACCATCAGAAGATATGAAGGGTTTAGGATATCAAGATCCCCCCTCCACCTCAATCAATTTCCCAATCAAGTAAACAACATGGGCCTTACAAACTCAATAAATTTAAATCACTTGTCCTATGTCCAAAACTGAAAAATCCTTACACACACTCCTTATCCAAGGACTCATAAAATTGCCACCTATTCAAGGAAACAAAAAAGGAAAAAGTACAAACATGTCTCATTATGCATATCATAGAACTCTTGGGAATAGTACTAATGAATGTCATGCTTTAAAGAACATATTTGTAGACTTTAATATGGTTGAAGAACTAGTCAATCATAGAACTAATTAACATGTACACACTTTTCTCCTTGCCATGTAATAGTTGTAGAATCTTAGCATACTCACCATTACATGTATCACACTTTATGAAAATCATTTTTCATATTGTAAGGAGCACCATATCATCACTTATCTCAGCTCATCCTTGCCTTACATTTGGGGGAAATGGGTTAGGTAGCCTTTTCCTAGTATTACACTTGTCTTTTCCCCTTTGGCTATTTTTCTACCTTTTATATATAATGATAAATATTGGGATGCAAATGACCTACTTTAGGTTTACTCACATGTGACATACTTGTCTTTCTCTTCCTTTTTATTTCAAAATTATTTGTGATTGCATGTGTGTAATGCAGAGATCCCCCATATCATGTTGCTTGGTGTGTCTTTATGTTTGTGAGTTTTCTTTGGATGACCCTTGTCACTCCGATGGTGCAAGGATACAAAAGAAGCAAACCTGTCGCGATATTCTTCTATTAGTATCTTCATTATTCTATATGTTGTAAACCATTATCTTTTCTCTTGTCTTTGTTTTCCTTTTGGGGACGATGCAAGGCATCAAGATATTTAGGTCTCTTTAGTGTTGACCCAAAAGCTTAAATTATTTGTTTTCACTCTTTATGTGTCATTCTTAAATTGTGTTTGTTATTCTATGCGTATTTAGGGAATGATGATGGTTCCGATTTCTATTATATTATTGTATCAAAGACATACACTTACCCCAAATCCATGGATCCCTTATGTTTTATCTTTTGGTATTGCATTTGGGGGCAAACCATTTTCATGATGTAGCTTTATTTGCAAACATGTCATTGGCATAGGGCTTTCCAAATAACCTCTCATTGCCCTTTTAACATTGGCATATATCATTTCTACTTTAAAGTCATTTTTCACAACATGGTCTTTAGCAATTTATTTAAATTAGGGGCATATATTGACATTATCATTTTTAAATCTTGTTATTATCATTTTGGCATTTTGTTCCACTTTGTTCACAGACGTTGAACTTAGAATGTAACCTTAGCATTGACATTTTTACATTTTGCTTCACTTTGCTCATAGGAGTTGAACTTAGTGTAGCATTTCCATAACATATTAAGCATTTTTTGGCACCTTATCAAAGTTATCAGAGAGTATAACTTTTGGTATGGTTGATGTATGGTATACCTATAGACCTGGTATGGTTTTCCCATCTACCACCCTTTTGTGGGTACATCTCTAGTGTATATTGAATTGCACTAGACCATTGTGTGTTTCTCACCCTTTTGCCTTGGGGCTCACCTAGTGAAAGGTGGATTTTAGTAGCCCTTGTGAGCATATTTTTTGGACAAAAAACTTAGGCTTGATCGATACCTTTTGGAAAAATAGTTGAGATTTGATCCATCTTTCTTTTTCTCTTTGCATTAATTTTGACATTGTAGGTTTGTGCATCTTGTGTCACTACTGCATACATGTGTCTCTTTGTGCCTTTGTTGGTTTTCCATGAGATCTTAGATATTGGGGGCTTGATCACCCTCCTCAATCCTTTGTCGTCTTATCTTTCCAACACTTGTACAATTGGACATTTCTTAATTTATTTTTCTACTTTAGTATGAGTTTGAGCGTAATTTCATACTCTCACTAAAGTGGGGGCTAAATATAGTGTAGGAAATTGCATACCTTTACAATTTCATACTATGTTTGTGTCCCTTAATTAATTGGACTTAATAAGCTTCTAATTGACCAAATTATGCATTCCAAATCCTTATTATTCTTGTTTTTTAAAAGGGAAGCACATATTAAATTATTGCCATCATTAATTAAATTTCCTTGGATCATGTGTGTTTTGGACTTATGGGCAGGACCCATTCACCCATGGGAAAGTGGGTCCCCTTTAAGTGCCATGACCCATTTTAATTATTTATTTTGGAAACATTTTAATGATTCAAATTTAATTTGCAAGTGTTGGCTTTTGGAATCTAATTTTTGGGAAATTAGATAAACACCTATAAATACATACTCTTTTTATCAATTCAAATCTAACAAGCTAAGGGTGAACTTCATAATAGAAAATATTATTGTTAAGAGAATTCAAGAGCAGATTTATCAATCATCTACAATAACAATCAAGATCCTAATTATCATGTCAAAGTTATGTGTGTTCATATCATGTTTTGAAGCTAATATTGTGATGTAGGTTTCAAGTATTCAAGAAAACATTCAAACATCAAATCAAGAAATCATATTTACAAGTGAAGAAGGACTGAAAATAGATCAAAGGAAAAATTTTACATTATTACATTTGTTGCATTCATTGTTGTCAAGCCACATAAACTCAGATTCAGACTTTATTTCTAGATTTTTGAAGTGGAACCTGGAGCAAACAAAAGATAAGATCCAACATCAGAGGATTGTCAAAACTGATTTTGGAACCCTAGACTAAGACCCATTCGCCCAGGGGTGAATGAGTCCTTCTATAGAGCTCAAAATCCAATTTATATGATAGGTAAATACCATTAATTCTTTCTTAGATCTATTGTCAACCTATCATTATAGTTTCTATGTGTTTGGGAATTTATAATTTAAGTTCTATGTCTTATTGGTCACTTAGTTTATGCACTTCAAATTATGCCAAAAACATTTCAAATCTATCCTATTGTCTTAAGAAACTGCAATCCAAGGCTAGGTTGGCTCACCTCAAGGTTGAAATTAAATCCTATCCCCTTGTGACCTCTCTTTCTAATGAACTAGGGAATGTCGGTGTCGACTCTATTTTACCATACATTTTGGTACACATCATCATTTCATCTTACCTACCCCCTTTTCCCTATGTTTCAATATATATTTATATGTGTATATATATGTATATATACATACACACACATATATTTATGCATGTATATGTGTACGTATATATATGTATATATGATCATGCATGATGATTAGATAAATATATATATGAGAAAGAACCCTATTTAGGATCATATGAATTGACTTGCATAATTTAGTCTACTAAAAATGATAATTGGGAAATATGTCTAGAATCAATTGTTGATACTTCTTAAAATTTGTTATTTATATATATAGATAGATATATATGTATATGTATATAAAACTCACTTTGTCAACTGAAAGGTTGTATATGATTATAAAATTCTAGAATCTATGTTTGCCTTTTATGAGATCAATTCGCTTGAAAGATAGAAGAATTAAAAATCGAAATACTGATTTATGCTTCTAGTGTGTTTAAAGTGAGAAGTTTCAACCTAGTAAATATCTAATGATATAAAGTCAGGAATAAACTCAATTATGAAAAAGGTTTCCAGTGTAAACCTATTGTATCAATAGTTATGAGCACTATTTTATTAAGTTTAAAATTATTTTTGTGGAATCATTGTTGATATCCAATTTGAGATATAGGTATATGTGAGCATATAACAACATAATTTTTACGTGAATATCATTATAAATATTTTCCTAAAGTAATGCAAAATCATTGCTTGCATTTTTGGTTCACTCTATCTAAAGTTGTAAATTAATCAGATGCATCATGTATAACTAGAAGGTATCTAGAAGTCATTTGATAAATTATTTGCATTAGTACACAATGCTAGATCTTGTATGACTTGATGACCTTGGAATTTCCTTGGATATTCTACTCTTGTGAAGGGTATGGCCACATTTAGTAGGAAGGTGTGTATGGGACTACTAGTCTATGGTTGCAGGAAAAGCACTTGGGTGATGCTCTCCCTCTTGCACTTGATTGTCAAAGATGAATTATTAGAGACAATGTGAATGAAATCAAATTTTTAAATCTTTGATCAAAGTGTTTCTTTGTGGATGGAATTCGAGGATTGAATAGGTTTTTTAATGTCAGTTGCCTTATTCCTAAATTTTTTCCTTTCAAATTTTGGCTATGATTTCCTCAAAGGAGCCACGTGGTGATCCCTTGCTTATTCTTCATAAAGTAGCTTCGATAGTCCTTAGAAGTAGCACCAACATGCCATGTGGTGGCTTCACGTTCTATTGACAAAAGTAAATGTTATATGGGCTTTTAAGAAGCACTTGCTCCTTAGTATGCCACTTGTCATGATAGAACTCATTTTGGGAACCACTTTAGCCTCACTTAGTCCCGACTTGTACTATTGGTTAGGGGAGTAGCTGGGGGTCTACTGTGTAAATTATTTTGGAAAATATAGAGATTTGATATGGCAACTTGATTATCTTTAGGAATGAGGGGGTTTATTTTGTTTTAAAAGTTGTTTCATTGTCTGATTTGTTAAATGGGACTCGCAAGAGGAGTCAAATTTGAAAGAATTTATTTTTTCCACATGGCATCACAACGGTCATTAAGAGTAAGGGATTTTCTCAACAAGATTAGAGTTGCACCATTGGTTGTATCATATGGGCCTCACACTCAACAAGATCTTCAAGAGTAGCTTGGGAATGTACATGCGTCATGACAATGCTTGTTTTTGCCAACAGAAAAATTAAGAGATGTTAAGGTCACACCATACCCTGAGATAATAACCATCTACATGATGTCGTTGGCACACCTAAATAAAGACACTCCTCATTAAATTATACAATTACAATAGCCTCATCATGAAGAAACATGCCAAGCCTCCTAGGTGTCTTTATGTACGTCTTGAAACCTCTGCCAAGCCAAAGTTGTAGGGACTATCTATATATTTGGAGGTCATGTCTTGTGTTAGGGGTTCAAAATTTGTTGTAAAAAGCTCAAGGAGTGATTATAATAGTTTTATCTTTTAATAGAAGGTAACAAAAGTTTTTGTTTTCCATAAAAAACTTAACAGGTGCCCTCATGGAAAGGATTGAATATTTTTAACTATGCCTTTAAGGCCTTTGCAATTTTTTCTCCCCCCAATAATGAAGAGGATGTGGTATTATATGTTTAATATCATAGGATCAATTATCATCTATCATTTATAAATCTTGATTTTGTAATGCTTGGATTCTTGTTTATATTATAGAGTTTAAATTAGGCGTATGATCTTTTAGATTTTTGTAAATATTTTATAAATTGGAAGCTAAATTATGCATTGCTAAGAGTAAAGCATATTAGAATTTTTGTGAATTGCCTTAGAATAGTGTTTAAACTTAGTTTCTTTCATGTGTCTCCTTCTTCTCTTTTCCCTTCCAAATTCAAAAGTTAGCTTCTAAAATCCTAGAGGTTGTTTCATAGATTCACAATTTGGTCCCTCGTTTATGAAACTTCCCATAGGAGGTTATCGTCAAGAATGTTAGTTTTAGACATTAACAATACCTTTTCTGGCATGCTCGATGGGACCAAAACCCATAATTTCTTGATTAAAAGAGAGTTTATGAGTTGAAGGCTCGTCACAAGGTTGCTAGTAGCATAGAATCCATTTTTTCTACTATTTCCTTTGGTAGCTATAACCCACCAAAGATCCATTGGGCCTAGCACAACACAAGTGTGAACACAACAATCACAAATTCATATGGCCATCCCATAAGCACCATGAATCTTCATGGCATGTAATAGTGACAGACTGCTAATTCCCCTAACTCGTCCAGTTGTGTGGGACCTTATTACCACCAATGCACTTAAAGAAACTCTTAAGTTAAGGGGAGAAGATTTCAAGATGCTTGTCGAACATATACAAGATGTAGAAAATGTGTGCATTGAGCACTATGTTATAGAGAAAAATATGTCCTTAAGATTACTTTGTCGCATATTTTAATGGGAAGGCCCTTGGTTAATACAAGTCTTTGCCTCCAAATTCAATGGTATGTGGGATTAAATCGGTGATAGTTTCTTTGATAGGTTTGCTAAAAAAGGAGATCGATCATCCCTCCTCCAGTAGATAATTATTATCAAAAGGGATATGCAAGAGGCCATCATAGACTTTAACACCACGTTCCACAAAACTTGGCAAGATTTCGGTAACAACCCAATCACTAGAAGGTATGACCATTATTTTTTATCTTAAAGAATTTAGCTCAAATATAGTTGTAATAATTTAATCTCTCAAAATTCAAATACTAATAGATGCATATGAGTTGGTTGTCAGAGCAAAGAATAATTTAATAGATGTTTAGAAACTCCCACCTCGACCACCTATGCCTATGTTTCTAGAAATAGAAATACTACCATAAGAGGAAGTCCCAACTACCTCATAGATGAATCCTCCCATGTATGTATATCTTGTTGCTTAGACAAATGTGTCCACTTCATCAATATTAACCACATAGATGAATGACATGAAGAGAATCTTGAGGAGATTCTCAAATGAGATCATTAATCTCAAGAGCCAACAAGCTATGCCTTTGAAGCCCCATACCAAAGCCATCAAGGTGGAAGTTCCCCATATCAACATAATCGGTACCAAGGAGGGAATAGGCCAAATTATCAGGTGAAACCTACAAATCAAATTATCTTGGTTCCTACTCCTTTATAAATGATCCCACCAAATCTACTTAGGGAATTTTTTGTAGGCTAAAATAAATTAGTAGATGATTCAAATTTGTGGTGTTTCCCATGTAATGATACACACTCCCCACAATTATCCTAGGGGTAATTTGCAACAAAAGGTAGTAGAGCAATGAAGACAAGGAGTTACATCTCATACAATTCCCTATGGATACCAATCTCGTGGTGTCAAGAATGTTGTCTTGATGGCCCAAGTCCAAGGTATGTCTTTAGGACAAGAAGAGGAAATACCTTCAAACCATGCACTCTTCTTGTGGATGGAAGGTGAAGACACAATCTACATAAACAAAGTTCCCATGTTAAAATCACCACAAGTCTAATTTGACTACTATATCCATTCTAACAAGAGGTTGGTTGAGAATTAGGAAGTTGGCACGAGGCCCATAGTAACTTCTGGAAAAAAATAAGGATTATAGGGCCCCAACCATCACCCCCATTATATCAAAAGTGAAGTGAGGTAGTGTTGAAAAAAAAAAGGAGTTTGAATTCCAACCTTAAGGATCATTGAATGTGTTTGAGCAGTTGAGGAAGGCCTCGACTAATGTTTCCCTATATGATGTCTTGTCAATTCCTAAGCATAAAACTCTTTTTATGAAAGGCGTTGGAGGATCACAAAAGACCTATGCAAGCTAATTCATCTATGGAGCCAACGTAATTCAAACAAAAGGAAGCTAGTAGGATTACACAAACCCATATGCCATCCACATTCACCAAATCTAAAGAAGGGGTGAGTAAATTAAATCCTACCCATTTTATTTAACTCTCATTATGGGGGACAAATTATTGCATAATTCTATGATAAATTTTGGTGCTAGCACCATAGTGATGCCCAAATAGATTGTAGACTCATTGCAACTAGAATATGATCCTTTAGATAGGGGGTAATGCAATTGGATGGGAATAAGGTCCAAACAATAGGTGTTATTAAGGCCCTCCCCTTGAATCTGTATATTTTCCCCATTATCACAATTCCCTAAGAAGTTGTGATAGATATTCCACCAGTTTTTGGGCTATATTTGTCAAGAGATTTCAAATCTAAGATAGGTGTATATTTATCCTTAGATTGGTCTCATTTGATTCTTAGGACCAAATACGAATCCAAAATTAAAGTGCTCTCTGAGCCACTACATCAAGAACACATAGTTGATGATGTTATGATGAATTTTGAAGTGACACACACATCTTTTCAAGAGAAGAAATGTATTGTCTAGAAATGCTCGAAGATGAAAAAGTAGTTGGTCATAGAAGCTCAGAAGAAGAGCTCCTCATTAATGAATTCATAAGAAAAAAACCTTTCATAAATTATGATGCCACTGATCTTGGAACTTATGTGATCTATGATGAAGATCAAGTCATCCCCAAGGTCACAAAGAATATAGATCAAATCCAGGAGCCTAAAGATGAGTTTAAATTTTGGACTTTATATTTTGACGAAGCAAAATAAAAAATTAGCTTTGGAGTCGACATCTATTTGGTGTCTCCCTCTAGGAAAGAGATCCTTAGAGCCTTCCACTTTTAGTTTGTTTGAAAAAATAATGAGGTCGAGTACGAGGCTCTAGTCTGTGACCTAAGCCTTATCGAGTAGATGGGTGTGAAGTAGTCAAGGGTGTTCAGAGATTTTGAACTAGTGGTAAAGAAAGTAAGAGGATTTGTAGCTATGAAGAATATCTAGATGAGGTCCTATCGATATAGGGTATGGGACTTGACTGAAACTTTTGAAGCCTTTAACATTCAGTCAATTCCAAGATCACAAAATGTAGAGGTAATATAATAACGGTAATCAACTCTTAGTTTGATCTGGTAACCAGTTTGTTAGCCAACAAACATGCATTAAAGGTAATCATCACACCTACTATCCCAAATAATTATTAGAATTGGTAGGTATTTGAGAGAGATGCTTAAACTGTTATGTTTATCTAGCAGTATGTGAGTTTACAAAACAACTACAACAAAAATTTGAAGAGGCTTATGATGATAAAATAATCCAATAAAAAGTAATAAGCTTTCAAAAGGATTGATCACTTTAGAGAATCACTTTGATTCAGATGATGCAAGGAATGAAAAGAAAAAATTTGTTGTAGACAAAAGTGACTACATTGAGCTCGATATGGGAGATGGATGAAAATTGAAAGTAGGGAAAGAGGTTGCTCAAAAGGATAAAGAGTGATTAATATACTTCTATAGAAAATATGGAGTTATGAATTAGACCTATGATGACCTAAAAGGATATGACCGAGATGTAATTCAACACACCATAGATCAAGAAAAGGAGCCCAGTCGGTGCACCAAAAGCAAAGGCTAGTAAATATGAAGATTGGGTCTCTCATGGATCAAGAGCTGAAAAGTTAATTGATTCAAAGATTATATACCCAATCAAACATTTAACACATGGGTATCCAATTTGGTCCATGTGAGGAAGAAGAATGAGGAAATTAGACTTTGTGTAGATTTTAGATATTTTTAAAAAAATTCCCTAAAAGATCAACACTCTCTCCCTTCCATGGAGTAGATCCTTTAAACGATTATAAGAGTAGAAATGTTCTCTCTACTTGATGGATTCTTAGGTTATAATCAGGTATGGGTTAAGGAAGAAGACCAACACAAACCACATTTACTACAAAGTGGGGAACCTTCACATATGTGAAAATGCCTCTTGGCCTCTCTAATGCATAAGCCACTTTATATCAAGCCATGGACTATTGTTGCAAGGCTTGATTAACTTGATTATCCTTATTTATTTGGATGATCTCATAATGTTTTTTTTCAAAGGTGTCAAGGGTTTGTGGTATCTTTAAACCCTAAGAAATGTGTCTTTGGCATCTCACAAGGAAATCTATTGGGATACATTCTATCTAAGGAAGGCATTTCTATTGATATCGATAGAGTGAAATCCATCAAATACTTGGCTTTACTGGCTAACAAGAAAGGAGTCCAATCTAACCCTTTGTAGGTCTCCAAGCAATTCAAGCATTCAAGAAAATCTGTCAAGAAAGATCCAAGACCTTGAAGTGATGTGTATGACTTCAGTCCCTCAAGGAAGCCATGAAGGGTGGTGAGTTGTAGCACTTTGTGATTTTATCATTCCTTCATTTCATTATCATTATATCTTTAACATTGCCTTTGTGGAAGTGGAACACATACATGGGGTTTGACTGAGGAAAACCCCTATATGGCCCAACATTTTCCTCTCTTTGAATGTGCAGGTTATGAAGTTTAAGGAGGATTTAAAGAGGCTTGAAGATCAATTTTTCATGTTCTCATTGTTATCATACATATTGTCAAAGCCACAAAAATTCAGTTACAACATTTTCTATTATAGATTCGATAATTCTATAGGCGATAAATCAAAGAGCAGATTGAGCACTATTGTGAATGTATAAATTTGATTGATCAAATAACATCAATTGAACCGCATTAAATAAAAAATTGATGAATTAACTATAAAATCTAATGAAATTGTTCACAAAACCAAACTAGAATTCAAAATTATGAAATAACAAAGAAAACCAAATCAAATTCTAATGAAGAGATGCAAACCTCAATCCCATTGTGGGATTATGTCCAAATTGGATGTGGAGTGCTTTAATTCAAACAAAATCCATTATTATGTAAAGCAATTGATGAAGAAATGGATTCAAATGACTCACAAGTGTTTTTCAAATCGATCAAATTGGAGACTCAATTCAAGAGAGTAAGTTTACTCAAAGCTTGTGGATAATTATTATGGAAAAATACTTACTATTTATAGAATTTTGAAATCAAGATCAATGGTGAAGATCAAAAAGGCTAATCAATGGATGAAATCAAATGAGAGGAATGAGCATGGATCAAGGATGAATCCAACGATTGATAATACATGAGGCATGGATCAAGGATAAGATTAATGGTCTCAAAACCATGAGAAACTCAATCAATTCCCTAATTTTTAGGAATTGTGTTGGAGAGATGTTGGAGATATTTCTATTTGGGGGGAAATATTTTAATTTGAAAAGGGAATATTCCATGAGAATATTCATTGTGCAAGTGGGAAAAGTTGGAGGATTTGGAAAGAAATTAACTAATTAAACAATTAATTAAAATCATTTAATTATGCAAGTGAATGCGATTAGAGGATTTAATTAAATAATCATGAATTGTTTAATCAAAGTATGATTATGACACTTAATTAAATAATTTGCATCATTTAATCAAATGAGAATGGAATTAGTATGAAGAATAGTGAATTAACTAAATAAAATTGATTTATTTAATTAATAGAAGAAAATATGAATTTAACTAAATAATTGACATTATTTAATTAAATGGATGAATTAGGTGAAATGGACTAGAAATAATGCTAGTATGAGAAATCAAGTATGTGATATCATCGCGATAGTTTTAAGTGTCTACATTTTTCCTCTCTTTGAAGCAATGCACTCCTTGTGTTGTTTCAAAGAATTGATGCTGCCTAATTTTTCTTGATGCCACACTATGCCCCAGTGAAAGAAATGACTATTGGTATACTACCCCCTTGAGAGCTTGAGCAAAAAAACTAATTTTCGATTGAGCTCGCGACATGGTTGCGGGGTTGGTTTTGTTGCATAAAGGATGATAAATAAGTCCTAAAAAGACTTTAATACTAACCAAGTTGCATAAAAGGCTAGAAAAATGAGTTTCAAGGTCCAAACCCTAGGTTTAGGTATATATATACTCATTTTAGGAAAGTTCTAGCTCATTTGTGAAGTTTTCTTTTGAAAATTTTAAGTTCTTTGTGAGAGTTTGATAGAGAGAACCTGCTACAATGGAGTTCATTGTGTGTGCCAAGCATCAAGTTGACCGAGTCCAAGAGTACCAATGCCCTCCTAGGATAGGTGGTCGGGTATGTGCTTCAAAAAAATTTCCTTGTAACTTTTTTCTTGTTAGCAAAATTTAGCGTAGAAATTAGGAAAGAAAAGGTGCAAGACCTTGATTCCTATATGCCTTTTCCACTAATGTTGCACCTTTGTACAAAGGGTTTACACCTTTGCAACAATGTTTTTTCCCTAGATTAGTGGTTGCACATTTGTAATAAATCCGCACGATTTTTTTATGTGAATACAAAACCCATGCGCATTTGTAAATTAGTATTTGGGCATGCCTTTTCAATAGCCAATGTGTTTATAAAAATTTCATGCTTTGGTAATTTAACAATCCCGTGCTTTTGTATAGAAGCACACTTTGGTATTTTTAGGCTATTGACTTAGATTTTCGTCATCGAATGAACAATACCTTATGTATCAATAGTACCTTATTAATTGCAAGGTTGAGACACATTTTCTCAATAGGAATCTTCTAACCCATAAAATTATCTTTTCTAGAGATGCAATTTTTAGGGAATTTAGAGCTAACTTAGAAGAAGAATAACCAAAGGTAAAGACAAAGATATTGCACTTTGAAACTAAGCAGGAAGATGTGCATGTGGAAGAACAAAGATATGGATTAGAAGATGGAGAAGAAGAAGAGAGTTCAAGTGAAAGTTTTGAAGAATCTATTATAATAGAGGAAGCTAATCATAATGAAGAATATGAGGAAGAACCTCTTTCTCCACCTTTGAGAAGGTCCACAAAACAATGAAATCCACTTGATAGGTATATCCCACCATATTTCTATTGTAACTTTTCTTTATTAAGTACTGAAAATGAACCTAAATCTTATAGGGAGGCTCTCTCTTCCAAAGAAAGTGAATCTTGGATGCAAGAAATGCAGGTGGAGATGATGGCTTTTGATAGTTGTGATACCTAGGATCTTGTTAGTTTTCCCAAAGGAAGGAAGCCCATTGTATGCAAGTGGGTTTATAAGAATTATTTTGGTGCAAACAGTCAGTTAGAGCGGTACAAGGCCATATTGGCGGCCAAGGGCTACTCCCAGAGAGAGGGAGTTAATTTTGGTGAAATATTCTCTCCTGTTGCTAAGCTAACTTTTATTAGATTCTCATTATCTATTGGTGCTACATATGATTTTGTAATAGAGAAAATGGATGTTAAAACTACTTTCTTGCATAGGGATCTTGAGGAAGAAATTTATATGTGACAGCCTGGCGGTTTTGTTGTGAAAGGAAAAGAACACTTGGTTTGTAGGTTAAAACAATCATTGTATGGTTTGAAACAGTCACCTAGGATGTGGTATCAAATTTTTGATGCATTTGTATTGAAATTGGTATTTTTAGAAGTGAGGAGGATCATTGTGTTTATATTAAGGTTATTGATGATCATATACTAATCATTGTCTTGTATGTTGATGACATGTTGTTTATGGGTAACAACAAGGTGATGATTAAAGAACTTAAGAAAGCTTTCTGAAACATTTGATATGAAGGATTTGGGGGCTGCTAGATATATCTTGGGATGGAGATCAGTAGAGATCAGGTGCACATAAATATTTGGTTAAGTCATAGTAAGTATGTTGATACTATTTTACAAAGGTTTAAAATACAAGATTGTAAACTAGTAAATATTCCATTTTTGGTTGGTACTAAGTTGAGTTTAGAAATGTGTCCTAATTTTGATGATGATATTGAAGAGGTGTCTAATGTTCCTTATGTTAGTGTCATTGGTAGTTTAATGTATGCAATGATTTGTACTAGAGCATTGGAATTTTGTTAAAAGGGTGTTTAGGTACTTGCGAGGTACTTCTAATTATTGTATGGTTTATCATGGTACTGATAATATGGATAAGTATTTGGGCATACAAGGTTTTGTTGATGTAGATTGGACAGGTGACTTGGATAGTCAAAGGTCCACTAGTGGCTATGTTTTTACTTTGTTTGGAGGTGCAATGAGTTGGATGAGTAAAAGACAACCTACAATTGTATTATCCACCATTGAAGTAGAGTATATGGCTGCTACTCATGCTTCTAAGGAGGTTTTTTGGTTATAGAGACTTGGTATTGGTATTGGTTTTGATTTTGATTTTGATTGTAGGACAATGATGATCAGATATGATAGTCAAAGTGCCATATGTTTGGATAAGAATCATATGTATCACACTCGTAATAGAAGCATGTTGATGTTTAGTATCACTTTGTATGAGAAATGGTTGAGAATGGACAGGTCTTGATTGAAAAATTTGACACTTTGGATAATCTTATAAATTCTCTCACAAAGCTAGCAACCACGGATAATTTTTCTTGGTGCAAAAAGGTCACGGGCCTTGATCATTGTACTTAAATTCATGTTGGTGTATCTCTATGGGTATAATTTACAATGTATGATGTCAAGTGGAAGAATGTTAGAATTTAGGTGACATCAACCTTGTAAATCCTTTAATTAATTTTTTTTCTAATGTACTGTGTAAATTACCCATAAGAGTTGAACTTGTTTAACCAATGATGGTGAAAGAACTCATGTAAAGATGAAGTTACAACTACTGTGTATCTTCTAAGAAAAGGAAAAAATAGCTAGGTGTCCCATTTGGAATCTCTTATTTTTGGAGGGTTATGGCATCCATCATAAGTTGTAAGAGTATCTATGACACTATGACAACTATGACACCTTTTATGATTGTATTTATGACAAATTCCTTCCCTAGGTGCTCATCCATGAGAGATGCCTTATGACAATTGTAAAAGCATTTGTAAGTTGCTATTTTGGGTAGATTTTATGGTTGGAAAGGAGGTAGGAGTGGGTTTTTCCATGTAGTTTTACTGCATGTTGTTTGGTGATACCATGGTGGTATTCATCCCCACAAGTTTCTATAAATTGGGGCATTAAGCTAGAGTTATTCATTCAGTTTTGCAAGTAACAAGGTGTTGTTGGATTCTACAAAGTTATTCAGAGAAGTGTATATTTGTTGTAATCTCTCTTGGATTAGTAATATACTTGCCTCTCTCTTCTTGTGGTGGAGTTTTTTCCCTTAGGCGTTTCTCCACATAAATCTTGGTCTCATGTGTTATGGTTTTCTTTTCTTGTTTTGATTCTGCAATCACATTCATATTAAGGGTTAATAGTTGGATTCAAATCTGTAATTACTATTGATTAAAGTTCATATTGCAAGCTTTCTTCACCTTGTTTTACAACAAGATTCTCAACCCTTTATTTTAATAGAGATAAATTACATGATAGAATAAGAATGGAAAACAATTACAAAAAAAGAGATATTGCAAAGTAAATAAACATAATTTACACAAAATCATATAAATATTTTACTCTTCATTAAATTAAAATATAGATTTTCTAGAATAAATTATATATATCTTAATTTTAAGCATATTCTAAATCAGTATCTTGATTTATCATAATAGATCAAGAATATGATCTAAAACATTGATCAAATTAAAAAATAAATTTATTTTTAAAAAATTAAATTTCAAACCTTTCAAAAAATATCTCAAAAAAATCTATACCTTTACTAGCCACCAAAGTTGCCACTTTCAATGAAGTTCTTCAACTTGCCTAACTATTTAACTTCATCTATAATAAAAGATTCCATAGTGCCACCCTTTATCATATTGATAATGATCTAATAATTTTTGTCAACTACAATCTTTTTCCAACCCTTCACAATGCAGATCAATAAAACCATCTTGTTCACTTATCTCTTGCCCACATCCAAAGCATAAATCAATATGATTTAATGGTTGGTATACGAAAAAACTCTTAACATCACCTCTTGGCTAAAATTACATTTTCATTGGTATAAAATTAAGGATGATTACCTTCAAAAGAGAGTAACAAACTATTAATTTTTTTCTAACATATGTGATCTCAATTCATTATCAAATATTTATCTTATGTCGCTTGTTTGATTCAAATTTATTTCAAATTTTAGATTATTGAAGTAATTAATTTTAAAAAAAAAATCCAATTCCTTTTATTTAGAAATATAAAATATGTATATTTTATATTAAAGTAATTATGTATGTTTTATATGGTAAGAAAAAATGTAGTCATATATTCTATAAATCACTTATAAACTATGTTGTTCAATATTATAATTAATCAAAAAAATTATTTTATTCCATTTCAATTATTAATTTTGTTTCAATAACTTATTTATAAAATATCTTTGATAATTACAAAATATAACACAGTATGTCAACAAATGTTTGGTAATGAATCTACTCCAAATATCATGTATTCTCATATGTAAATGTAAATAAATAATCAGATAAATTATTACCTTCACTAATAGCATTGATAATGATTATTGAAATCATATAATGAATAATATGAACACATATATTATATCAAATAAATAGAGTTCAATTCACGAGTTAATTGATAAGGATGATGGTCTATTCTTTGATTACTCTATAAAGATGACGATATGTTCTTTGTTTACTTCGTCCACAAATTTTTATATTTCTCCAAAATCACGTTCAATTTTTAAATAACTTTAATAGACTCATCTTCTATTCATTACAATTCAATATAAATTGTTAATATAAATTATAATCAACTACACAAAAACAAAAACATCAACATCTATATGATCCAATAATTTTAAAAAATAAAAATAAAAAATTATAAAAAAATTATGACCCCAAACTAACAAATACACTCTACGTGACATGTTATCTTAATTGGAGGGAGGGATACACACGTAACCTTAGTGTACACTCAAGTTCGAAAAAGGCATATATTTTTATATTAAAATATTTTCTTTATTTATTTAAAATTCAAGTTTAATGAAATTGTTATTGCCCTCGCCTAAGTCTCCATCGACTCTTCCAAACAATTCCAAATTTGATGTTACATTTCAAGATATTTTATTTACAACATTATTGGAGTGTTATGTTCAATGCACTTAGACAATATTAATATACCTTCATAATTACATTTTTTAACAAACCTTCGTGATAAAAATCACAAAATTTAATAAGAGGTTATGTTTGCATTTGATAAAAAGGTTAAAAAGATTTTATTTAAATTTGAAATTTTTGTTATAAAAAAAAATAGTTTGTATTTATGAGTAAAAAGAGTTGTAAAAAATCGAACAATTTAGGGTTTAGTTATTTTTTTACATTCAAGTCTTCATGCTTTGTGGCATTTAGGTCTCATTTAGAGGGGGGCCAAAGGGTCCCCTTTCCTTTCTTTTAAGGATGTTCTTTGGGTTTATGAATCTTTATTTTCTAATAACAAAAAATGTTTAGTTTTTGTTGTGAATCATGAATGAGGTTAAATTTTCCAAAAACAAAGCATCCAAGATTTAATGGTTTCTTACAAAAGAGTTAGGATCAAATCATTCTTGTCAATAATCTTAACTTGATAGTCAATAATGTGTTATACCTCTTAGAGAATGCTTTGATCTACATGTTTGAAGTTTTGTTGCCCTCTTTGGAGAATTGTGCTTGTTGAACATAACAACTTGAGCGGGGAATGGAGATTATCCTTGTTGCAAATGAATATTTTTTATGGGGTTTTTAAGAATAATTGATTAAAATATGGATTTCAAAGGAGGTCCTTGTTTTTGCAATCAAGCATGGTTATTCATCAAACCTTGGCATGTGGGACTTCATCTTGTGGAAGAACTTATTTTAGTAATACTTATCTAGATTTGTCTCTTTTGGTTACCCATATAGTTTTGGAGATCATACATTACAATCCATTACTATAACCCCAAATATATGCGCACATCTGGACTAGCAAAATGCAACCTATTTCCCTCCTCATCATTAATCTTCAAATTCAAATGCCTACTCCAAATCTTCACTCCACTATATAAAATTAAGTAGCATAAAAGAGGGTACCACTTGAAGTACACTCTAGCCTTTGGATCTTTTAAATCTCTCAATTTCTTGTGTATTTCCTTAGTAATGTACGAAGCAAAGTCAAACCCTTTGTTGACATCTCTATGCTAAATATCAACAACAAGCATCATCATGTGGATAGGCATTTAGATCAAGTGCAGTCCTCTCCCAACACTTGGCATAATGCAAAGTAGGTGTTGACAAAGTAGTCCTCAAATATGTCAAAGTCAAAAGGCTCTACCTCATCTTTGACAAACCTTACCAATTTTCTATTTGGACCTCTCATTCGATGTTGAGGGAGCCACAAAACCTTGAAGTTTTGCTTATCCTTTGTCCACTCTCTGCTCAGGGCTTTAAAATAAATACCGACACTTGCTGAAACATTCAAATAAAATAATCCACAATGGTTTGTCTTGATATTTCCAACAAGGGTGCACCCTTCTCACTTTTAATTACCTTTTTTTTAGCATCATAACTCTAAGCCAAGGCTTTAAACAGGTCAATATTAATGAAAACATTGGGAACAACCCATTTCCCCAAATCTTGAGTCCACAAATTTGATATCAACCTATCAATTTTTCTTCTCTTATATCCATACTCAAATAGGGTCCATCCATGTTGAGGAATAATGACATCCCTATTTTGTGATGCCCTATCAAGTAATATGTTTGTTAAAATCCCTCTTCCTTGAGCATGCTTAACTCTTTTTATGGACCCGAGTAATTGTTTCATGAACTGAGTAAATATTTCCCCATCCTAAAACTCTAGTGGGATACCAAGGAGGCAAACCAAACTAGGGTGGATTTATTTAGGTCTACCTTAGGGTCAAAGCTCAATTCCCAATGATAGAAAATGACATTTTTCCAAGGATCCAAGGACCACTAAAAAAAACATGTAGGAGATCCTCTTGAGTAATAAAAGTGAAGAGGAACAAACCACTTACCATTGTGCAAACAAAGATGCTACCCTTCAAATTCTATTTGGCCAGGATCAATTTTCTAACTAGATCAATGTTAGGGTGGAGAGAGAAAAGCTTCCCCACCAACATGTTTCCCATGAAGGACCAAATTTTGTTGATAGTGGAGTCTGATAGCTTTATAGTCGTTCCTTCATCTAACACCAACACTAGGTCAGTTTTCCTAGGAAAATTTTCCCCACGATCATCACCCACGAGTTCATTCTTCCAACCCATGGACCCACCATTCGAAACGCCTAAAAAGGTCCCTAAGGGGTTGTCTGAGATAGTATCATCAAGACCCGTGGGGGCAGGGGGAGTCATAGGGATCTTCCCTAGACTATCAAAATCTATTATCACTTAAAGTTGAAATAAAAAATTCAAACAAAGAGTTTCAGAGATATTTTTATTACTCCATTAAATTTGGTAAATGTTATAGGCCTACATATACAACCTTATAGAGTGGCCATTACTATAGGCTGTTTTAAAAAATGTTCACAACCCAATATCAAACTTTTTAACATTATAATTCTTTAAAAATGATTGGTGGATTGACTAGTAATACTTAATTAAAATTCATTAAAATGAATTATCTTTTCAAGGCTATGCTTAAAGCTCAAATAGTCAAGGTTAATATTTTACCAAAAAAATAGAACAAAATTATTTAGATCATTTTTATATGTGGATGGGGTGATATGAAGATTGGTAGAAAATATTCTTGAGGATAAGTGTTTCATGTTAAAAATATTAGTTTACTACTTCCAAATTTATCATTTAAGATGACTTTATAAAAGAGGTGGATTGAATTTTTAATGTTTTGCAGTTTATTTTATCTCAATTTTGGTAACATTCTATTTGTTGTGGACTATCCAAGAAGTGATATGTGTTACATTTGGGTGGTTATAGTTCTTATTAAATCTTATACGCAATTCATATAAAGGAGGATTTAATGAGAGACAATCTTTAATGAAGGTGTTTTATTTGGATTTTTGTTGTTAATTAAGTATAATTTAGTATGGCGTAATAAATTTGAAGTCTTGTTGTTTATGTTATATAACTTTTCTCAATGTATTTTTTAAATTTCACTCTTATGTCTTAATAATTTGATTGGTTAAGTGGCCCTTGGTCTATTATTGAATTTGAATGGCTTAGAAAGAGTTGAGTAATAATAAGTCTTTGTTGAATGTATACACTCAATGACATAATAAAGATAAGGTCAGGATTATGCCCCAAACAAATATGATATGATAGATACACTCTATCAAAAAAAATCAATTATTGTTTATCCTTCAAATAGAATAATAATAATTTAATTTGTGTGTTTTCAAACATAAATTTCTCATCTTTAGATTTATTATTATTCTCATTCTAAACTCTTTCTTTAATTACCCTTACCTTTTGTATTTTCTTTAGAAATCCCTTCTTTAAAATTGTTTTGCTATTTATTTCTCACTTTGAATAGTCCTTTAAAGATGTTTGTTTATCTATACCCAATGAATAAGCATATGGACTATTAAAACACAAGGATTCTCAACGCTTTATTTTAATAGAGATAAATTAAATGATAAGAATAAAAAATTATTATTATATCAAAAAAAAAAAAAAGACATAATTTATATAAAATTGTATAATATTTTACTTTCCATTAAATTATGCAGATTGTCTAAAATAAATTTTATATATTAATTTTAAAGATATTCTAAATCATAATTTAGAATTATCATAATAGATCAAGAATGTGATCTAAAACATTGATAAAATCAAAATATACAATTCATTTTATAAAATTTACATTTCAAATCTTTCAAAAAATATCTCCCAAAACTTTTTTAAAATACACTTTTGAAAATAATATATCCATATCAAAGCTGCCATTTTCAATGAAGTTCTTCAACTTTCCTAACTATTTAACTTCATCTATATAATAAAAGTTTCCATGATGCCACCCTTTAGATCTAATATTTTTTTGTCATTTACAAAATTTTTCCAACCCTTCACAATGCAAATCGATAAAACCATCTTATTCGCTTATCTCTTGCCCACATCCAAAGCATAAATCAATATGATTTAATGGTTAATATATGTGGCTAAGGTTACATTTTCATTGGTATAAAATAAGGATAATTACCTTCAAAAGAGAGTAACAAACTATTTTTTTTCTAACATACTTGATCTCAATTCATTATCAAATATTTATCTTATGTGACTTATTTGACTTAAATTCATTTCATTTAGACTATTGAAGTTATTAATTTTTAAAAACATTTAAATTATTTTTATTTGGAAATACAGAATATGTATATTTTGTATTTAAATATAATCATATGTGTTTTATATTATAAGAAAATTTAGTTATATATACTATAAGTCATTTATAAAGTATGTTGTTCAATTTTTATTTTTTTATAGATAAGTGCTACCAAAAGGGGGTAGCGCCCAAGTACAATCGAGATAAGGAAAAAACTACTAGGAAAAAAGCAAAAAACTAATTTACCAGAAGCTAGTAAATAATAGCCAAACACCTACCTAGTTGTATAACCCTTTCAAGACTCTGCCCTCCGAGCCATGAGTAGCCTTGGCACATAAACCTAGTGAAGGCATCCAAATTATTATTTTTTACCCCCACCCTAAAGACTTCCCATTCATCGGCCATCATACTTGCTTCTTTTTCAAAGTCTTTGCCTTCATTGTTCATCCCCTCCCTGTAGGAAGGGTCGAAAAAGAGGCATAGATGACTAGCCATACCATCCTCGGCCAACGCCATGGTTGCGCTAACAACCGCTTGAGCATATGTGACTATCACAAAGCCTTGAAGCAACTCCACCACTCGAGCCCGAGATTCAACAATATTGAATAGGGAACAAACCATTGTCTCGTAGATCTTTCTGTCACACCAATGTTGACAATCACTCAAAACCCGTTTAACCAGTTCAACAACTGTAGATCTCCCCATCGAACTTTGAATGGTGAAGAGCCTCACACATTGTTCCGCTAGGGTTTCCTTGGCGCAAAGACAACTCAGACCAAATTGGTGCACCATCGGTTGGCACACAAAATCCTTCCAATCCTTTGTCGCTTTGTATGTGTTCAGAGCTTCAGCCCTTCCATAATATAGCCTCACAACCAAGGCTTGAGTACAACATACGGAAAATCGACAATCGAGGCAGCTCCCACATCCTGATTGAATTTGTCCTCGTCTAACTGTGTGAGCGCCAAAGCCACCAAACCTAGTCATGTGCCCCAGAACAGGACCTCTCAGGACTCCACTAGATCGCCTGTCAAGATTTCCTGCAGCCCTGGCCACTGTATTGGGACAGAATCCGAAATCACCTTCTCTCCTTGGAAAGTGCCCCCAGTTGGCCAAAAAGTCTGCAGCCTTGTTTGCTTCTCTATAGACATGCGATAAGGTGAAGTTTTTCAGCATGCATAATGATTCTTTGATTGGTGTGATCCAGTTGTCAATACGCCAACTCTGTGATTTTCTTGACGTTATCACCTGCACGTAGAGCATCGAGTCTCCCTCAATTTCAACCAAGTCAATGCCCTTTTGTATACAAAGCTGTAAACCGAGCCATAGGGATTCCATTTCCGCCATGTTGTTTGAGCAGACACCTAAATTCTTCGACGCCACCCACACACAATTGTCACTTGAGTCCCTAATTATGCAGCCTACCCCGGCTTGCCCGGGGTTACCCTTAGCAAGCCCTGTCAAAGTTTAGTTTCCATTTTAATCTAATCGGTTACATCCAATGGACCTCTTTCCTGTTCACCTTAGTTTCCCCCGTAGTTATATCTTTCGGTAATTTAAGCTCCTTCCACATCTTTCTGATTTCTTCATCCCATCTTGAGAATTTTGCTTTAGTGCCGATATTAACTCTATTATTTATTTTTTCTATAATGGCTCCTTGGATTTTATCAATCAACTGGATGCTGCTTAAGGATTTTTCCTTAAAAATGTGCCTATTCCTCTCCTTCCAAATGTGCTAGACGACCAATGATGGTGCCAACATCTAGATCCCCTGCCAGTAACCACCTTTATTCACACTTGGCCAATTGGATAAGAAGTCCCATAACTTGTTTTTTCTTGGGCCCATGTAGCTGAATGACTTTTGCAACCAATTCCAACATGTAACTACCACTGGATAGGAGAGGAACAATTGGTCTCCATTCTCCTCTACTTGCTTGCATAGTATGCACCTAGTGGGGCCAACAATGCCACGTATTTTTAGTCTTACGCCCGCTAGACAATGTTGGTGCAATGCCACCCAAAGAAAATCCCTTGCCTTAGGTAATACCTCTCGCTTCCAACATAGCCTTGCCATCCAGGATTTGTCCCTTACTTGTGCAGACTGCAGTTTATACCCCAATTTGGCTGAGTAATTTCTAGACGATGCCCCGCACCAAATGATCGAGTCCTTGTCATTGTGTAATTGCACCTTCCTGTTGTTGATTTCCTAGACAATTGCTACTGCCAAGTCTTGAGGAATTGGCAATGATTCTAGGTTGATCCACTTGCATCGGCCTTCCAATGGGTCATCTTCCATTTGTATGTAATCTGCCACCTTGGAGCCAAACTTTGACTACAACCTTTCCACATATTGGCCCAATTCAAAGAGCTCATTCCAATTTTTGTGGCCATTCCACGAGTCCGTCTAGAATAGCGCCTTCCTCCCATTCCCTAACCTCCATGAGATGTGGCAGGTAATGAGTGGTTTGCATTGTAGTATATATCTCCAGGTCGCTGATCCACCCTCGAGGTTGGCAGTCGTTAATATCCTGGTGTGGTCTGCATTGTCCAAGTATTTGCTTTACATGATCTGGCACCAAAGTTTGTCAAGGTTTTTAAACATCTTCCATGTAAGCTTTGCCCCCAGGGCATTATTCTATCATTTGATTTTATGAAGCCTTGCCCCATCGTCCTCTTTTAGTTTGCAAGCTAAGTCCCAGCCAATTAGTGGTATCTTCCTTTCACACTTCGATCCTTCCCAGAGAAACTTCTTGAGTATTCTTTCTATATCATTTTCCGTTTTCCCGGGGACTTCCAAACTAGACATTGTGTATATTGGAATTATGGACAAAACTGCTTTAGACATTGTGATTCTTCCTATTAGTGTGAGCCAATTATTTTGCCAAGCCATTGCCTTATTTCAACACCTTTCTACCACCTCCCCCCAATGCTTTTCTTTGCATTATCCTTCAAAGGTTTGGATTCCAAGAAACTTAGTTGGTAGCTTCCCTACTTTGTAACCTAGTATTGCCATTATAGCTTGTTGTAGGCGTGCTCTTGTGTTGAGGAAGTAAACACATGATTTCTCCTTATTCATCCATTGACCCGATTGTTCTTCATAATCTGTTAGCATACAGTTTATGCATCTGGTTTCCCTTAAGCTCGCTTCCCTGAATAAGGTGGTATCATCGATGAATTGGGAATGGGTGATAGGATCTAGAGTTGGTGCCACTTTCACCCCCTACCATTCTAGCCACCTACTTCTGTCTTTGATTGCACAATTGAGAGCCTCGGCCATAATTACGAAGAGGAACGGTGAAATGGGATCTCCTTGTCTGAGTCCATTGGTCACCTAGAAGAAACCATGAAGTGAGCCATTGACTGATACCGAGAAACAGACCGTGGAGATACAATGAAGCATGAGAGTGCACCAATGATTATTGAAACCCATCTTTTGCATAACTTTCAGTAAGAAGGCCCACCGAACTTTATCATATGCTTTGCACACATCCAATTTAATGATCATACTCGCTAGCTTGCTTGTTTTAAGAGAGTGAACGGCCTCTGATATGAGAAGTATGCTATCCATTATCTCTCTGCTAGGGACAAATCCATTTTGCTCAATAGAGATAATCCTGCCCAGTATTTTTTTAAGTCTGTTGGCCAATATTTTTTCCACCACCTTGTAGATAGTATTGCACAATTATATGGGCCTATAGTCATTGAAGGAATAACATTCAGGCTTCTTAGGAATCATGGCAATGAATGAATTGTTCAAATTCTTGACAAACCTCTTAGTCCTTTGGATGTCTTCGACCAGTTTCTAGAGGTCATCTACGAGAAAGCTCCAACAGTTTTGCAAGAACCTGGCTAGGAAACCATCTGGCCCAAGTGCTTTATCTGGATGCAATTGAAAAAGCACACTGTGAACTTCCTCTTTTGAGACCTTCTCACACAATATATTATTATCAACTTCACTGACCCATTTGCTTATTAATTCAAGGAAATCATCATTGGAAACCTGCTGATGTTGACCCCCCAGTAGGTGAGAAAAATTCTCAACCGCAGCGTTGCCTACCTCGGTCGCACCACGTACAAGGAGCCCTTAATGAGATCAAATTTCTTCTATATTATTGGCAGCTCTCTTAGCTAAGATAGGCATGGAAAAACTTGGAATTTACGTCCCCTTCACTTAGCCATACCTCCCAAGACTTGTCTCTCTAGAATATTTCCTCCCTCTTTAAAATTTCAGCGTGTTTTGCCTTCAACTCTTTTTCTCTTAGATATTCTTCATTCCCCATGCCATTTTTTATGATGAGTTCATTAAGGATGTCCAGCTCGGCTTCCACACTTGCTTTTTCAATAAAAATATTTTGAAATTTTGCTTTATTAAACTCTTTGAGATTTTGTTTGATTATTTGTAGTTTTTTTACCATTTTGAAGTTGATGGAGCCTCCCACCTTAGCTCCCTTCCACTAGCCCTCCAAAAGATCCAACAAATTGGAATCCCACCACCACATATTTTGAAATTTGAAGCTTGTTTTCACCAAACAACTCCCGCCAATGATTGATAGTTCTACTAGGAAATGATCTAAGACTAAATTTGGAAGAATGTTGGCAGACACTTGTAATCCCATATTAAACCAACCAGGAGGGACCGGGAATCTATCCAGTCTTTTTGCAATCGCAGTGAAATCCTTGTGCCTATTGTGCCATGTGAATATCCCATTCCCTGTGGCACAATCTGTCAATCCTACTTCAGACACGAAGCTTCTGAAATCTATATTGGTCTGTGTCACACTTCTAAGCCCGCCACTTTTTTTTGATAACTCCAAGATGGCATTGAAATCACCCCCTATGATCAACCCGTCCTTCAGAAGAGGGTGCACATATTCTAAAACTAAGCCCCAGAGGGACGCGTTGTCTTCAGTTTTTGTTGGACCATAAACATTAATTATTGTGAAGTGGCAATTTAGGTCAGGGAAAAATTTAGTGCCGAATCTTCGCCAATTGGCAAATATTTGAAATCGGGACCTCCAAAAATGACAAATAATACAAGTTAGAAAGGATGTTGAATCGCTAGGTTTTTACAAAAAAAAATTTTTGTCTCAATTAATTCACCAATGCATTATTTATTAAACGATGTGTCATTGGAACTGATTCGCTAGTAGTTTATACTGTAATTACATATATTAATTATATTCGCCATTAATTTTATATTCCTACAATTAATTTTTGGAAAATATCGCCACTAATAATAATTTACCTTTTCATTTTAGGGATATTTTAGCCTTGAATAGGTTTTTTATTTATTGCCATCGATTAACTTTTTAATTGAATGACTGCAAGTCAATTCTATGACTTTATATGCATGTGCCTTTTAAAAAGTTTGTTGAGGCCCAAAATTTGATCTCCATTGTTTACTATTGCCAATAGTTCATGACATACGTCATCATTGTTGTATCGGTGGGACATCCCTAAGTGTCCCACTGATGATGTTCACTCACGCTGATAAGGCTTCCATACTCCACTCGGGGTCCACTAAGGAATAGGTACACCACTTGTGTAATTCCAGAGAATCATGAAGGGGATCTACAATATTCGTGCCAAGCTCCCATAAAGACATCTGATCAAAGCTTTGTTTGATCTCCACCGTTCATTGTTGCCAATAGTTCATGACATATGTCATCATCGTTGTATTGATGGGACATCCCTAAGTGTCCCACTGATGATGTTCACTCACACCCATATTCGCTCACGGAATGAACTTGCAGCCGTCCAATTTAAAAGCTAATCAATGGTAAAAATTTCATGTTTCATTTAGTCTTACTTTTCAAGTGAGATTTTTTAAAAACACTTCATCCATGTGTGCTCCAATGCATTTTCAATAGTGAATTTATGCTTGGTGGCGAGGGAATTTGCCCCTTGACCCCGCATGTACACGATAGGAGTGCGTCGGGGCCACTGTCACTGAACCCCATGAGGGGGTGTTGCCCCCTCAACCCCCACAAGGGGGATTTGCCCCCTTGACCCCGCCGATGGTTGTCGCCCTTGGGCCCCTACTTCAATATTAAAAAAAGATTAAAAAATGGGGGAACTGCGCCGACCAACTATGCAAATTTTTAAAGGAGAGATTCACCATTATAATTAATCGTTTTAGTGATTATTCACTAGGATTTGCCAATGTGATTATTTTTTTTACCAATTATTCATTAAGATTCGCCAGGATTTTACAATTTTTTTTAATAATGTGCATAAGATTCGTCAAGGAAAATTACTAATTTTTTCAAATAAAAGGAAAGATTCGCCAAGATTTTGCACCTTCGTTGAGGGGGGGTTTCTTAAAGTTATCCTTGATTTAGGTCTAGGTCATAAACATTTGCCACCATCCAATTCACAAATGAATATAATACTTTCACGGATACTGCAACCTCCTTCCAAACTATGCCTATACCCCCTACAGAACCTAGAGAATCCTGAAAATGTCCTTCCCAACATTGACAATATTTTAAAAACTTTAGACAATCCTCTCCTGCTAGCTTTGTTTCCTGTAAAAGTATTATGCTACTTGTACTTTTTTGTATCTGATGCCTAACTAGGTGCCTCTTGTTAGGGGACTTCAAGCCCCTAACATTCCATGTTGTGATTCTCATTGCTTCCCAAGGGAGGGGATTCCTCCCTTGGTACTCAAGAACTTGGTGATGCTGGCATACTTCCTTGCCGCAACTTGTTCTTCCCTCAGCTGTTTTAATGATTTTCTTATGTGCGTGCTACCAATTGTATTGGTTTTTCCCAAACCCAAATGTTTAATTTCCGACTGGGTTATGCACCTTTCCTCAATTATTTCCAACTCATCCACCAAATCTATGTTTGAGTCCAGGTCATCACTTGCCTCATAGGTTTCTTCATCTTCCCCATTTTCCTTTTGGGTATCCTTCTGTGGCGGAGGTGACAAATTTTTGGCCTCCACATGTGTTTCTCTAGGAACATCCATAGGGGTTAGCGCCATGTCCATTAGCGCAACCTTGCCATCTAGGGCTGCTTCTGCTAGTGCTAGCTTTCCTTCTGACATCTCCTTGGTAGGTTTTGGGGGTGGGTATGTGACTATTTCCCTTATCCGTCCTTCTCTGGTGCTCATTTACCTTTTTGCTACAGTCCACAGTCTAGTGATCCCATGAGTTGCAATCAACACAAAATTTCCTTGAATCCTCTACCTCAATTTCCCAAATCCATCGCTCCCTGTTAACCAACATACATATACTGGAGGGAATAGTGTTGATTGCTGCGATGTTCAACCTAGCATATTTATAAAGATCGTCGTCTAGAATTCCCATGTCAATATCTAATAGAGATCCCAGGGAGCAAGCAATTTTCTCCAGACAATCACCCGTCTAGTATTCCACTGGCAAATTATATAGCCTCAACCATATCGGTTGGTCGTATGGTCATAGTTTGACTGGGTCAAAGTTCTGATTCTAGGGTTGCATATACAAGGGCTTGCCACTCATGAACCACATATCTCCCTCTGTGATCCTCTGTTTTGTGTGTTCATCTGCAAAGACTACTATGAAGAAGCCTTTTGGCAGAAACCTTACCAAGACCTTCATCTTCCAATTCTCTTGGATCCACAGTTTTATCGCTGCCCTATTTGATGATGGTCCAATGAATCGATAGATGAAGGCGTAATCCTTTAGAATCGCAACATCAACCTTAATTTCCTCAGAGACATCTATTTCAATTGTTTCTTCCTTGGTATTCCCAATGGGTTTTTCCTTCACCTCCATTCGCCAAGCCCTATTTGGCCTTGGCGCTCTCTGATCTCTTCTTGCTTCTTTCTTCTCTCTCGGTCTTCTATGCATTGGGGGCTCCATACATTCTTACTTCCTGGGTGCTTGAGCCCGCCTCTCCCAGGGATTCCTTTTTCTTTGGGTGGTTCAAGAGTGTCATGATGAATTCGCCCTGATTTGTGCACTTCCTTGAATGGCGCTTCCTTCCCGTGGTAAAATGAGTGGCACTTTTCCACCCATTCCTTGTTTGAAAAAACCCATTGAGGGGTGTGCTTTGATGTCCTTTCCTCATCCTTCTCCTTATTCACTTTTTCGCCCCAACGATTCTTTGAATTTTTTGAACCAACCTTTGCTAATTCGCCCTTCTTCACCTTTATGCTGCCCTACGAATCTGCACCACCTTGCGAGCCTGCTCTACTCTGCTCCATTTTTTTTGGATATTAAATTTATTGTTACTTATATTGTTCAATATTATAATCTATAAAATATTTTATTTTATTCCATCTCAACTATTAATGTTTCAATAGTTTAGTTATAAAATATCTTTGATAATTACAAAATATAATACAAAGTACTTCAACAAATATTTGGTAATGAATCTAGTCCAAATAATAGGTATTCTCATATATAAATGTAAATAAATAACTAGATAAATTATTCCCTTTACTAATAATACTGATAATGATTATTGAAATCATTTAGTGAACAAAAGATGCATTGTGTTAGGTTCCTACCAATAGTTATTGGTAGATAGAGTAATTGTTGCATGATTTGATTTTAAATAATCATGTGTCTATTATAATGTATGTTGTCCTATTTGTGGGCATATATTGAGATTAAAGGTATGAATACACCACAGGTAAATTAGATTCGTTTCTTAGAATTTTGGTTTACACCAAACATTACAAACAAAGTATTGTTTCATATTATTTAAAATAATTATTGATTTCTTCTAGAAGCTATATGATATGAATTTTCTATATTTTGTTTAAGATCTAAGATTGTATATATTTTATCAATGAAGTTAATATTGATTGAATTTTTTGGGTGACATATCTCACCATAGATTTGCACATATTTTTAGATTTGTATGTCTTTTTAATATCATGATATATACAACATTATTCAATATTATTCAAGGCATTAATATGATTGAAATTCAACCATAAAAAATAATGTATTCTAAATCTAGTGGAAATATTTTGCCACCTATCATGTTGATAATTAATTTGTTAACACTACTGATGAAATGAAATTTGTTGAATTACTTTAAAAGTTAAAATAAAAGAACCTAATTCAACACAACTTAGAATTATGTTACAAATGTTAATGAAAGAGAGGCAATGTCAAATGAGAATTAAAGCTTTAAATATGATGTAATTCATAATTGTATTTGAACATGAATGCATTTAACTTTAAATTGATAAAAAATGTTAGAATTTACATATATAGTGTTTTTTGAGGAAACTATATGAAACAAATAAATATACATTCGGTCAAAACATATAATTATCCATTATTTTTATTGTTTATTTTTAAAATATTTTAAATCAATAGATATAAATTTTATTTATATTATTATTAATTATTTTAGTCACAATTTCTCATATTTCCTCTATTTCACCTTTTGAATAAATTAAAATTGTATTAACTTATTTATATTGATTGACCCACAATCTTTTAAATAAAATAATAATGGCATTTATCAAATAGGACAATAAATAGAATTGGAAAGTAACATGAAAATGCATTTGCACTAATAACTTTTTAACAGTCAAAATTAAATAGTTAAAAGATTCCATAGCTTACATCACACTAATATTACTATTGACAATTATTATCCAATAGAATGAGGGATAAATTAGTTTAAAGTATTTTTTTTTTTAAATGAGATAAATACACATTAAAAAATTTGGTCAAACTATTTTAATTCTATCATCTCATTGGTTCATTTGTCGACAACGAATAAATTGGATGAATGCATTAGTATTCGTGCCTTGGTAGGAACTAATAAGATGAACAAATATATTATATCAAAGGAATATAGTTCAATTCGCGAGTTAATAAAGATCATGGTCTACTCATTGATTACTCCATAAAAATGATGATTTGTTCTTTGCTTACTCCGTCCACAAATATTCATATCTTTCGACGTTCAATTTTTAAATAACTTTAATAGACTCATCTTTTATTCATTACAATTCAATATAAAATATATTTTTAATATAAATTATAACCAACTACACAAAAACAAAAACATCAATATCTATATGATCCAATAATTTTTAAAAATAAAAATAAAAAATTATAAAAAACTATGACCCCAAACTAACAAATACACTCTACGTGACATGTTATCTTAATTGGAGGGAGAGATTCACACGAAACCTTAGTGTACACTCAAGTTCGATAAAGCCATATATTTTTTATATTAAAATATTTTCTTTCTTTATTTAAAATTTAAGTTTAATGAAATTTTTATTGCCCCCTTCGCCTAAGTCTCCATCGACTCTTCCACGTGAGGGCCCAAATAATTCCAAATTTGGTTACATTTGAAGATATTTTATTTACAACATTATTGGACTCTTCTATTCAATGCATTTACACAATATTAATATACCTTCATAATTGCACTAACTTTTTTTAACAACCCTTAGTGATAGAAAAATCATAAAATTTAATGTGAAAAAGTCTAACAAATGTGATTCGGTAATGTGAAAGGTGTTTGTTATGGTGGCCAAATAAATGAAAATATTTAATAATATATATTTTTTCAAAGTAAGACAATAGTAGAAAGATTTGTTAAAGAATTTGATTTGAATTATATGAGTTTTTGTTTGTATTTGATAAAAAGGTTAAAAGGATTTTATTTAAATTTGAGTTAAAAAAAAAATAGTTTGTTTTTATGAGTAAAAAGAGTTGTAAAATAGGGCAATCTAGGGTTTAGTTTTTTTTCTTAAAATAAAAATCATTTTTTTTATGTTTTATGACACTTAGGGCTTTTTTTAGAGGGGGTCTAAAGGGTCCCCTACTTTTTTCTTTTAAGGATGTTCTTTGGGTTGATGAGTCTTTATCTTTTAATTACAAAAAAAATGTTGTTTTTGTTGTGAATCATGAATGAGGTTAAATTTGCCAAAAACTTGAAAAGTGTCCAATATTTAATGGTTTCTTATAAAAGAGTTAGGATCGATCCATTCTTAGCAATAACCCTAACTTGACTACCAATAATGGGTTATACCTCTTAGGGCATGCTTTGATCCACACGTTTAAATTTTTGTTGCTCTCCTTGGAGAATTGTACTTGTTGAACTTGACAACTTGAGGAGGACATGGAGATTAACCTTGTTGCAAATGAATACGTTTTTATGGGTTTTTCAAGAATAACTGATCAAAATATGGCTTTCAAAGGAGGTCCTTGTTTTTGCAATCAAGCGCGGTTATTCATTAAACCTTGGAATGTGGGACTTCATGTTCTAGAAGAGATTCTTTTAGGAATACTTATCTAGATCTGTCTCTTTTGGTTACTGTTGATACTTTGTGTCACCCATCTTTTTTGCATGACCCATCACAAAAGAAACCAATCTAAGAGATCCCCAATGGCCCATCATGCCCAAAAAGGGCCTCTAGTAGTTGCATTACCACTCTCCAGTTAGCATTGAAAAACCCATCTTGCAAAAATTCAAATAATTGGTAAGTCCTCTCGTCAGAGTTTTCTAAGGTTTCTAGAACCTTGTCTGGCTCCGACATGGTTTTGAGAACCTTGTCAGGTCCTGACAAGGTTGTCAAAACCTTCTTTTTCCTTCCCTTTTCTTATTTTTTGCTAAGTCCTTAAGGTTTTCACAAGCCTTTCAGGTCTCAAAACGGTTGTGAGAACCTTGTTGGGCCCAGACAAAATTTTTAAAACCTTTCTTCTTCTTTTTCTTTGCTTAAGTTAAAGGTTTTTTTGGAACCCCTTCGGGACTCGAAGTGGTTGTCAAAAACTTAGTAGATCCTGATGATGGTTTGAAAACCACACTTTGACCTCGATGTTGAGATTTTCTTCATCTTTTCCTCTTATTTTTCTTTTCTTTTCTTTCTTTCCCTTTCCTTTCTCTTCTTCTTTCATAAACTAAGTTAGTTTTGAAAACTTCATTGGGTTCTAACGAGGGTTTCAAAACCATCGTCGAGCCCCAACGAGGGTTTCAAAACCATCGTCAAGCCTTGACGAGGGTTTTAAAACCTCTTTTCCCTTATCTTCTTTTTCCTTCTCGGAGAACTCAAAAGTGGTTTCAAGAACCTTGTTAGGGCCTCGACGAGGGTTTTAAAAGCACTTCCAAACTTCAACGCCCCTTTTTCTTTCTTCTCTTTTTCTTTCATCCCTTCAGATTTTCAGACCTCAAATAGACTTTTGGATATAAGTCCTCTTGGTCCAAGTTTGTTCCCATTCTCTGACCCCTTCTTTCCCTAGTATGATCTTAAAACTAATTTTTATGCACATGCTTAAATAGATCATTTAAGTTTTGGGAGCTTGGACCCACTTAGGACACATGTCTAACCCATAGTGCAACACATACCCTCTTCACAACACATTTCATTACCTCTAACATAAATAAGAAATGTGATGAGCTGAGATGAATGATGTGAGGGAAAATGACGACTTCCCATTGTAGAGCTAAGTTCCTTTAGAGCATTTTTTTTTTAGTCGAGCACATTGTAAAACTGTGCTAGGCAATATGCACAAGATGTCAACACATGTCATAATGCTATTGGAGTGCGTTACCTCTTCATAACGTGTTCTCTCTTAGAATCATTTTTTAAAAGTTTGTGCTAGTCTGAGGGAGCGCATGATGGGTTCAGTTTATGACTATTTTTCTTTATTAAGATTATGTCTTTTATCATGTCAATCTACCAAAGCTCACAAATAATCCTAATACTTATATATCTTTTACACCTTGTATGAATCTTAAGCCAGACTTTAGTGGGTGACCCCACAATATTCGTTTACAAGTTTTGGCCAAATTGGACATTGAACTGATTTTTTTAACTAAATCTTCACTTTTAGGAACCTATAGCTGCTAAACCATTAAGAATTTGAAGATGATGCAAACTACTAATTTATGACATTTTGTTTGTAGATTCTAAATATATATATTTAAAAAAAAATGGAATCAAATTGTATTTATTTTTCCATCTCCTTCAAAAACTACTTTTTAATAGTAAACACCATTTTTAAAGAGTGATGTGTACTTGCTAACACATAACTTTTTTCTATTAAGGATAAATTTCTATTTTTTTCGAAATAGCGCATGCAATTGGTTTCATAGTTTTTTATTGAATATTTTTTTCTTAATTAAGTTTTGAAGCCAAACCAATTTCAAACATAGGTTTACTTGCTAACACATAACTCTTTTTGTATGTATTGAAATTCAAATTTTTTTTGTTGGATCAAGGACATCAATATCTAGAGCATAGATATTTTCAAATTTTTTTAATATTCTGCTGTTTTTCCACATGTGTAGAATAGAGAGCTTGATTTTCGATGAAAACCCTATGTTTAATTAAACTAAAAAAATATGATAAAACCAAAATATATTAAAATTATATTTGATGGATAGCTCATTCTAAGGACTACGATCATCCAATTGGGTTTGTGAAGTTGCCTCCATTTTCATCCTCAACCTAAGCCTGAAAATGCAAAATTTTGTAGTAAAATGAGAAAGGAGGGGGAGAAGGGAAAAAAAGGGGATTCAAGCAAACCCCCTTCGAGTGAACCCCCCTTGACCCCTTCAAGCGAAGGGGGGTTTGCATGAACGTCCTTTTTTAAAAATTCCTTTGTTTTCATTTAAAAAAATGTGCCAAAAAGAGATGACATGACAAAGGGGTTCGCTCGAAGGGGGGGTTCGAGCGAACCCCCCCTTCAAGCAAACCCCTAAAACCCCCAAAAAATTTCTTTGAAGCATTTTTGCAATTTTCTTTCCTCAATAGAATTGTAAACCAGTATTGTGGGTTTACCCTAGTATGTGGTAATACAATTATGATATGACGAAATTTGAATGTGTGAATGTATGAATATGACACTTAGTCTGATTCTATGCTTAATTTATGGTTATTAATGATGTGTGTACTTTATAATGAAACTAACCTCTTGCAACTAGAAGAATTGTAGCCTGCAAAAACTAGGATTTCTAACCTGCAACATAAGGACCACAAGTAGCTGCAAGGGAGAAGCCAAAATGACTAAAGTGTGACAACTCTAGAGAAGAACGAAGATAACCATTGAATGGTCAGCCGTGAATCACTACAAGCACACAAAATAAGATTATTGGAAGGACGATTTTGTTCTGAGTAGAAGTAACCCGTGACATGATATTTCCTATGAAACATGTCTCAGACATTATGGTTAACTGTTAGGGAAGATTTCTAATTTAGATTTTCTTCTTCTACTTTCCCAATTATGGTTTTTTTTTATAATACTAAGTCCTCTCCCTATTCTTGAGGGAGATTGGAAAAAATACATTATGGTTCTATTTTCAATCCTAGTATGAATAAGACTCCTCGAGACGCTATATAGTTGGATCTGTTGTGAGGATTAAATCTAGTTACTAGCTAGTTATCTAGTTTGTTTGTGATCATTGTTAGTTTCATGTTATCAATTGAATAATAAACATGTATATTTTTGAATGAGAAATCTTGATTAAAATCTTGTCAAGTTTTAGAGTTTCCATGCAATAAAGGAGTTAATTTCGCATTATGATTCATTGATTAAGTAGTATGTGTTGATATCTATTGTGGAACCAACAAATCAAGCAAGGGGAACTTGAGGTAATACTATCCACTCTATATTTCTATTATTAAATTAGTTCATGCATTATTGATTAAGATAGTTTATAGTTACATGCATGTGGATTTATAAATATTATTTTATAACTGAATTAGATTTTTTAGCTTAAATATTTGTCTCATACTCCTGGAGTGATTAGTTGTAGTTCAGTATTAGAAGTAGTAGTCATAGTCTTAAGTGATAAGTATATGTAACACAAGCAACAATTAAGGTTGGTTTCCCTGTTCTGCTAGTTAATGTTTTATTACCTTTTCAAGATTTTACCATTTTATGTTCATGTGTAAATTAGCTATACTCATTGATATAGGTTATATAGAATCCATGAATGCACATACATTGCCAACACTATCAAAAAATTACGAAGTCTTGGTTGATAATTAAATGAAGCTTCTCATAGAATATGAACTGTTCAGTTAGGAAGCCATCCTTTGAATTGTGTGTCTACCTGTAGCACCATGTTAATCAAACATTGTAGATCCATTACAACGTGTAGGCCATTGATCTTATATCTTATGTAGATCAATGATCATATTTTAAAATTACTAAAGATATTTTATCTCGATCCTCCATCTTAGATCGAACAACCCAAATTCAAATCTATCAATGACTAAGCATGTCATTTTTTGGAAGTGCTTGTAGTAATGATTGAGAGACATTTTTAGCTACCATGATCAAATTTTCTTATTGTAGGGCTTATTCTTCACATATTTCCATGCCATATTCAATGTAAAAGTGATGCCCATACATATTTTTTGAGGAAGGGACATTCCTTCTATTGCATATCAAATTTCATGGTAGATTTTGTAAGAGTTCTCTTTTCTGCACTTACAAAACATCAATACAGAGGCATGGCATGCACATCAAGGTTTTCTAAGATGATCTTAGCATGATATTTGATGGCCCTATCTTGATATCTAATCAGATTAGATCTTATCCTAATACCAGTAGGGTTAGGGTTTGGTTTTAATTCATCTTGATTATGCCTAAGCTATAAAGGTAATAATTGTATGAATTTTTAAGGGTTCTTCCTTTGGGCTCCTCTCATTATTTTCTATAGTAGACACTACACTTCTACATTCCGTCAATGTAAATTTTGGCTTTTATGCCTTATATTAATGAATTTCAACCATTATTCCTCTTATCTTTTGCATGTTGAGTAAATCTCACTTACCTTCATGTTTTAGTGATTTTGCCAGTTTATTTATTGATGTATTATGCAATATTAGGCAAGAAAACACATTTCTATCCTGGTGTATCACCTCCCATTTCCTTTTCATGCATTCCTTCTACCCCTTTTCCCCTGAGAACTATTAGAGTGGGACATTGGTAGGACTTTATGTGTTGGGTTGGACCAACACATTTGCACTTGGATCAAAAGAGGAAGTTGGCCTTCTTTAGAGACTTGACCTCAACTTGCAAGGTCCCACACCTTGAGGCCATTTCCATTGTGTCATTAGAATGTTGAGCCTATGTTCAACGGGTGCAATTTTATGTGACAACAGTTAACCATATATTTTTGGAGAAATAGCATTACAATCTTCCTTAAAAATCCATAGGTTTCTCTCATTCGATTAAGAAAGAAGCCAACCACTTATTCCCATAATTTTGTTGAAATTCATATCAACAAACCTCTACCTAAATATATAGAGAGTAGATTGGGAAACATGCAATTTATTAAAAAACTAGACTACAAAGCCCACCCCTTGCACTATCATGTGTGTCATGCTCATGGGAATTTACAAAGAGACTTTACACAAATGGTCACAACTCCCCCAACCTCTTTTGGGTATTTCTATAGTAAAAGCTAAATAAAAAGGAACAATTTTTACCCATATATATGAATTAGATCTAGATGGCTTCATGCATGTGAAAACTCACAATAGAGGAAGGAAATTGAATTTCCATAAAGGAAATTTTTTAGGAGGAACGTTTAGTGAAAAATTTGATATCCTAGAAAACATTTAGGTGTCTAATTCAACAATGACTAAGTAGCCCCCAACCTTCCAAGCACTAGGCAATCTTAGGGTATCTCCTCAATTGTTTGGAACTCATAATGATTTCAAATTGCACATGCCCCTAAATGTGGGTATCCATATCTCTTCTAGTTTTATTAAGGAATTGGCCCAACATCAAGAAGATAATAAAGTAGACACCCCTATGATCTCCACCTCTTTGTACTCTCATTAAAGACGCCAATCTTTTGTATTGATAAAATAATCTTTGTCATAAAACTCCAAGGATGATTCTAAGAATAAAAATCCACTTCTTTTAAGCCTTCAACAAAATAATCCCAAAAATAATTTCTTAGATAAGATTTCTAAGGCTGGGAGAAGAAGAGATCAGAAAAAGGTGAAGATGATTGGGGAATTATGGGTGGAATATTATGTCATTTTAACAATATATTCTAACTTCTCCACTCCCCAAAATTATTTTTATTTCATGGAATACTAGGGGTTTGAGAAGCACACATCACCAAAAATTTGTTTGGGATCTTAATTGGGAGCATAATCATGATATCATTTGTATTCAAGAAATGAAACTCTTTACATAGAAAATGGATTCCATCTCTAAGATCTATAAAATTAGCTAATTCCAATATATTGGGGCTCATATATCTTTAGGTTATGCGGCTTGTGTATGGGATTTTCACCAACTTAATCCTTCCCTCTCAATAGCTTGTAAAAATTTAATCTCCTTGGTTGGCTCTTTTTTATTCAAGTAGTTCTATTTTTCTAACTAATGTTTCAAATATTCAAGGTAAAATACTTCTATGAATTCATTAGATTCATTTTCTCTTTTCCCTTCCACTCCTTGGATCATGATAAGCGACTTCAACATATTCTTAGCTTGGATGAAAAGTTAGGTGTTTCTAATATGTTAGATCCTTCTTCCTCTATTTAAGATAAAATATGTCATTTCTTAATTTTTTGATGTTAAATATATATCTTTTTTTTACTTAAAATAATACAAGGTGTGGGCTATATTCCATCTTTGAGCTTCTTGATAAAATTTTGGTCTCTAACTTTTAGTTTGGTGATACTTTGGTCTCTTTCTTTCAAATTTTGTAATAAAAAGGATTGGATCATTGGCCTATCAATTTTTGCTTCTCCCTCTTCTCCCACTTGGAGAACCCCCCTTCAATCTTCAACTTACATGGATTAGAGATTAGATGGCTAAGGAATTCATTATTTCTTTGTGGCGTGAGGGGAATCCCCTTTTGGTACTATTGAGTATTCTTGAACTTCAAAAGATTCTAATTTGTGAACTTAAAGCTCAAACAATTGAAAAATCTTATTTTAGAAATAATTTTGAGAAAAAGAAATAGGTGCAACAAAATTGGATGATATCACTTTTCAAATCAAGGAAGATGATATGAATAATGATTTCCTTTTTAGAGATTCTTCTCTCTCCAAATATCTTAATGAATAACTCTTATAAGAGGAGATATTTTAGAAACAAAAATCAATAATTAGGTTACGAGATGGAGATATAAATACTTATTTCATAACTCAATAAAATACAAAGAGAAGTGGGAATTCTATATCTACTCTCATCTCAGCACAAGGAAATTATCTATTCTCCTTCCAAGATATAAGTAGGAATCAATCAAACATTTTTCTTCAATCTTCCATGAATGTAGGCCTCTTGTCATGTAGGCATAGTAAATAATTTTGTAGTGAATTTATCCTCATATCTTTGTGGGTATGAGCAACTTAATTATGAGCCCCATGTCTTTTGAGAAGCTTGAATTTTTTTTATTTTAGATGACAATAGAAAAAATGTGGCTCATATGGTTTTTCTTAGTTGAATTATTTTAAGAATTTATGGAAACCTTTAATCTTGATCTTTTGGAGGTGGTTAGACAATCCTAGGAAAATAATATGATGCTCAAAGCACTTAGTACCACATTTATTTCTATGATTCTTAAAAATGATGGTTTTGACTCTTTTGATTTCTTCTACCTTATTATCATTTACAATATCACCTATAATATCTTTACCAAAATCATTATGAATTATCTAACGAAAATTATGGATTCTTTCATTTATATTGATGGTATTGTTATAGTCATTGAGGCCATCCATTCTATGTCTCCTCTTAAGATGATACAATTTTCATCAACCCAAATATGTCTTAAGCTTATGGTAGGATCAAATGGTCATTTCTCAAGAACACTCTTATGGCCATTTGTTTTAAATATTGACATGGATTGATGATAAATCAAACGAGTTGTGTGAGTTCTCCCTCCTTTTCAATCTTAATTAATGGTATCCTCTCATCCCTCTTCTCTAGTTCTAGAGGGATAAGATAAGGTGATATTTTATCCCCTTAATTTTTCATCCTCATGGTTGAGGGTTTCAAAATATTACTAAGGATTTACAAAAAACTAACGGTTGCATTTATGGTAGGACCATTACATGGGATATTGACTAATAAACTCATATTCAATTTGTTGGGTATTAAAAACATTTAGGAAAATGTTAATATTAAGAAAGCTTTGGATATCTATTTGGTCACTTAATTTAATCTAGACTAATGAGGACAAGTCCAATATCTTTTTCATTAATAACCCCTTGAATACCTACTAGAGAATAACACATTCTTATTTTTAAAATTGGTAAACATTAATTTGATAATCTTGGCATCCCCTTACCTTTTTATTCTCCGAAAAGAGCTTAGTGGAAGAATATTTATAATTTTAGAATGAGGGTTAGTCATCAGACTTTTTGATGTTTATTTTTTCATTTTATTGAATCTAGTAAAGTTATGGAATCTCTACCCATATATATATATTCATTATTTTATCTTCCCTTAAAGTCATGTCTTTAATGACTTTGATGCTCTATATCTAGGAAATTATATTGGGTGGGAAATTTTGATTCTTAATTTTTGTGTTTGATTAAATAATATTAAGAGTGTAGGCCTAAGAAAATGGTGTCTTGGAACTTAGGTAGACCATTTTCAATAGCTAGGCCTTATTTTCTAAATGTTATTGGAGATGGTGTAGGCATCCAAATCAGCCTTGTGCTAGAATTCTTAATTTACAATACCTAGGTAGAGTTATTAATTTTTATATTTTGATAATGGAACTAGTAGGAAGGGGCTTGATATTTTGTAATATAATTAAGGAGGATTCGCTTTTCAAGGATGACCTCTTTAGGATTGTCAAAAATGATCATAGGGTTCTCTTTTGGAATGATGCTTGGGATCTCCTCCCCCACTCCCCTCTTTCATTCCTATTCTACAACCTTTGAGTCAAGCATTAATGATTGTGGGATGGTCTATAATTGTTTACTTTAAGATAATTCTTGAGGTGGAGAGATACTTGATCTATCATTGGAAATATTCTAATGAAAGGCCTAAAGGGGGAATTCACGAAGCCTAAATCAACCTTTCTCCATTCTTGTAGTGCAACCATGTTGCTCTTTGAATAAAGAAAATGTTCTTACTTGGGGTCATGATCCTAAAGGAACTTATATAATGGTTCTTAGGTATTATTTCTTTTTCTTGATAAATGGTGAAAATAAATATATCCCAAGGTGAAAAAATCAAGAACACATTTAGCTAGCCTAAGTGCAGCTTCTTTATATGGTCTCTCTTTCAAAGCAACTCTATTAATTGGAAAAAAATTAAAAAGAGATGATTTTAGGGCCCTTCAAAATGTGTTCTATGTACTATGGAGAAATAATGTGTTACTCATCTTTTTTTCAATGTCCCTTTGATTTAGGTATTTGATCCTGAAATGGTAATGGAGTTAGAAATGACCTATCATCCATGATACTTCATTGTTTGAGTTCTGGGTGAACATGGGCCAATCTCTTTCTATGGCCACTACTCTCAATGCTACTTGGGATCTTTGACCTATTTTAATTTTCTAGCAAATCTCACTCAATTGGAACTATCATATTTTTTGAGGTCATCAAATTTTATTTCCAAGTCTAGTAGAAGGCTATTGATTTTATAAAATAAACCATTGGCACCAAGTATTCTATAAATGAGGTCTTATCACCCTCTAATTATCAATTTCTTTAAAAAACTTAGAGTTACATTCTACTACTGCTTCCTCTTATTGATCTCACCCTATTTTATAGGGTTGTATAAAGGTGAATAGGTTCAATAGATAATCTCCCCTTTTCAATTTTTATCAAAATAAATATAGTTAATGGTTCTTCTTATGACAATCTTGGTACTATGAGGATCAACACCAACAACTTGATGGAAGCTTGTGCTATTATAAAAATATTATTTATGAAAGAGACTCCTTAATCATGGTTTTTGTCTTAAATAGAGTGAGGATACATGAGTCCTATTAGCTAGCTTTTTGCTAAGAAAATATTATATCTTACCCCTAAGTTTGAAGCTATATCCTTTGTTCATATTCTTTGTGAATGAAACTTAATTAAATATTGTCTTGTCAAATAGGATATTGAGAAAAAATGAAGTTAAAATGTCTCACTATTCTTTTAATTCTTTTATTCATGACTCCCCATTTGAAAATAACTATTGTATAAAATAAAATAACTTTCTTTTAATATTTAAAAAGTAATAGCTCTTATTATAATTATTAGAGCTAATTAAAATCAATTGAAATTTAGCTTGAGCATTACGTTGTGTTAATGTGTGCTTGTGAGATATATAACAATTGACAAAAAGGTCCCACTATTTTATTTTATTTTTAGTTATTTTAATTCTCTTACTAGAATTTAAGGTCCCTATAATTTGTAGGGGAGTCTAATTTTTTTTTTTAAAAGTCTTTAGTATTTTTTATTAGATTATTTGTTTAGTGGGAATATTATTGTAATTGTAAAATTATATATATTATTTTTATTTATTTTAAAAATTGTTAGATATAAATATATTGATAAATATTATGATTTTATGTAAAATTGGATTCAATCTCTTGACTATCACCTATCTTTATATATGCATCTTCCTATTTGTATCTTATTTATATTTGCATATTCTCCACACTAATTATATTGATGGCATTGTCTATGGCCACACATTCATTTTGTGCATTAATTTTATTGTTTCATCATTCTAAGATATTTTAATCGCTGCAAGATCGATCCCACATTTGTGGATTTGTTCCTAACATTTTCAATTTTCAAATTCAAATTCATCCAACTCATTAACTATTGTTTGTTGACAATATTTTTGTGAATTGTTACATGTATTGATATCTAATTGCATCTATTTCACACCCTCTCACATTAAAAAAAATTCTCATCTTAAATTCCTATTCATAGAATAAAATTTAGAATTGTTTCTCTAAAATGAATCTAGATGTGGCTAAAGCTTTTTGTTTTCTATCCTCCACGAGTTTCTACAAGATTAACCTGGGTTAACATGTCTTCTAGTGGCATACCAACAAAATAATTCTAAATATTGTTAGTCCAAATAATAAAAGGAAAAAAGGTGAATTGAGTATATTAGAAAAATAATATAAAATCATAGATATCAAATATTCATCATAGAAAATAGATTCTTAAACACAAAAAAGACTTAAACCCACAATTTTAATCATACTTAAAACATAAATTTAATATAAAATCCAAAACATCATATAAACAAAAAATATTATTCTTATATAAAAAATAATCTAAATTTTAAAAATATTTATTTTTTAATCATCGAACTGATTTTTTTAATTCACTTTATATTTTTTTCTAACATAACATTTAAATTTTTTTAATTCAATTTATATTTTATTTTCTAACATAACATTTTTTTTTTTTTTTGTAATTATTTAAATAAATGTTTTTCCCTTTTACATTTCACTCTTTGACCTTTACCATTAATTTAAATTAAAATGTAATGAATATGATGTTGAATAAATAAATCTATAGTACCCTTAATTTATCTCATATAACATGGTTTTTTTAATATTGATATATAATTTATATTTATTTAAGAGATAAGTTTTGATTCTTAAATTTATCTTATTTTTATTTAGATTCTATTTATATTTACACAAATAGATTAAGTCAAATGTACAATTTTTTAAAATTTTAATTTTTAAATTCAAATTTAAATTCAATCTAACCCTTTTAATTAGTCATTATGTGTCAAATGAAATGTGAAAAATTTCAATTGCACATATTAGAGTTATACTAAGGAACTAGCACTTTTTCATTTTATGCACCTCAATTTGATACCTATAATTCACAAGTCTCATAACTAGACTGATTTGAGCATTATATCAAAGAATTTATTATTGCATTACTTAATTGCATTAACATCTATGACATCTTCTATAGGTTTTCTCATGTTATTTTTATCATTTAAAAAAAAAAATTGATTCAACACCCTTAGTGGTTTTGACCAAAGAAAGATATATTGTTGCTCATTGGAAAACTTCTAAACACAACCAATTTTTATATAGAAATAGATTTATGGACTCAAAACAAGATTAAGGTAAACATTTTGGTAATTATAGAGATTAGATCTATGCATCTAGATTACATTTGCACTTGTGCACGTCAAAGATTTAGACACAAAATTAATCTAGCAATTGTAGAAGTGAACTATAATGATAGATAGATTTTACTAATTTTCCAAAACATTCGTACAATCTTCATTGATTATTCTACACCCACACAAATCACTTTTTAAAATATGTTACAACCTTTATCCATTGAAATTACAACTATAATTATTTTATTCATTTAGATTCTATAAGTTTATTTTAATATGTTTTTTTATGCTTAATTGATTTATCCTAGGAATTTTATGAAAATGAGGTAATTTTTTTTATTATTGTGAACCCCTCTACACTTACCCCCTAGGGTTTATTTTTAAATTTTTATTGCTGATTTTTTGAAGTATGAGATTGATTAGATTTTTGAGATCTACATTCATAAATACCCTTGATCTATTATTGATTATCTTTCTAGGGCTTGTTTATTCAAAGAGATAGCCAACACCCTAATTTACCTTTGTAAATAAGGGTTTGTTTAAATCCTCATATGACTTCTCAATATTTTGATCATGAAATATTGATTAAGGCTAATCACAAAAGGCTATTTAATTTTTATCATGATACACATATTGATAGGAAATATCTTTCTCTTACCAAACAATTGCTTTTTTTAAGAACTTACTAATGCTACCATCATTACATAATTAGCTATATCTTTGCATAATATTTTTTGAGTGTGCATAATTTTTTATGGAGTTCCCTACAACACTAAGATTCTTTATGACTGTTTCTATTATGATTTTTTTATTTATTCACATGGTGCATCTTCCCCCTTCACACCCACTTATCCTCTTCCATGAATCCTTCCTCCTCTTAGCCTACAATAGATCTCCCATGGTGTCTACTAATCATGTTCCCATTTCTATTCTAACTTATACCTTTTATATTCTTATCTCTATTGTCATTCTACTCATATATCACTTACTTCCTATCCCCCTAGCAACAAACCTTCTTATGTTCCTAATAGTTCCATACCCACATTTTCTACCACTAATAATATTCATTCATCCCATTCCATTGGTGTTACTCCTTTGGATTATAGTATGGCATATGCTCACATTAGATTTGTGTTGTTGTCTCTTATCACTAATCCTCTTTATAATCCTCCCCTTGTTTATCATACTACTCCAATTGCCATTATCCCCACTTTCACCCTTGATAAACCATTGTTGAAACTAGATAAATTTTAAAATAAATTTGATTCCTTTCCTATTAATCAATAAACTATTAAAACTAATATATAATGTTGCAAACCTCTTAAATTTTAGGTTATGACCAATCCATTACCTATGGGTTTTGTGGCACCTCTCTTTGAGCTATACTATGGTAACAATGACCCAAATATTTATTTAAAATCCTTTAATGTAACATGTTTAGAATATCCTTATGATGATAAGATCTTCACTAACTTATTCCCTCACACTCTTTATTATTATGCTATGTAATGGTTCTAATAATTTATTCTCAACGCTATCCATTATTTTGACCAACTAGCTATGACTTTCTTAGGTCATTTCATGTGAATAATAGCCTCCAGACCATCAGTTATGATGTATTTGAGTGTGTATAATGATCTAATGATCACTCCAGTTAATATGTTATATTTTTAATCACTTTGTACTAAAATAAAATATCAAATCCTTGATGATGAACTATAAATATTTTTTGTTAGGAGTCTATTACTTCCCCTATAGGATAGTGTTTAATTTAATATCTACACTTTTTCATGGAATCTTGCACTCATTTTAAGAATATTGAATTTAGATTTCTTACTCCTAGTGGATTGAAGAAAGGGTACTCCGTTACACCTCAATTTTATTAACCTTCAAAGTTTCAAAAGATATATATGTTTTAAATAGTAATGATAAGAAAAAAGAAAAACCTAATGCTATCATGTGGCTACTACTTCCACTACTCTATTTCAAGCCTCAAAATCCTATAACATTTATAAATTTAAGTGAACCTCGAGATAATGTACTAAAAAAAATATTGAATGCTAATTGGATTTCTCTTATAACTATTCATCTATTGGACACATATAGAGGATTGCCTAAGGGATATAATAAACACACCTTTTGCAATCAACATAGAGTTAATGGACACCATACACATTTTTTATGGACTCGAACTATCAAATATAATATTTTTAATAAAATATTATATGATAATATTAACAATGGGGGCAACCACTTGATTGCTTCTCCTAATCAAAATTTATAAATTTAGGCTGATCCATCTTCTTCATATTTTCAATCTAACAATATAAATTTTCAATAGGTGCTTGAACATATTACTAATTCCATGGCACACACTCATATGGATATATATCATGTTGGTTCATCCTCTCAATTTATATGGATTATTTTGTGCTATTGACTTGTGTTGCATATTGTTCTCCTATGGTACCTCTAGTTTTTTAATTTTATTATGAGGAGATCCTAAAAAAAACTACTATTATACATTGAATGTTCATGGTACCATCCTTGGTTGTCCATGTGAAGTATCTTTATTGATCTAGTGAAATTGTTTAACATTTACATAAAATAATTTCTATATAATAATAATTTATAGTAGGATTACGACGCACATTTAGTTAATTGATGTTGAGATATATCCATGGCAATATAATTATGAAATTGAAAGAAAAATCATATATATCCATTTATGAGTCAGTTATTTTTACACTTGATAAGAATATATAAACTCACAAAATTAATTTATGATCATAAAGAGAGGGAAAACCACCTATCAACTCTCAATGATGCTCTCTATGAACACCATGATAAGGTTCATAAGTAATATAAAATACATTTACAATGAAGGAACTAAGAAAAAACTAGAAAGAAATATATAGATCGAATTAATCCATCTTCATTACCTAATACAGTTTCTCAAGAATAGAAAGAAATTTATAATTATTTCTCTCCACCAAAAGTCATTCAATCAAGATATTTCTCATCCTTTGTATATACCAAAGGAAGGAATATTTCACCCCTATTCAAATGAAAAAATAAGTTTTAGCAATCACTTTGCCACTAATTCTAAAGGCACTACCTTTATATGTATCCAAAATAAAATATATATATAATATTTCAAGGGTACAAACATATTCTATTTGAAACCTACAATAGAAATGGACAAAAAAGAGTACCACATCCATTCCTCATAGCTCAAGTATTTTCACTAAAATTGACATATCTTATTATGATGAAATTCAATTACTTGAAAATATTTTTAAACTACACAATTTCCCAATGAATATGTTTTATTAGAAGACGGTCCTTCTAATAAAGACAGTTAAAGTTTGGAGTTCTCATGTTCTATGCAATTATTTACATATACATTTTACATTATTTAGATTGTGTCTCCCATTTTGAGGGTATATCCTTTATGAGATTGGGCAATATTCTTGTACATCAATGATATAATTATATGCTTTTCTATATAATTCAATTGATTATTATCATTATTTTTAATCACATGTTTTATTAACACAATATTTTCTTGTGATGGTTACAAGATCTTCCTTAGTTACCAAGATCACACTTTTTGTTCTTATGTTTACTTGTGTTTATACTAAACATGATTATATATTATGCTCACAAGCTTATGATGATTATAAAATTTTCAATTCTTAATATGATATCTCACACTTACCTTTCTTACATTATTTTTATCTAGTATTCATGGTTTCTCTCATTTATAACTCTATTTGGGGGCTCACTATTGGAGATGGATTGCTCCCTATAATCATTTGTTGTTTCATGAGCACACCTTTAATATCATCTTATGGTATCACATAATGTTATCTTCACATTCTTATATGATCTTGATATTTCCAAGATTTTATCAATTTAAATATATTTTTCTACTCTCCTCTAACTTTATTGCATTATTTTCATGCAACAAATTAAAGGAAACATATAAAGTCACTACATTATTTTATTAAGTAAATTTGCATTGACTATTGCATGATAAAAAACCTTTATCAATCATACCATATAATTCCTATTTCCCCAAGCAATATTTATTGGTTTCTACTTTAGGTGGTATCATTGTTCAACCACAAGTGGATTATTTTTTAACCCTTCCCTCTTTTTTCCTTTTATTTTGATTGTAGATATCATATTCTTATTTTTGATGCCCATATGGTGCTACTTTTCCTCCTTATTTTGTATGTTTCCAAGGGTACTTATTACTAGGGATTGTGTTTTGAGAAGCAACATCCACATCCTTATTTATATCCTTTTTATAAATATTTATACAATTTGGTTCCTAAGGTGAATAGGGGGTTATCTTGTATATTAGTAAGTTATACAATAAGATCATGAAATCTATTAAAGAAAATTAATTTGCAAACCAAAACTCACTTGAATGCAAAAGGATTATGACAAATTCCACTTTCATTTAGATTTAATATGATAACTATACAAAGAGAAAATATGATAATTTTTATATCTTATATATTGTATATGATGCACAAAGAAGGTATTTATTTAAGTATGTCATCAGCTAGGATCCACATATATGTTGAAAATTTCCATGTGCATCATGTGTTGACTATGTGGATGGGGTGAACTAAAAATATTAGACCCATATATTACTATTTATATTATAATACCATATGATACAAGTATTGCCATGTGTCAGATGTGTATGTTGCTAGTTGGATGATCATGATATTTTGTGCAAAGGTCACTGGGTGGAGCCTCCATATTATTACGGCATTATTCTTATCCTAAACATTAGTATTATTTAACACCTTAACCCCTTTTAACTAGAATATAGTGTTTCCCTATATAGTTATAAATAAGGAAGAGAACTCTCTCCCATATCATCATATCATCAAATATGTTTTTTGGCTAAGTGAGTTGCAGTTAGGGCTACTTCACTTAGTAATGAGTATTTCTATCATTGAATAGGAACAAAATTTAGGATAAAAAAATACTACTATAATTTCTATAATTACTATAGAGCCTAATGTGTATTACAAAAAATTCACTATATCTAGAATCATCACACACAACCAAGTGGGTGCAACCATTGAACCAATCCAAGTCAAAGATGGGTTCCAAATCAGTGACCCATTTGAGAAAATCATATCCTTGTCTGGATTTGGTCCTATGTTGTACTAGAATCATGGTGCAAAAGTTAGATAAGAAGGGGAACCACTCAACGACCTCACTAGCTACTAGCACCTTAGGAATGTCACTCAGTCGAGGAACACTAATGCCTCAATAGGTAACACAAATTACCTCTTCCATGCATCCTATATACATCTTCTTGAATCAAGACAAATTTATCAAATGAACCATCTAGCTCTGCTCGTCAAGGTCTAGTAAAGACACTACAAAGTGAGACAAAATGTCATGCTAATATAGTGGTGGCCATCATCCTCTAAGAAATCATCACTCACAACCAATTTAATCACTTAGAAGATGAGATTGTTATGCTCCCAGAGCATCACCTTTAGACGCTACTCTAATATGGCCCCAAGAAAGGCCATTTGTCGACTTGAGCATGTTAGCCACACCAAATTATCCATAAGTGCAAAGACAAAGCCAAACTTCCACACTAAATGAATGCTCCACGTTGAGCCCAAATGAGTTAAAATAAACAATGTTTGAGTCCTTCACATGTTGGGCGAATACAAAAGCCAATGGGGGAAAATATTGCATCATCCCTAACATAATACTTTGCACATCACCCCTCCCCAATTCAGGAGGTTTGAATATAAATGCAGGCTAGCTAGCCTAGTTGTACAAGATATCCACATGACATAGAGATACCAAGGTGTTGTGATTGTGTATCCCATCACCACAAGGGAATTTACATTCCTAATGATACCTACTGTAGTTAGGGTAAAAATTTAGGGAAAATGCATAAACAAATTAAATGAAACCCTAACAATGCATAATCAATTCTTAGGTCCAATGGCACTCCTGCTGGGAATTCGAACCAATCACCGTGCTGAGGTGGAAGCTTCATATGCAAGCATAAAAATTTTTATGGACAGAGGTTATTCAAAACTATGGGTCGAAGGCAACTCTTTAAACATTGTTAATTACCAACGTGGCACCCATATGTCGAGCTAGAATGTGGAGCATCTAATTAAAGACAATATAATGTTGTTAAGTGCATGTGATCAGACTCACGTATCTCACATTTTCTGAGAGGGAAACTCTTTGGCAGTTTTTTTTGCCAATGAAGTTGTTATATTAAATGAGTTATGGGTATGGGAGGAGGGATTGATCGTTCTTGAGAGAGCTAAGAGTTTAATGCAGAATGATGGAGTGGGATGATTTTAGGCGGTGGAGGTATTTAATCTTTAGTACCTTATTTCGACTCACACATTTTGTGGGTTTCTCCCAAATAGCTGTATTTTATTCTAACAATTTTTGCAAGGGTTTTTCCCATCTGGTCTTTGCTAAAATGGGTGGTGATAGAAGCATAATAGAACCACACACTTACACAGGTTTGAGGAAGAAGAAAAAACTTTGGAAGATTTTGCGCCACGAGAATTTTATGTCATTCCTCAAACATCTTCATGGGCACGACTCAAATGTGTCAACGAAATTTGTTTCATGTTGGAATAATATGAAGCTTCAGATAAAGGGTCTGGAAGTGGAGGTGAATGAGGAGTTGATTGTTGTTGTGATGGGGATGTTGATGGTAGGCCACAAGTTTTGTAAGGACAAGAAGGGTAATGAGGACATGATGGTTCAGTTCTTTAAGGATGATGAGAGGAAAAAGTCGATGAAAATGGAGAGCTGGGGATACGAGCGCAAGTTGCTTAAGAAGATTTGGGTGGAGGTGACTAAGGTAAATATTTGTTATGTGATGTTGGAAGGTAGGTTTACTGCAATTTTGGGACACCATTTCACTCTCTTAAATCACTTCAAACATGAGCTGTATGTTTATTTTCCTTTTTTCCTGCTTCTATCTATGTAAATTTTAGTGTATTCTCATTTAAAAAATAGGAAGACCCTTGTCCTCCATGAGGGTCTCATTCTTCTGATCATGGAGTATGTCAAATCTCTCATCCCTGCCCCTACTATTTTGGGTAAGGAGAAGACTCTAAGTGATGGGTCAGATTTCTTTGGCTCAAATATCATCAATGACAAGATGATGAATGGGATGAATAGGAGGAGGTGGGTCCTCAGTCTCCTGAGGCCACCTCTTTGAAAAAGAGGAAGAATATCTATTCTAAAAGTAGTCATGCACCTAAGCACATCATTCTCACTGATAATGAGGACATGGAGGTGGGGTCAAAGGATTCTTCTCCCAGGAAGGTGGAGTTGGTTGTTGGTCGGGGTGAGATTGATGTTGGTAGTAAGGAGGGTTTATAGGAGAACATGCCTAGCTCAAAGGCCAAGGACTAGCCAAGGAGATTGTCTAAATGGATTGCTAAGTTGGAAAACTAGATCTCTAATGCTCTTGCAAAGGATGCCAAGGTGCCAGAAGAGGAGAAGGCTACTGGTGATAACACGAGGAATATTGAGGACTCTTTGGCTCAGAACTTACTTAATGATGATATGCAGGCTAAGAATAAGGGTCAAGGTGAGGATGAATGCTAAATGGGAGCCCTTGAAGGTAAAACCCCTCCCTGAGGATTACTCTTATTTAAATGATGAATCTCCCTCAATGTTTCAGTTGTTGGACATGGTTAGGGCTAGGGCCATGGGTAATTTTAAATTAGCTAAGTGGAATCTTCAGGAGTTCAATAAAGTGAATATTAAAATTAGGGGTTTAAAGCAGAACCTGAAGAATGTTCCATTTTATTTTTGTTTCAGATATTCTTATTGACAGGATTGTGGACCTTGAAGGTTCGCTCGAGGATTTCAAATCCCAGCGTGATGAATTGTTGCCTGTGTTGGAATTTAAGGTTGTGGGAACTAATGCACAAACATCAAAAAAGTGTTGCATGTGTGCCATATCTTTGTGAAAAATAGTGTGGACTCCTTGGAAGTCTTATTCAAAAATATTAGTGATTTAAGAGAGGACCAATTGTACTTCTTTGATGTAACATCCCGCTACGCAACCTCGAAGGTTAAGAGCAAAAAGAGGACAAGATTATTATTTTTGAACAAGAAGAATAAAATACACATAAAGTAATTTACCAATTCGATAAAACAACAACAAACATGGTCAAATATGACCTAAAGTACAACTTCAAGGAAAGGACTAATCCACCCTGTAAAGAAAATCCAAACAGGAGCAAACAAAATAGCTCCGAAAAAATTCTCTGGAACTTGCTGCTCCAGAACTTGTTGCTTTGAAACCTTATTGCTACACACATGAAAAAAAACAGAAGGCACCAGTGCTCCAAAACCTTTACTGCAACACACAAGATGACAACAGAAGACGTCGATGTTCTAGAACCTTTGCAGCCTACCATAATGAGGAAACACACAACCATGGATCTGATCTAAACATGAGGATTAATTGAAAGAAAGGCCATAAGGATTATCATAGAACAAGTGAGTCTGATACCAACACCAAAGCCCGTAAACCAAAATAAACATCACATTTCTTCTCATTAATCTATATGATTGCATCATCTCCCTCAAGAGAGTAAGATATACATAAAATAACATACATGAGTACAATGGCATCGCCATGAATAAGATACATGATTAGAAAAAAGAAAATGCAAGAGTGATCAGCTCCAGCTGGTGCTCCAATAACCTGTACACCGGTCCCCAATGGTGGTGGCAATGCCTCCCTACGATGTGGACTCTAGAGAGACCACCACACCGTGCTCGAAGGCAGTCACAAGGCCCAACCAAAAACAACAAGGCAAGGGTAACATATAGCCAACACTCACATTAGACATAGAGAAAACACATTATACCATGCATAAAGTCAATGTCACAACAAGGAGGTGATCATTCAATAACATGTCAGGTAGTACTCAAGACTACTAAAATGCAATAAATAAGATTACAGATCGGATGAGGAGACTCAACCATGCCCAAATCAATGCCTCGTAGACGGATAACTCAATGTCCTATAGGCGGATAAGCCTTCTCAAGTGCATCCTTATCCTTTTCAAGTGCTCAAGGCCATGCACGAGGAGTCATAAAATTATAAGAATTTTACACCGTTGTTCAATTCAATCATCACGTGCTTACTATAACTCAACTACTAGTTTCTTTGGCAGCCACTTACGGGCCACTCTATAAGGCCACACCAATGACCTTGAGTTAAGTCCATCTCGTTTAACCAAACGAGGGGTTGAGAAAAACATGAAACTGAGGAAAACCATAAATTCCATCATAGAAACCATTTAAACAACCACACCAATATTGATGCAAAAGAAGCCATTGAACAACTGAAACATAAAGAAATGGAGGCATAATTTTTTTATGAAAATCAAAGTGCTCATATTAAAATTCCAAGCTCAACCCAATTCAGATTTAGGTGTTTCAAATTAGAGTACACCTTATATTTTTAAGTTTAGAACCGAAAACGAGGTGTTGTTCTAAAAAAAACGTCAGCTTGCTAAGTAGGGCAAAAAAAACACACAAAATCAAAAGTGCCTAGAATTCAAATCAAACAAAGACCTAGTTGAGATATGGGCATTTAAAAATGGAATACACTATTATTTTATAAATTTATGACCAAGAATAGGGTGTTGTTCAAAAACGTCATTCAACCAAGCTGGGCAAAAAGACATTAAAAATGAAAGTGCCCGAATTAAAAATCAGACAACAACCCATTTGAGATATGGACAATTTTAGATGAAATCCATCTTTATTTTGAATTTTTAGTGGGTAGATTATGAGAAACAAAGAAAAATGTTTTACAACAAATTGGGCACAAAACATCAAAAAATGGAAGTGCCCGAAACTTAAATTTTACAAAGACCCATTTTAGATTTACTAGCAAACACAAAAATCTGTCATTCAAACAACTGTACAATGGCAAATAGAATCTAACATAGCTGATATCTAACCCCATGAATTCATAAAATAGAATGGAGGTGTTCCTCCAAATATTCATAAAATATAAATACCCAAAATTGAAGATGAAATTCAAGTCATAAATCTAGCACAGGGGAATGCACAAATCATCAATCATACCAAGATTCAAGAACAACAAATGAGAATACCTCAATTTCTGTCCAAATTTGAGTTGGAGAAATGTTCAGCTTGCAAGGCATGGCTAGCTTCGAACACCAAACAACAAGGAGGAAATGATATGTTGAAAACAACAAACAGCTGCCCATAGTTTTCTTTTCCAAGGAATTTTCGTGTTTCTCCCCTCCAATTCTGCCATCCAAACTTGGGGTTTTCTATTCCTTCCCCACAACCAAGCAATTTCCTCTCCTCCCCAAAACATAATCCCCCCAAAAATTTTAAAACAAAGAATAAATATCAAAGACCAAGCTACCCCATTTCGTTTAAAAGTAAATAAATCTTCCTCTCCAAATTATATACTCTCAAAATAATAAAATGAAATAAATCATTTAATTAAATAAGCTATTAAAGTTCTCCAATTAATTAATTAAATCACTAAAATATACATTAAAATACATAAGGCTCCCCAAAGATGATTAAATAAGACTATAAGAGCTCACATAAAGGATTAATAAAAAATATTTAAAATTATTAAACGAGGATAAATCATTTTGTCTAATGATCAATAAAAATCACTTAAAAATAACATATTTAAAATCTTGTGGATAAAACACTTAAAGACAATAAAATATCATAAAATTGCATATTTAAAACTATGAAAAGATGCCTTGAAACCACATCATAACCCCAACAACCAAAATAGAAAGCCACAATAAAAGATTAACAAAAACCAAGACAAAATACCTCAACAAGGCATACACGTAAACCACATACAACTAAAAGGTGCGTTAGACATACGGCTAAAAGGTGCTTCAGACACTACCGTTAGGTAACCAGATAGTAAGACATCAACAAGGAAACACTGCACTAATAGGGTACAATGGACTAGGGTAGGGGATGTTTTGGCCTGTATGACTACCTCTAGTTACCACCATCGACGAATAAGATTACGCTTAGGCCTATGAATCCAGGCGGAGTCGATACTCAATACCCGAATCACTCCAATTACACGTCAAAGTACATATGAATATAACATATATCATATAATTGAAGCAACATTAATCATCAGGAAGAGGGTCATGATATCGTAAGCCTCTCAGATACAAGTGTTACGACATCATCCCTTTCCTATCCCTAATCATACAAAAACAATGATAACATTATATAAACATATAAGCATGTAATCCAACATAATAACTAATCATGATAACCTATCGCATAATCATCAATGTCTAATCTCATTATAACAACATTTAACATTTAAAATATCAAATCAAAATGAAAACTCTATCTTACTAGGTTGGGGTTAGAGAGGTGTTACATTTGAGATTATGAAGAAGGAGCATATGACTAAAGGAAAAGGAAAGAAGGGTGCAAAATATGACACTAAAGACCCTGCTACTAAAAGGTCGGCTGATTAGAAAAGATCTTTTGAAGCCGAGAAGGAGATGTTGGAAATTATTGACTTGCATAGGAGCCAAGAGCTTGAGGTGGCTAATACCTTAAGCAATATGAATGAGTGGTAGCTTTGTTGTTTTTATTTTGTTGGTCTGTAGGTGGTTTTCTGTTGCTTTGTCATTGTTGAGTGTTGTTGTTGGTTCACTGTTGTTTCTTTTCCTCAACACTCTTTTTTCCTTAGTTTCTTTACATTGCTTTGTTGCTGCTACACTATGGCCCATATTTTTAGCATCATTTTGTTTAAAATATTGTAAAGGATTTTGGGTCCCTTCAAAACCTGTTTTTCCCACTTAATCAAAACAATGCACAATGAAGGACGAGATAACATGAAAATCAAAATAATAAATTCAAATGCAAATCGATCTCCATGCTAAACTTGATTGATCTCCATTGCTCTTCTCAACCTCATATGAGAATGCAAGATTTCGAAAGATTGTTGATGGAGGAATGTTGGTTGCTCATTGTTACAACAACATAACATTAAGATGTAGATGATAGAGGAAAAATAGATAGATGAAAGATGATGGATGAAAGATTGTAGAGAATATTCAATAGAGTAAGGGTACTTGAAAGCTCATCCATGCAAATGGCTTGGTTATGGGTTAATTTATAGACTTGCAAGATGGATGATCAACAGTGAGGAGAAAAAACATGAATCAATGGATGAGAGTGAAGGGGAGACAAGAATAAATGTGCATGCACCAAGTATTCATGAAAATGCACTCTATTTAGAAACCTTGGGTGGGCTTTGATAGTGGTAAGATTCCTTTCTCCACATAGAACTCTCTTTATATTTTGGAGTTGGAGTGATGAGGAGATAATAATTTTTTTTCTAATTTATTAAATTATCCATTTTGATTATTGCCATTTTTCAAAGGCAATGGGCCCACTTGCACATTTTAGAAGAATAAGATAAAAATGGAAGAAAATTAATTTAGGTGGATGGTGAATAAATAAACAAAATAATTGATTTTATTTATTTATTAGAAGAAAGATACAATAATTAAATAATTTAACACTATTTAATCATTTGATTGAAGATAGAAGAATAATGAGAATTAATTAAATAAATAAAATTTATTTAATTAATTAAATATATGAAGAGGAAAATGAAATATGTGTGCTAGACAAAATGAAGGTATGTGGTGAAAAATGCGATAAATGCCTAAATAATGAAATGGGCCAATTTTGGGCGTCTACATTTTGCCCCTCTTTGAGATGATGTTCGAGATGATGAAATTTGTGTCGAGTAACATCATTTCAAAGAAGATAATGTATGGATAAAGGAAAATGGATGAGAAAAGAAAGATGCGATAATGATGATGGGTTGAGGAAAAGGATAGGATGATGACGATATATAAGAATAGGATGACGGTGCCCCCTCGAGAGGATAGGCGGGTTTGAAGAACATGGGTATGCTTTCGAAATAGATAAAATGATAAAACATGGATAAAGAGATTGATAATACATTATGCTACAAGAAAGTGAGAAATCATGGTGTTTGATATAACACTAGACGTTATGCACCAAGGTATAAGGACCAAGGTGACGATGTATCTCGTGCCCCAGTGTAATACAACCTTGTCTAAATGTATGAGGAAGTAAACTTAGAGCATTAAAGTCCTAATGCACAAAAGGTATGATGTGACCTTAGATACAAAGGATAGTGCAAAAATATATTCCAACATACACAAGATATGAATATTAGCTGGAATGATACAAATTATTGATACAAAGGAAAGATAAAAATGATAACGCACAAAAGCAAGCAAGCAAGCATGCACAAATGATACAAAAACAAACAAGGTATTGCCCCTGTCAAGTTGTAAACCAATGATTAATTGATTGATTGATGATGATGATAGTGTTGTCATTGCGGGGAACAATGTCCCTAGATCAAAACAAGGATGATTGATTAATTGATTGATTGATGGTGATGATAGTGTTGTCATTGTGGGGAACGATATATCCTTAGATCAACACAAGGATGATTGATTAATTGATTGGGTTTACAACAAGATTAGGATCAAGACCAAAGGATGTGATTGGATAATTTTGCAAGATTGATTGGCTTGGTTGGTATGGATTAAGGATTGAATTGAATTTAGATTATTGCTTGGAATGATTGAAGATGATTGATTTGAAGATTTGGATGATGATTCATGAATTTAAATGAGGAATTGATTTTCTCGGAATGATTTTGATTGATTGGATTGATGAAGAAATGATTTGATTTGATGATAATGATTGGATTGATTAGAAGTATGGGTTTGATTAGAAGAAGTGGTGTGATCGATGCATTGAATTTATTGGAAGAAGTGATTTGGTTTGATTTTATTGCTTCGATTTTTAATGTTGACTATTTGATTTTTTTGGATTTTTTGAATATTTGAATTGTTTTGGATTTTTTTGGATTTTTTTCAAGACATTTTATGATTTCGATAGATTTTTTCAGACATTTTATGATTTTTAATGGATTTTTTCAAGACATTTTATGATTTTTAGGGATTTTTTTCATGACATTTTATGATTTTTAGGGATTTTTTCAAGACATTTTATGATTTTTAGGGATTTTTCAAGACATTTCATGATTTTTAGGGATTTTTTTGAGACATTTAAGATGGAATGAGATGATATGACTGATTGAAGGAATAATATCTTCCACAGTAGAGGTAATGCAACCATGGATAAATGATAGATCAAAAGGAAAGATTCACTAAAAACATGTCTCACAAGCAACATATCTCTTGTCAAAAGATGATAATGGTTGATTGATTGAGATGCTAGGAATGATCGATTCTATAAGGCATGATGATGATAAGTACTTAGGATCATTGATTCCTCTAAGTATGATAATATTGATGATTGTTGATGATTGATTGAAAATTGATATTAGGATTGGGTAATGTTTTACAACTAGGCTCAAGTATGATTTTCCTGATAAGATTCAAGGTTGCAAAGGAACATGATGGCCCACTCAGGGGTAGTGTAATCATGGATAAATGATAAGGATGTGAACTATGATAGAATGGTAACACATAAGGAAAAAAAAATTGAATCCAAAGCATGCATTTGTAATTTTTCCCCTGATCTCATCAAGAACAAAGGAAGGCAATGGGACATGGATTTTGATAAGCTGGGAGATATGGAATGGAAGAATGCAAGGGTAAGGAGAATGAATAGGAATATCAAGATCAAAATAGATAAGATATGGACACAATGCCTAAGTATTTTTCCCCTATTCCTCATCAAGACCAAGGAAGGGAAGAAATGATGCATTTAGATAAAATTGTGGAATATGGATAAGGTGAAGGATATAGTACGGAAGATATGAATAAAGTGTATATGATAAGATGTATGATGTTCAAGAAGATCCTTAACCTTGTCAAGATCAAAGGTGGAAAGGTAAAGGATGAACGTAAAAAGGATAATGGATATGAATGGTAGGATGGATGAAAACTTTCCCCCAAGTGTAAAGTGCAAGAGGAATATGGAAGATAGGATATGGATAGGGATAAATGAATATGGAAGATAATATATGAATGATAGGAAGATGGAGGGAGGACTCAAGCATAAAGTTTCATGGCTAATATCCCTTGAATATGTGCTCTAATAAACCATATCAATGAGGATTAGAATCATAAATGTTGATAGAATAATGGCATGATGGAAGAAGCTAAGGACTTATGTAAAGGTTTGGATTAAAGGAGGATAATGGGGGATGGATGTTGGATAATGGATAGGAGTTTTGAAGGATTTTTGATGGATAGATGAAAAGGATGGAAAGATCAACATTGTCACACACCTTTGTTGGAGTACCAGGACCAGTGAGAGGGGGGGTGAATCAGTGGTCTATATTTTTTTTCCTTTGTACACCTTTAAACTACTTGATTGAAAAGAAAGAGAGAATCAAGATATTTAAACCAATTTTAATTTGACTTGAACCACAAATAAACAAGATTAAAACTTGATCATGCAACCAATTAGACCATAACCAAGAGAAACCATGACACAATAATTTATGAGTGGAAAACCCTCATAGGGATGAAAACCACTCAAGAAAATTGCCTCATTGGCTTAGATAAATCTCCCGATTACAAAGCCTCATTGGCATATACTTTCCTCCCTGGCATACATACATCTGCCTCACTGGTATTAACTTGCCTCACTTGCAAAAAAACAAGTGCCTCACTAGCATATACTACTGCATAAGAAAGAAAAACTCAATTCAAAGAGTTTCCCTAATTCTCTATGATAAATCAAATGGCATAACCCTCTTCATCATACATACAACATTATTTATCAAAGATTTCATAACATTTCAATTCCCTTGCATAACTTGTTAGTACTCTCTACAATTCACTTCAACACCTTATGTATCCTTTTGCATGATCATCACTATAAAAGGAAATTATAACAAAGATAAACACCTGATTACAACAATATCATGAAACAATCACTTAACAAAGTATTTTCTCTTATTTACCCTGCATCTTCATTCAACCTTTTAGACTATAATCCTTTGTATCTTTCACCATTCAAAAGCATAGTCAATTCTCATTTCGTCTCATAGAAATTTATTTTGATCATGTTCAAGTCTCAATGAACTTATGCAAGAATACTTAACATCTAAAGTTTATTATTTCAATAACATGACTTACTCAAACCATTGGTATTTCAATATCCTACAACCAGATGTCATATCACCTTTCAAAGAGTGCATCAGTACCTCAATACACATTTCCTCTTTTCTAAACCCTCACCGATTCATTGAGAAAACCCTCTTCAATTACAAGCTTTTCAAAAACATAATTTACCTCACCAAATCTTGCAATCCACACATGGTTATGTAGTTATGAATTTGCAGTACCTAATGCAGTCATAAAAAAAATCAAAGATCATCTTTGGATAGATTTTATATAAACTCCTAGCCTTCTAATTTGTTCAAATTTTGTTGCAAAGTAGTTGGAGAGTCATCTGCCCATCAATATTAATAGAGTAAAATGTTCGTTGGAGGTTTTGAATTATTTTAAATCTGAGCCTTTGATGTGATTCCATGTGCCCATCCATCTTTAAACATGAGCCCTTAGATTTTCTTTAACTGATCCAACTAAATGACTTCAATTGGGTGAACTGATTCCCTTAGGTCAAGGGGCGGTTGTACAATGTATAAAACCCCTTAAGCAATTCATCTTAAGTGATGATGACTTGCAATTAGAAGTCAACTAAAAATTAAAAACAAAAGGTAACACGTCATAACAAAATTCTTTGTTAGTAGTGGCAATTAGGTTATTAGGGATTGGGTTTTACAAAATATACATATATTAAACCCTAATGTACTTTCAAGGAATAGTATCAAATATCAAGCACCTTTGCTCCTTCGTTTGACAACAAGCAATCTCTTGTGATGAAAAAAAACAACCTCACATGACCATCATCAACTGAACACCAAGACCTTTTCAGAGCCTCTATAATTTATACAACATGAAAGCCTTCTCTACATGAAGAACAAAAAGTTGACTCTTTGCATGATGTATCCATCAACCTCTTGAACAAGCAATCAATCAATAGAACTTAAGACCTCTTGATTGATAAAGACAACTCAATTCCATAACTCTTGATATAGGATGAATCATGAACATATTCATGTGAGGCCTAACACCTTTATGTGAAGCCTCTTTGAATAATAAATCAAGATTATAATAATATATGTAGGATAAGTATGAAGGAAAGCATGATAAAGATGGTCTTGGAACATGAAGACAATCATATCAAACTAATATATCAAACCAGAATGAGGTAACATGAACATGAAGAGCATGAACCATTACACCATCATGAGCAAGAGTTTTCAAAGACCATTCTGAAACAAGCATGAAGATATCCTGCCAACATCCTAATTCTACTTTGACATCAATGACAAAACAAACTCAAAAAACTCCCCCTTTGTCATTGATGGAAAAACTCACCACTCCATTTTCTCTCTCCCCCTTTGACATCAAATGACAAAGGAGCATTACTCCCCCTACAAAAGAGCTCAATCAAAGGAAATAAACAATCAACAAAGCACTAGTATTAGACTCACCGGAGATAGATTCCTTTAGTACAACTGACAATATATCACTGTTTGTTCACTGTGAGCATGTATACACTATATTTGTATCCAAGATCATCTCAAGAAAATCATTGAAAAGACACTGTCTCAAATAAACACAACCCAAGCAACTATCATCCTTCTACTATTCAACCAATCAAAGTTATCACTCCATTATAAAGATCCAAGTTTTAAAGTGTAATTTCCAAAGTTTTTCAAAACCGTATTGTTATAGAAAAAGAATTGGCAAGGAGAACACTATCACAACCACCGGTACGATGCAATCAATTCAAGACAATCCACTATCAAAGCTAATGTTCACCACTGTATGTTTACCACTGATATAAAATTGTCCCCAATACTCAATATTACCACACCATAGCATTTTCAATTCAAGACTATTCATCACAACATCAAATAATTGTATTTTTGATACTAGACCATCCAAAAAACACACTAATCAAGATACACTCAGGCACTCTAAACATGACCAACCCATGAACAAAATTGTCACTGCCATTTCAACCATGGACTGAGATGTGATGATAGACACTATATATTTTCCAAGATACATACATGTGCAAGGACACAAACAAATGCGACATCCAACGTACTTCATTATGCCTTCATGAAACAAAGAGACTGTATAGATATAGATACTTCATTGTTTCATACTACCCCAAATGTAAAACCATTAGAATCACATTAAATCATCACAGATAGAAAGTTCTATCAATCAAAATTGGCTTTGTTAAGGATGGAAAGATTTCTATTAGCATTCCATATGATCAACAAAACAAAGTAGTAAAAATTCCATTCCACCAAGAAATTCAAAGTAACTACATTAATACTGACAATTTAGAGAGGCCATTGTCAACATCTCAGATACTGGATATAGTATCACTGTCAAGCTTGGACTTATGTAAGAAACAAAATTTACTTGAGCAAATTACCATTGTCAAAGAATCATGCAAGAGTATTGTTCATGAAAGATGCATACCAATGAGAGGTATAAGATTACTTGAAACAAGTGACTTAAACTGCACCTTACTCTGTCTCTTTGACGCAACACAATTGTTGGAGAACCAAGAATAATTACACTGAGAAAAAATTGTATAGGTATCACAATGGCTGAGATACATGCTTCTCGCTAAGGATTGTTGGAAAGATAAATATACTAATACTTCCAAACCTGTGACATGCATTGATGCCACTCTCCCCTGCCATAGAATTGTTCACACACCAAGCATCTATAGAATTTCCTTGCATACAACTCTTCTCTAACTAAGACATTTTGTAGATGAGGAAATATTTTCACTTGGCTTATCAGAATCCCCAATAAATTGATCCTCATTTTGGATTTGATCACCGACATCTTTTGCCTATCTTGCATCATCCTTTAAACTTCCCTTACTAAAAATTCCATGGAATACTGTGAACCCATTTTTTTTAATTGTGACCATTTGAAAATAACAGAATTCATGAGACACTGTCCCAAATTTCTTTAACTCAAATAAATCTAGGCTCACAAAAAACACAATCGGAATGGTCCCTCTTTAACTTTGCACTATCTTAGGACATAGTTTTATCCTTATTTATATCTTATCCTTGGTTCCTATATTCAACAAGTATTCTTGGACTTTGTCAAAGAACATGTCAATACGGTCCCTTTGTAACTGTATCAACTTGTTTTTGGTGACATTTTGAGTCATCCACTGAAAAAAAAAAACTATTCAATGCTTTACATTATGGAAGCTATCTCAAAATTGCAAAGCCTAGGTCTTTTTGAATATCTTGTTACTATAATCCTATAGGACTATGACACATTTCATGTTTCTATTAGGATTGAGAAAATCTTCTCTGGCTTTCCTCACTATCCATAGGTGTACCTTTGTTCTCTTTTCACATACGTATATTGTTATACATTGTCACTGTACACTACTCCCCCTTACATTATGTTGATCTTTCAGACACTTTGAGATGTTCCTTGCGTAATATGCACATGATTAGGGCTTTCTCCCTTTTTCTCATGCCTTCTTCTCCAAACCCTCATAGGATCCTTCTTTTTCTTAATTAGGTCATCTATCTTCTTGTTGTTTCCGGATGATTTCTCCAACTTACTTCTATAAAACTTGGCTCTCTGTCCAAAACCATTACATCTATAGCACATGATTAAGGGTCTATAACTTCTCATGAATCTTACATCACCATTTAGAAAATTTTTACCACAATATCTTTCAATGTGACCAAGATGGTTACATCTAAAACATGTGACATTATTCTTTCTATATGCCAACTTATTAAAACTCTTTTTCCACTCATTTTTTCTTGCATACATCGACCAACATTCTAATGCTTTATGACCATATGCAAAACATGAGTAGCAATAACCAGAAAAATAACAATTGTACCTTATTGAATGGGATTGTTTGATAGATGGAGATCTTGAGTTTTTTCTTCTTCTTCCAACATCGGCAACTTTATCCTTTGCTTTCTTCTTGTCTTCCTCAGGAGCAACAACATGATGACCCAAATCTATCTTATTCTTTGGTATATTCTTGAATTTTGAAGACTCCCCTTATTCATATCCAAAACCAGTAGTACCTTTGTGAATTATTTGCTTGCTTAGCATTTCATTTAACTTGTTGGTACTATCATCAAAATTCATATACTTTTCTAACTGCTTCCTAACATTCTAAAGCTCTTTCCTTAGAGAGACTACTTCTCCTTCAAGCCTTTGGTATTCATTAGTTCTGACTTCAAGATCAGATTTAGTACAATCAACTATCATTTTTTATTCTTCAATCTCAGTCTTTACACTAATATTAGGTTCATAAACTTGACTTCTTAATTCTACAATCAGATTTCTTGCCTCTTCAAGTTCTAAAGAAACTTTTGCAAAATCTGAACATACCTTTTCTTTGGAATCTTTTTCTTGTTGAAGTTGACCTTCTAGTCTTTGATTTTATTTTCTAAGTTGCTTGATTTTTTTCAGAGCACACATGAGTTCAAATTCTATATCAACCTCACACTCTTGTTCATAGTCATCTTCACCTACAAAGAAATATTCTTCTTCATCATCAATTTCAACCACAAAATCATCAATTTCTTGTCCACTTACATTCATAGTGAAATCTTCCTTTTTGTCAAGATTCTTAATTGCAAGACCAATTTCTTTATTACACTTTGTATCTACATTCAAGAATGACTCATGCAACAACTCATTGGTTTACTTGACTAAGGCTTGTTTTACAATCTTTTGTTCAACATCTTTCTTTTCTCTACTTGAGGCTTTATTTCTATTCTTCTTACCCATAGTACTCCACTTACCAGGAACCCTTAAGTTGGTTAAGATTCTTGCAAGGTTCTAGCTTTGATACCAATTTTTGGAGTACTAGGACCACTGAGAGGGGGGGTGAATTGGTGGTCTATAATTTTTTTGCTTTTAACACCTTTAAACTACTTTATTGACAAGAAAGAGAGAATCAAGATATTTCAACTAATTTGACTTTGACTTGAACCATAAAGAAATAAGATTAATACTTGATCATGCAACACATTAGACCACAACCAAGATACACCATAACACAATAATTTATGAGTGGAAAACCCTCATAGGGATGAAAAACCACTCAGGAAAATTGCCTCACTGGCTTAGCTAAATATCCCAATTATAAAGCCTCATTGGCATACAAAGCCTCACTGGAATACAAAGCCTCATTGGCATATAATTGCCTCACTAGCATACATACATCTACCTCACTGGTAAAAAACAACTACCTTACTAGCATATACTACTACATAAGAAAGAAAAACTCAATTTACGGGGTTTCTCTGATTCTCTACAATACATCAAATAGCATAACCCTCTTCATCATACATACAACATTATTTATCAAATATTGCATAACATTTCAATTCCACTACATAATTTTTCAGTACTCTTTGCAAATCACTGCAACACCTTATGTATCCTTTTGCATGATCATCACTATAAAAGGACATTATAACAAAGATAAACTCTTGATTGCAACAATATCATGAAACAATAACTTAACAAAGTATTTTCTCTTATTTCCCCTGCATCTTCATTCAACCTTTTAGACTACAATCCTTTGTGTCTTTCACCATTCAAAAGCATAGTCAATTCTCATTTCGACTCATAGAAATTTATTTTGATCATGTTCAAGTCTCAATGAACTTATACAAGAATACATAACATCTAAAGTTTATTGTTTCAATAACATGACTTACTCATACCATTGGTATTTCAATATCCTACAACTAGATGTTAGATCACCTTTCAAAGAGCGCATCAGTACCTCAATACATATTTCCTCTTTTATAAACCCTCATTGATTCATTGAGAAAACCCTCTTCAACTACAATATTTTCAAAAACATAATTTACCTCACAAAATATTGCAATCCACATATGGTTATGTAGTTATGACTCTATAGTACCTAATGTAGTCATACAAAAAAACAAATATCATCTTTGGATAGATTTTATATAAACTCCTGGCCTTCTAATCTGTTCAAATTTTGTTGCAAAGCAGTTGGAGAGCCATCTTCCCATCAATCTTAATGGAGTAAAATGTTTGTTGGAGGGTTTGAATTATTTTAAATCTAAGCCTTTGATGTGAGTCCATGTGACCATCCATCTTTAAACATGAGCCCTTAGATTTTATTTTATCACTCAAATCAAATGACTTCAACTAGGTGAACCGATTCCCTTAGGTCAAGGTCTGTGTGTACAATGTATAAAACCCCTTAAGCAAGTCATCTTAAGTGATGATGACTTGCAATTGAAATTCAACTAAAAATTAAAAATAAAAGGTAACACATTATAACAAAACCCTTTGTTAGTAGTGGTAATTAGGTTATTAGGGATTGGATTTTACAAAATGCACATATATTAAACCCTAATGTACTTTCAAGGCATAGTATCAAATATCAAGCACCTTTTATCCTTCGTTTGACAACAAGAAATCTCTTGTGATGAAATAAAAAAAACCTCACATGACCATCATCAACTGAACACCAAGACCTTTTCATAGCCTCTGTAATTTATCCAACATGAAAGCATTCTTTGCATGAAGAACAACAATTTGACTTTGCATGATGTAGCCATCAACCTCTTGAACAAGCAATCAATCAATAGAACTTAAGACCTCTTGATTGATAAAGACAACTCAATTCCATAACTCTTGATATAGCATGAAGCATGAACATCTTCATGTGAAGCCTAACACCTTTATGTGAAGCCTCTTTGAATAATAAAGAAATATTATAATAACATATGAAGAATAAGTATAAAGGCAACCATGATAAATATGGTCTTGAAACATGAAGAAAATCATATCAAACTAATATATCAAACCAATATGAGGTAAGAGGAACATGAAGAGCATGAACCATTCACCACCATGAGTAAGAGTATTCAAAGGCCATTCTAAAACAAGCATGAAGACATCCTGCCAACATCTTGATTCTACTTTGACGTCAATGACAAAAAACACTCAACAACCTTGAAGGATGGTGGAGTAATGGAGGAAAAATGGTTTGGAAGGTGACAGGTTTTTAGATGGAAGATTGGAGGAAGCTTTTGGATTAGCAAATTTGGATGCCAATTTAGATTTTATTGCTTCTATGAGACTTTTAGGAATCTAGATAGCTTTTGACTTTGATTTTTTCTTTGTGGGCCTTTGAGTCCTTTAATATTTTTCCTTTTTCTATGTGGGCCTTTGAAAATTTTATTTTTGATTTATGGACCTTTGTGGCCTTTGAAATTCTTATTTTTGATTTATGGGCCTTTGTGGCCTTTGAATTTTTTTCTTTTGAATTTTCATCAGATTTTCTTTTATTTTTGCATGTCTATTCAAGGAGATGGTTGATCCTTTGATATATGTGGATTTTGATATGGAAGCTTTTGAAATTTGGCACCCAAATTTCTTCCATGAGCAATGGGATGGGTTGATGAAGATGAATGATATGGAGGTATAATGGATGGGTTAATGTAGGTAGAATTTTGAAAGGTTAATTGTCAAGGATGTGTGCCTTTGTTGTTCTTGGTGAATAGGAGATGGAGGGATGTAGGGCCCCAATATGGATGGAAGGGTTGATGGACTAGGGTTTGGATGATAAGGACTGATGATAGATGGAAGGTTTGATGGACTAGGATAAGAACCTAGGATAGATGGAATGTTTGATGGACTAGGATACTTAGGTTTATTTTGATGGAATCTAGACTTATGATGGGTACCAATATCTTGAGTGTGAGGTGTATAGCTAAGGCATTGATAATATATATTTTCTTGGATATAAAGTGGCTCTAAGATACCTTGTTCATAAAGGCCTAATCATTTTCCTTTGTAGTTCATACTTTACACATTAATTTTCCAATGGGATGTGCATTATTTATGAAGCAAGATACAATTCCATCATGATATGGATGTGGTATGGAAGGAATAACAAGATCTTGGAGTAAATTACCTTGGATAAAAGTGAGGGAACCCATTTGATAGGTAAGGGGCTCATGGATAGCTTGAATAAGGGTGATAGAATCTTGTGGAGGATTGTGATCATGAGGGAAATTAGGATGGGTGATAGGACTTTGAAATACAGATGATGGTTACTTTGATCTTGACTTGGAAAAGGATCACGAGGTGTAGGAGATGGAGTAACTTGATATATATTAGGTTTGGAATCAACATGAAGTGGTATGAAAGGAATATATTGATCATGAGAAGGATGAATATCATCATGGAATGAAAGGGTATCCTTGAATGGAGGTATATCTTGATCTTGATGAGGAAAGGAATCTTGAGATTTTGTGGAAAGCATATCTTGATCATTAGATGGTATAACATCATTGGATATGATGGAATCATGAGATATTATGGATTCACTAGATGAGGTGGAAGGAGGACTTGGAAGGATACTTTTCTCTTGAGATGGAAGGGGATCATCTTGGATGAAACAAAAAGAGCTAAGGGGATCATCATGAGGTTCTTAAGAGATGGGATCTTGGTCAAAGATTGGAGGGGATTAGAGATTTTTGGTATCATTGGATGGAGTGAAAAGAATACTTTGATTTTGATTTGTAGGGGAGTCTATGCTAGCATGCTTTGGACTAAGAGATTGACATGAATCATTGGATGTAGATGGTATGATGAGAGAGTATGGTTGGATGGAATTGTTAAGTTGGGTGAAAGACTCATGAGGTTTATTTTGACTTATGGGGGATGAAGATAGGTGAATGACATGGTAGGATTGCTCAATATTATTTGTGTTTGAGGAATTAGATCTAGGTTTCTCATTTAGCCTTTGCAGAAAGTCATGGACATTGAACTTGGATGATGTAGTTTTAGGTGAGGATAAAGGCATATGAGATGATTGCATCACTTCATTCAAATTTTGGGATTATGATTATTTTTCAAACTCTTTCAAATGATGGTCAAGATATTCAATCCTTTGGTTTCATTCGTAGGTCGGGGATGAATATGGAGGATAACAGTTAGACATGTTTAGCTGATGCTTTTGGAATGTTTTTGGGGTGCTTAGGGATGGTTAGAGATGATTAGGATGATATTTGTAGGTGCTGGTGTTTATAGCTTGATATGGTAATTTTAAAACAAATGATTACACATGTACACACATGAATCACACAGGCAAGACACATAAGAAATTTTGAATTTGATGATTAAACATACACTTGAAGAAGACACATCAAAAAGTGCTTGAACTAGTCAAGTGGGTATGGCCAATTAGGTCTTAAGCTAGATTTCATGAGGTTGAATAGGGATGATTTGAAAGAAAAATCCTACCACATAGTCAAGAGAAAGGGGTAACCCACCCTTCACCTTCACTTCCCAAAGGTATAAAGTTATTTGGGGCTTAGCCAAGAGTGACAAGATTTTAACTCCCAAAGGAGTGTGTCTTTCAATTCACACTTCAATTGAGGTCGTCCCTTGGATTGGTGTGTTCTCCAAGTAGGCCTCCTAAGAAGGGTATGAAAAAAGGGAACCAAGTGAGGTGTTTTTGGTCACACACACACTTAATTCACACTCACAATTGTTATTTTCCCTTTAGAAAATTGAAATGTGTGTAAAAAAGTTCAAGCATTCGTTCTTTTTAGATCCCAAATCCAAATGTGTAGGAATATAGTTGTTCATTTTAACCCAATTTTAATGATGTGATAGCAAACAAGATGTTATTTCTAAGCCCAAAATCCAAGTGTTTAATCAAACAAGTTGTTCTTTTTAAGCCCCAAATTGAAGTGTGTTGATAGACAATTATTAGAGATGAAAGATGGAATTTGTACACACGATTTTTTTCATCCTTAAATCTATTGTAGATGCAAATGCAAATTTTTTTCCATCTCCTCAGATTCACCTACAAAATCAGAAAATGATATTATATTGCAGCCATAAAAAAAAACTCATCAGACAAGGAAAATTGTAATTTCAGATACATATTTTTAACATGGAAAAATTAGATATGACTATTTTAAGACATTATTGATCTGAAAAATAAAAAAACAAAGAAGAGACCCTTGCTAATTTTCTGAGAGATTTCCAAAAATGTAAAGAAGTGAAAAAAAAACCTGTTTTGCACCCAGAAATGCTGATTTATGAAAAATCTATAGAAAATAAAGATCATTTTTTTTTTTGCATTGTATTTGACCTCTAAATTAAATCTGTAAAACATAGAACCTCATTATAATTTCAAGAGTTTTCCAAAAATGTAAAATTTCTAGAAAATTCACTAATTTGCGCCCAAAAAGTCAATTTTGTAAAAAAAACATAAAATCACAACTCCTACAAAAATGGTGATAAACCCATAATTTTTCTACTAAAGCCTCCTAAGATGATGCACAAGATTATGTGAAAATATTGTAGAAAAATTCATAGCCTTTTGAAAGATATGAAGAAATTTGTAAAACTTAGGGTTTTGTCCAAAAATGACATAAACCCACAAAAAAAGTTAATGAAACCTGCAAAAAACAAGCTAGATCGAAGAATTCACGTCAGGTTCACCAAATGTGTAGTTAGGGTAAAAATTTAGGCAGAATGCATAAACAAATTATAATGAAACCCTAACAATGCACAATGAAGGACAAGATAACATGAAAATCAAAGTAATAAATTCAAATGCAAACAGATCTCCATGCTAAAGTTGATTGATCTCCATTGCTCTTCTCAACCTCACATGAGAATGCAAGATTTAAAAGGATTGTTGATGGAGGAATTTTGGTTGCTCATTGTTTCAACAACATAACATTAAGATGTAGATGATAGAGGAAAAATAGATAGATGAAAGATGATGGATGAAAGACTGTAGAGATAATTTGACAGAGTAATGGTACTTGAAAGCTCATCCATGCAAATGGCTTGGTTGTGGGTTAATTTATAGACTTCCAAGATGGATGATCAACAGTGGGGAGAAAAAGAATGAATCAATGGATGAGAGTGAAGCAGAGACAAGAATAAATGTGCATGCGCCAAGTGTCCATGAAAAGGCACTCTATTTAGAAACCTTGGGTGGGCTTTGATAGTGGTAAGATTCCTTTCTCCACATAGAATTATTTTTCTATTTTGGAGTTGGAGTGATGAGGAGATAATATCTTTTTTTCTATTGTATTAAATTGTCCCACATTTTGATTATTGCCATTTTTCAAAGACAACGGGGCTCACTTGCACATTTTAGAAGAATAAGATAAAAATGGAAGAAAATTAAATTAAATTAATAAAATTTATTTAATTTAGGTGGATGGTGAATAAATAAATAAAATAATTAATTTTATTTATTTATTAGAAGAAAAATACAATAATTAAATAATTTAACATTATTTAATCATTTGATGGAAGATAGAAGAATAATGAGCATTAATTAAATAGATAAAATTTATTTAATTAATTAAAGATATGAAGAGGAAAATGAAATATAAGTGTGCTAGATAAAATGAAGGTATGTGGTGAAAAATGCAATAAATGCCTAAATAATGAAATGGGCCAATTTTGGGTGTCTACACCTACCTATTCTCAGATAGAGGTTAGGAGAAAGGGCATCACCATGATGCGCATAAGAATATTGTCATCCATCAACTCATCATGGACTCTCTAACCATTGGTGGCTAGGTTGGCAAGTGTGTCAACCTCCATATTACCTTCTCTATAGATGTGTGATGTAGTGAATTCCTTAAAGGAATTAAGTAGCCTCATACAATCTGATAACCATTTATTTAATTTCCAGTTGCTTGCTCATTTCCTACACAAGGTATTCAATTTAAGAAGAGAATCACCTTTGATGCATAATTTCTTGATCTCGAGTCATTTTCTTTCAGTTAACCCATGCCATGGAGTGTACATCTCTATCTCATTATTTTCCTCGAGAGATAGCATTTTATTAAAACAAACTCGTTATGATTCTTGGAGATACATCTAGTGTCCGAGACTTTTGGATTCCTTTGTGAAGCACCATCAAATTTTAGTTTGATCCATCCTTGCTTCGAGGGAATCCACATTGTTTTTCCCTTGTGGTCATAGTGGATTTAACTCCACCAAGCCCATGAATAGGAGATCATATCATAAAATATTGAATTCATATATTACTATCTAATTATTGGAGGTCACCCCCTCAAAGTGGTCTGCTATATTTATGATTTTGACAAATATTTCTAAGAAATATCATAACAACTTGGTATCAGAGCTATGATTTGGACCAATATTTTTATTTTCTCCATAGATTTCAAACCATTAAGAACTTAGACCTAATTTTTCTAGGTTTTGAGGGATGCATATCATAAATATTTAGTAAACAAATCAAAGGTTTGTGAACTTTATTCAAATTTTGTGATTTTCAACTAGTTTTCTCTATAGGCCACAAAATTTGGAATTTTTTAAAATATTTATATTATTGGAAAGATTATGAAAAATTAGGCTAAATTATTTCTTTGAAATTTATTTTTAGAAATCAAACATATTCCTTAATTTAATGGTCAAATTTTAGTCAAAACATAAACATCAAATTTTATGATAGTCCACTATTCTAAAATTTTATACTAAAAACTCATACTATATATTATCACTAAATAATAATAATCTAGAATTAAAAATAAGAACACACTTGAAGCCATTCCATATTTATGATCAAAGGAATTTTCTATGAATATTAAATTTAATGACACTTTTTACTGTCCACCACCTAAAAATAAATTCCATAAAGACATGAAAAAAAAGGTACATCTCATTAATGATAAATTATTTGATCCATTTGTAACATGCTTAAATGAGGGTTTAGATAGGTTTAAGAAGGAATTATTATTAGAATTAAATCCTGAACAAAACCACCAAGGTGGGTACAACCCTAATAAACAATATGAAGAGATATGAGCATCTTTTCAAAGTCAAAGATTGAACATACCAAGAATAAACATCCATAATTTTGATGGTATAAATATAATTTCATGGAAAAGTCTCATGGAACAAAATTTAAACTTCATAATATAATAGATAATGTCATGGTTAACATAACCTAACTATATTTCTAGCATCAGGACCTTACCAATGGTACCAATGGAAGATGAGTGACAAGCAAAAGCAAATATTTAGTTAGAAAGAATTTAGTAATAACACCTTCTATGAGAAATCATTCATTGAAAGCTAAATTTTATCCAATTTATTTTTTTAAACAATAAATCTTTGTAGCTAAGTGTAATAAATAAAAATTTGAGATTGGAAAATTGAGCTCCCAAGGTGACACCTTACCAAAGGCTACAATTGTACATTAATGGAATTAATGACCAAATTCAACATGATGTTCATTTTTTGGAGCCTTATATAGTTAGAAAATCTATGCAAACAAACCACTAAAATATCCACATAACACCAAACCATAGAATGGAAAAATGGAAATATTTCTAACTCTATTAACAAAAATGAGGCTTTCTCTAACCTAAGAAAAATATCTAAATTATCTCCTCAACAAGAGGTAGATAAAAGAGAAAAAGGTTTATGTTGGCATTATAATAGAAAATCGTTTAGGGGTCATAAACATGGAAATAATGAGAATAGACTAATGATTATTGAGAATGAGTTTAAGAAAAAAATCATTGTTATAGAACAACCCAATATGAAACTTACACATAAAAATTAAAGGAAAAATAAATTTCTAATATTTCCTTACTTGAATTGAATGGAACAAGCATAACACAAACACTTCAATTTTTTGGTTATATAAAAAAGAGAAAGATGATAGTGTTGGTCAATATAGGTAACTAAGAAACTTTATTGATAGAAGATTCGCTAATGAGCTCAATTTTTTTTATATCTAACCTCTAACTTCCAAGTCTTGATAGTTGATGAAGAAAAATATCTTGTGGTGGTAAATACCATCATATAAAACTTGCAATGGGTGATTATCATCTTGATTTAGAAATATTTGTTATTCCAATTGGAGGAGCAAATGTAGTTTTAGGAGTACAATGGTTTAAACTATTGGGACCGGTGTCTTTTAGTTTTCAAGAATTAACCATGGTTTTTAGTACATATGAGAGCAAATTTAAAAATTTGGAGATACAATCACCACCAAGATAAATTATTAGCTCCCATAGGATGGATTTTTTTTCAAAAAAATCCTTATAGCATAAGGGCATAACTAAATTTTGTAGAAACACAAGATATAAAAAACTCAAAATAAATTAATAATTCAAGAATTCATTCAATCCCATAAAGAGGATTTTCAAGAAACCAACCTGGGTCTACACCCAATAAAAGATCACGCTAATCTCACTGAATCAATACCAAGAAGCATTATTCAACCCACTAGAAGTATCTATTTATTCCTTATAATTATTCTTAACAAGAAGGATGAGCCATATAAAATGTGCCCACACTACAAGGAGCTCAATAAGATCATTCATAAAGAGCCTCATAAATACAATAGTCCATTACAATTAGAATTACATGAGTTAGATGAAGAATGCAAGTTTATTTTAGAACCTAAAAAAATAATTGAGAAATGAGTGAAAATTTTATAGAATAGATCCATCTTTGAATTGATACTCCAGTGGAAGAAAATTTTATTTGAAGATACAACATGAAATTATAAAAACTTGATATAAAGATTCTAAATTTGCTAAGAATTGAGGGCAATACTTTTCTAAAGGGGATTGGAATGTTATGAAACTAATAGCATATATTATTATTTACATATTATATATTTTTAACTATAATAAGGATAAGAACACATGGCATGCTTAACCTTAACATTAGTCTTAGTTAATACCTTAACCCCTCTTAACTAGAATGAAGGGGTGTTTCCCTATATAATTATCCCTATAAATAAGGAAGATAAATCTCTCCCATATCATCATATCTTCAAATATTTAATTCATATATTATTTTATTATTGGAGGTCACCCCCTTGAAGTGGCCTACTATATTTATGATTTTACAATATTTCTAAGAAATATCACAGCACATATGGATGCATAACATGTGATATTTGGATACTCCATGTTGTACACACATTTTGTCTAGTTAAACATTGATACATGCAACCATGTGCAGGTTGCAAGATGCATATGAGCAGTGTTGTATGGTGGCACAAGAGAATTATATACGAATGCATGAGGATGCATGAGTACTATGGTGTACATATTGAGTGAAGCTAAGTACATGGATGAAGATGTTGAAGAGAACATTTGAAGATGCACTTGAATAATTTTCCCCCTTCAAGAGTGATGGTTCCAATTGTGTTGAAAATGAGATGGGGAAACTGTGCACACAATTGCTACATAGTGTACCAATTAAGATTATTTTCATATTAAAAAGTCTTGACTACTTCAAAAAATTGGTGGGTACCCTAGTGAGTAAAAGTGGTAGCAGCATTGATGATTGTGCTAGCCCTAGTTCTATGGAATTTTGGACATGCACAAAATCTAATAGAGTGGGAAAACATGGATTAAGGGGTTCCATGTTGAATACCAAGTGTTAGCCCAAGTATTATGGAAGGTTGAGAACAAATGGTTTCTCACCAGTTGTGTTAAAAATGGTGTAAGGACCATAATGCAAATATTTTCATCTTCCAATGTGGTCCCTTGAAGCATTTCTTCTAAAGACAACATAATTTATCACCTACCTAAAATATGTAAGGTTTATAGTGAGTATCATGGCAATCTTTGTATTTTTATTATTGGTGCATTAGTATCTATTGAACTTGTTAGTGCACATCTTGGATTTTCTATAGATTTTTTTGTGCATTATCAACTTCACATTCTTGTGTACATGTGTCAAATGTGGAAGGTGTGTGGTAATACATATTGAAGGACACTACAAATTGGAACTCGAGACATGTATAAAAATGAATATGCCCAATTTAGAACTATGAAGAAATCTATTATAGAGATGTTGGATTTAGAGGATGTTGTCATCCCAAGTGCATAAACGTGCACTATTCTAAATGCATGGAATGTGGATGAGATTGTGGTTGAACACTTCTATTTGAAAATATACATGTAGATGTAAGGTTGTAAAGTGATTTGATTGTGTATTTAACTTGATCCACAAAGTTTGCCAAAAATGATTGACAAATTGTGGATCATAGTCATAGATAATGGATTTTGGTAAGCCAAAGTGGACCCAAATGTGGGTGAATAAAATATGAATGCTATTAGATAAAATGAATATTTTCTTATAGGTAATCACAATAACCACCTTGGATAATCTATGAACCATGATGAATAATAATTTATTGTAATGCTTCATTATGGGTTGCTTTCTTAATAAATCGATATTGATGGGTTCACATGGCCATGTTGAAAATGATAAGGGGTGTCTAGTCTAAGATTCTTATTCATAGGCTTTGTAATGCTACAAGGAATATAAACCTTATATGGAATTAAATTTTTGTGTGCATGTGAGGCCAATATAAGTGTTGTTTAAGTATTTCTAGTTTCTTGGTAATGTCAAAGTGTCCAACTATTTTGATGTGATGTGCTTCTGAAATGAATCTTTGGCATATCATGCCATTTGAAATATAGAAATGTATGAAATTCAAGTGAAGCATGTTGGATAGGTAGAAATCGCCAACATATTTAGCCTTGTGAAAGCTCAATGTAGGTTTGAGAAATTTTTGTATTTGTTGGTAGAGTGACTCCCAATAAGGGAAGTGACCAAGCAAGTCGAGCATCATGGTGAGTACTTGAATATATTTTTGGTTAAGGTAGCCATGTACCTTGTTTTACTTCCCATTCTTATTCTTGATAACTAGATGATTTTTTTTAATTATGTAATCCATTTCATGTGCACATTTATCGTTTGCTCTGAGTGTGCTAAAACTAGAGCAACTTATGATTAGAATGGATAATTGTCTCCTTTACTATAATTATTGGTGTCATTGATTGATGTCTTGTATAATTGCATACAACTCTAGTTTCAGTTGGAGAAGCATCAAATCATGTTTCCATAAGTCTCTAAATGATATGTGATTTTATGTTTATGCTACATGAGTACAACATTAAGTACATAGTTATATGTATTTATCTAGATTCCAATCAAGTGTATAATCTATAGCATTGTGAGAACAAGAGTTATGCAGAGGTGCTAATTGATCCCATCAAAAGTGTGTTGTGAAAGTGTCAATGAGAATGATATTTTGACATGCATGCTTTGGTTGAGTGAGTAGGTGATATGAGAAACCAAGTACAAGCCTATAGTAGAATTTGGAAAGTCTGAGAAAGATATGAAATTTAGTAATATTTTGTGGTTTGGGTATTCTTGGATTTATTTGATATTTTTATGGTCTACATGTATACCATATAGGTTGATTATGTAGCCTAAGTAATTGATTATGTGGAACCAAAACTACATTTGTTATGATTGAATTATAATTTATTTAGGACAATATATATAGTATGTGAGAGACTAGCTCCCCATGGTATTCATAAGTCTTTTTGTAGATGAGAATATCATCCACATAGATGATGTTGAAGGATTTAGTGAAGGGTCATAATATTTTGTTCACTAGGCACATGGATATCGTAGGATCATTGGTTAAGCCAAAATGCATAACCATTTATTTGTATAGACCTTCATAAGTATTGAAAGAAATATTCCAAATGTTTTTAATGTAAACAAGAACTTGATGATATCATTATTTGAGGAAAATTTTGATGAAGTATTCCACACCTCAAAGTTGGTGAAGCAATTCATTGATGTGTGATAAAATGATATATATTTTTCACTATAATCTTTTTGAGCATGCGATTAATAATACGTAAGCAACATGAACCATCCTTCTCAGGTGCAAGAATAATCAGGATACCACATGGAAAAGACCTAGTTTGAATATTGCATTGATCAAGTAACTCTTGGGTTTCACGCAAAACCTTGTTACCCTTAGTAGACCTATGATATAGTGAGCTATTTGGGATAGGAAATCTAAGAACTAAATTGAATCAATGTTTTCCTCTGTAGCATGTTAGAAAACCTTCATATTTTAAAAAAGATTCTTCATACCACTATAGTACCTTTTTGAGAATTTTTGCTGCAATAAATTGGACATGTGAGCGCATACTTTTAGTGCTTGTAAGTTTTCTCACGTACATGTTTTTGGGTGGACCATGATAAGCATGGTTTTCTACCTATAGGTAATGATCTTATGACACTATTTAGTAGATACCAAAGCTAGTTTGGTTGGTGATTTAGACTCATGGAATTTTAAACATCATTTTTGACATGGAACATCCATTATTATGGTTAATAATGGTAAACACCATCTCAATCATACACATATGGTCTTATAAGTAGTTTATCACATCATTATAGATGTACAACATCACAAATGATAGTGTCTTGCATGGGTTTAACTACATATTTGGAAGTATATTATCTAGTTACCTGAATGCCTTTATTGTGTTGCAACCATCCTAAGGAGTAGGGGCTTAGATGTGTAGTGGTTGAGAGACCTAAGCATTTAAACGAGCTCATGTACGATGTTCTTTTTTTTTCTATTTCCAATGAGTAAGTGGATAGAATATTCATTGACATAACACCAAGTGGAAGAGGACCACATTCCTCAAAGTATTAGTGGTCAAAATATTGGTGTTGAGGCACTTTGCCTCTTAATTATTATCCCCATTTGAGTGAAAATTTGATGTGTCTTACAAGAATAGGGACTATTGCATGCAATTTTTAGTGTGGTTGTGAGTTGTGACGATGATGTCACCACACATAACCTTGTTGTGTCTTTGTTATACCCAAAATAATTTTTTGGCATTTTGTTTAAATTGAGCTAAATAGCGTAAAAATTCCTTCCAAAGTATGTTTTAGGTCAAACCAAACATAAGGTCTTTGTGGGTTTCTGTCAAGGAACCTATGGTTAGAATTTTGAAAAACTAAAAAATTAGGGTTTTATGCCCCTATTTTTAGGGAAACCCTAAAAAATAGGACCTTCTCAAAAATGATCGAAAATGATTTTGATAGGGTTAATTGACTTCATGATGACACTGATCAAGTCAAAATCATCAAACGGTATGTTTTACTATGGTGGGTCTATTTCTATTTTTCAGGAACAAAGCTAGGAGCTTCGCAGCCATTAATGGCATATTGACCAGTACCAGGTGCTGAAAGCTAAACCTCAAAAGATCTAATGAAGAATCAATGGAGGAAAAGTTCAAAAATATGTTGTCCAAACGAAGGAGTTTCTCAAAACGGAAAAGGCCAAAATTTGGCTAACTCTGGAAGCTAAACGTTTGGCTACCAAGGCAAAACAACTGCCAAATATGAAAAAGGCGCCCCTCTTGAAGAAAGGCACCCTTGGATCTCAGAGGAAAAATAAAATCATTTTGCATCTTCAAATCATTCATCTCCTTCACATTCATGATGTCTCAACAACACAACCATCAATCAGATCATCTGATTTAGAGATCAATGGCCAACCATCAACGAAGTATGGAGGATCTACAAGCAAAAAATATGTCAAATCAGAGTGCTTCATGGTAAAAGTGCCCCTGTTAGCCAAGGGTGCCCCTCAGTTGAAGACATCAGATGAATCCATAAGCAACTACTCCATACACGACATCTTTTCAACTTCCTCCTAGCTACGTGATCAATTTAGCAACAAATCCATTAAACATGCCAAACGATCACATGTTGAGATCAAGCGAAAAATATGTAACTGAAGAACTAAAAGGAAAAGCTAAAAAATGACTAAGCACAGAGGAAAAGTGCCCCTCTTGGAGAAAGGCACCCTTTCTTTAAGGCATTAAGATTCAATTGGAATGTTTACTGATCTCCAGAACAACCTTCTCAGCTTTGACGAATCTCGGCAATGAGACCGTCAGCAGAAGAATTTGATAACTAAAACATCTAACAACAAAGATCAAAGACAAGCAGTTCACAACATGTATAAAACAGTCAAAAAGCTAAAAGCGCCCCTGCTGGCCAAGGGCACCATTAAGTTTGAAGGACCTGATCTTGTCATTTGAAGCTGAGAAGTCAGTCATCCAGTACAGGACTGAGCCGACTACCTGATGCATCATCAAGCAGAGTCATCCGACACATCCATCAATGAGAACGTCAGATTGAAGAAAAAAAGGTCTGAAAAGGTCAAAACGAAGAACAGTCAATGAAAATTGACTCTAAGGCATTGCCAAAAGCGCGCCTCTTGAAGAAAGGCACCCTTCTTTCTGTAGGTCCAAACTCAATTTTTTGAGGTGATCCCTCCCTAACATATCTCGTCAAACTAATGTCATCTCAACAAAGGATCCATCAACAACTAGCAGAGATCAACTGAGCAACTAGTATCGAAGATCAAACAGAGGCACTTGAGCTTGTAAAATCAACAAAAAAGATAAAAACTCCAAGGATGGACGCCTAAAGAAGTCAAAGAAAAATGTTGACTTGAGTTAGCAAATTTGGAGGTAAAAAGAAGCCAAACACTCCACAATCAGTGGAAATCAAAATTTTGAACTCCAAATTAGACCTAAATCATGAGTTGGCATCCATACTTGGTGGATCTCAACTCAAATCATCATATATTCATGCTAGGTGTCCCATTCTTCCTTATTCTTTTGCAAGTTGAAGGATAAAACAACAAATTTCTCCCAAAAAAATATTTTCAAGATCTGGCAGAGGTTTTGGACGGATCTTCGATATTTCTGAAGATCAGTGGTAGTAAAAGTACTCTTCTCCAAGGATTGTTTCCAGAGGCAGATTTTTGCAAAGTGGAAATTTATAACTTCCAATCCACCTTTTGTCTACTTCCTCTATCTTTGTCTAAATTTTTTTGCATGTCATAGGAAATGACAGATTACCTCCGATTTGACAAAGTGGGTACGATCAGCGCATTTTTCTAGCGAAACCCATCTTTTTAGATTTGCTAGAATCAACAAACTTGTTGCCCCTATTTTTAGGGATCTTTCCAGAAAAGTCTCCAGATCAAAAATCCAAAGAACTGGGTTTTTTTAGCTTCCAAGCACGAACGAAACCAACCTGCCAGATTTTTCCCAAAAAAATACTTCTCGGCAAGCGCTATATTTAAGGGTTTCGAGAAAGTGTCAGAACAAGGTCAAGTGCCCAGTCAATATTTAAGTCTTATAGAATGCAGTACTCTTAGGTACAATACAAGACCAAGATGATCTTGTACCATGATTATCTGAAGATGAATGACACATACTTATGGCAGAAAAACCCAAAAGTCAATTCTGAGGACTTGGAAGGCATGCACCAAATTACATTGTAGAACATTGAAGAGTCCAACTTATTTCAAGTTGCATCCATTCCTATCACTTTACAGAGAATTGAGCTTGTAATTGCTTGCACAAAGCATTACAACCCCACCACAAGATAAATCTTGTTAGTGGACGGAAAGGTGATTTGCAGCTTAAAGCCAAAGGACATAGGGACATGTTTTGCAATTCCACCATACTCTACTAGTAAGGTCATATCTATGACAAAATGCAGAAACACATTCGAGGTTTCAAAATACAAATGTTCTATATCATTGGCAAAATAATCAGCAAGAAAGAACATTACAACTAGGCCTCTCTGATTAGTGACATGCTCCACCAACAATTTACTAGGTTTCTAAAAGAGCATCATTTTCACATTTGTTCCTACTTGGTATACTTGATAGCCTTCCAAGGAAAATTCAAAATACTAAACACTGTGGGAACCTTGGGTGTGCAGAAGGTCCAAGAATACTTTCCTCGCCTTGAGTTTACTCAAGAGGAAAGATATTTCAAGAACATGAACGACCTCTTCACCATGCACACCGTGAACAAGCTATACCATGAGATGCACGTACGTATTTCACCAGCAACCAAGGCGTAAATGGTGGAATAGGCGGATTGGTTCATCCAATTGCCCACTTTCACCTACATACGTGTGTACGACTACAATGGCCACCCTGCCATGATGTCACACTACCCTTCAGACAAGGTAGTGTTCATGGAATTCCTAACGCAGTTGGTCGAGATTCACTCTTACCTTCGCCAAAAGAAGAAGTCAGTTGCAAACTTTCCCATTCATATGGGAATCTACAGATGCAAGACTAAAGCCGATGCTGAGTTGATGAGCTAGGAAATAGTGAGATTTAATCTCAAGTACCTCATTGACAATAGGTCATCATATGATCCAAGAGGACTCTTCGCGACACATCTCGAGCAACGATCATCACATGAATCTTCCATAGAAGATTTTTGGTTCAATTATGACGATGAGTTCAAAGTGAGAAGAAGGAACTATAGTAGATTCAAGCTCTCTCAAATTCCAGATTTCATGTTAGAGGACATTGAGGGCTTATCTGATGATGAAGAAGAATTCATTCTTTCTTCCTTCTTCACGGATCAAGTAGATGCACAACCACTCGGTAGAGTCTATTGGTACGCAAAAGAGAGTACATATATAGAGGAAAGAACTGGTAGAGTAGTTAGACACAGTCGGCTCTACCTTGAAAGTAAAAGGACAAGGAAGGTAGTACTTCCCCGATCAAAGCTGCCAACTTCACCACCATCATAGAGGTCGCAAAGTTCCATTGACTTCGACTCGCCACCATGAGGCATCGCCCCAGCACAGTCTCATTCTTCCAGAATTCAGGGGGCCTATGTTCCTCCTTCCATCAAAGCTAGCTAAGATTCTATCTAGGTAGAAATCTCACTTGGAAGGAAGAGGGAAATACCTTCTTATCAACTTGACTTCACAAAGTTCGACCATTTCCCTCAAGACATGTCGGCTAAGAAGTTGAAGAATCAAACACATGTAGAGAGGAATGCAGAGAACGAGGTTGTCATAAAGACTACTGCCCCACATAAAGATAAAGACATACACAATGTGAGGGTTGAGGATTTCACGCTATCAAAGGTGAATCTTGGAAAGACCACTCGTCAAGTGGAGGCAGAACTTCTCAAAATTTCCTCAGCGAGCATCAAGGAAAGGATGACAAAGGATGGACAAGACAAAGCAGCCTTGAAGGCTAAAAAATGGAAATTAAGAATGTACATTTATAGCTTAATGTATGACATTCCCAACTCCTCGGCTTTGCCTCAAGATTTTATAGATCTCCCAGCTGAGAGAAACCATCATCAGTTGATCACATATGGCAAACACTTGAGATGTCAAGTGGATGAGTTTGTTGCCAAAGGACGATGTGTATTAGTAGAGGCATACCAGTTGAGAGACAAAGCACATGGAATCCGAGTAAAGATCCAACAATCAGACTTGAAGGCAACAAAAGAGAGGCCGAGAGAGGAAGCAATAGTTGTTGATCTACAACTAGCATATCAGTCAATTACAACCACTGAGAACAAACACCATCTCTTTGATTGGAAAGAACAATTGGCATACAAGGTGAGAGCCTACGATGCTAATTTAGTAGAGCTGATTGACTATAGACACAGTGTCTCTAATATTATCAACTTTGCAAGAACATTGGTAATATCCTTCCCTCAAGTAGAATATCAGTGTGAGGGAGGATAATAAATTGAGCTAGGAATGGTACAAAGATAGTTTCAAGACGTCATCCATGGTTCATTCCTTGAAGATCCCAATGGTTGTAAGTTAGCCAAAATTGCAGCTATGTATATCCAGTTGGATGAAGTAGCTACCTAATGCATAAACTATCAACAACAACTTGTGATAGGTGAAGAGATGTTGAGATGCCACACAGTCATCTTAAGAAGCATTAATTGCCCAGGGGCCGAAGAGGTCAACGACTGGATTGAGACTTTGTTGATTAGTGGCAAAGAGGTGTAAAGCACGAAAGAAGGATGTCCTACCCTCTAGAATAGAAATAAACACGACTGAAGTCAACTTGATGCCCCTTTCTAAGTTGACTCTAGATCTCCACAGATCATGCATGTCAAATCCCACTGATCTAGGATGTCTAATTGAATTCCATGATTTATGGATCTCAGATCTGCTTCAAAGGTGGATGTCTATTTTGGAGACACATATGTAATTTTAGTTTACTTTAGTTAGGTGTCAATCAACTGAGGTAGACTCCCAGTTTGACTTTTGTTTAGTATCATTTAACTAAAGTAGTTTTCCAGTTAACTACTTTCTCACCTACTTTTAGACATAAGAATAAATCTTGTTGATTGGAAAGATCTGTTTGTTAACTCAAGGAGATTTTAGGGTTCACTACTCTTTTGAGTCTCTATAAATAAGAGTCTTAGGCTCATTATTTGTTTAACCTTTATGTACTAAGAAAAATTGTTGTGCCATTGTTGTCAGAGTTAGCTTGTTTATATCCGTTCACTCTTTGATGAGAGTTTGTTGGTTGATCGTAATTGTGCATGATTATGTGCCTTTGTTGTCTCGACCTTTGTAATTCTTTGAAGAAGCTTGAATAATTAAATCAGATGGTGCATGCTTGCTTGATCTAAATATTTGAGTTCTTTCAAAGTCTTTTTTTTCAAATAGTGTACTGCTTCAATCTCCTTCTCGGAGAGGGTTTCCTCCTCAGATATTTTGTTATCAGTTACTATCATTTGATGTTGTTTTATGAGTTGTATTTCAGCCTACACTTTGGACAGTTGTCGTCACCTCCTTGGGAATCTTTTTAGTTGAATCATCGTACCTTATTGTTTCCAGTGAGTTTTTTCCAAGCCTATACCTTGGATAGGGGTTCCTCCTCCTTGGCAAGTTTAAAATCCAGTTTACTGTAATGATTGTTTACTTGCCTCAAACCTTATCTTAGCATATATCTGAGAGTTCAGAGCCTCAACCATATTCTACAGAGATGGTGGATTCAAGTAATCCAACCCATCCATTTCGCTCCTACACCCTCATGCTTTGTTTATCTTGAGGAGGTAGGATATTCTAGAAGCTAGTTAGTTGTAGTTAAGATCTATGGAAACAAGAGAAAATATTAGCTAGACGCATTGTGTTTATGCACCCTTGTGTCCTGCTGCTGAGTAAAAAATATAGGAATCTTAGTATACACTTTTTACATAGAATAATCAACAAAGAGAGATCTTCCTCTCTATAATATGAAATGTAGAACTAACACACTTGCAATAGCTATCCATTTCCAATAAGCACTCCAAAGGTGCTAATTGAAAGCCAACAGTTTCCTGGCACCCACCGTGGGGCAACGAGGCATAAAACTTCAAGAAAAGCTTAACACTTTAATGACACGAAATGGGAATTTGGCATCCTTGGGCACCAGTTGAACAACCTAATATTGCTCCAACAAATCTCCAACCAGATCTTACATTCATTGAAGGAGAGCATACGGACATCATCAGTAGCTCTCATACTTTCATCTTTGAAAAGAATACATCACCAGCTCAGTGGAGAGCCGTAACTATTACTTTGGACTCGAAGAAGAAAGAATGGTTGATCTTGTAGATGAGAGACTAGTGTTACCACCACCAATGTGGTAGTAAGCATCCTGGATCACCAAGTATACATATGGAGGAGAAATAATCCTCAATTCCAAGAAGACATCGAAGAAGCATTTGAGAAAATCTTTGAAGAGGTTCTTGAGCACTTTCTAGAAGAACAACAACAAGGACCTCCAGCTCAAGTGATGGCAGACAACCACCTCTATAATGATTATTCCCATAACAACAACATTGGTTATAACAATGACATTGGAAACAACAAAAATGGATGTAATAATTGTAACAATGGAAATGATGGAAATGGTAACAAAAATTACAATGGACGCAAGTTGTTCAACAATAACAACAATAGATACAACCTATTCGGAAATGGTCATAATGAAAGAGTCATGAGACATCCAACACCTTTTCCATGGGGTAAAAACATAGGCCCATTGGCCCTACAAGGCAATCATGAACTTCCAAAGGAATTGTGAAATTAGTTCCCAAGATTCTTCGGCGACGGGGCGAAACACCCCGATGAGCATCTATTAGCGTTCACAGCAGCTTGCTCCATTCTGTCTGTGCCACATGAAGATATCATCATTCGAATCTTTGTCAAATCTATTGATGTGAATGCCTCCAATTGGTTCCACCACTTACCACCAGGAGCAATAAAAAACTAGGAGGACATGAGAAAAAAATTCTTGACGAGATTCAAGCCCGTCGAAGATAGCCACCAATTATTTGCCCGGTTATCCAACTCTAAGATGGAGCCTACAAAATTGATGAGGGAGTTCATAGCAAGGTTTAATCACCAATATACACATATTTCTCACACACTCAACCCATCAAACAAGATTATGATGAGAAGCTGCATCAATGCCCTACCCTCAGAGATAACCTTTTTCATCAAAGGAAGTCACGCAGAAGATTTACAAGTTGCACAAGAAAAGGCTATCAAGATCGAAGATCACATGATGACCACATGAAAGATAAAGGGCGATTCTATTAGACCATTGGTCCAAGCATCAGTAGATCCATTGCTACAAAAGGTAGCAAATGAAGTGACTATCTTGAAAAGATAATCACCCAATCAAGGGCAACAAGCACTTCCCACACCACCGTTGTATCAAAAACAACAACAGTACCAACCTCAACAACAATACCAACCTTAGCAATAGTACCAACCTCAACAATAGTACCAACGTCAAAAGTAGTACCATCCTCAATATTCTTACCAGCCAAAGAGAAATAATTTCCAACCTTTCAATAACAACTAAAAGCCTCGAAATCAAGGACCTCCACAAAGAGGAGTAGAGGCCGAGAAGTCTAATATGTTCTATTGTTTCCATGATACAGATGAACATACCAAATCCACATGTCCTGAAAATAAAAGAATAGATTAGATCATGGGATATGTTGGAGATCAAACACAAAGCACAAGTTTTGTACCTTCAAATGCGAACGTTGATCCACCACAAAAGGACAACTTTGTTGGTGACTCTGCAATGAGATAATTTAATAGTGAACCCCAAGAATAAGAAGAAGACTACCATCAGTACTCTATTTTTGTCAACCACGAGAACATGTCAATGCCTGGGTTCACACGCGATCAACATTTCAAAGCATAGAAAGAAGAAGATGATAGATGGAAGTCCAATGAAAAGGGAAAATAATCTTCCACTTCTAATCCCAAGTCTTCACAAGAGAACTTCACACCAAATGCTCAAGATCCGTCCTCAACGAACTTTGACATTGTGGCATCTATGATGAAGACGAAGGTACAAATCTCACAGTTGGAATATCTCAAGGATCATCCCGATCAAATGGATCAGATTCTCAAAGTAGTATAGAAGAAGGTTGTCATCCATCCTACATTGCTAGCATCTTATGTACTAGCAAGAGAAAAGCCAAAGCCCTTTTATATATGTTTGTATATGGGAGGTTGTAAACTCAGCAATTGCATCATCGAATTTGGAGCATCGGACAACGTCATGCCATTGCAAATCATGAATGCATTGGGACTATCATGCATCAAAACTCATGACAAGTTTTACTCACTTGAATTAAAACCGATGTCGTTAGTCGGCCAACTGAAAGATGCACAAGTGAGACTAGTGTCCTATCCAGAGAAGAAGATCATGATGACCATCCTCATAGCTAACATTCCAATCAGTTATGGGATGTTACTAAGCTGAAGCTTTTGCAAGGATCTTGAAGGCAAGATTCAATTGGATTGGTTGTACGTGACCATTCTGTTAAATAAAGGTAGCTTCAAATTGGAACCAGAGGCTTAGTCTAAATTCATGGTGGTGAAATCTTAGGATCCTCAAGCACAAGTGCTACATCAAAGTATGAGTCCTAGTTCATATGCCATGCTGACCAAAGTAACCGAAGAAGAAAATAAGGTTGCATTTTCCACAAGTACATTGAATGAAAGATCAAAGATCTAGACAATCCAATTTGATGGGAGTTGCTCGATAACAGGCTCAGTTTCGGGAGTTTTCATTACCTCTCCTAAAGGAGTTCCGTATCCATTTTCTTATCACTTGCAGTTCGATAACATGAACAACACTATAGAATACAAGGTTATCATACTAGGCCTCAAGAATGCAAGGGATATGGGTATAAAATACCTTCAACCTGAAGGCGACACAAAATTGATCGTCCAACAAGTCAGAGATCACTATCAAGTCAGAAAAGGTCACCTTCAGGCTTACCGACAAAGGGTGTGGAATGTTATTGATTGGTTCAAAGCATTCAACATCAAGTATATTTCATGTGAGAAAAATAGTAGAGTAGATTCCCTTGCGGTGTCAGCTGTGCTCTTCATACCCCATTCTGACTTCCATCAAAATGCCTTCGCTATTGAGCTTGTGTACAGGCCATCTATCCCCAAAAATTGTGAGAATTGGTAGGTCTTTGATGATGATGATGACATCAAGGAGTTCCTCTGCATAGAGGACAATTATAAAGAACTATTCTTTCAAGGAAGTACCTCTCCTTTCAAAGAGTCTATAGCAGAAGATTCTGAAGCAACAAAATCCGATATCATCCAACTAAGAGATTACAACATCCCCAAGGGTCTAGTATCCTTAGAGGACATATTTGACAAGCATGATAGACACGTGCAAGATCAAAGAGATTTAGCCAACAAAACATCCATTGATTATAGTCAAATCAACATCGGCATCAAAGATAAGCCCCGACTTGTCAACTTGGGAAAGTGTTGCACTGCAGAGGAAAGTGATAACTTTATCTCCTTATTCAGGCAGTACAAAGATGTTTTTGCGTGGACTTATCAAGATCTAAAAGTCTTCATGCCAAGGGAATTGTCTCATAAAATTCCACTCAAGTCAGATGTCAAGCCTTTTAGGCAAAAGCAGAGGCACTGCAACCCGCTGTCCAAGATACAATCTATGCGGAGGTATAAAAGATGGTGGACACCAAGATCATATTTCCAATCCATCATTCTGCCTGGGTGTCTAATATTGCTCTTGTGCGCAAGAAGAACAGAAAGATCTAGATTTGTGTCGACTTCAGGAACCTAAACCAATCGTCATTAAGGGATAATCATCCCTGACCTATCATGGAGCATACCTTGCAGGTGGTTACCAGATCAAAGATGTCATTACTTAAGGAATTTTTTGATTACAATCAAATTGTGGTGGCTAAGGAGGATCAAATCAAGATAGTGTTCACCACCTCGTGGGGAATTTTTTCCTATGAGAGGATGCCCTTTGGCCTCATCAACGTCGGTGCCACCTTTCAATGATCCACGGACTTGGCATTTGGAGATCTAAAGAATAAAGTGATAGTTGTCTACCTTGATGACCTTACTACTTTCTCACAGAAGTGGAAAAATCATTTTCAACACTTAGTGAAAGTGTTCGAGAGGTTTAGGTATCACCACATATCCTTGAATCCAAAGAAGTCTATCTTTGCGGTGACGGAAGGAAAACTACTGGGCCATATCGTCTCCAAAGAGGGAACTCAAATTGATCTAGATCAAGTGGATTCAATCAAGAACCTATCTCTCCCAACCAATACTAATCAAGTGCATTCCTTCTTCCGAAAGGTAAAGTTCATACGAATATTTGTACCTGAATTCTTAGAGCTGACTAAGGATATATCATCAATGATGAAGAAGACGACCGACTTCAAATAGATTGACAAAGGAAAAGAGGCATTCGTCCAGATCAAAGAAGTCATCAATAAGGCACCAGTGCTGGTCTGACCTAATTTCAGTAAGGAATTCATTCTTTACTGTTACGTGTCGGAATACACCCTCTCTACCATACTAACCCAGAAGTTGAACGAAGAGACGAAATCACCGATTGCCTTCATGAGCACTAGCTTCAAAAGCAGCAAAATCTGGTACTCTCAAATTGAAAAGAATGCCTATGTCATTGTGATAGCTGTGAACAATTTTAGATTTTATATCTTAAATGCTCACACAACCGTTTATGTCATTGACCCTACAGTCAAGAGTATCCTAACTCAACAGGAAATGGGGACTAAAAGAGGCAACTGGATCACCAAGGTCTAGGAGTATGACTTGGATATCAAGCCAACCAAACTCATCCGTGAGAGAGGTCTATGCCAACTCATGTCAGAATATGGTGATCTAAAGCATCAGGCAACTGATAGTGAAATAGGAACAAAAATTGAAGAAGACCTTTCAATGGTCTTACTGGTTGATTCTACGGAGGAGTGGTACTTAGAACTATGGTACTATGCAACTTATAAATAATATCCAAACCACTTGGACAAACATCAGAAAAGAACCCTGAGGTTAAAAGCACAAAACTATGTGTTGTGAGGCAACGTTCTATACAAGTGTGAACTCGATGAGACATTCTTGATTTGTGTCAGTAGAGACCAACAACAGCGGTTGTTGGAATCATTTCACAATGAGTCGTGTGGTGGCCACTTTTCATCAAGGGTCACAATGTTCAAAATTTTGCGGGCACGGTTATTCTGGCCAACTTTGTTTTGCGACACATACGAATGGGTGCGACAATATCAACAGTGCCAACATTATGTTGGAAAACTCAAGCTAGCAGCCATTCCACTGAGGTTAGTAATAATAGATGCTCCATTCCAGCAATGGGGTATCAACTTCGTAGGTCCAATAAACCCACATTCCAGTAAGGGACATTTCTATGTCCTTATAGCAACAAATTATTTCCAAATAGGTTGAGACAGTTCCTACGAAAAATGATAATTTTGAGGTTGTGTGCACTTTCCTCAAAGAAAACATCATCACACACTTTGGAGTACCAAGGAAGATCGTGACTGACAATGCTACGATCTTCTCATCAGAGGAGTTAGTAGAATTTTGTTTCGAATACGACATCACACTGTCCCATTCTTCATATTACTATCCACAAGGCAACATACAAGCTAAGTCATCCAATAAGAACATAGTCACAATCGTGCACAAGATGGTTGAATCCAATCAATGGGCTTGGCACACTAAGTTGTACGACACTCTTTGGGCTTATAGGATCATGCCCAAGAGATCTATCGACACTTCCCCCTTTGTTATCATGTACGAAATTGAAGCGATACTACCCATCACTTTGGAGTTGTTAGCTTTGTAGCTGGCATCTGTGGTAGAAGATGAAGAGTTCAAGGATCCAATCCAAAAGCACATCTTGTGTCTAACACAATTGCAAGAGGAGAGGGTGGAAGTTCTTGATAAGATCACTTAGCACCAAGAAAGAGTGAAGAAGATCTTCGACAAGAAGGCTTGGCAATGAGACTTCAAGATTGGAGACAGAGTCTTGCTATGGGACAAGAGACACGAACCAAAAGGAATGCATGAAAAATTTGACTCCATTTGGCTAGGTTCATTCCTGATCCATGATGTTGTAGGAGAGAATTCGTACATTCTCTCACATTCAGATGAAAGGCTCTTTCCACTGCCTTACAACGAGTAGTACTTGAAGCATTTCATCCCTACGAGGATGGGGTGAGTATATTTTAAATAATTTTTATTTTTCTTTATTGTTATGTTGTTATGTTTTTCCCCGTTTCGTTAAGTATTGTCGTGTTTTAGGTGATTTCTTAGGTAGTCTTGTTTTAGGTGAATAAATAGGTGAGCCCCAATAATGAAGGTGAACTTCAAGTTCTTATCTGAATTAGGAAATGAGTCTTGACTCTGTTACCCAACTAATAAAGTACTGGTCTATGAAACTTGAGATTCTCGGTTCTCCTATGTCGTAGGTATCCGACATGGTCACCAAACGAAGCCTAATGTTATACCCAAAATAAATTTTTGGTATTCTGCTTAAATTGAGCGAAATAATATAAAAATGCCTTCCAAAGTATTTTTTAGGTCAAACCAAACATAAGGTCTTTGTGGATTTTTGTCAAGGAACTTGTGGTTAAAATTTTAAAAAACTAAAAAATTAGGGTTTTATGCCCCTATTTTTAGGGAAACCCTAAAAAATAGAAACTTCCCAGAAATGATTGAAAATGATTTTGATAAGGTTAATTGAATTCACGGTCATACTAATCAAGTCAAAATCATCAAAAGATATGTTTTAATTTGGTGGGTCTATTTCTATTTTTCAAGAATAAAGCTAGGAGCTTTGCAGCCATTAATGGCAAATTGGCTAGTACCAGGTGCTGGAAGCTAAACCTCAAATGCTCTAACGAAGAATCCATGGTGGAAAAGGTCAAAAAATGTTGTCCAGATGAAGGAGTTTCTCAAAATGGAAAAGGCCAAAATTTGGCTAACTCTAGAAGGTGCACGTTTGGCTGCGAAGGCAAAACAACTACCAAATATGAAAAATGCACCCCTCTTGAAGAAAGGCGCCCTTGGATCTTGGAGGGAAAATCAAATCACTTTGAATCTTTAAATAATTCATCTCCTTCACTTTCATGTTGTTTCAACAACATAACCATCACTCAGATCATCTGATTCAGAGATCAATGGCCAACCATCAACGAAGTATGGAGGATCTATAAGAAGAAAATATGTCAAATCAGAGTGCTTCATGGTAAAAGCACCCCTGCTAGCCAAGGGTGCCCCTCAGTTGAAGACATTAGATGAATCCATAAGAAGATACTCCATACACGACATCTTTTTAGCTTCCTCCCAGTCCCAACTACATGATCAATCTAACAACAAATCTATTGGACACACCAAATGATCACATGTTGAGATCAAGTGGAAAAAGCCAGAATTGAAAAACTAAAAGGACAAGCCATAAAATGACTAAGGACAGAGGACAAGCGCCCCTCTTGGAGAAAGGTGCCCTTTCTTTAAGGCATTCAGATTCATCCATAATGTTTATTAATCTCCAGAACAACCTTCTCAGCTTTGACGAATCTCGACAACGAGACCATCAGCCGAAGAATTTGACAACTGAAACATCTAACGACGGAGACCAAAGACAAGTAGTTCACAACATGCATAAAACAATCAAAAAGCTAAAAGCACCCCTGTTAGCTAGGGGCGCCCTTAAGTTTAAAGGACCTGATCTTGTCATCTGAAGCTAAGAAGTTAGTCATCTATTCTAGGACCGAGCTGACTACTCGATGCATCGTCAAGCAGAGTCATCTGACTCATCCATCAATCCGAATGTCAGATCGAAGCACAAAAGGTTTGAAAAGGCCAAAACAAAGAACAATCAATGAAAATTGACTAAGGCATTGCCAAAAGTGTCCCTCTTGAAGAAAGGCGCCCTTGTTTCTGCAGGTCCAAACTTGGTTTTTTGAGGTGATCCCTCCCAAGCATATCTCGTCAAAATAATGCCATCTCAACAACGGATTTGTTAGCAACTCCCAAAGATCAATTGAGCAATTAGGATCGAAGATCAAACAGAGGCACTTCAACTTGCAAAATTGACAAAAAAGATCAAAACTCCAAGGATGGATGCCTAAAGAAGTCAAAGAAAAATGTTGACTTGAGTTAGCAAATTTGGAGGCAAAAAGAGGCCAAACACTCCACAATCAGTGGAAATCACCTTTTTGAACTCCAAATTAGACCTAAATCACGAGTTAGCATCCATACTTAGTGGATCTCAACTCAAATCATCATGTATTCATGCTAGGCGTCCCATTCTTCCTTATTCCTTTGCAGGTTGAAGGATAAAACAACAAATTTCTCCAAGAACATATTTTTAAGATTTGGTAGAGGTTTTGGACAGATCTTCGATATTTCTGAAGATTAGTGGCAGTAAAAGTATTCTTCTCTGAGGATTATTTGTAGAGGCAGATTTTTGTAAAGTGGCAGTTTATAACTTCCAATCCACCTTTTGTCTACCTCCTCTATTTATGTCTAAAACTCTTTGCATGTCACAAGAAATGACAGATTACCTCAGATCTAACCAACTGGGTACGATCAATGCATTTTTCCAGCAAAACCCATATTTTCAGATTTTTCAGAATCAACAAACTTGTTGCTCCTATTTTTAGGGATCTTTCCGAAAAAGTCTCCAGATCAAAAATCCAAGGAACTAGGTTTGTTTAGCTTCCAAGCATGAACAAAACCCACGTGCCAGATTTTTCTCGAAAAAATACTTCTCGACGGGTGCTATATTTAAGGGTTTTGGGAAAGTGTCAGAACAAGGTCAAGTGCTCAGTCAATCTTTAAGTCTTGCATAATGTAGTACTCCCAGGTACAATACAAGACCAAGATGGTCTTGTACCATGATTATTTGAAGACGACTGACATAGACTTATGGCAGAAAAACCCATAAGTCAATTCTGAGCACTTGGAGGGCATGAACCAGATTAAATTGCATAACATTGAAGAGTCCAGTTTATTCCCAGTTGCATCCATTCCTATCACTTTACAGAGCATTGAGCTTGTAAATTCTTGCACAAAGAATTACAACCCCACCACAAGATAAATCTCATCAGTGGACGAAAAGGTGATTTGCAGCTTAAAGTTGAAGGACATAGAGACGTGTTTTGCAGTTCCACCATGCCCTACCAGTAAGGTTGTATCTATGACAAAATGCGGAAAGGAATTCAAGGCTTCAAAAGATAAATAATCACTAATAATGGTCGAACATTGGTTAAAAGTGAAGAAGACCAGCTTGCCCAAATTGGTTGGGTGAGGAGAATTCAAAGATGAGTATGCAATGTTAATCACTCTACTCAGCAGAGTCACTGGACAGGAAGAGGGAAAACACTTCCAACCGTGGATGTTCTAAATCATTGGAAAAATAATCAGCAAGAAAAAAAATTATGACTGGGCCTCTCTGATCAGTGACACGCTCCACCAACAATTTACCAAGTTTCTTGAAGAGCATCATTTTCACATGTGTTCCTACCTAGTATACCTGATAGCCTTAGAAGTAAAATTCAGAATACTAAACACTATGGGAATCTTGGGTGTGCAGAAGGTCCAAGAATACTTTCCTCGCCTTGAGTTTACTCAAGCGGAAAGACATTTCAAAAAGATGAACGACCTCTTCACCATGCACACTATGCACGAGCTAGACCATGAGATGCACGTACATATTTCACTAGTAGCCAAGGTGACAATGGTGGACTGGGCAGATTGGTTCATCCAATTCCCCACTTTCACCTACATACGTGTGTACGACTACAATGGCCACCCTGCCATGATGCCATGCTACCCTTCAGATAAGGTAGTGTTCATGGAATTCCTGACGCAGTTAGCCGAGGTTCACTCTTACCTTCGTCAAAAGAAGAAGTCAACTACAAAATTTCCCGTTCATATGGGACTCTACAAATGCAAGACTACAACCAATGCTAGGTTGATGAGCCAGGAAACAATGAGATTTAATCTCAAGCACCTCATAGACAGGAGGTCAACATATGATGCAAGAGGACTCTTCACATCACATCTCGAGCAACGATCATCACATGAATCTTCCATAGACGATTTTGGGTCAACTGTGACAATGAGTTTGAAGTGAGAAGAAGGAACCATAGCAGATTCAAGCTCTCTCAAATTGCAAATTTCATGTTAGAGGACATCGAGGTCTTATATGATGATGAAGAAGAAGTCATTCTTTCTTCCTTCTTCACAGATCAAGTAGATGCACAACCACTCCACATAGCAGATTGGTACGCGAAAGAGAGTACATCTATAAAGGAAAGAATTGGTAGAGTAGTCAAACATAGTCGACTCTACCTTCACAGTAAAAGGACAAGGAAGGTAGTACCCCCCTGATCAAAGCCGCCAATGGTTCAGTCTACACTACCTTTCGTGTCCAAGAAGAGACCTAGACAAAAGAAGATGAGCATCCTTCCAGAAGGAATGCGAATGTCGAGAACCACATGGGGAAGAAGAGGAAATGTTGGTACAAATTAGCAAGAGGTACATGTGGAGACAACCACCAATTTACCTGAAATAGTTGAGAACCTACAGTTGCACCAAAGCCAGTGATTGAAATAATCACTGTAGATATGGAACCCATTGTAGAAGTAGTTGTAGTAGAAATGGTGCGTGTGATAGAAATAGAGCCTCCAACTTCACCACCATCACAGAGGTCACAAAGTCCCATTGAATTAGAATTGCCACTATGAGGCATCGCCACGACATAGTCTCATTCTTCCAGCATTGGAGGGGCTTATGTTCCTCCTTCTAGTGAAGCTAGCCGAGATTCTATCTGGGTAGAAAGCTCACTTGGAAGGAAGAGGGAAAGACTTTCTTATCAACTTGACTTCACAGAGTTTGACCATGCCCTTCAAGACATGTCGGCTAAGAAGTTGAAGAAGCAAACACATGTAGAGAGGAATGCAGAGAAAGAGGTTGTCATAGAGACAGCTCCCCTACCTGAAGATAAATACATACACAATGTGAGGGTTGAGGGTTTCACGCTATCAAAGGTGAACCTTGGAAAGACCACTCATCAGTACCTTCTCAGAATTTCCTCAACAAGCGTCAAGGAAAGGATGACGAAGGATGGAGAAGACAAAGCAGCCTTGAAGGCTGAAAACTGGCAATTAAGAATGTACATTTCTAACTTAATGCACGACACTCCCAACTCCTCGACTTTGCCTCAAAAGTTGCTGGATCTCCTAGCTGAGAGAGACCATCATTAGTTAATCACATATGAAAAAACACTTGAGACGTCAAGTGGATGAGTTTGTTGTCAAAGGATGGTGTGTATTAGCAGAAGCATACTAGCTGAGAAACAAAGCACATGGACTCCAAGCAGAGATCCAACAATCAAACTTGAAGGCAGTAGAAGAGAGGTTGGGAGAGGAAGTGAAATTTTCTCATCTACAACTAGCATATCAGTCAGTTACAACCACTGAGAAAAAACACTATCTCTTTGATTGGAAAGAATAATTGGCATACAAGGTGAGAACCTACGATGCCAATTCAATAAAGTTGATTGACTATAGACACTTTGTCGCTAATATTATCAACTTCACAAGAACGTTGGTAATATCCTTCCCTCAAGTTGAATATCAATGTGAGGGAGGATAATACATTGAGCTGGGAATGATACAAAGATAGTTTCAAGATGTCATATGTGGTTCATTCCTTGAAGATCCCAATGGTTGCAAGTTAGACAAAATTGCAGCCATGTCTATCCAGTTGGATGAAGCAACTTCCCAATGCAAAAACTATCAACAACTTGTGATAGGCGAAGAGATGTTGAGAAACCACACAATCATCTTAAGAAGCATTAATTGCTCAAGTGCCGAAGAGGTCAACAACTGGATTGAGACTTTGTTGACCAATGGTGAAGAGGTGTAAAGCACCAAAGAAGGACGTCCTACCCTCCATAATAGAAATAAATATGACTGAAGTCAACTTGATGCCCCTTTCCAAGTTGACTCTAGATCTCCATAGATCATGCATGTCAGATCCCACTAATCTAGGATGTCTAATTGACTTCCATGATTTATGGATCTTAGATCTTCTTCAAAGGTGGATGTCTATTTTGGAGACACATATGTAATTTTAGTTTACTTTAGTTAGGTGTCAGTCAACTGAGGTAGACTCCCAATTTGACTTTTGTTTATATCAGTTAACTGGAGTAGTTTTCCAGTTAACTGCTTGCTCACCTACTTTTAGACATAGGAATAAATCTTGTTGATTGGCAAGAACTATTTGTTAACTCAAGGAGATTTTAGGGTTGCCTACTCCTTTGAGTCTCTATAAATAAGAGCCTTAGGCTCATTATTTGTTTAACCTTTATTTAATAAGAAAAATTGTTGCGCCATTGTTTCCAAAGTTAGCTTGTTTATATCTATTTACTCTTGGATGGGAGTTCGTTGGTCAATCGTAATTGTGCATGATTTTGTGCCTTTGTTGTCCCGACCTTTGTAATTCTTTGAAGAAGCTTGAAGAAGTTAATCAAAGGGCGCATGCTTGCTTGATCTAAATATTTGAGTTCTTTCAAATTCTTATTTTCAAATAGTGTATTGTTTCAATCTCCTCCTCGGATAGGGATTCCTCCTCCTTGGATATTTTTTTATCCATTACTATCGTTTGATGTTGTTTTATGAGTTGTCTTCTAGCCTACACTTTGGACAGGTGTCATCACCTCCTCAGGAATCCTGTTAGTCAAATCATCACACCTTATTTTTTCCAGTGAGTTGTTTCCAAGCCTATACCTCAGACAAGGGTTCTTCCTCCTTGGCAAGTCTTAGATCCAGTTTACCGTAATGAGTGTTTACTTGCCTCAAACCTTATCTTGGCATATATCTGAGAGTTCAGAGCCTCGGCCATATTCTATAGAGATGGTGGATTCAAGTAATCCAACCCATCCATTTCGCTCCTACAGCCTCATGCTCTGTTTATCTTGAGGAGGTAGGATAGTCTAGAAGCTAGTTAGTCATAGTTAAGATCTGCGGAAACCAGAGAAAAGCTTAGCTATGATGCATTATGTTTATGCACCATTATGTTTTGCCGCTGAGTAAAAAAGATAGGAACCTTAGTAAACCTTTTTAACATAGAATAATCAGCAAAGAGATCTTCCTCTCTATAATCCAAAGAGCAGTACTACACACTTGCAATAGTTGTTCGTTTCCAATACGCACTCCAAAGGTGCTAATTGAAATGCCAACAATCTTATTACCACTATTTTGTCTAGAGAATTTGGTGGATATGAATTGGGGCTTTATATAGATATTTTGGAGTATCATAGTTTATTTTGCATAAAACATTGTTTTCTTTTGCGAAAATTTGTAGCTAGTTTCCAATGTAGATATGTTCTTATGCAAGCATTTTTTTTTTCTTAAGCTTCACCTTAGCTTCAATCTTAGACACATTATTGCTTGTCCCAAGAGATTTGAGGATAAAAAATCCATTTTACCACAAATTAAAGATGACAATATACTAGTGCATTTCAAAACTTGATTTTGTTAAGAAAATGCCCATGCAAGTGTGTGAAGAAGTTGTGGTACTCGATGGTATATTATTCATAGATTGGACCTTTCATTTTGGAACTTCACTTATTCATCCTCCAAATGTTCAAGGGGCTAAAATTCCTCTTGTAGAGCATTGGTAAAGTCTTCATACGCTAGAATTGGTTGGTTATCTTTGTCATTTGTGCACTAAGTGCTTGTCACCAATTTGAAACTCGAATGAATTATTCTCAACATCAATAAATATTTGGATTGATAGGTAATGGTTAATCTATTAAATCCAAACATCTAGTGTTAAGACATCAATTTTTATTTTGAACATATGACTATCTAAATTTAGAGTCAACCTAACACTTCTAATTAATCATTGTGTGAACTTGATGCGCACAATATTTTACTTGCACCTTTTGGACTTGTATTTAAGAATTGACTTTGTAGTGTAGAAAAGTGTATACCTTTACAATTTCACACTATGTTTGGGTCCCTTAATTTATTTGACTTAATTAAACTTCTAATGTACCAAATTATGCATTCCACAACCTTATTTTTACCATTTTTTGAAAGGAGAACCAACATTAAATAAATGCATTTAATATTTTAATTACCATAGATTATGAGTGTCCTGGAAATTTAGGCCAAGACCCATTGGCCTAGGCGTGAATGGGTCCCCTTTATGTGCTAGGACCCATTTTAAAATATGTTTTTGGTGGTCTTTTAATGATCCAAATTCAAATTGTAAATGTCAACTTTTAGAATCTAATTTTTTGAGAAATTAGATAAACATCGATAAATACCTAGTCTTTTTATCATTTGAAATCTAAGAACACATAACAAGCAATTTGATCTAGCAAGAAGGAAAAATTCAAAAGCAATTATTATTGTCAAGAGAATTCAAGAGCAACATTATCAATCATTTGTAGCAACAATCAAGACCTTAACATCATGTTCAATTTTATGTGTGTTCATGTCTTGTGAAGGCTAACTTGCATTGTTGATCCTCAAGCATCCAAGCATTTAAGCAAATAAAGCAAGCAAGATTTGATTCTTTTGAAGAGATGTGTATGAATTTAGTCCTTCAAGGAATCCATTGAAGGGTGGTGAGTTGCAACAAGTGTCCATTCATCATTTCCTTCCTTTTATTATCTTGTATCAAGGTTTAATTAACAAACTTGGGTTTGACCAAGGAAAACCCCCATACAAACAAAAAGAAACATTTTTCCCTCTTTGTGTATGTGCAGATTATAGGTTGAAAAATAATTGAAAACATCTTGAGGAGCAATTTTGCATTGTTGCATTTGTTGTCATCATTCTTGACAAGACATAAAAACTAAGTTGAGGAATTTCTTTCCGACATTCTGACAAGTTTGCAACTAAAAATCAACATCTCAAATCCAACATCAGAGGATTGTAAAAAGTGTTTTCAGAAGCCCTATCAAGGACCCATTTTCCCAAGGGCAGACCAATTCTCCTACACTACTCAAAAACATCTTTTGGTGATAGGTACACACTAAATTCTTCCTGCAAATTGTTGTTTCAGTTTTTGTACATTCGAGAATCTGCAATTCACATCTTAGGTCCTATAGTTCTTTAGTTTCATTAGTTTGAATCGTTCCTAATCATTTTCCATCATTAAAGAATCAACCTAGGCCTGATTGGCTCACCTTTGAGGTTGAAAGTCAATCTCTTGATCTTGTTGGTTTTCATTCTTAATGAAATGTTTGGAGAAGAGAGACCTTAAATCATAAATCACCTTACATAAAGGGGAATTAGGGTTCTTTATACCCCCCCTTCCATCCATTTCAAACTCTAGTTCATTTTTACACACTAAGATCTAATACTTAGAATTCGTGAGATTATCTCATATCTATATAATCATTCAAGAATTAAATAAAAAATCATTATTACATTATAATCTACTTGCATCAACATATAGGGCATCTCTTGCTGCTTTTTTTATCATTTTCAAAAGTTGTTGACTTGGTATCCTCAACAATTTGACTAAGGGAAACATATTTATGGTAACTAGCAAACTACTAACCACACAACCAAATTTTAATGTAACATAGATTCAAGTTTTCAAGATAAGCTAATGGTAAACATTTAGAGATTCATAGAGATCAAATTCATGTATCTAGATCAAATCGATACTTGTGTGGATCAAATTTATATGTGTACAATTGACCCTACAATTGTGGAAGTGACTTGTGACAAGCAAAGAATTCATTGATTCCTAAGCATTTATATAAGATTCACTAATTATTTTGTACTTGTATGAATCAATTTTTGACATCTATTACAACTTTTATGCATCAAAATTTTAGCTAAGTATAATTATTTTATTCATTTAAATTCTAAACATTGACTACAATATCTTTGACTAGTCTCAAGTCTTATTCCTAGGGTATGTATTAATCAATGATTGTTTGATTGGATTATCTTAAAAAATATGAAAAGGAAGTTTTTTTATATTAAAAAATCTAAGCTTTTACAATATGTATTGAAGACATACCTTGAAAAAATCCATGGACATCACAAGATTGAAATACCAAGCTTGTGGATGAAATAAATAGCCGAACAAATTTATTTTACACAAGCAAACTTAAATGATCTTGTTGTTGTGGCTGAAGACCAATATTGTAAAGAAATAAATGGATTTATATAAATAATCAAGGCTAATTAATCTAATGCAACACAATTAAAGCATAATTAACATATTAATAATATTTGGGTTGATAAATTGAAATGTGATTCCTAGAAGTTGAATGTAATAGACAAGTGTACTTAGCTTTGAGAACAAAGAAGAATTAATGTTGATTCTACACAAAATCCATTCACCAAGGTACAAAAAAATTAATGCTCACAATCTAATGAATGTCTCAAGCTTTATACAAACTAAAATATTTTTATAGGTTAAATTTGAGTTCCTCTAGATTAACCTTGAGTGTTATGGAAATGCTTTGATATAGGAGTAAGCTATGCCCTACACAAATGATTTAATATGCAAAAATCAACTATGATCCTCATCAATGATTTAACAAAAAGTTGTAGAGATGTTTCTTCACTTTCACTTTTTGTGTTTGAATTTATCAAAGTGGTGTTTATAAACACCTTATGGGAGGTTGTTGGAACACTAAGGTCAAGTTCTCTTATGTCAATCACTTGTACATACTAACTTTACAACACTATGTGAATATTTGAAGAAAATACCTTCCTACATGCAAATGACTATATAATTATGATGTGGATAATGATTATTTTGTTCCTTTGAAAACAAAATGTCCTATAATGTACATTATGAATTTATTGCACATTGAATGTCTTTAAAGAACAAGACATCAGAATTCACAAAAATATATGTTAAAAGTCAACTCGCAATGACTACTGACATGGGATGAGAAAATTGACGTTGGAATTTGAACATTTAAATTAGAGGTCCAAGTATATGCTTCTTACAATTGAATTAGATCAATATTGTGCATCTCAAATATATCCTAGATAAAAATAAAAATAAAATCAAACAAGATCAAATATAAAAAATGTGTGTTAATATAATTGATAAAATGACAAATAATATTAAATTGAATATGTAAAAATTAATATAATTAAAGATGAAATAATTAAGAAAAAATATCAAATCATAAACCAAACTTAACATACGAGAAACATATCTATCCTCTATAATTCATTTGGTATGGATATCCCAACCCATCATTTATTTAATACCTGCACAAAATCAGATCTTACTGAAACAAGTTGTAAGCTAACATTCCCCATGGATTGCGGTAACAAATCCCTAAATGTTCCACTTCTTTACGAAAGAGTATCCAGCTGGCACCTTAAATCGGGTCACCAAACAAGGAGATTCCATTGACAGGCCATCATCAATTATGAAAATAAATTAAAGTGATTTAGATTCTTTATTCTTGAAATTATAGAGCCCCACTGTAGTTTTTGGTAGAGTATAATCTGAGCTTTAATCATTACCAAACGATGTTGAATAAGTTAAAACTTGGAGGGAAAGCAAACCCCACAATTTCTGAAGCTTTGCATTTTAATCAATGGCGGGGTCCAGAAAGCTAGATTCAATTTTCTCAGACGGTAAGGCGTATCACCGTCCGATCGCACGGCTAGTACATTTTCCAAAATAATTGGAATTGCACAGCACCGTCCGATGTGACCAATGGTACACAGATTCACATGTACCATTACCAACCATAGAAAGTGGGCCATATATCTAGCAATACATTAATGGCGTATCGCTTTCAATTTTCAATTATTTTAATTTACATGCATTTCGATTCATTTATTTGGAATCTTTAGAAACATTATTTACTTTTGAACGACAGTTGGAATCGCAAAGTATCTGGGCCAAACCAACATGGAACAGAAACCACGAAGATTCTTTACCGTAAAAAGCAAATTAAAGTTGCTAAAATACCTTGAGTCAAGAAATTTACAACCATGATTTTTGCCCCAAAATTTGCAGTGGAAGGCACCGTTTGCCCATTTAAAGATGCTGCTTTGACTGGCAGGTGAAAATTACATTTTTTAATTTTTCTTGGAAGGTTAGATACACAATCTAGTGTATACAGTGACAATTCGGGTGGAGAAATTCTATATATGTGATGTTAAGGGTGACCAAAATTCATAGGAAAGAAATTGAATTGTAGGTGAGAGTAGTTGAGATGGATTTGGTTTCTGTCAATAGGTTCTTCTGTCTTGTCTTCCTCTTTTTTTGCTTTCTGAAATTCAATAGAGTTGTAGAAGCAGCTAGAATCCATTTCCATAGCGAAATTCACTTGCCTTCAGATAGGGAAGATGAAGCTGATGGGACCAAATGGGCTGTTCTCATTGCAGGCTCTGCAGGATACTCAAACTATAGACACCAGGTGATATTTTTGTGTACATCTCTCCATACCCAATTGTATTTATATATAACATCACAGATTTTATAACTATTGATATATGCCTGCTGGTAATCAAAAGAGTATATAATAAAACAAATATTACTTCCACTGATATATGCTTGTGGGTAGTCCAAAGAGTTTGTCGAGCTGACATAGTTATCTTTGTTTAACACCCAGTATCTCCACTGATTATGCTTGTGCATGTTTTGTCAAGATACTTCTCTGTTAGCTTATATAATCTTTTTGGACTAATCACAAGCAGTTATCAGTCAATTTGTTTGGTTTTATATATCTATTAAGAGTATTGCATACAGATACTTCTATGCGACCTTCCATATTCTCGACTCCTATTTCACATTAACCTGCAGGTCCAGCTAAAAATAGTTAGACAAATCTAATTGTTAAACTGCAAATAATGTTTAGATTAGGAAGATCTAAGCACACGGATAGATGATAACAAAGAATTATATATCATATGTCATCTCGATTCCATATCTCTGTCTTGCTCTGAGGATATACTTGATTGCTAAAGTTCTTTCCTTGTTATGAAATAAAGTGTACTTAAATGGATACTTGGTGTTTTTGGTATATATAGTGGATAAATGATATATGATAGATCTAGTCCCATACGGAGATGTGGATGGACCACATAAATAGGGAAGTATGATTGTAGTGTTTTTTGACTGACTTTTAGGACATGTGAGAACAGTCTGTAAGAGGATGTTAGCTCATGTAAGCTGAATGTTGAATGATTGGTTTTGCAGGCTGATGTTTGCCATGCATACCAAATTCTTAAAAAAGGGGGACTGAAAGATGAAAATATTGTAGTGTTTATGTATGATGATATAGCAAATAATCCTGCAAATCCTAGACCAGGAATTATCATCAACCGTCCTGAAGGTGAAGATGTATATGAAGGGGTTCCTAAGGTATGCTCAATTTCAACATTTTTTCTTTATTAATCCGATCTTTTAGGGTCCAATGTGTGACTTCATACCAGATCTTCCAGGACTGCACATACTCTAATTGTATATTTTCATTTCATGCAGGATTACACAGGAAGTGAGGTAAATACAGATAACTTTTATGCTGTTATCCTTGGAGATAAGGATGCTGTAAAAGGTGGAAGTGGAAAAGTTGTTGCCAGTGGTCCTAATGACCATATTTTCATTTACTACACCGATCATGGAGGACCAGGAGTGCTTGGTGGGTATATAGAAATCTTTGTTTGTGAACTTTAATATTTAGCAGGCTTCTTCCACTTGGGACTCCCAAGTGTTTTTGATGGATATCAGTAAATTTATCCATAATTTCCTTGAGTTTGGTCACACAGACAGCTTAGAAAGGCCATTTAGCTTCAGAAGAAAGGGGTTTTATGGAACCCCCAAATGTTTTTGATTGATGTCAATAAAATATTCTGCGATTCCCTTGAGTGTGGTTACACAGACAGCTTAGAAAGGCCACTTAGCTTCAGAAGAAATGGGTTTTATGGAACCCAACTGGCATAGCCATTCCTTAGGAAAAAAAAAGGGCTCACATAGACGTTGGTAACCCAGCTTATCTGAGCTCAAAATATGGTTCTGAAGGCACCTAGTATGATGGATCCCATATTCACAGACTAAATGGAAAGAATGATATGGAAGTAAGCTTGGTCATTTTTTTACAGGTCAGGTAGAGAATATATTTTCCTCAAAACAAGAAGCAAGAGCAATAAAAAAGAAATAGGAAATCCTTTTCTCAGGAGCGTCAGTTCATAATTTATTTGCTGCTATATGATTCAAATAGTCTTTTCAAGCAGTTTCATCTGAGTTGGTTTTACTTTAAATTATTACTGTTGAATTATGTAAAAGTATAAGTTTAAATAGAATTTGATAACTAGGAGATCAGATCTATGTAGATCCATGAGTTTCATGAGCCGTAATTTTTAATTCAACGGATTGAATCTCGAGGATTTTTCATGTTGATTTATTTTATGTCAGAAAATTGATTCATACAAATTATATTAACATTTTGTCCATGGTTAACATCTTAACAATGAACACTACAGTTGTATACTTTTAGCCATGGCAAGTGACCTGCTTTGCTAGTTTTTGGTTTCCACATTAAATTCTTGTACTAGTAATCTTTCATAAAGTTCCATGCTCTTGACACCTATTCATATAATTGGTGAAATGGCTTGTAGGAATGCCAAGGGGTCCCTTCCTTTATGCAGTAGATCTTATTGATGTCTTGAAGAAAAAATATGCTGCTGGCACCTACAAAGAAATGGTGAGTAAAGTTAGATAATAGTGTTTATATTGAACATGAGTACATAAGACCAGTGCTTTGTCATTTTATATTTGTGTACTTACACACATCCCATAGATTTATCAGCGGATTTTGATTTCTATAGAATTAAAATCCTATCAACACTAATATATGCCTACCTATTGAAGGCAGTTTTACCCAAATAGAAGTCTACTGCCTTTCATGTTGAAAACATTTTGAGTTCTTTAGGTTTAATATAAGGTATTTGATTCTGCAGGTATTTTATCTAGAAGCATGTGAAAGTGGAAGCATATTTGAGGGTTTACTTCCAGAGGGAATGAATATATATGTTACAACAGCATCTAATGCAGAAGAAAGCAGTTGGGGTACATACTGTCCTGGAACGACCCCCCCTCCTCCTCCAGAATATGACACCTGCCTTGGAGACCTGTACAGTGTAGCTTGGATGGAAGACAGGTTTGTTTTACTCTTTAAACTTTTATAAGAAGTCCAATGAAAGACCTTAACTCACAACTTGCATATTGAGATTTACTTTTTACGTTTGCAGTGAAGCGCACAACACTATATTGGAAACCATAAAGCAGCAGTATGTCATGGTAAGTATATTTCACACACTTTAAGACAGTTGGGTAATCCTGGGGGCACCTGAATTTTTTGAATGATTTTACTGCTGTTTATATGTGATGTTTTACATTTTACAATAGCGCCAATTGTAATGATGAATTCTTCCATAAACAAACTTCCTGACTATCTGGGTTTGTTTTAATGGTTAGGGGTTACCAAGATCTCACATAATCCCCACTCTATATCCTCCAGAGATACTTCACCCACTTACTGTATAAGCACAAAATGTTATACCTCCTAACCATGAGAAACAAAGGCTTAACAAGATAAACTTGAGTCTTGACATCCTCACCTTGCCACTTCAACATATAAGCAGTTTAATATTTGCTTGCATGCGCATTCACAGAGAAACATATTTTGATTTGCACACATATCCCCTACTCTGTACAAGTCTAAACAACAGTTATATAGCCCACTCTATGCAGTGTATACATTTAATGTTGAATAGTAGTGATTTAAAAATATTTTCTGGAACATCTCTTTCTATGCAGCAGGTAATATATATTCACTCCAGAATGATTATTATCATTATTTATGCATTTTAACATGTGACAGGTGAAAGAAAGAACATTAAACGATGGTTCATACATGGGTTCCCATGTGATGCAATATGGTGACATTCCCATCAGCGAGGAATCATTATCCTTCTATGTGGGCTTTGACCCCGCCAATGCTAATGCTACCTTTGAGAACAGTTTGCCACGATATCTTAAGGATAAAAACCCTACATTTATAAATCAGCGTGATGCAGATCTTCTCCACCTGTGGCAAAAGGTTGGTAAACATAAAAAAAGCGATTGTCTTTTTGCTGGCCTATACAATTGTGGAAAACTTGTTCATGTCAAACTAGATTTAGTGTACAAAAAGCATTGCAGAAAACTGTCAGCATTTTCTTTGTTCTGAAACATGCATCTAGCATCTTTTAGAAAATGTTTTTGGCTTCATTATGTTTATTTTGTTCTGCTCAAGGACATTCATGGAAGTTATTTTAGTCTTACAGCTTATTTATAACCATACTTGGGACTTTCCTCCCTTGCAGTATCAGAGATCCAAGGTTGATTCCCCAGTAAAATTGAAGGCTGAAAAAGAACTTGCTGAAGCCATGGCACATCGGTCACACGTGGATACAAGCATAAAGCTTATTGGAAAGCTATTGTTTGGATCAGAAATGGGCTCTTCTGTTTTGAGTGCTGTACGACCACATGGGCAACCCTTGGTTGATGATTGGGACTGCCTTAAAGCATTGGTAATATTTATTTCTCATATTTTTCATTTGCATTAATTGTATGTAGTTCCCCACTTCTGCATTATAGAAAGATTGCAGAAAAAGGAAATTAGAATTGAAAAAAATATTTTACCTAATATCTTTTCTTCATGCCAAGTTTTAAATTAACAATTAGATAAATGTAAGGTTAGAAATCCTTTTCATGCTAGTCTTTTGTAGAATCTATTGTTGCTGCTAATATTGCTTGTCTTTGACAGGTACACACGTATGAATCCCACTGTGGGCCACTTTCTCAGTATGGAATGAAACACATGCGTTCTCTAGCAAATATCTGTAACAGAGGTATTGGTGTGGATACCATGGCTGAAGTTTCATCTGAGGCATGCACTCAATTCTCAGATGTTAAATGGAGTTCACTCATGGTTGGTCAAAATTGAATGATCGCTCATAATGCAAATATGATCTCAAGACAGATTTCCCTGTACTTATGTAAATATCATCTTAATCTATTTCAGATTGATAATTAAGCTGAAATTAGAGCATTCACTAGAGCTTATTATAGATATTATTGTAAGTCTACTTTGTAGCTTTGTTTCCACCATACTGATTAATGTAATGCCATAGCAGTGATGTTTCTGGAGTCGAAGGCTATGCAGCCTTTTAGAATCCAAATATGTTATGTAGCATCACTGCTATTGCAGACATGCAATGAGGATCAAACAAAGAGCAAAGATGGAACTTGCTCAGCAGATGTATTGAGATATATTTGATTCTATATAATTCAGTTCAGCATCTTATAATTATGACTGCATTCATGTCAAGCCATGATATTGTGATTCTGTACACTAATGAAAGCTCTCTTGATTAAGACTGCCCTTGGTCAATAGATGAACATATCAATTGGAAAAATAGCTAAGACATAATCAAGTGTTCATTTTCAACCTTGAAATTCAGATTAATTCTGATTCAAGTGACCCAAGAAACTTCTAATACACATTGATACTGTTTTTCTGTTTAAAATGCTTTACTATTAATTTAAAAATGAAAAAAAAATTGGGTTGGCATTTATAAGATATATGATTAACTCTGCAATTATCCGCAACTTGGCCAGTGAGCCATAGCTCATGACAAAAATTTATCTAACTGCACTCCTTGGTGTTAGTAGTTTATAATCTATACTAAATGTTGGGTTGTAACCTGAACATTCTTGAGGCATAATCATAGTGACCTGCTTATTTTGAGGATTCTAATTTTTCTGAGTTCCATGATGCTGAGGAATAGCAGGAGCTTGGCAGTAACTTGGTTGACATCTACAATGTACAGCTTCTTGGTGTGGAAGAAGCAAGATTTTCTAGAAATAATTCAGATGATTCTTTGTTGAGTATTTGTTCAATGGCCCCTCAAATCTCCATTTTCTGAAATTTTCATAATAAAACGAAGTGCAATCTACTACTTTTCTACCTCAAGGAATGCTCTCCCTGGGTCATTTGTCTATGACATTTAAAGTAAAATGCAGTGATCACTACAAAGTTTCTGTGCTAGAAAGTAGTGATTGTGAAGAGATGTTTCATGGCTGTCTTACAAAAACAAAGGTCATGACAGATTAACAAAGGACGGGGATCACATATAGAGGTGTTCCACCACTACACTTTAAAACAATTTGAGATTTAAATAAGAAAGAACTCTCCAGTGCTAGACTTACACTGGAACCTTAGGTTGTCTGAAATTGTAGTATGAAGGAAAAATAGGTCATAGATGAGGTCTGTGCATAATACAAACTAGGCTACTTTTCAAAGACAGATAAAATAGATGAGTTAAATAACACAGGTTGACATTATATGCTAACTAATCCAGATTCAAAAAGAACGAAGACAAAAGATGTGCCTAATTAATAAACAGAGTCCTAAAATACTTATAGAGGATCTGAAGATGCTAATAAGAAAAATAGTGTGAATGCCCACAATTTTGCCATTATGCACTAGAAATCTTCATCTCAGATCTGCTTGATGCTAGAAAACTACTATTAGCTACTCATTGCTGAAGATAATGTTCAATCATTAGTTGAGGATTCTAATTTTTCTGGGTTCCATGGTGCTGAACAGTAGCAGGAGCTTGGCAGTAACTTGGTTGACATCTACAATGTAAAAGTAGCTTCTTGGTGTGGTATTTGTTGAGTATTTGTTCAATGGTTCCTCAAATCTCCATTTTCTGAAATTTTCATAATAAAAGGAAGTGCAATCTACTACTTTTCTACCTCAAGGAATGCTCACCCTGGGTCATTTCTCTATGAGATTTTAAGTAAAATACAGTGGTCGTTATAAAGGTTCTGTGCTTGAAAGTAATGATTGTGAAGAGATGTTTCATTGCTGTCTTACAAAAACAAAGGTCTAGACAGATTAACAAAAGGATGGGGTCACATATAGAGGTGGAACCAATACACTTTAAAACAGTATGAGATTTAAATAAGAAAGAACTCTCCAGTGCTAGACTTACACTGGAGCCTTAGGTTGTCTGAAATTGTAGTATGAAGGAAAAATAGGTCATAGATGAGGTCTGTACATAATACAAACTAGGCTACTTTTCAAAGAAAAAATAGATGAGAGTTAAATAGCACAGATTGGCATTATATGCTAATTGCTAACTAATCCAGATTCAAAAAGGATGAAGACAAAAGATGTGCCTAATTAATAAACAGAGTCCTAAAATATACTTATAGAGGATCTGAACATGCTACTAAGAAAAATAGTGTGAATGCCCACAATTTTGCCATTATGCACTAGAAATCTTCATCTCAGATCTGCTTGGTGCTAGAAAACAACTATTAGTTACTCATTGCTGAAGATAATGTTCAATCAATACCAAATTGAAACAAAGGTTTTGGTTTTATTAATAAAGAGGGAAATACAATGTTTCTTTCTAAATTAGCATTGTTTTCTGGAGTTGGATGCCCTGCAATTATTTTGCAGAAACAGAATTAATGCCCTAATTGGAATCATTGTAAGGTGCCATCATGCAGACCCACTTTGTCTAGAATGAAAGAGAAAGCATTTACAGTGCATCCAATTTGTGTTGGGCTAGTTTTGAAATACACCTCAAGTATGCACACATAGCACAACCTTGAATGAGAGAAATTTAGTTACCTATTAGCTGAAAATAAAATCATTGCAGGAGGCAAGGGTGTATGAGTTGTCAAAACTTATTGTGTTTCTCAAACAGTTTTTGTGGATTGGCAGGCAAAAGCATCATAGATGAGATCTGTACATAATACAAACTATGCTGCTTTTCAAAGAAAGATGAAAATTAAATAACACAGATCGACATTGTATGCTAAGCAATCCAGATCCAGAAAGGATGAAGACAAAAGATATGTCTAATTAACAAGCACAGTCCTAAAAGATACTCATAGAGGATTTGAAGATGCTTCTAAGAAAAATAGAGTGAATGCACATGATTTCACCAGTATGCACTATAAATCTTATCTCAATCTGTTTGATGCTAGAAAGTAGAAAAAAACCTATCAGCTACTCATTGCTGAAGATAATGTTCACCAATTATTACCAAATTGAAACAAATGTATTTATTTTATTAATGAAAGCAATACAACCTTTTCTTTCTAAATTAGTATCCTTTTCTGGATTTTGATTCCCCATGATTATCTTGTGGAAACAGAGCAAGTGCCCTTATTGGAACCATTGTAAGGTGCCATCATGCAAACCCACTTTGTCTAGAATGAAAGACAAAGCATTTATGGTGCATCCAATTTGTGCTGGGCTAGTTTTGAAATACGCCTCTAGCATGCATGTAAAGCACAACCTTGAATAAGAGAAATTTTGTTACTTGTTACCTGAAAATAAAACCATTGCAGGAAGCAAGGGTGCATGAGTCGTCAAAATTTAATGTGTTTCTCAAACAGTTTCTGTGGACTAACAGGTAAAAGCCTTCACACTCTCTCTATTACATTTTAATATGGAAACACTATCACAATGTTAGTGATAGGGAACATGTAACAAAATGAAGCTGAGGGAAAGAAACACACTTGTAGTAGCTCCATTATACCAAAAACACATTTATTGAGTATATAATAGTGAACAAGATCAGCACAGAAAAAGTGATCACTCATGGCTAGTGAAATCTATGAAGAGAATGCAGGATCAACACACTAAAGCAATTCCTTGCAAACAGTCACCAAGAAAATTGGGTTCAGAGTGTACTCACATCTCCTTGTAGCTGCATTTAAATGTAATTTCCTGGTGACACTATTCTTGCAAAGGCTAAAGCAATAAGGTCTAATGTTTAGGATTTGGTTCATGCTAAGTTTTACATCAAGAAGCTGCCTAATAAGGTACTGCAAATCCTATTGCTGAATACCTAGAGTTGCGACTTTTAGGCTTCACAAGGTTGGATTGATTCTCTTGCAGTTATGTGTATCAGATCATCTGGCATCTGGTAAACAATGCTTAGATTTGTGGAATTTATTCACAGTAGAGTTTTAAATTCAGGCATAAGAATAGACTAGCATTTGGTCCAGAAGACTTAGGAAATCAAAATATAAGATTTAAAGAAATCCAGAATCAAAGTTCTTGACACAGCATGCTTCATACAGCTTGACCTTCCCTCATTGCCAAGCCACAAATTATTTCCCAAAACAAACAAACAAACAAAACTTAAACTTTGATTACACATCCAATCGTCAAAGACACTTACCAACTTACCACAACTCCAAATATCTTAAAGGCTTAGAAATCAATTCCCCTAGAGTTAAAAGTAAAACTTAATGCTTTCTTCCCAGACACTTTAATGTACAATTTTTTACCGTAAATCAATGCTATTGGGCTACCTCGTCTACGGTCCCAGTTCCCGATCCAGTAATAGAACCACCAGAGTCTGCTAAATTGGCTATGGTAGCACAACAGTCTGATGTGCATTCACAGGATGATTCTGATTATAAATTAAGCTTCGAAAGAGAAATTGCATAGATAAGTTTTAAGCAGACTCTGCTCCAGCCTCAGCAAAGGAATTTTTAGGTAGGATGCCTAATAGTTTTCAGAAGGTTCAATAACTGTATAACTTTAATTGAACAAAAAGTTAAAAACTGACTCAATCAATTTGTCAAGGGGTTTATGCACAGTGAAGACCTTGAACACATGTCACACCGCTGTAACTGTAAATATACTTCACACTTGGTTTGCTTTTACCACCTAATTTGGAGAGGTACTCAATCTAATTGTGTTCTGTTTTTATTTGTTCTCTGTATGTTAGCCTAAGGGCAATCGGGGCAATCGGGGCAATCACCATATCTAGACAGATTATTCAAACACATTAAGTACTATATTATAAAAACAGGTTTCTGAAAAAATGGAACAATTTTTTTGGGTATAGAATCCAACTATTAGATCACATTTTCCTGCTCAATCATCAGGACGAGTGATATGGATCACAAATTGTGACTCTTGTCACTGTTTTTTTCCAACCACCTGTTTTTTTCCAATAATATATTGTGGTATTGACAAGATTTTATTATCCTAACCTTGGTTGGAGGGCAATTGGTGGATGTACTTGTAGAAGTTGTACAAGATGATCTGACTTTGAATTCCTAACCCATCCGCGCATTCTGAAATAATAGACATCAACAGATTTCATTCCTACCAACACAGTGATCAGTAGGCCTACAAATAAGAAAAACAGATTGGATCACACACTACAACAGCAAAGCACTATAAACCCACTTTAACTTGGAAATTTTCCACCAAGAAGCAAATCTTACATGGCAGATAGTCTATGATAGAAAAATCCGTATTGGTACCCAGTTATGACAGAAGTTTGGGCTTTCACCACAGGATAAATTTCATTCCTACCAACACAGTGATCGGTAGGCCTACAATTGACAAAAAAAAAAATTGGATCACACACTACAATAGCAAAGCACTATAAGCCCACTTTAACTTGGAAATTTTCAACCGAAAAGAAAATCTCACGACAGATAGTTTATGATAGAAAAATCAGTATTAGTACCCAGTTATAACAAGAGTCTGGGCTTTCACCACAGGGCTTAAAACTGGGCATAATATATTGAATAATGGTTCTGGATTAAACTGTGGTTGAAATTTTTGGTATCTAAAATGCCTCTGGATTTGATACCAAAACTTTCAAACACAGTTTAATTCAGAAGCATTATTCAATATCAGCCTGGACTGTGGAAATCTAACGTCTTCAATGGGCACAATATACCAAAAAATATAAAACCCATTACCTTTTCAGTGCTGTTTTCTTGAATCCCACTCCAGAAAATCCAAACTAAATATGCTTAGCTATGATAATTTCTGAAAAAGCCAAAACCCAATACAGTGTTGTACTGAAATCAACTCAGAAAAACCTACTTGTCAATGAGCGATAGTCTGATTTACTTACTATTTAAAAGATTCAGTGTGCTAGTCTCATTGAATTCAATCTCCACTTCAGCCTCTGCTCTTTTTCTTTCCCTATCTTGAATTTGTAGTGTTTCAAAGGCATATGAATTGTGAATCTTGTAATACAGTATGCAAGATTTATGGCATTTTTATTTGTTCGGAGATATTCCATTGCAGTAAGTGTCAATGAGTTTCACGTGGAGAAAGGGCACGAGATAAGAGACGACGATGTACTAGTTAGATTAGCATTCAAAAATGGTCCAGTAAGATTTCAGGTTGATTGTTTAGTACTTAATTAATAATAAAATGCCATGACACTAGTTGATGTGCCATACGTGTCTTTGGGAGCAATTTATTTCCTTTACATTATTAATGATGTGAAAGTTACAGAAAGCAACCTTGTTTAGCATAAAATGGTATATTCCATCCTCTGTTCTTTCCTTCGCTACCCTATGTTGTTCTTTCCTTCGCTAACATATGTCAACATAGGCTTGTGGTTATAATCCAATAACTGTTTAAGGAGTCGCTATTCTGCATTCAAAATAACATGTTTAAGAAAAAATCATGTTATTCTTTTTCTTTTTTTTGTTTGATGGAGGTCATCCACAAATATTTTTTTGTTTTTGCTAGGTACAGGAGCACGAAGCACGAACCTTCTTCTTAGGTTGAGCCTCTTCGGCTAAGAACCATTTTTAATATACATGATCTAATATAGTATAGGTGGTGAGATCTATAATACTTTGTTAATTTTTTTAAAAAATATTTGAGTAGAAAGTAGGTTTATCTGTTTTAAAAAGGTTTATGATTCATTAATTTCGTACAATCAAGAAAATACATGATATAATATAGTATAGGTGGTGAGATCTATAATACTTTGTTAATTTTATTTTTTTTAATATTTGAGTAGAAAGTAGGTTTATTTGTTTTAAAAAGGTTTATGGTTCATTAGTTTCGCACAATCAAGAAAATATAGATGGACTAGAAATAGACATTTAGCAAGAAAGAAAGAAACTGTTAATTTTTGTAGTTCGAAAGGTGGAATGTGGAGTTGCTTTAAAGCAACTCGAGTTGGATTTTCAGCAACAACAAATTTTCTATTTATTAATAGAATGTTTCTAGGTTTGTGAGGTTGAGATAAAACCGAGAGTGATTTTATGTGTGAGTTAGCCGAGTAATGTAAGGAAAGTTTCTTTTCTTGCACGTTGATGTAAATCAACAAAACTCTATATATGTAAAATTGTTGTAGCAAACTAGTATTGTATTTTCAAAAGGAAAGCTTGTTGTTAGGTTGAATAGAAGATCCAATATTTGTAGGTTTTTCCCCACACTGGGGTTTTGGTATATCTGTGTTATTGTCTATTTGTGATTAGCTTCTTGTTATTTTTGTTTCCGTTGTTATTAGTTGTTAATTAACCCAGTGTATTAATTGTTATAAATCAGATTTATTTTCTATGATTTTATTGTGCAATTAATCTGTTGTTGGGTTATAATAAATTAACATGGTATCAGAGCTCTAAACTCTAAATACGAAGCCAAGATTTGTGACACAGATATCAAGAAAAAAAATTTAAAATTTTGTCTCTAGTTTCTTCTGCGACTATGGCAAACATTGTTTGATATGAAGATAGGCTTGAGGGTGCGTCTAACTTCTTACAATGGAAGGTTCAGATTACATTTGTTCTCAAGGAGAACAGGTTGTGGATCTATGCTAGTACAAAGGTGACACCACCAACAAATAATCCTATTGCCCTAGATTCACATGAAGTCAAGGAGGCCAAGGCTCAGAGGATTATTCTTGATGGGGTAAGAGATCATCTAATTCCTCATCTATTAGGGAAAGACACCGCCAAGGAGATGTGGGATACGCTCTCAAAACTTTATCAGAGCGACTATCAGAGACATAAGATGATGCTCAAGGAAAAATTGCATAACACCAATATGTTCAAAGGTGAGAGCATGACCTCTTACTTGTCCAAGCTGACACAGGTCAGGGATGAGTTGGTTGTTGTTGGAGAGATGATTGTTGAAGATGAGTTGGTGTGTATAGCCTTGAATGGTTTCTCAAAGCACTGTGAAGTGTTTGTCAAGTGTGTTGTCGGCAGAGATTGCCTACTCGGTTGGGTGAGGCTTTGGGATGATTTTGTTCAGGAGGAGATCCGTGAAGGTGCTCATCGAGGAGATTAGACGAAGAAGGGTCAAGACGAAGAAAATCTTGCTCTTGCAAGCAAGGGTAAGAAGTCCAATAAAGAGAAAACGAAAGGTTCTTCTTCCAAGAGTGGGAAGAAGAAAGATCTGAGCAAGATAAAATGTTTTTGCTTGCATCAGTTGGGTCACTATGCCACTCAGTGTCCAAATAATAAAAATAAGGACAAGCAGAAGAAGCAAGTTGCTGCTACAACAAAGGTGGACGAGTTTGCATCATGATTTGAGAATGAGTTTTCTCTCATTGTCTGTCTCTCGAGTTCAATTGCCAATAGGGTAGGGTATATTGATAGTGGGGCTTCTTGCCACATGACGGGAGTCAAAGAATGTTTCACCAAGTTGGAGGAGAAGAAGTTGGATTTCTATATTGAGCTAGGAGACAATGCCAAGTACCATGCAACTGGTGTTGGCATGGTCAAGTTTCAGAGGGAGTCTGATGAACCTTTGTTGGTGGAGGATGTGTTGTATGTCCTTGACATGACAAAGAATTTAATCTTCATTTCTACTTTGGAAGACAAGGGTTACATAGTGACCTTTGAGAGGGGAAAAGTCTATATTCGTCCCAAGGATTCCAAGGTTGTAAAAGTGATTGGAGTCAGGTATGGCAGCTTGTTTCGGTTACAGTTTGAGCCAACACATGTGTTGGTTACTAGTTGTAGAGGGCTAGGACAATTGTGGCACAAGAGGATGGCTCACCTTCACCATGTAGCACTTAATATTCTCAAGGAAATAGTGATGGGGCTTCCTAAGATAAGGACAAAAAAGCATGAGGAGTGCAAAGGTTGTGCATTTGGGAAATATACCAAGACCAGTTTTCCAAACAATATCACTAGATCCAAAATGATTTTGGATCTTGTGTACTCAGATGTGTGTGGGCCCATGACAATAATATCCTTGAATGGGTACAAGTATTATGTTACTTTCATTGATGATTTCTCCAAGAAGACGTAGATATATTTTTTGAAGAATAAAGATGAGGTCTTCAGTAGTTTCAAAGAGTTTAAGGCTCTTGTGGAGAACCAAACCGTGAGGAAGATCAAGATACTGAGATATGATAATGGAGGCGAGTATACCTCGAATTCCTTCAAAGATTTATGTGCTCAAGAAGGTATTAAGAAAGATTTGACAATTTTGTACAACCCTCAACATAATGGGGTTGTTGAACGGAAAAATAGGGCTATAGTTGGAGCAACCAAGGCCATGCTTCATGTTCAGGATCTACCTTGGTTCTTATGGGTAGGAGATTTCAATACAACTATGTATTTGCAGAATAGGAGCCCTCACAAAGTGTTGGGAAAATTGACTCTAGAAGAGGCGTTCATCGGTCAAAAACAAGGTTTGGGGCACATTCACATCTTTGGATGCCTTGTGTATTGTCACATTCTTGTGGAGAAGAGACACAAGTTGGAACCAACTGTAGAGAAGGGTATCCTTGTTGGGTATAGTGAAACTTCTAAGGCCTATCGGGTTTACATTCATGCCCTCAGAAAAATAGTTATTCACAGAATTGTGAAGTTCGAACAAGAGAGGGCTCTTCAAAAGTCTGGCAACTTGATGAATGAGGGGGAGAAATCACCCATAGTTGAGGCAACACAAATTCCTCAAAATTTAGTCATGCAAGCTGGAGAGCAGAGAAATCAAGCCGAGCAGATTGATTAGAAGGAGGGACAAATAATTCCTTAGCCTCAAATTCCTATTATCAACAAGAGGAGAAACAGGGAAGCTAAGCAAACACTAAGAGAGGCCAAGGAATATGTTGGTGATCCACTAGATTCAGTTAGACAGAGAAAGGCTCCTAGATGTTATTTTGATTATGTGGCACTTATGAGTGAATTAATTGAAGTAGGGTCTTCCAGCTTTCAGGAGGCATCCCAGCACCAAGTATGGAGGGATGCCATGGTGGAAGAGTATTCTTCCATCATGAAGAATAGCATGTGGGAGGTAGTACCACAACCGGAAGGTAAGTTTGTGGTGGGCTCAAGATGGCTATATGAGATTAAGCATGTTGCAGATGGTAGTGTGGAAAATTTCAAATCCCAGTTTGTGGCTAAGGGGTTTTCTCAGAAAGAAGAGATCAACTATGACGATACTTTCACTCCAGTAGCCAAGTACTCATCCATAAGAGCTATCATTTTTGTAGCAACACAGATGGGTTGGATGATTCACCAGATGGATGTAAAGAAAGCCTTTCTCTATGGAGTAATGGAGGAAGATATTTACATAGAACAACCAAAAGGATTTGAAGCACATGGGATGGATTCTCATGTATGCAGGTTGAAGGACTTGGGGTTGATGCACTACTTTCTAGGATTGGATTTGTGGCAGAAAGAGGGAGAAATCTTTCTTGGACAAGTGAAGTACTTACTCGATATCTTGAAGCAATTTAGGATGGAGAACTATAAGCCCATGTCCACACCACTTCTGGCCAACTGGAAGAATATTGATGCTTCCAGATTAGAGGCAGTGGACCCGACCTTATATAGATAGTTGATAGGCTCTCTTATGTATCTTGTCAACACAATGCCAGACATTTTTTTGCAGTGAACTCACTTAGTCAATTTATGGTGGAACCTAAACGTGTGCACTGGATAGCTATGAAGCATGTTTTGAGGTATCTCTGAGCCATAGTTGATTATGCGCTAAAGTATTTTTAGCAGGATGGAGTGAAGCTCGAGGGGCTCACCGATGTAGATTGGGCAGGCAGTATAGCTAACTGGAAGAGCACTTCAAGGTGTAGTTCTAGTTTGGGATCAAGAGAAATATCTTAGTACAACAAGAAACAAAAGTCAGTTGCACTGAGTTTTGTGGAGGTCGAGTATATGGCAGCCAGTATGGCTACATGTGAAGTTATCTGGCTTCAAAAACTTCTAGTTGGGCTCTTTGATCAGGAGCTAGATACTACAGTCATTTACTGTGATAATCAGAGTTGTATCAAACTCTCTAAGAATCCAATGTTTCATGACAAGTCAAAGCACATTGAGATCAAGTACCACTTTATCAAAGATTGTGTGGAGAAGGGGATAGTGAAGCTCCAATGCATTCCTATAGACGAACAAATATCAGTTATCCTAACCAAGGCCTTGATGAAGAGTAAGTTTGAATTCTTCAAGGATAAGTTGGGTGTTGTGCAAAACACCTTCCTCGCTAAGAGGGAATGTTGATTTTTGTAGCTCGAAAGGTGGAATGTGGAGTTTCTTTAAAGCAACTCGAGTTGGATTCTCAACAACAACATATTTTCTATTTATTAATAGAATTTTTAGGGGTTTGTGAGGTTGAGATAAGACCGAGAGTGATTTTATGTGTGAGTTATCCGAGTAATGTAAGGAAAGCTTATTTTCTTGCATGCTGATGTAAATCAGCAGAGCTCTATATATTAAGATTGTTGTAGCAAACTAGTATTGTATTTTTGAAAGGAAAGTTTGTTGTTAGGTTGAATAGAAGATCCAACATTTGCAAGTTTTCCCCACACTAGGGTTTCCTGGGTATATATGTGTTATTGTCTATTAGTGATTGGCTTCTTTTTATTTTTGATTCCATTGTTATTAGTTGTTAATTAACCCAATGTATTAATTGTTATAAATCAAATTTATTTTTTGTGATTTTATTGTGCAATTAATTTGTTGTTGGGTTATAAGAAATTAACAGAAACCTCCAAATTCTATATGAGTCATAAACATTCATTCTGTGAAGATTATACATACTCTAAGCATTAAAAATAATGTTTTTCTGTATGTTAAAAAAATTAGATCAATAGGAAAACTATTTAAGAATAGTAATACTAAAATTAACTATGGTGGAATTGTTGGGGATAAGGAGTTCGATCTGTCATCAAGATAGTCATCTAAGACAACAGTGCCTTAGTGATTTCAATTCAAAATCACAACAAAGACACAAACAACTATGTCATAAAGCAGAAGTAGGCACAAATGATCCCCCATTGATCCTAATGAGGAAAGTAAATGCAAAACAAGAGACAAATTCAACAAAAGCAAAAAACCATGAAAGACAAAGCAATATTGACAGACAGATATATGTGGGGAAAACCCTTTTGGGTAAAAAACCCCACCCTCCAAAACACTCAGCTTAGATTGTATTATTTAGTAAAAGGATTACAATACAAACACAGAGCTATGCTCTTCAGGATATTAAATCTTGTCCATCTAGAGAAAGAATACAAGCTACACAAACCAGAATCTCACACAGTTACAATGTACTCAAGACATACTGTGTAGATTCCCTTCAGCTCCTCTCAAATGACTATCATAGCCAGCCTCACGGCCAGCCCAGCCACTCGGCCTCCCTAGGTTCACATGTTCGTAGAACTAAGAGACAAAGTGTTCAAATTCATGACTGTTCGAACACTCACTTTATCTCTCTCTCTCTAATCGCTCTCTATTTTTCTACATACACATGAGATTACATAATCTCTTTTCATGCGCCAACATTTCCAGCCTGTCCAAACATTCAAAACCATCCTCAGGATATCACTGACAGATCTGCCCATGTCATCCTCCTTGCATCGAGCTACCCATACACGCATCCAATCTACACCGATTGCATCAAGCCGCCTAGGCAATAAAACCATCACCTTAATCGGGTTTTATTTCCACGACCTGCAATAACTGTCAATACCTCTTTGTTCTTTGACCAACTAGATGTAGTCAACCTACCATGTGCCAACCTATCATTCACCTGAATGAACTGACACCAAGTCCAACTCGGTCAAACTCTGCCCCAAGCTCATCTGAGCTCCTACCGCAACACCATCGAGCTCAAGCCATCCAGCCGCTGTAAGGTGGTGAGATAAACCGAGCTCACCCCGACCATACCTACGCAACTGCCAAGTCCATCTGACCCATTCGCGATGTGGCAGTTTGGCCATTCGAGCTCAACCAGAACTTGCTCGCACTACCGCTGCACTACCCGAGTCGACCTGCGGTTATGTGGTGAGCTCGTCTAAGCTCACCCTTCGACTTCACTGAGCTTGGCCTTGCCACCTTCGTCATGCTTTTCCTTCAACCCCGCGCTACCGTCGCACTCATAAAACTAACCATGGTAAGGTGGTGACTGGTCTATGGGATCGCTGACGGTTAAACCGTGCTATCGTGGGGGCCGACAGGCCACCCCACAGTAGAGCAGTAACCGTCAACCAGACTGCCAATGGTCTTACCGTGGTGAGACTCCTCACCGCCCATAGTATGGTGGTAACCACAAACGTCGACCGCTATCCATAGACCGCAACCATCGTGGCTTCCCCGAACACTGTCTGTGGTAACCGTTATGTCTTTCGCCCATCAATCACCAGCGGCTTACCACACCCACTGCGGCTTAGTAAATAAGCCACACGGTAGGGCGACAACCACCACACTATTCTGACGTTGCCTCCGTCGCTCACCGTGCTACTGCACCACCATAGATCCACCTTCACGATAAGGAGGTAAGCCTTTGCGTCGCCAACCCGCTGCTAATTGCACTACCTCGTCACCATCGAGCCACCTTCACAGTAAGGAGGTAACAGTCATCTAGGCCATCGCTACTACACTGTGCCACCGCCAATCTAGAACAAGACTACCGCAGTAAGGCGGTAACACTGCCCAACCGCCGAACAGGGTGACCTGTGGTATGGCAGTAAAGGCCTGAAATAGTGAGGAAACACCTAAGTCTTCAAATGGGTCGACCAGAAAGTTGAGGCAAAATTCGCAAAAATCTCCCACTTGCCGAAGACTTTCAGGCATCCTCCAAAACCCGAACAAGGACCAAAACATGCTCTCACGCTCCAACCAAGACCACTGCAATCGACATTCAAAATGTCCACCATCTCAGGCAACTGCTCCAAACATCCAACGCAGGAAAAAGGAACAAGCCAAGGTGAAAACAACACCAATCTCAAGAACACAAGAAAAAGACCCTTCAAGCGGCAAAAGGAAAAACAACAACAAACAACAAGGCACCATGCAAGCATAGGAAACATGACATAGACCATAATTTTTTAGAACAAGAACACCATTAGCTAGAACAACAACCAAAACTGACTACCCTCATCCAATTGATCAAGCCACGCGATTGAAAATCAACACCCACAACTCATGCTAATCCAATCACCCATACCTCAAAGGTATGACCACCGACAGTAGACTCATGCCATCATAAAACCACCCATCTCAGCAGCAAACAAGCACCCTATGTCAACCAGTCAGCAGACTAAAACATGTCCAGGTACTCCCATTGCTAGGGCATTGTCCAAATGAGTGCAAACAAAACACCATCACAAATGATCTAGGCACACCAAGTCCACCAAAACCTACATATAGAAGAAGTAACCATTTAGATACAAGGTACACCAACTCTGATCTACACAACCTTCAACCACCTACTGCAAGAAATATTTCTCTCAACAACCTTCCACCATTCTTCCAAGGTCCTCCAAATCTGACTAAATAAAGAGGTCACAGGAACCAACACATCATCACCGAAGTAACATCACATGACCACAAAAGACCACTACGACTCCACAATGACATCTTACATCTTAAGTCAAGAACATTCAGGAAGAAAAGACCAGATTAGAGAGAAACAACAAATGAAAACATGCCCTTCTACAAACACTTCTATATGTCAGCTATGACAAGTATGATCTTCTTCACATCCCAAAGGAAAAGCCTTAGCAACACCCAACAACACCATGGATGTAAACATCAAGAAGATCAGACAAACCCATATACATTTCCCATCAATCCTCAAAAGCACAAGGAGATCAACCATGTTGTCCATATTCCATTATGAATCCTCCATAATCTTAAAACAACTCAAGATTCATATCCATGAAAGATAAAGCATAACACACATATTTGAAAGCTATAATGGGAAAATACCTTTCAAATAAACACCACTGCCGAGCAGACCAAGAAGAAAAGAAAATATGGTCCTCCAAGATATACAAGCCACCGTGACTTACCTAAGAACATTCTCCTTCAAGGTCTTTGTTGAATTCACATTCAACCAGGGTGCATGCATCTCAGACTTTCAGCTGTAACAACAAAAATCTCATAAGAATTTTCAGCCTCGCCTTATCCTCCATGCATCCATGAGCACCAACAAACTGTCATTTCATGCTAACTCCAAACTACATCACTGCAATAAACATGAATTCCTCCAGCATATGACCAATGTACTCAAAACAAAGAGAAACCCCATACCACTGTCAAAGCTCCAAACCAGCTGGACAAGAACTTATCATGACACCATGATCTGCACATCCCCCTTAGGAGATATCATGCTTCAAGTGAACTATCCATGGTCTCAGAAGCAAAGCAACATGCCAAAACTCTAATGCACAAGCAAGAGTATACATGACATAAAGAAAACAAACTCTAAACCAGTATCACCTGTCAAGTGCCACCAACATCTCAGCCAAGGAGTACCAAGGTCCTCCATGGCTCCAAGATGCTGCACATCTTCAAATAGTGACCATGCAAATGTGAAAGAGCTCTTATGTAGCAACAAGATCTAAGAGTCCTCAAGTAGCATTTGCAACACCAAAGAAGATCATTCACCACCAAGTGATGAATCCATAGTCATTGCAAAAGCTCCCATTGAACTGTGACACCAAGCTTTCCAAGAACCATGACTGACCACCCCATCACTGTCAAAAGCTTACAATATGACAGTGTATCCAGCTCTCCATGACATCATGATTCACATGCTTCGGATCCCCATCACTGACTATTCAGGTACTCAAATGCCATTCCTCCTCTCATCTCAAAACAACCACGCCAATGCACAAGTGACCACAGACAAGGTCAGCTAACAAAATTACACTACATAGTTACAACCTCGTGGATATAGACAATCCACTTCTGAGTTATCTCACAACAAACATATAGGTAAGGACAACCCACAACATTGCACAACTCGTGGATGCAACCAAATGTAAACCCTGCAAATATATCATCGCACTGGAAACTGCAAAACTGATATAATCAAAGAGAACAGCTAAAGCAGACAAGCATGACTCAAACACCAGATCAGCAACAAATTCGATTTGCTAGTCAAGTCAACAACTCAAGCACCATAGTCTAGAAAACCAACAAGCACTCTACAAGAATGTTGAAAGAGAAACTCATACCAACACTCTCATGCAGAGAAGACATCACACCTCCTCAAACCATGTTGAACTGTAGCTATATCATCCAGTCACACCCCAGAAGCCAAGATCTAGAAAATAATAGACAACAACTGCACAGAAAACACAAGTTTTCCTTGACCGTGCAAAACCTGCAAAACCACTATGTTTCCAAAACACCCACACATATCCATCTTCATTGCTCATCTGGACAACTCAGGAGTCTGCACACAACCTTCACGGTGAACCAAAATAATGAAAAACAACATGAACATGTGTCATAGACTTTTTAGGAAAATCTACACAAAACCTTCAGAGCCAAAGACATGGATCTGAACCATGCAAGTCAAGAAATAGACACACAGGAACAATAGGTCCATTTTAGACCAGTTCCAACACCACAATCATGCACAAGCAAAAGAGAGAACCAGGCTATCCAGAAGTTGTAGACCACCAAGGTCACTTCATAGCCACCATGCAATCAGGACAACAGAGAAAAATGCCTTCAGTGCTAAGTCAAAAACACCCAGCACAAGCACAACTCTCCATAGCTGATCAACAACACAAGCAAGTCCATACCGCCAAGGAGCCTCTCACACAGACACGCAATATGAACACCACGCTTTGATGCAACACAACCATGAACACATATCGCACCCTTTGCATCAGGAAATTTGCTACGAGCCAAGAGCCTCAGACCATGTTTCCACAACATGACCAACTCCAATTATCTCCAACGTCTTTCAAACTGTGTGTTGAATCAAAGAAGAACACACTTCCACTCATCGAAGGATCAATCACCTACCATTTTCTCCAGACTTCCTCAAGCTTGCAAAACTAAGAAATCAACATAGGAGAAAACCCAGAGCTTCAGCAACCAGGAGAAGACTTTGATACCACTGGTTGGTATCATCAAGCCTTGAATTCCTTCAACTAGCTCTGATACCTCTTGTTGGTATCAAGAGAAACAAGCTACTAGCTTTGATACCACTTGTTGGGGATAAGGAGTTTGGTTTGTCATCAAGATAGTCATCTAAGACAACAATGCCTTAGTTATTTCAATTCAAAATCACAACAAAGACACAAACAACTATGCCATAAAGCGGAAGCAGGCACAAATGATCCCCCATTGATCCTACTGAGGAAAGTAAATGTAAAAAAAAAAAAGATTCAACACAAGCAGAAAACCATGAAAGACAAAGCAATATTGACACACAAATATATGTGGGGAAAACCCTTTCGGGTAAAAAACCCCACCCTCAAAAACACTCAGCTCAAATTGTATTATTCAGTAAAAGGATTACAATACAAACATAGAGCTATGCTCTTCAGGATATTACATCTTCTCCATCTAGAGAAAGAATACATGCTACACAAACCAGAATCTCAAACAGTTACAATGTACTCAAGACATACTATGTAGATTCCATTCAGCTCCTCTCAAATGATTGTCATAGCTAGCATCATGGCCAACCTAGCCACTCAGCCTACCCAGGTTCACATGTTCACAAAACTGAGAGACAAAGTGTTCATAGTCATGACCATTCGAACACTCACTTTGTCTCTCTCTCTAATCGCTCTTTGTTTTTCTATGTGCACATGAGATTACTTAATCTCTTTTCATGTGCCAACATGTCCAGCCTGTCCAAATAGTCAAAACCATCCTCAGGATATTACTGACAGATCTTCCCATGTTGTCCTCCTTGCATCAAGCCATCCAGGCACACATCTGATATACACCGATTGCTTTGAGTCACCTAGGCAATAAATCCATCACCTTAATCGGGTTCTATTTCCATGGCCTGCAATAATTGTGAATACCTCTTTGGTCTTCGGCCAACCAAATGCAGCCAACCTACCACGTTCCAACCTATCATTCTCCTAAATGAACTGACACCGAGTCCAACTTGGTCAAACTCTACCTTAAGCTCATCCAATCTCCTACCGCAACACCGTCGAGCTCAAGCCACCCAACTGCGGTAAGGCAATGAGCTCGAGTGAGCTCACCCCAACCATACTCATGCAATCGCCGAGTCCATCTGACCCATTCATGGTGTGGTGGTTTGGCCATCCGAGCTCAACCAGAACTTGCCCGCGCTACCATTGCAATACCTGAGTCGACCTGCGGTAATGCGATGATCTCGTTCGAGCTCACCTTTCGACTTCACTGAGCTCAGCCTTGCCACCTTCGTCATGCTCTGCCTTCAACCCCGCGCAACCGCCACACTCATAAAAATAACTGTGGTAAGGAGGTGACCAATCTATGGGACCGCTGACGGTCAAACCGCGCTACCGTGGGGGCCGACAAGCCACCCCACAGCAGAGCGGTAATCATCAACTAGACCGCCAATGGTCTTACTGTGGTATCGCGGCGAGACTCCTCATCACCCACGGTATGGTGGTAACCACAAACGTCGACCGCAACCACCGCAGCTTCCCTGAACACTGCCTGCGGTAAGGCGGTAACTGTTACATATGCCGCCCTTCAACCGCCAGTGGCTTACTGCACCCATCGCGGCTTAGTAAATAAGCCACACAGTAGGGCAGTAACTGCCACACTATTCTGACGCTGCCTCCACCGCTCACCATGCTACCATGCCACCATAGAGCCACCTCCGCGATAAGGAGGTAAGCCTTCATGCCGCCAGCCCGCTACTAACCGCACTACCTTGCCACCATCGAGCCACCTTTGCGGTAAGGAGGTAACAGTCATCCAGGCCATCGCCACTACATTGTGCCACCACCAGTCTAGAACAAGATCGTCGTGGTAAGGCAGTAACACCACCCAACCGCCGAACAGGGTGACCCTCGGTATGGCGGTGAAGGCTCGAAACAATGAGGAAACACCTAAGTCTTCAAATGGGTCGACCAGATAGTTGAGGCAGAATTCCCAACAAGAATAAATAGGAAGAATACCAAAATAATTTAAACAACAATACATAACACAACATCAACAAGAATCATGAACCCTAAGGGACATTTCAATCAACATTCACAAATCACTAAATTATCTACCCATATCCTAGATAGGCCAATCCCAGTCATTTGTAGTATCAATCTTAATGTCATTCCAATTAGAAGTTGATTTAGAAAAAAATAAGAAACCTAATTTCCTTCCCTTTTAGTATGGTTTCGTCTAACAACATTGAAATCATGAATGAGGATGTTGATGTCTTTTTTATATTCATTCAATTGTAAGTGCTTGAAGTGAGAGGAAAAATTTCTCTTAAAATGATCAACCAAGATTTTAGAGTTAAATTCCAAAATAATATTGGTAAAATATTTTTGTTTAGCATGTAAAAGAGCTTGGTGAATGGTCATTGTCTTCACAAAATTATTATAACCAACATCAAGACTACCTACAAACCAAAATAACTCTACCATTATAATCACACCAAATACCTCTCATGCTAGCATTTCAAGGATTGTCTTTTAAAGCTCCATTAATACTAATTTTAACAAATTCTAGAGGAGGATGTTCCCATTGAGTAAATCAATAGTCATGAGGGTTGTTGTTACAAGAGGTAATAGAGAGAAGAAGCAACAAGAATACCAAGTCTCATTAGAACTTTGAATCTGCATCAAGAACATGGTTGATAATCTTGTGTACTGTCGTAAATTGTCACCCTTGATAATTCTCTATGTTTTCCTCCCTTAATTTATTGGATCTAATTAAGCTCCTAGCTTCCTAAATTATGCATTTTGAGGCCCATTTTTACCATTTTTCAACAAATTGCAAGCATTGAACAAATTGATCCATTTAATGTTGTGCTCTCGACACCTCATGTCCTAGAAAATGGGGCTAGGTCTGGGATGCCCTAGGACATCTAAGTATTATTGTGTCGAGACCCAATTTTAATATGTCAGTGTCAACATTTTAACATTCAAAACCTAACTTGCAAAGGTTGGCTATCAGGATCTAATTTTCGATAAATTGAATAAAAGCCTATAAATACTTAGCCATTTCATCAGTTGAAATATATCTAGCACTAAGTGAAATGATCAATAAAAAGGCAAACACTACTTGACCATTCAAGAAAAGTCAAGAGAAACATTTTAGTGGTTTGTTGCAATAATTCAAGCAATCAAGCATGCAAGATCCAAGACCTTGAGGTGATGTGTATGACTTTAGTCCTTCAAAGAAGCCATTTAAGGGTGGTGAATTACAACACTTTGTAATTTCATCATTCCTCCCTATCCATTATCATTGTATCATTGGAATTGTCATTGTGGAAGTGGAAACACTAACACAAGGTTTGATTGATGCAAGCCCCTAAATAGAACACCATTTCCTCTCTTTGTGAATGTGTAGATTCCAGGTTTGAAGAGGATTGAAGGGAATTTGAAGAAAAATTATTCATTGTTGCATTTGAAGCCCTACATCTTGTTATGACATGGAAAATAATAATATTAGTAAAATATTTTTGTTTAGCATGTAAAAGAGCTTGGTGAATGGTCATTGTCTTCACAAAGTTATTAAAACCAACATCAAGACTACCTAGAAACCAAAAAACTCTACCATTATAATCACAACAAATACCTCTCATGCTAGAATTTCAAGGATTATCTTTTGAAGCTCCATTAATACTAATTTTAACCAAGTCTAGATGAGGATGTTCCCATTGATTAAATCGATAGTCATGAGGGTTGTTGTTGGAAGAGGTAATAGAGAGAAGAAGCAATAGGAATACCAAGTCTCATTAGAAGTTTGAATTCACAACAAGAAGATGGTTGATAATCTTGTGTACTATCATAAATTGCCACCCTTGACAATTTCTCTATGTTTCCCCCCCTTAATTTATTGGATCTAATTTAGCTTCTAGCTTCCTAAACTATGCATTTTGAGGCCCATTTTTATCGTTTTTCAACAAATTGCAAGCATTGAACAAATGCATCCATTTAATGTTGTGCCCTTGACACCTCATGTCCTAGAAAATGGGGCTAGGACTGGGATGCCCTAGGATGTCTAAGTCTTATTGTGTCGAGACCCAATTTTTAATATGTTAGTGTCAACATTTTAACATTCAAAACCCAACTTGCAAAGGTTGGCTATCAGGATCTAGTTTTTGAGAAACTGAATAAAACCCTATAAATACTTAGTCATTTCATCAGTTGAAATATATCTAGCACTAAGTGAAATGATCAAGAAAAAGGTGAAAATTACTTGAGCATTCAAGAGCAACATTTTAGTGGTTTGTTGCAGCAATTCAAGCAATTCAAGCAATCAAGCAAGAAAGATCCAAGACCTTAAGGTGATGCGTATGACTTCAATCCTTCAAAGAAGCCATTTAAAGGTGGTGAGTTATAAAACTTTGTGATTTCATCATTCCTCCCTATCCATTATCATTTTATCATTGGAATTTTCATTGTGGAAGTGGAAAAACTAACACACGGTTTGAGTGATGCAAGCCCCTAAATGGAACAACATTTCCTCTCTTTGTGAATGTACAGATTTCAAGTTTGAAGAGGATTGAAGGGAATTTGAAGAGAAATTATTGATTGTTGCATTTAAAGTCCTACATCTTGTTAATTCATGAAAATGCACCTACAAAATTATCCAATAGTGTTCCAACAAATTTGCAACTAGAAATCAAAAGCTTAGATTTATAATCAGAGGACCCCAAAAGTAGAGAAAAAAAGGCATGCAAGGACCCATACGAGGCATAAAAGGACCCATATGCCCTAGGGCGGATTTGTCCTCCTATAGTGATCATAACCAACTTTTTTGGGTAGGTACACAGTCCTTTGCACTTCTCAAATTTGCCTTCAAGTTATTATTTTAGCGTGTTCAATGTCAGATTATTGCATTTTTCATATTAGGTCATATAGTCTAATTAGGTTAATCATAACAAATCAATTCCAATCCATTCCAAATTTTTAAATTGATGGAGATCCAAGTTTGATTGGCTCACCTTCATGGTTGAAATTCAATCTATACACCTTGTTGATCTCCATCTCAATGAAGCCCTAGGAAAAGGTCTTGAAGCTTATTGTTCTAAGCATTTAGACTTAGGATCACTCTTTTTCTATGTTTCATTTTGGTGAACCCAACATGTTAACATTCCATACCTTTTGAAATTTGAAGCAATTACATCATAAAAGAATAAACATTCAAAATTTTTGCATCACATATTAGAGTATAGGTTTTATTAGGATTAATTTCATTCATTTAGGTCATATCTACATTCAAAATTGCATTCACAATTATCCTTTGTTGTTGCATATTTGCATTTGATTCATATTGTCTTAAATTGTGGAAATTTTGGAAACACATTCACTTGCAGACTGTTTGCACACAAAATCAAAACCTTTAGACAGACTAGAATAAACATTCAACTTGATTTTTCAAAACCCTTATCAAGGACTCGGACTCCCTTGGGCACATCTATTCTTGTACACTTGTGTAAGGCCCAACTAATTCTTAGTAAAATTGGTGATAAACACACAATTCAGAGGTGGTTCCTAACTGAACAATCCACTAAACCCTTATAAAGACTATTTAATTATCAACCAGGGATACCATAATCTTGTGATGATGTTGACACTATATGTGCATCCAAAGATTCTATACTACCTATATCATCTAGTATAGGTGTTTACACATGTGGGAAAAACATAAAACTATGAAACATGAAAAAGATTAATTCTGGAACTATTGCTATGGGTACCTACAGCTAAAGATTGTGACTAGTTAACTATTATAACCTGAACTCTATAACTATAGACATGGAAAATATACAATTCGATCTGACACACTTGATCCTGATTACTAACATCATTTCTTCCTAAATCATCCTCTCAACTTATCATCACCCGTTGTCTCTTAATTAGATAAATCATTATTTATTTAATTAGGTCTTTCTCCTCTGTTGATTAAATTAATCAATTTAATTTAATTAACCCTCTATCTTTGTTCATTTAAATAATTTATTTTATTTAAATTAAATCCCTAAAGTATTCTCATTAAATTGAATAAATTAAACCTTATTTGATCTAATCTAACATTATCCCCTTTAGTTAAATAAATCAAAACATTTATTTAATTAAACCTTTCCTCTCACTTTTGATTTAAATTAACTCATAAATTTGAGTCAAAATTGTCAAATCATCTAATCTCTCATTAAATTGATCAAATATTGATTAATTTAATCTCAATCACTAAAATCCTCTAGAAAATGCAACTTGCACAATAAATCAATTACTTTGATTTATTTAATTACCTATTTTCTCTCAACATGGAATAAAGGAGGAATATTCCCTCAAATTTGAATTCAAAATCCAAGTGGATTTGTACATCCAATAAAGAATTCACCCCTCTTACATGTCCTTGTGCATTGAGCCAAGTGGCATTTATTTCATTCCTTTTTTCCTCTCACATGTCATTTCCACAATTTCAAATTCCACCTAATGGAATTTATCATGCACATTGACCAAAATGTGTACAACCTTCAATCATTCACATCTTGACAAGTGGCACTTGGCCATTGGATGTTTAATAATCCCACATTAGTCAATTCCACTCTCTCTTCCATTTTGGAAATCTATAAATGAGAGAATATTCCTCTCATTCTCATTATAACATCCACAATTTGAGTAAACTTACTATACTCAACTTCATCCTCAAGCATATCTAGTTTCATCAAATTCTTAGCTAGGTTATGCAGATTTTTCACCATGGAGCTTGATTGAATCTTCATCAAGGTGGATCACTCATCAAATCATCAACATTTCTTACAAAGGAGTTGGGAAAGGGCCAATTTCAACACACCAATTGGCACCAATTCCCCCACGGGATCAAGAGTTTGCATGTTTAATTAGGATTTCATTGATTTTTATGTTTTGTTCTTGTAAATAGATTTCATGGGGAATCCTTGTTTTATCTTGCATATGAATGTACTAATGTGTTTTTCTTAATGTGTTTGTGCAGGAATAGGATTGGGGTTCATATTTTGGCGCTAGAAGGAGGCCCTGATTGGAGAAATTCATCACGTTTTTCCAAAATTCAGTGACTTTTTGACATTTTTTTGCTTACAAGAAACTGCGCTGCATACAGTCCCACAGTGCCATATTGCACCACTTTCAGATAGGTGACACTATATTGCACTGCTCACACTTCAAACTTCGCTGCACCTACTTTTCCCGCTCAAGAATTTTGAATTTTCAAACTTTGTCGTGGATCTCTTAATCCCAAACTACGCCGCATGCTAAAACAACACCACATTTGTGCTCTTTGTCTTCTGTAGAACGCCACACTCAATCGGGGTGTGGCACTATATAGCACTATGAAATTGCTAAACTGCGCTGCATTTGTTGACTGTGTCGCTGGGTGAAAGTGAAAAATTTAAATTTAATTCTTTTCAACATGTGCTTTTTTATTTCTAGCTTTTTGAACTTCTAACTTATTTGTTGTCTCTGCATCTTATGGTTTTAATCATTTTGCAGGTTAAGGCAAGGAAGGAAGCAAAATGGAAGGCTCCATTGTGACATCACTTTCATACTATACAAAGTGTTTTTGAACACTATAGTGTTGTTTAACACTTTTAGAGGATTTTCAATCTCCTTTTAAGAAATTTGTTATCTTTCATGCTTTAGGGAACAATAAATTTTCTTTTGGGCTCTAATAAGGACAACACAAATTTCCTTTCAAAGTTTGCAAACAAAATTCTTAAAAAGAACCTTCGAAACAATTTACTAGATTTGGTTTGAGGTTTAATAATTGAACAAGGCAAATTCCACATTTGATTTGGTGCTTTAAAAAGAATTCACTTTTGCTTTGTGGACTTAAAATGAACAAGTGTTGTTTTGTTTTGTAATTATTTATTCAAAATAATATTGTCAAAAGGACGTATGTGCTTCTCTCGTGCCTCATGGATATATTGAGAATCAAAAGCTCTTTTGGTGATCTTAAGTTGAGTAAAATAATTGCCTCCACATTTTCATTTTGGGATTAAAATTGAACCAATCATGCGAGTGTGAGCATGGTATATTGTGAGTGTTCTCCCTTTATTTTTTAATGAAGGTCGATTGAACTACGAGATATGCTATCTTGCTTTTGTTTATCTTAGCAAGCCTGCCTTGTGGGAAAAAGTAATCACCCAAGGGAACGACCCAACTGGCAACACGCTAAAGCCAAGTGACTTCCACCTAGGATATAAGTGAGGATATTGGAACAAAGGCCAATATCACGAGAATTATTCCGATGAGAAGGGCAGCAATGGTCTCTCGCCGTATTGGATAGTCCCCCATGAACGGAATGCCCGCATTAAAACCCCTTGTTTAGAAAAGGCCAAAATCCTATCTATTTGTTGTTGCAAAAGGTCATGTCCTTTGAAACTGCCCCACGTATACATGTGGTTTTTTTGTACAGATGAAAAGTATTCCATGGGAGATTAATGGGTATTGATGCTTGATTGACCCAAGAAGCAAGTGCACTGTAAGGGGGAGCCAATGTGGTCAAGCATCTAATCATCCACATAGAATATGTGCAATTGGATTCACCCAAGTGGGAACCCAAAAAATATTGTCTTTTCAGCCTAGGGATTGTACATGTTCTTTAAATCAAAACACCTTGCTTGGATCTAAGACATTGAGAAACAAACATTCACAAAAGCTTCAAAATTTCAAACCCTTTGGAGAAAACAAATACCCTTGAAAAATCCATGTGCTCTTGCTTACCCTAGGGATTTTATCCTTAGAGGTTTCTAAGTACTTGGGTTTAATCATCATTTGTTTTCACTAAAGTCAACCTAGGAAACTGTTCTCTCGAAACCTTGATTTTCATATAATGGACCTTGTGGAATGAAAAGGAATTAAGACATAGACATTTAGTTTGAAATTATAATCAAGAAGATTGTTTTTGTAAAAGGAACTCACTAAGAAAAGATAAGGACAATTGGACCTCACATGTGTTCTCTCAAATGATTTGTCGTAAAATCAAAATCCAAAAACCAAGGTTCAAGAAGCTTAGCCTAAAAGCTCGTAAGGAGCATCTTGAAAGGATTTTTGAAGTTAGAGAAAGATTGGTATACAATTTCTACAAGAAGGCTTCAAAGAACAACCCAAGTTTGTATGAGTTCTATTATCAATAGAATCCAACTCTTTTTCAAAGGTTTTTTTTTTCTCACATAGGAAGTATGACATGTTATTCAATACCGAGGTTTTGTAACAAAGAGTCTTGTCTAGGTCAAGTCTAGGATCAAAATCATCAATCTCATCCATCTCCCCATCATCAAAATAAAATCTCATCTCACCAACAAACTCTTGAGAACTTTGAAACATCGGTCATGCTAAACTTAAGAGAAAAATCAACACCACCTTGTTTGACTTAACACACCTAGTCAGATTATCAATCCTCTTGAACAAATTTACTTCTAGGATAACACAACTTCCTAAGGTATACTAGTTCATAATCACTTTGATTGGCTTAACAAACTTATTCAATTCCCTCTCTTGTACGCGTTTCTCTAGGATAACATAACTTCCTAGGGTTTCAATTTCATCATCATCTTGTTTGGCTTAACACACCTAGTCAAACTATCCCTAAATCAAAACCAAATGTATTCAAGCTCTAAAATGTTTAGCATCCCCCCTAAAAATTCTTCAAGAGTTTCACTCATCCGCATCATCCATATTCCATTTATCTCATCCCCATCATCACTTTTTGATCCTTGGACTCTCCTAAGTTCTTCTCCTTTTGGACCTAAAGATTAAGATCAAACGATCTCTATTTTATGCTCCAAACAAGATCACAACATAAGAGGAACATGGACATCACTAAGGAAACATCAACTTCAAGTGACCTAAGTCAAGCAACTTCTGAAGTAAGCCTTGCAATATCAAGCAATCCTCCAAACAACTCTTCTTTATCGGCACAAAATCCTCAAGAGGAAGGCTATGAAGAGGACATCATCAGCAAGGAATTGGGAATGATGCAAAAGGAAATAACTAAAATGATTCAAAATCCAGAGAATCATAGAATTGTCAATGCCATGTTAAAACTTAATCCCTCTCTATATATACGTGTGTTAACGGAAGGAGGGACCAAAATCCCTTCTGACCTTGACGTAAGTACCAATATAGAAATTCCCCTTGCAAGCATACCCCCAATGTCAATTCCAAACATCACTCGGGAAATTCCCCAAACCATATCAACAATCGCATCAACCCCACCAGTTGATAACAAGGGAATCGCCATGTTTTGTGAATTACAAAAGCATCGCCTTGTAAACAACAAAGAGGTAAATATCAACACCACACCGGATAAATTTTTCCTAGTAAATTCATTACATCTAAATGTACTACTTACTTTCCATAATCACGTGGACTCATCCTCATTCCATGCAACACCAACCTATCTGTTGAACATACAAACTTCTCTCCCCATGATTTCGCAAGGAGAAGGTGGTTTGTTCGAAATAGGGGGAGTCATTGACCCATTCTCATCATCACTTTTCCAAGGGAACACACCATCATATACTCCAGTACCACTCACATCCATATCACCTCTTGGGTTGGGTCTTCCCCCCTACCTGCCACCAGTTTCTCAAATCAGGGCAATCTGAGCATCACATCAAATCCTCTCCTTTTTCCAGTAGTATCGCAACAGGAGGTGGAAACCATTCAAGCGACCATGGTCAATACGTCAACCAGTCCCCAAATCCCTCAAAGCACGGCTTCTTAGGGACCAAGCATCTCAATCACACCACCAACAACCCAAGTACCGAATACCAACAAGACGCCTCCGCCACAACAATGGTCAGCATCGTCCCCAATCCACCACCAATCCCACCAAAAGCTAAAGTGACGAATTCATTCATCACCATGATTCAGGCAGTCTAAAAGGCCACCCATCAAAGGGTACTTCAAAAAAACCAACAAGCTGCATAACAGGCTGCTCAGCAAGCACAAATGCAACTAGCTGCCCAACAAGTTGCACAAGCCCAACAAGCCGCGCAAGCAGCCCAACAAGCACAAGCTAAAAATCAAGCCCAACACTAGGCTCAATAGGCACAAGCACAATACCACACACAACTGCAAGCAATTCATCAATAAGTATACCAACAAGCCCTACAAGATTTTCAGGCACAACAACAAGCTAAACAACAAGATATTTTGGAGCAACAACAAGCTTTGTTGGTGCAATAGTAGCTAGAACAACAACAAGCTTTGTTGGCGCAACAACAACTAGGCCAACAACAGGATCAACAATAGCAAGACCAACACCAAGCGTTGTTGGAACAAATGTACACATATTAGCAGGCCTTAAACGTATAGTAGAGCTTGCAGAAAACTGCCACCAATACCCCTCTCATCAATCGAACATCACAAATACCTCAAAACACATTCATCCCACCTCCTGATCCACAAAACAATGTTGCAACACAAATCAAACTGCTCTCGCAACAAGTGTTGGACCTCCAATCAGGAAAAACAACTAGAATATCGGGAAACTTGTGCCCCTATCCATTTGACAAAATTCTTACAATGGTACCGTTCCCAAAGGGATTTGAGATCCCCAAATTTGATAAGTATAATGGGATGGGAAACCCTGAAAAATCATGTCAAGGATTTTCAAGTGCATTGCATGGAGGTTGCATACGACGCCGCATATCTAATGTGACTTTTCCCTTAAAGTTTGACTGGTCCTGCCATGGAATGGTTCTCTTGCCTACCCATAGGCATCAAAAAATTCTAGGAAATCGTGGAAGCATTCCTTAAAAACTATGCATTCAACGTGGGTGTAGATGTTAGTTTGGAGGAACTATCAACGGTCAGGCAAAGAAAAGGAGAGCTATTTGCATCCTTCTTGCAAAGATGGCAATCCAAGGCCAATCAGAGCAAGTGGACCATGCTAGAAGAACAACAAGTTTGCACAATCATAACCAATCTAGACGAAAAATTTGGCGTTCTACCTAAAAATGCAATGCATCACAACGTATGATCAGTTGATCCCAAAGGGGCTCAATATCGAAAGAGCCCTTACTGTGCAAGGGGGTGCATCAACATTTCCTGCACAACAGGATAACCACCCGTCCACCAGTTATAGCGATAAACCTCAAACATGGTCGAGGAACAAAAATATCACAAACGACGGAGTGATTCATGCTAAGGTGGTCATCAATGCTCCTAAGTAGAACATCCAGACCCATCATCAACCACATAATCATAATCACAATAATGTGCAAAATAATAAAATGGCACAACAACAACCACTTCCTAACAACCAAATCAATAACTTGAGCAATCAAGGAGGACCACCTCCCCGCAACAAGTATCCTCCCAAGTGGAAGTTCACGATCCTTGGAAAATCAATTGAATCCATAATGAAGAAACTGGTCAAGGAAAACCTTATCAAAATTTCCAACTCTGAGCAATATGTGGAACCCATAACAAAACCACCATGGTACAATGAAAATCTCCTTTGTGATTTTCAAAAAATCAAAGGGCACACAACCGTAAATTGTATGAGGTTGAAAAACATCATCCAGGACCTCATTGAGGAAAAGATCATAAATGTCAAACAACCAGTTGGAAATCAAGACCTCAAAATATACACGAATCCGATGCCGAATCATAATCATGGAAATAATAAAGGAAATAACCAAGGGAAAAACAAAGGGAAGCAAAAGTATGCTAGTGCAAACCTTGTATACATAGACATTGTAGCATGCGTTGACGAAATGGTCACTGTCATTAGCATCAAAGGAGCCAACATTGATTGTGGAGTCACCACACACAGCGACATGGTTACTATTGTAGGGGCATCACAACCATTTAAGACCCCCATTTCAAATCCAAAATCCGTTCCCTACTATTATAGCGTCATTGACTAGCTAAAAAGAACCCCCACTTAAATCTCCATCATGGAGTTATTGAAATTTTTTGTCGCCCATAGGAAAATCCTTGATGAAGCATTTGTTGCGTCCACTGTCTCCACTACCCTTGATACAAAAAAATTCCAGACTATGTTTGATAACATCGTTATCCCAAATCTCCTCACCTTCCCCAATCAAGACTTCCCCGCCCAACCATCTCACAATCGTGCACTTCACCTTCAATTGTTGGTTCACAAGAAGAAAGTCAAAAGGGTCCTAGTGGATGGAGGCACAAGCCTCAATATTTGTTCGCTCAAACTTATAGAAAACTTGGGAATCTCAGAGGACTCCATCGAAAAAAACAAAGGCATCACCATCAGAGCATATGATGACCAAGAAAGAGTGTCTCAAGGCACCATCCAGATCCCAATCCAAGTGGGGCCAACTACCATGTAAACTACATGTTAGGTTCTTGACCTTGACTTGCCCTACAACTTCCTCCTAGAACACCCATGGATCCATGGAATGAAGGCGGTCGCCTCAACATTCCACCAGTGTGTCAATTTTTTATACCAAAATGAGGTCATAATACATGGTGATCCAGAGCCATTTGCCTATTGTAAAAACTTGGAAGCCAAGTTTTACAAAATTCCCCAAGTACCAAAAAATGATGAAGGCCCATCCACTCCCTATATAGATCCATCTAATCTTGCCTCCACTTCTACGACATAGACACCCTCCATCCCTGATATATCCAACATCAAGCTCATGATCCAAGACAACGAGTGCAAAGATTACAAAATGAAGAAAAATTCTTTTTTTGTAGGATATTTATCTCAATCTCCTAGGTCACATGGGCAACCTCAATCAGTTGAAACACTTGTCCACACTTTTAGGAAAAATCCTTCTAGATTCTGCCATTGGGAGGATCTAAGTCAAGAAAATGTGGATGAGGAAGAAATTTCAAGAACGCTATACCATGATGAAAGACCCACTCCCATTCTACCCATCGATGAAACCAGCAGGGGATTAAAAATAATGCTTGGTATGGACTACAACAGGAATTAAATCCTTGAAAGGAACAATGATGGACAACTAGAGCCCATCAATGTAGAAAGACAAATGAGAAACCTTGGCCGCAGATGTACCCCTCTGAGTATAACCGTATGTGGTAGAGGTACTCCTAGTAGAGTAGCCAGGTCTCCTCCTCAAGTATCGGTAGTCGCCCTTCAACCACCCGTATCCACAGGTCTGCCCTAGGTAATTTCACTTTTGACATAACCGATGTCTGCACCAATAGTGATGATGAGGATACCATAACTGGCCTTCCCACAATTTTTGAATATTCCCCCTTATTGATGATTAGTGCCTCACCCGCTGAGTCAAACCACCAAACTTACAAAACAAACCTAGTTTACTCACAACTCATCAACTATGACCAATGAGGACCACCAGTTCTAGACAAATTTGAAAACGATAAGGCACTCTCATAATTCATGGGACTAAGGGATATAGATCCATGCGGAGATCACAAAGTTGGGTTCGACATCACACTAGACACCCAGGCATATTATGGGGACACGATTGAGTCCTTTAGTCACAAAATAAAAATAATGAGAATAAGCTCAGGGTCATTGAGTGAAAACCACATTGTGGCACTCTCTAACCAAAGAATAGTAAAAATAAAGGACGCATCCAATAGTGAAAAAATATCTAAGGCACCAGAGGATGAAGGATTCAATCTCCCCCCTACTACGCTTCATCAGGAGAAATCGACAGTCTTGGCTGAACAGTCTAATCCTGAAAATCTGGGAACGAAAGCAAAACCACAGATCACCTTCTATGTCGAATCACTTCTAACAAAAGAACAAGAACTGTTGGCGGCATTTATAAAAGATAGAAATGTGAACTTTGCATGGACCTATGCTGATATGTCAGGTCTCGATCCGAAAGTTGTGGTTCATCACTTGGTTGTTTACCCTAGAGCAAAGCCAGTAAGACAAAAATTAAGAAAAATGCACCCTCAAATAGCCTTGCTAGTCAAGGTGGAATTACAAAAACTCTTGGATGTCGGCTTTATATGCCCAATTGATTATCCAAAATGGGTATCCAATCTTGTGCCAGTTTCAAAGCCAAATGGGGGCATCCGTATTTGTACTGACTTTAGAGACCTCAACAAAGTGTGTCCCAAGGATGATTTTCCACTACCTAACATTGATATGATAGTGGACATGACAGCGGAACATGAGATGCTATCACTGATGGATGGATTCTCGGGGTATAACCAGATAATCATCGTAAAGGAGGACCAACATAAGACAACATTTACATGTCCATGGGGCACCTACTGTTGGAACATGATGCCATTTGGGCTAAAAAATGCAAGGGCGACATATCAAAGAGCCATGAAACTAATCTTTCATGACATGATACACAAAACTTTCAAAGATTATGTGGATGATATACTAGCCAAATCAAAGAAAAGACAGGATCACATAGCAGCCCTAAGTGCCATTTTTGATAGACTGGAGAAGTACAAGGTCAGACTCAACCCCAAGAAATGTGTCTTTGGGGTGCAATCAGGTAAAATTATGGGATACATAGTATTGATGAGAGGAATAGAGGTGGATCCCACCAAGGTCAAAGCAGTCCTTGACATGGAAACACCCAGGACACTAAAACAACTCAGAGGCCTGCAAGGTAGACTCCAATCCATTCGAAGATTCATAGCGCAATTGACAGATAAACAAATTGCATATTCACATCTACTCCACAAGGGAGTAGCATACAAGTGGGATGACAAGAGGGATCAAGAATTTGGTAAAATCAAAGAATATCTACTTACGCCACCAATGTTAATGACACCTATCCCAGGAAAACCACTGATTCTATATATTTTAGCAACCATGGCAACTCTCGGTGCTCTGTTAGCCCAACATGATGAAAATGGAAGAGAGAGAGTGATATACTACATCAGCAGGACAATGGTAGGGCATGATCTCAACTAAACACCACTAGAAAAAGATTGTCTGGCAGTTGTGTTTGCAGCCCAAAATTTTAGACACTACATGTTGGCTCATCAGATCAAGTTGATCGCAAAGATAGATCCACTAAAATATCTGCTCTCTAAAGCCACTCTTACAGGACGAACAACAAAATGGGTTATGATATTGACAGAACATGATATTGAATATGTAGAGCGCAAGGCTATCAAAGGGAAAGTGATTGTAGACCAATTGGCAGAGGCTCCAATCTATTCAGATAATCCACTCATATGGTAATTTCCAAACGAATCCATCTTTAATCTCAACATAGCCGATCACTGGAAACTCTACTTCGATGGATCATACACACAACATGGATTAGGAGCCGGTGTTTTCTTCATCACCCCACAGGGGGATTGTATTCCTAGATCCTACAAATTGGCATTTCCCTGCACTAACAACATTGCAAAGTAGGAGGCTTTAACCATAGGTCTCAAGATCGCAACATAGTGGAGGATCATGGTACTAAAGGTTTATGGGGATTCACAACTTATTATCAACCAAGTCAATAGTGAGTACCAAACTAAGGATGACAAGCTGAAACCATACAAGAAGCTAATAGAGAACCTCAAAGAATCATTCATTGATATCACCTTTGAGCAGATACCGAGGGCTAACAATAGAGCAGTTGGCGCCATGGCAACAATTGGATCCTTACTGGATATCCTTCACAATGTCTCAAAACATGAATTCTTGGTAGAGAAACTTCTCGTACCCACATTCGAGGTACTAGAGTCAGAATATGCGTATAAACTCATTGGTCCTAGTGATCCCTGGTATCATGACATCTATACCTACCTAAGAATAGGAGTCCTCCTAGCTGACATAACCTCAAACCTTAAACGAGCCTTTATCAAAAAGTCCTTACGTTTTGTCATCCTAGGAGAAACCCTCTATCGTAGGAGCATTGAAGGAACCCTTTTGCGTTATTTAAATCCTAAGGAGGCCTTGAATACTTTAACTGAGGTACATAATGGCACTTGCGGTTCACACTTGAGTGGTATGACCTTGGCCAAGAATTTGTTGAGAACCGGGTACTACTGGCCAACAATGGAAAGAGAGGCACATGAATTTGTCAAAAAGTGTTTACAGTGCCAGCAACATGGAGACCTTATTCATGCACCAGCTCAAGAGCTTCATCCTATTGTTACACCTTGGCCCTTTTCACAGTGGGGGCTCGATCCCATAGGAAAAATCACACCCACCTCATCCAAAGACCACAAATTCATCATCACCGCCACAAAGTACTTCACAAAGTGGGTCAAAGCAATTCCCATGACCTACACAATGGGAAAGAAGATATCCAAGTTCATCTTAAACTATCTCATTTTTCGATACGATGTCCCCCAATCCATTATCTCTGATAATAGGTCACCTTTCAAAAACCAGGATGTTTGTGACTTATGCGACAAATTCAAAATACAACATCGTTTTCTACTCTGTACTATCCCCAAGTCAATGGCCAAGCATAAGCTACCCACAAAACTATCTTGAAAATACTTAAGAAAACATTCAATGACTCTGGTCATGACTGACATCTACAGCTAAATCCTGCCTTATGGGCCTACCACACCAGCATCTGCACGCCAACAAGTGCCACCCCATTCTCCCTAGTCTACGGATCAGAAGCCATCCTCCCAATTGAGATTGAGCTGCCATCATTAAGGATATCACTGAAAAACCTCATTATAGATGAAGAATATCAGGTTTCAAGGTTAAACGAGCTGGATTTATTATATGAACAATGCATGGATGCCCTCAACCATCTATAGGTCTATCAAAACTACCTAAAGTGCGGCTACAACAAGAAGATCAGGAGATGCACCTTCCAAGTCGGCGAACTTGTGTTGAAAGAGAATAAGAAGAATGTGCCAAATACAAAAAGAAAAGGTAAATTTGAGCCCAACTGGTTGGGAAATTTTGTCATCACAACAAGTTATAAATCAGGGGCATATGAACTACCAACACCAGAAGGCGAGCCTCTGCAGGAGCCCCTGAACAACTCCCATCTCAAAAAAAATTATGCCTAAAATTTTTTCAAGGTATAGAACCAAAAAATACAAAAAAATAAAAAAAAATGTTCTGAAAAAATGGTCAACCTGATGAAAACCTGGCAAACAGGTGTCTTGGTGAAAAACAAAAATACAAAAATCCAAAAAAAAAGAAAAAAGATTGAAAACGGTAAAGGAAAAAATCGTCCTCTAGTGAAAAGCACTTCAGTGGTGCTTTGGACAAGTACCTTGGTGAAAACCTAGAAAATAGGTGCCAAGTGTGAATAAGGCACTCTCTATCCACCAGGATCTACACGACTCACTCACCCATTACATCCCATTACATTTCATTAATCTTCCTTCCATCCATCCGTCTGCATCCATACCATAGCTTGATCTTGTGTTCGTATCACGCTCCACCATGGTACTACTTGGCACAATCCCAAGGTCAGTTTGTCCTACCTTTATTGAAGTAGTCTATTGCATTACGCTGGGGGCATATTCCTACACCTGGATCAGATCGGATTCGTGTATATTATGTGGATCTTCCTTAAAATCAAAAATACCAAAACATTCAGAACACTCTCAAAAATCCAAAAACATCAGAAAAATCTCAAAATTCTTCAATAGAATTCATCATTAAGTCTTGTCAGTCTATCACCTCACCCAAACTACATCATCTTTGAGCTTGAACATAGGCATGGTTGATCTTTGATCATCCCCTAAGACACTTTAGGTCAGTCCTTAGGCATCCGTTGGAATCTGGCAATCTGTTTTCCCATCGTTCTCATCATCAAGTCAAGTTTGACGTCATTCAAACTACGTGGTCTCTACATGTATAACATAGGAAAGGCTAATCTATGGATCAAATCCCGAGACCCCTAGGATAGCTCTTTAGGTTACTTTCTTCATTATAAATCTCAAAAATCCAAAAATAATTGAAAAATCTGAAAATCAAAACAACCTCAAAATATATGAAAAAATCGAAAATGGTGCTTTCATCTCATCTCCCTTTCACCCATGGTTATCATCACTCATAATAAATCAATCAACGCTTTCATACTTTGGTGATTCAGTCGGAAGCAAGTCTACTAGGTTCAAAAGGGAACACTTAATTGTCAAAGTCCCAAGTCTAGGTCAGTAAGCAAGCAAGTTGATCAACTCGGAGTATCAATAGCTTGTCACCCAATCAATCTCATCAAAACCCTGATCACAACATGTCCTAGGATGAATCCTTCCCATGATGGACATAAGCATCAGGTATCTCACCTTAGTTTATCCTTGGCTAGCGGTATGAAGAACATTGGCTTTTTTTTTTACTTTATCTTAGTCTTTTGGGACTTATCTTATTTTGTGCTCATTCCAAGGACCTCTCGATGATGCCTAAACAAGACAGGTTTAGAGAGAAAGGAATGGGGAAATGATCATTATCTTTTTATCTATTGTGCTTGTGGGATACTCTTGTAAAGTAAATTAGTCATGTTTACTTTGTTTGGTTTGAGGTGAGGATGTTTTAGATATCTTGTTGACCACATAGAAAGGCTTGCTTTTCTATGTTTGGTCTGTGATGTTTAGAATGTCTAAACTACATCCTGAATAAGGTTTTGTATGCTAAGTGTGAATAGGAATACTCCTATCTGATTGTTGAGTCAAATTCCATCACACTAGGTACCGCGCCATCCTAGTTCTTTATACCTTGATGCATCATACCTATGTGTGTTATCAAACATAACGTAATTAGCCCTTTGAAAATCTTGACTCCTGGTAAGAAAATCACCATCATTCTATGACTTGTGGGATCTCTTTTTCTTCTATCTTCTTTCCATACTAACATGGTATCATGATAGTTAATTAGAACATCGCCAATGCATACACCCTGCATCTACCAAATCATTAACATAAGTGCATATCATATCATATAGATCATACCACATTATCATCATCTTAAGTTATGAAGAATAATATAGATTTGTTATTCTAAACATCTTAAGAAGTCATTGCAATACACATCATACATTACATAAATCATTAGGAGCATAGTAAAATCATTAGCATCCATTATCATTACATCCTTAGTCACATATCATTTATCATTTATCATTTACATATCGATAACATAATCATTAGCATACATTGCATCCATGTAATCATCAAAATGCATAGAAAAGATACAAAAAGAAATACATCCATCATATAGAAGCATACATCATATCGCATGAGCATAAAATAGAAGCATCTCATAACATCTCATAGAAAATTAAAATGCAACCATACATCATACATCATAAGACCTATCATAATTCAAAACATCTCATATATATCATAAAAAATGTATGACTGTCATGATACAAAATCGGATCAAGTGTACATCAAAATTCATGATACAATAGGGGTAATAATTGAAGCCCATGAATCAAAAATGGAAAATTGTCTGTGATCAAGGGCTAGCCCAACTAGCTGCTGCCCTCTCCCACTTGCCTCTCGTCGTGATCCTTTAGAGGCCTCATCTTTGTCTGCTGAGAGAATTCTGGCACCTGGCCTGCTACTGGCATTGCCTGTCTCTAATGTTGTCGATAATACTCAACCTCTCTGACTACCTCTTTGTAGGCTCGTAAGGAAACTGAATGGCCTTGAGATGATGAGGCCATACCCTCCAGCTGTCTCCACCGACCAATCTCCTGATCCCTCTCGGATCAAGCCTGGTCCCTCTCAGTAGTGACTGTCGAAACCTGCTATTGAGCCTGATCCCTCTCTGCAATCAATACCTAAATCTGACCCCGCAACTATTGGATCAGTGCATCTCAGTGATTTGGATGCCCTAGTGGTTGCTGCTACAGGACTGCTCTATCCCCATCTATGGGTTGGTCATCTTGTATCCCTACTCGTGGAGGTGCATGTTGTACCTGATCTCTGGGAGGTGTTTGATGAGGAGGTGGTCCACCTCCTCCTCCATCCCCATCCCCATCTCTTTCACCTCTGCTTTCCTGTCCTCTGCCCCTACCGTTTGATCTGCCTTTGGGCCTCCTTTGTGGGAGTGTCGCACCTGGAACTTTCAATCTCAAAGGGGGACTAAACCAAGCTTTGTACGCTTGGGTCACTCCCGCATTTTCCAGTCCCTGATCGTACGACCACGACCGGGCCGCTAGCTATCTGAACAAGGACACTGCCTCAGTTGTCGGGATGGGTTGGCCCCATGCCATCTCTCTCATGGTACGAGCGAAGATCACCACCTACTGATCATCTAGTTTATCTTGGATCTTACCAAATTGATGGGCCACCCTGTCTAGGAGATACCGCTCTATCACGGTATGCTCCCGACCCTACATCCATCTATCCTGTCAAGCAAAAAACACTTGCTCTATATAATCGTACCATGGGCCTATGCCCATCCAAGGCCTCCAGACGAACTCCCTCATCTCATCGAGAACACGTCGCCAGTGAGAAATCCTACCTGTGCCAGTATGAGTAAAGTGGATTTGTGCCTCGCCAGACAACAGGGTCATCAATATCAAGAATAATCGATGTGACATCTGGATGGAGCACTGGAACCCACTCCCATGCCCACATATGTAACAAAGTAACTCCGGCCCCGAGGGCCCGACTGTCAAGGTATGCAAACTCATGTAAATCCCTGTATAAGGAAGCCAACATCACTGCCCCCCAAGCAAAGCACTCCAGATAGACACACATCCGCTCCCATGCCAGTCCCCAGTGTGGACTGAAGTATTAGCCCCGCTGATCTGGTGCCACAAGACCAGAAATGATGGCTGCAATGATCAACCTATAGGTGGGCACTCTACCCCGGTATCGCTCCAAGTCAATCTATCCATTAGAAAGGATAAGCTCATAAACACCCATAACATCAAAGCAGGCCTCCCTGCCTTCCTCTAGATCATAAATCACTCTAGCTCTGTGGATAGGAAATTAGATAAATGCGACAGACACCCTCAAGAGTGATGGTAGCCTCCCCGGTAGGAAGATGGAAGGAAAAGGTCTCACTGTGTCACCGCTCGACCAAAGCTATCATCATACCCAAGTGCATCCGAATAGGAGGGATGTATATAACAAACCACGGGTCAAGAATACCAAAATGCTTCTTAAGGTACACATGCATACCCTGCAATCTGTGGAGCACCGACCATCTATGCTCCCTCGAGTGAAGTATACTGAGCTCCTCCTGTACAAGGGAAGCCATCGCGTCAAGTCTTGTAAAAAAATCTGCATCTCGCGTCGGATTTTTGTATTTGAAACAATAAATGCGACGTATTTTGTAAAGTTCTAAACTGTGCCACACGACGGACTTTGACAAATCCTAAATCCCTAACTGCGTCACGTGACGCTATTTTCGCATGCGGCTAAGTTTGGTCAAAGAACCCTAATCTCCTAACTATGTCGCGCGACACTATTTTCAAATGTGGCACAGTTTAGGACCATGCAACTTCGATTGAGCATTTGTAGTGGCACTATATAGCGTTGCTCAACTTAAAGATGGTTTTGACCCTATTTAATGAACGAAAAATGATAAAATTAAAAGTCGAGATGGGGGTACATACCACGAGTCCTGCGTCGACTGGCCGCTGGTGCACTCGTACTCTCTTTGACACATGCCTAGGAAGCTGTCATTGCACCATCTCGATCAGGGATCAGAGCTCAAAGTGCAAAAAATTATAAGGGCAAAGTACACAAATGTATTGAAAGTGACCCCTCAAGGTCTATTTCAACCTGCAAATTAGGGTTTTTTGACCTAATTTGGCCATCCAACTAGGGTTTTGGTCCCCCAATCCTGTTTTTGTCTAGCTGAGGGCCATTTTGCATCTTTTTTGGCATTTTAACATGTTTTTTTGGCATCTTGGGGCAGTTTTGGACCTGTAAGGCACTTTGTCCTCTTTTTTCGCGAGATAATTCAAAAATGAAAAAAAATCGTCTGATCTCTCAAGGGGGCAATATATTAGCATAATCCTTTTGTTGGGGCAACAATGAGGCATTCAAAAAAATCAAGAAATTTTGAACTTTGATCACAACACTTTATTCTTTGAATCAATGCAACAAGTACATTGCTTCAAAGAGGGGCAAAATGTAGACATGGAAATTATACAATTCGATCCGACGCATTTGATCCTGATTACTAACATCATTTCTTCCTGAATCATCCTCTCAACTTATCATCACCTGATGTCTCTTAATTAGATAAATTATTATTTATTTAATTAGGTCTTTCTCCTTTGTTGATTAAATTAATCAATTTAATTTAATTAACCCTCTATCTCTGTTCATTTAAATAATTCATTTTATTTAAATTAAATCCCTAAAGTATTCTCATTAAATTGAATAAATTAAACCTTATTTGATCTAATCTAACATTATCCCCTTTAGTTAAATAAATCAAAACATTTATTTAATTAAACCTTTCCTCTCAATTCTGACTAAATTAACTCATAAATTTGAGTCAAAATTGTCAAATCATCTAATCTCTCATTAAATTGATCAAATCTTGATTAATTTAATCTCAATCACTAAAATCCTCTAGAGAATTCAACTTGCACAATAAATCAATTACTTTGATTTATTTAATTACCTATTTTCTCTCAACATGGAATAAAGGAGGAATATTCCCTCAAATTTGAATTCAAAATCCAAGTGGATTTGTACATCCAACAAAGCATTCACTCATCTTACATGTCCTTGTGCATTGAGCCAAGTGGCATTTATTTCATTCTTTTTTCCCTCTCATATGTCATTTCCTCAATTTCAAATTCCACCTAATGGCATGTATCATACACATTAACCAAAATGTGCACAACCTTCAACCATTCACATCTTGACAAGCTGCACTTGGCCATTGGATGTTGAATGATCCCACATTGGTCAATTCCACTCTCTCTTCCATTTTGGAAATCTATAAATGAGAGACTCTTCCTCTCATTTTAACATCCACAATTTGAGTAAACTTACTATACTCAACTTCATCCTCAAGCATATCTAGTTTCATCCATTTCATCAAATTCTTAGCTAGGTTATGCAGATTTTTCATCATGGAGCTTGATTGAATCTTCATCAAGGTGGATCACTCATCAAATCATCAACATTGCTTAAAAAGGACTTGGGAAAGGGCCAATTTCAACACACCAATTGGCACCAATTCCCCCATGGGATCAAGAGTTTGCATGTTTAATTAGGATTTCATTGTTTTTTATGTTTTGTTTTTGTGTTTCCTATTTTGAATATTGTAAATGGATTTCATGGGGAATCCTTGTTTTATCTTGCATATGAACCCACTAATGTGTTTGTGTAGGAATAGGATTGGGGTTCGTAGTAACTACTAAAACTATTAACTATGACTTCTAATGATTTGAATCACTTATGAGGGTTGAAATAATGAGACAAAACAAAACATAAAGTACAAGGCAAGATCTCATTCATGATTTCATTCTCATACAAAAAATGAAGAATCTAATTAAGATGAATGCAAAAAATAAAAGCATCTACTGTAACAACATAAATTAATGGTGGAGAACAGTTACCTTGAGTGTCCCTTGATCAAGTTACTATATCCAAAAAGTAAACTCAAATGAAACTCCTTGAATCAACTGAACATAATGATAAACTGAAAATGTCTCATTACATATAACAAGATTTCACAATATGACAAGAATCATTAGAGATATCTTATTCATGAAAGCATAACTAGAAAACAAATATTGTTTGTGTAATAAAAACTATCACTATCTGAACATATCCACATGCTATATCTACTCCTTGACCACTAAGCCAACTATATAGGTTCAAGGGAGGTTTATTGAAATAAGGACTCGAAACAAAAACTAAATGCAAAACACCACTCCCCTATGAAATAGAGAGTGAATTTTTTTGTATAATTGAAAACATAACTAAAAATATCGAGGAAGACAATTACGACTGGAACACTATTTTAATGGCATCGTGGTCTGCGGAAACAGTCACATTAGGTTCCCAATCAAAGAAAACTCCTCCCTTTAGTGGTCTAATTAAATGAGATGGTGATTCACAATAATCCTCATTAATAAACACCTCTATTTTTGAAACCGTTGTGGTTTTCTTATTCTAGAATCTCCCCTGCATCGTTGTCTGAAATCCTTTGGTTGTAGGCTACACTCCCTAGTTGTTGTGGGCTAAACTCTACTTTCTTTGGCTTTTCGAATGCAAGGAGTTAGTTCTTCCAATATATATATATATAACAATAATAACCACAAATTAAATATAGAACCATACTGCATTTCATACACACTCACACAATTAATCATGCAATTAACAATATATTATGATCATATTTCCATACATCAAAACTAGGTTCAAGCTACATGAAAGATATAAAAAGATAGATAATGTTTAGGAATGTATATAAAATGAGTATCTAGAAATGCCTAAAATTATGAACTAAACAACAGAAAAATAGCTAATATTTGGTCTCATCAACTTGCATGAGAAAAAAATTTCACACATCTTTGTCTATGTTTCTCCAGTCTATTTGTACTTGTAGATCTCTGAATTGGAATTCTTAATTCCACGTATTTAGGCATCTTTTTTATAGTTCAAAAAGTAAAAAAACATTGCATTATTTGATTTCAAAATTGCATCAAAATCATCATTTTTCAGGTTGTGGAATCTTAGAATTAGTTAATTATTACATTTAGATCTATAAATTGTATTCAAATCTGTTAAAACATCTTCCACGTTGTTTCACAATTGAATTTTACATCTCATTAGCATAAATTCAACAAAATTTGCAAAAATATAAATTGTTAAACCTATTTTCAAGTAGACCCAAAATCCTTCAGCAATACCTTACATAGTCAAACTCTGAAATTTCAAAAACCTTGTCCAAGACATAGATGCCCTTGGGGCCTTTGTCCTACTATTTTTTGCTTAAATTTATATGATAGAGCTCTCTTAATGTACTCTATCTAGATCTGATGTCTGCTTTTTCAATCCTATTTACAAAATTGTCTAATTTTGATCATTTGATACATAAGGCAAGTAGCAACATGTTTCCTTTTCAAAGATGAGATTTTGATATGGTAACACACGGCTTGTATAATTACAATCTCCCTACTTATGAGTACAATCTAAGGAAATGAAATGAAATCATTAACAAGCATGTTAGTCACTCTCCCAATATCTCTCCTAATTGTGAGAGTATATTAGCACAAGAGGATGAAATCATTGACACATTCCTTAATATCAATTTTCCTAATCTCCATTCATCTCTCACTTGTGAGAATATTTTGGTGCAAGAAGATGCAATCATTGATAATCTTGACAATCATAGTTTTTCTTCTCTTGATACCTCTGCTACTTGCGAAGAAGGTATCTTGGAGTCAGAAGATCCAATCATTGAGCATCATGATAATATTGTTTGTTTCTCTCCCAAAAACTCTCCTAATTGGAAATATATTATTGCACAAGAGGATGGAATCATTGATACATTTCTTTCAAAATATAGCAAGGTGACAATAGATCCACCCTCAATAGAAGATCATCCATAAGAAGTAAAATACATTGAGGTAATGAACACACAATTGGCTATTAGATCTCCTAAAACACCTTTTGGACCTCCTAAAATTCATTTAATTATTGGACCTCCTAAGTCACTTCTCATTATAGGACCTCCTAAACCTCATGACCATATCCTAAACTTTGCAAAGAAACTTACTAGCAATCATGTGTTAAAACAACCAAGTTATCATACTTTAGCTCACACATATAACACTAGAAATAATAAACAACCAAAATAAACTCTGACATACATCCCATTGCCTTAACCATATCTTCTACCTGCACCTAATATCCAATAGCTTAGTGCCAAGGAATATGATTTCGTTGAGAAAATTCGTAACACTCTTGCTAAGATCTCATTATGGGATTTAATTCAAACATCACCTATTTACCACATGGAATGCTTCAAAATGCTTTGAAAAAGTTTATGATCCCTCCTAGTGTGCAACCAAATGATGTGGCAGGTTTGATTGAGAATATGAATTCCCCTAATTTGGACATTATCTTTCATCAAAATGAATTACCCCCTTTGGAAACACAAAAAAAATGATTCCTTGATGATAATGACTATTATTAACAGGGTTGGGATTAGACGTACCCTTATTGACAATGGTTCAGGGATTAATTTTTATAGTATAAATCTTCTAGATAAAATTGGAGCAAACAAAACCTTAATTTAGCTTGTTGATTTATCAATCAAAGGTTTTGATAACATGGAAAGACAAACACTTGGTGTGATAATGTTACTTATTATGGTAAGGTTGTGTTGCAAACTCCTATTCATGTCATGCCCCATGATCTTTCATATAATCTTCTCTTGGGTAGACCATGGATCCATGAGATGAAAGGATTTCCTTCAATTCTTCATTGTTCAATTAAATACATATATAACAATAAGGTTTATACGATAAAAGCTGATCCAAAATCTGAAAAAAATTACAAACTGAAATAGGAATAAAGAATCCTCTTAGAACATTGACAAAAACTACAAAAGTGGAACCTTTAAAAGTGGAGGATAAGTGTCTTTCAACTATGAAAAAGTTGTTGGATGATGATTGTGGATTGTTAGATTTCACACCTACATTCATGGGGGAATACAATATTACACAATCAAAATCAAAGAAAGAGAAAGAAGATGAAACAGTATCAACACAACCTATCATTGAATCGTCAAAAACATCCAATTCCACAATTTTTAGAATATAGGAAAACAAAAATTACACATCCACTTATGATGAAGATGATCATGAAAATACACCTTCTTCAAAATAATTGGAAGCCATTTATGGAAGAGGTTATGAAATTTTAAATAAAATTTGATATAATGGAAACCAGGTGAACCACCTTCACAAGTTTTGAATCAAAAAGCCCACTCAAGATAGCATTCCTTTCTTTTTCATTACTCTCATAATTCTTGATCTCATCATCACTTGTCAAAGGATTAGTAGGCATAGTATATCTAGTTTCAACTGACTTTCAAACACCAAACCCTAATTATGATACACGAAAGACTTCCATCCTGGCTTTCTAGAAAGCATAGTTTTATCCATCAAACAAAGGGACCTTAACACCATTCTTGTGTGCCATTCGGATCTACCTCAAATAGTTAAGCATCTTCCAACGAATCACAACTTTGATACCAATTGTTAGACACACAAGACAATTGAGAGGGGGGAGTGAATCAGTAGTACATTACAACATTCAAATCCTCATTAATTTTCAAACCCTTATTATGCATCAACATGAATGTAAACAATTGAAACATAAACACATCAAAAACCATACACAATAGAACACCAAATTTACATGGAAAATCCTAATCAGGGAAAAACCACAATGAGGATTACCTCACATATATATGAATAACAACACCGAATACAATGCGCTCATTTTCAGAAGGGCTCACTACCCAAAAGAGAAGAATGGCTCACTACCCAAAGGACTCACTATTCGGAATAGAAGAGGATATAAGAAGACTATTACAAAGAGGTTCACTACCTCAGATAAATAGGAAGATCCACCACAACAAATCTACACCATTGACAACCTTCCTATCACTTCCTTCAACAACTTCAATTATACTAAAAATGTAGACACCTTCTGCTCACTACATCTGGTAGTCCTAGGCATTTAAGCTCACACTAAAATCACTACACTAGATCAAATTTACATCATAATTCACATCTACAAAATCTCCAACAATTAAACTTGTTTATATATCCTTCACGATCTCAACCAACCTTGTTTAGGTCAACCTCAATGAAACGTGTGCACCTCAAATGTGCAACCAATAAATAGGTCAGCACAAAACACTTCTATGATGGAAATAAGTAAAGGTAGACCACACCAAGGGTTAACCAAGGCCTAAATATATACCAACATGCAACACCACACTTCCACAATGCACAAAGCACATATACAAGCAACACTAACACATCAGGTCAACCAAACTTGCATTAACACTACCAAACAATCAATTCAATCTTCACTAGGTCTGAAACATCCTGTAAACCATGAGGAAACATCACATAACATCCACGCAACATCTCATAATATTCCAACACCATCAAAATATTCAGCAACACTATTGCAACCACCTAAAACTGAGAATACTATCATCATTTGTAATTGGCCACATTGCCACCGACATACAACTCACTAACCAACCTTGCAGAACAACTAAACACTCAAAACTCTAGGGGAAATTAGACATAGACAATATTATCATATTCCCAAATCCACAAGACAAGAAACCTCATCGCAGAAAAATGTGGGGCAATTCCATTTCTCCCAAAAAACCTTCTTCACAAGCAACACACTGTCACAGACACCTTCCACTACCACATGATCCAGAACCTGAAACTCTGGATATAACACCTTTTATCATCTCATCCAAATCGCACAAGCACATATTCAACCATGAATAAATGCAAAGCACAATGTAGAACACAACTCTATCACCTTGTACACTCTCTTACTCAAATTTTCTCAAAAGAACTTGGAAACCAAGTGAACTGGATGCATCATCAAAATCACAAAAACCTTATCATCAAAACCACAATACAAATTATAACAATTTCACCATCTACAACACCAAAAATCTCCTCATCTACAACACTTTCTCAACACCACACCAGAGGTTGACATAGGTTGACATCAATGACAACACCATAGACAAAATAGTGCAAGATTCTCCCTGTTGACATCAATGAAAATACTGCAAAAATCTCCAACACTCTATTCATTTATCAAGTATCCTAATAATTCCAAGCTACACTATTCCAATGTCATCTCTTAAGAGCCCTAAGAGCAAAAAATGCCAAAACTATGACGAAGTAGTTCTTGAAGTTAATCACACCTATGAATGTTTTCTCTAAACCTATAGGAGTATATGGGGTACCTCCACATATACCTCTCTTAGTTTTTCAACTCAACATTATTTGACCATGACCTTAACAAATGCATTCTTGCAAAAAGCGTCAATTGACAATAGTGCAAATGTGGCAAAAAGTGTATTTTTCATTCCATGCATTGTGGGGCCAAACAAAAAGTTTCCAACACACCCAAGTGGAAATTCCACTGATATAGGAGACCTTTATTTATTTTTTGAGTCCCCCAATCATTTCAGGCTACACTATCCCAACACCATCTATTAAGATCCCAAAGAGAAAAAACTACCAAACTATGAAATTTATGTAAATATAATATTTTGTGGCACATATGAATGTTTTTGTCTAAACCCATAGGTGGGTATGAGGTTACTCCAGATTAACCTCTTAGTTATGGTCAACTCCACACCATTTGACCATGCCAACAATGAATGCATTCTTGCAAAAAATGCCTTTTGAGAAAATTGCAAACATGGAAACATGCATATATTGTGTTCCATGCATAGTGGTGCCAAAATAACTTGCAAACATATTTGTATGGGGGGTTGGATGCTACCAAAGTTGTTCATTTTTTCCCTAGGCCACCTAATCCTTGTAGGTTATGTTATTCCAATGCAATCTCTTAAGAGCTCTAAGACCAAAAAATTGCCAAACTATGATAGAGTAGTTTTCAGAGCTTGTTACACCTATGAATTCCTTATAGAACTATAGGTGGATATAGTGTCCCTCCACATTAATCTCTTTAATTTTTGGTCAAATCACATCGTTTGACCATGCCAACAATGAATGCATTCTTGCACAAAGTGTCATTTGAGAGCAATACAAATGTGGAAACAAAAATATCTTGTGTTCCATGCATGGTGTGGCCAAAATTATTGTTCCAACATGTCTAATTGGGTTTTTAAATGCTATTGAATGTGTATGTTCATTCCCTAGGTCACTTGATCCTTGTAGGCTACACTATTCCAACACAGTCTCTTAAGAGCCCTAAGAAAAAAAAAGATCCAAAATATGATGGATTGTTTTTAAAAGATCATGGAACTTAGGAATATTTTTTATAGACCTAAAAGGTGGACATGGGGTCCCTCCATATTAAACTCTCTCAACTTTAGTCACCTCAACATTATTTGACCATGCCAACAATGAATATATCCATACAAAAAGTGTCATTTGAGAGCAATGTAAACATGGAAGCAAGAATATCTTGTGTTCCATGCATGGTGGGGCCAAGAAGAGTGTTCCAAAACATCTAAGTGGGTGATTTAATTTTTCTAAAGGTGTATGTTAAATCCCCAATTCACTCTATCCTTCCAAGCTATGTTATTCTAGCATAATCTCTTAAGATCCCTAAGACCAAAATATTGACAAACTATTGTCACACCTCGTTTGTTATTAACTATTTACTATTACCTTTTTTGGTAAATTACTTTAATATATGTGAATGTGTTTTATATATGAATCTTGAAATAAATATGATGAATGAATGTTTTATTCAATTCAATGTTTTATGATGATTTTGTTTATGAAATATATGTGATGCATATGAATGTATTGTTATCGGCTAACTACTTTTATGATGTACTAAGCTGGATGTAGGAACATGTTCAAACCTCCAGAAGAGAGGGGAAGTATCACTTAGGAGAATAACTTGGTCTAGTAACCTTTAATTCAACCTTACTGAGCATTCACACACTCACACCCTAGTTGGTCTTAGTTGAGTCAAGTCAATTCGGGTAAATGATAAGTGATCTTTAGTTTTGGTTGTGAATGTTTATATTGGTTTACGATCTTATTTTATGAATTATTAGATTGAGGAATGTGATTAAGTCTTGATGTCGATTGGAAGTCCTTCCTTGTGTGTTTATTGTTATGTTAATGAGATATATGGATAAAATGTATATATATATATATATATATATATATATGTATGTATGTGTCTACAATAAACTCTTACATGTGAGTGAATATGTACATGAGTATACATAGGTAGACATACCTACACATGCTCATGGATGGATTACCCATATGCATGGGAATACCAATTGGACTAAGGTGACATATATATATAAATGCTTCATGTATATATGTCGATCGATGGATATGAGAGTATGAGTGTTTTTATAAAGGTATTAAAATAATATTATGTATATATAATATATATAGATATATGTATGAAATAATATAGCTACATATATATTAATATATATTTATGTATAATTATGTATATATATACATAATGATATTCAATATATATATGTGTGTGTGTGTGTGTTTGATAATCGATAATTAATGGATTTGATAACCATGTAGAATGAGTATATATTAATATATATATATATATATATATATATATATATATATATATATATATATATATATATATATATATATGTATATATATTACATATGATATACATATATATATTATATAATATATATAAGTGATAATCATTTGAGATATTTATAAAGCACAATACATAACAATGTGGCTGATAATAGTAAAGCACTTTAAATGAAACATAGGCACATATATAAGTGTTTCCTTGGTAATGTGTTGTATAGTATAACTTGCACATAAAGAAGAAAAAAACACCAAGCCAACAAAGACTATGAGGCATGTATGAAATAAGTGTTGTGTATATGTTGCAAAAGGAAGTAAATGCAATTTTTAGCAATGAAGAAATAGTCTAACCCATGCTATCTTCAAGGGTTCCATTTTATGAAATGTGGCACCAATGATATAGTATGTGGAATGCATAAGAAGTATTTTTAATACACATATGTCTGGAAAAGAAACATCTTAGCCATGAGACTCAGTCAATGTAAACTTGGCAATAATATAAGAAGGAATTCGACATGTAAACCAAATAGAAAACTTTCTACTAAGCTTGCTATTCATTTGACTCAGTAAAAGAGTCTTATTGTCCCTTGAAACAACTCAACTCATCCATTTGAATGGTGAGGAATATTATGTGTTGCAAACCTGTAAGTTAGTTTGATGAGTCATTGCATGGGGATGGAAAGGTGGCTGAAGTATTAGCTTGTTTGTAGTCTTTGGTTGCTCACATTTTAGTATATATAGAGGTGCTCATTCTACCATTTGCTACACTTTTCAATTTGATTACCTTGTTATTCAACTATGTTTTCTATGCAAAATGAGTTGAGAGTTAGAGAGTTAGAGAGTTTTTTTTTATTTGCATTAGTATTGTTGAGAGATTTGGTGAGAAGCTAGTAGTGGGATTTGGGTTGTTCTTGGAGGAAGTTACAAGTGATATTGAGCCATTAAGCTAGAAGGGAAGAATAATCAGTTGGACATTTAAACATGCATGTTGATTTCTACTCCTTTGTTATTATGTTGCAAAGATTGTTTGTATATGTTTCCATGTTTGAAAATATTGTCTTTATGTGTGTTATGATGCTTGGATATGCTTGCATGTCTCTTGGTAGATTCTTGTCTTTGTGAAACCTTTATTTTTGGTTTATACTTATATATATATATATTTATACTATATTGGATTTATATGAATGAATACTACTTATACTATGCGTAGCGTGCCAATACTATATGCAGTATGGCAATAATCTAGGTGCATAGCATAAGATAGATTTTTTCAAGATACTTAGTAGCAATGTCATTTTAATGTGAGTTAATGGGAAGGTTATTCCTAGGGTTAGGATAATCCATGGGAAAGTGGATAACCTTATAATATAATAGTAATGGTCAATACAAATCGAGCAATTATTGTGGTGAAATAGATGGCCCTCACTCAAAGTATTGGATGATGAATCTTTAGCCAAAATAGTGTAAGTAGCCACCATTTACATTGTAATTTCACTGTGATCCAATTTACATTCTAGGCTGGGAATATCATACATGTAGAAGTAGACTTTATGATAGCTCTAGATATGTAGGACACATCACCGTGCTCGAGAAAGGCTATATAAAGGATGAGGTTACCAAACTAATCTCTTTGTCGAAGGGAGGGCCATCTTACCAACTTTGGTAGATGTGTGAGGGATCGCAGTAAGTCCATGGTTGGTAGAAAAGTGCTTGAGTGATGCTTCTCCTCATGTAGTTGGCAGCCAAGATTTGGGAGGACATTTTGGACCATTTGTATTTCTAGTTCATGTAAGTTTGTTGAAGCTATGTATGTAATCACGTGTCCATATATATGGATTTGTAAATGTGAAAAGGTTATCTTGAATATATTTATGTAAAGTGCAATCATACTTATATCATTGAAATGATTCCTTGATTATGCAATGGAAAAGTTTGGAAAGGCTATGTTTCAAATGGTGCATTTATTATTGAAAATAAAATAATTTTTTATTGCCCATTATGTTAGATGCATAAAATATTCACTTGTGGGTAAAATATAGTAAAATTTCTAGGTAGAACATGGGCATGTTACACGTGGTATTAGAGCTACTAGGTTTAGCTCTGGTACCTATGTGCTCGCTATGTTTCTAATCCAACATTATATGAGTCTAATTTTTGGAAATTCTTGTGCCAGGATGGTGCATCTCAAGATGACCTTAAGAAAGTCAATAATCAGAAATGAACACTACCTACGGGCCAATAAGGAAAAAGAAGTCCTTGTTTGAACCATTGAGGGAACCAATTATGATAATGCCATTTGGCTGAGCAATACTAATACTTTTAGTCATGCCCCTTCATGAATCTGTCAAGGGAGGAGAAGGATGAGAGAGGCTTCCAACTTCAACTTCTTACCTTTGTCTTCTTGACCAAGTTAGACTCTTTACCACTTTCCAGGGATATGCCCTCAAAATGTAGTGTTGGTCCGGTCATAATATTTAGGGATCCTCATGTTCTTCCTTTAGTGAAAGTTATTGTAATAGTCACATGAGGAAAATCAGAGGGTTATTTACCTCGAAACTAAGTTTCTGAGGATAGATCAGAGGGTTGTTTCCCTTTTGATGATGTATATGAGAAAAAATATGAGGGTTATACCCCATGAAGTAATGTATTAGAAATTGAATCTAAGGGATACTCTCCCTTAGAATATTTGAGTGGTCATTCTATGTGAACTCAAGGAAATTGAAATCCTTTAAATGATTATAATAAAAAAACATGTTTTGGCAAAATTTGTGAATGAGTTCTTTTATTAAATTTCTTATGTGAATGATAGATATTTTGGAATGTTGTTAACATTGAGAAAACCTTCATAGATCTAATTAAAATGAAACCTCTAGGTATAAATATTCTTGGTAAAAATGGTTAGGACAAGAACTAACTTTGGTGGAAGTCAAGAAGTAGTTCAAGGTACGGAGAATGCCAAAGCTAAGCTGGATCACATTCTTGCTATCATGGATGAAACTAGAGAAAGAATAGGAAACCTCAAATAGGAAGTTAGGGGAAAGGAAAGAGAGGAACAAGAAGTGCCAAATAATGAAGAGGAAGTTCTCAAAAACGAGGAAGAAGGGGAGAATTCCCACGATCACACTCAATCTAGTAATCATGAGAATGATAAGTCACAATCTCAAATTGAGGGAACCAAAAGGAAGTGGTTGGAAAGTGAGTTATCACATGACATGAGAAAGATCACACCACCAAAATTTGAAGGTAGTACTACTGGAGATGTGGCGGAAGCATGGCTTATGGAGATGGAGAAGTATTTTAAAATCAGAAATTACTCTAAGGTCACTAAAGCCATTTGGGGAGCATTTCAGTTGGCTAGTGAAGCATCCAACTGGTGGATGAATAATAAAATGGAGCTTGGTCTTAGTTCCTTAAGTCTCACTTGGAGTGAATTTGCGAAGATTTTTTTAAAATGATGGTTGTCCCAAATCTTCTATGACCAAAAGCTCATTGACTTTTAGAACCTGAGGCAAGGTGACTCCTCAGTGAATGGGTATTGGGAGAAGTTCACTTGACTCCTAAAGTACATACCTATGTACCAAAAGGATGTGCGATTTCGTATAAGGAATTTATCACGGGTCTTAATGTACAAATAGGTGGTGAGGTAGACATGCACGGTCCAGCTACCATGGACTTGGTGTACAAGAAGGAAATTAAGAAAGAACAAAGTCCTAAGTCTATCTCGAATTACCGAGAGAGAAATAAAAAGAAGTTTGGTTGGATGCATACTAATCAAGCTCCAAGGAAGCCTAGTGAAGGGAAAAAATTTCAAAAGAAAGGGGATAAGGGAACCCAAAATAATTGGAATGAACCAAGGAGAGATCAAAGGGGAAACACCAACAATTTCAAGAACTTCAAAAGTAATGCTGGTGGAAATGAAAGTAATTTTGGAATTTGACCTGTGAGAAGGAGGGAACTAGCGAAGGGATGTTATACATGTGGTGGGGGTCACTATAAGAGTAATTGTCCAAGAAAACCATATGGGACACAACCACATGGTAAATCTCTTCCACCTGAAGGAGTTGCATTCCAACAAAGAATTCATGCTACAGTGGATAATTGGCAAGCATAGTAACAGATTACTCTAGTGGAAGTTTTAGCTACTTTTTTTGGAATTCCCATTTCAATTTTAATAGATACTGGTGCCATAGAAAATTTTATTTCTCCTCGAATAGCTAGTAAAATATCTAGAAAAGTTGGATACATGGAAAAGTCTTGAGTTGTAGAATATGCAAACCATACAAGAGCTGAAGTAAGTCAATGTCTATCGAAGCAAGTATTGAACTTCCAAGTTTCTCAACGAAAGTGAATTTTTACATAGCTCCTTTAGGTTCTTATAATGTCATCTCAAAGGGATGAAATGGTTATGGAAACATAGGGCCAAAGTAGATTGTCATGCAAAAATAGTTGAATTCTTAGATGATCTCTAGGTAATTGGGTGTCATTGCAAGGAACACCTAGAGAGATTAAGTTACAACAGATATTCGTTGTACAAATGCATAGGAAAAAGAAGAAAGGTTGTGAAATCTTCACACTAAAAATGGAGAAAATTGAGGAATGCAAGGAGCTCATTTCTCAAGATGATGTAGTATATTATGGACCTCAAGACTCCAAAGATGTTGAAGAAGGTGAGGTGTTGGAATCTGGAAAAACAGATATGGAGAAATATCCTATTTTATGAAAAAAATTGGATGTATTTCCAGAAGAATTACTTGGATTAGGTTCTAAGAGGATATTTGATTTCTCTATCAGCATAGTTCTAGGGTTAGAACCTATATTGAAAGTACTTGATAGGATGACCACAACTGAATTAATGGAGTTAAAGGCACAACTAGAAGAGTTGTTGTATAAAGGCTTGATAAGACCTAGTGTTTCACCCTGGGGAGCACCAGTGATCTTTGTAAAGAAGAATGATGGTACACTATGCTTATGTATTGATTATCAATTTCTTAACAATGCAACAATAAAGAATAAGTATCAGTTGCCACATATCGATGATCTATTTGATCAGATGCGAGGAGCGACAGTTTTTCAAAGATTGATCTACATTTAGGATATCACCAACTAAGAATCAAGGATGAAGACATTTTCAAAACATCTTTCAGGACTAGATACACTCATTATGAGTTCATAGTCCTACCTTTTGGGCTAACAAATGCACCTGTAGTATTCATGAACCTAATGAACAATGTATTTAGGGATTATTTGGATAGGTTTGTGTTGGTCTTCCTGGATGGCATCTTAATCTACTCCATAAATGAGGAGGAACATCTCAAGCATCTAGAGATTGTTCTTCAACGATTAAGAGAGCATAAGTTATACATAAAACTCTCAAAGTGTACCTTTTTCCAGAAGGAAGTACAATATTTGGGTCATGTAATTTTGACTGGTGGAATTTTGATTGATCCAACGAAGATAAAATATGTGCTAGAGTGGTTGATGCCTAAAAATATGCTAGAAGTTAGAAGTTTTATGGGTTTGGATAGGTATTACCGTAAGCTTGCTGCAAAATTTTCAAGAATAACTTTTCCCATCACGTCATTGCAAAGTAAATAAGTTTGAGTGGTCAAGGAAATGTCAAGAAACATTTGACCAACTTAAGGAAACATTGACCACAACACCAATACTAAAGTTACCAAATCCATAAGGTAACTTTGTAGCTATTAAAAATGCTTTAGGAGAAGGTTTAGGTGGAGTATTGATGCAAGAAGGGAAAGTCATAGCTTATGAGTCGAGGACGTTGAAGCCCTATGAAAAAAGTTATGCTTCATATGATTTGGAGTTAGTAGCAGTTGTCCATGCATTTCCGAATGTGGAAACATTATCTATTGGGAAAACCATTTGAACTGAAGACTAGTCATCATGGTCTAAAGTATTTGTTTACTCAACCTAATCTAAATGCACGACAAAGGAGATGGTTGGAGTTGATATATGGTTATGATTTTAACACCAATTATATTAAGGGGAAGGAGAATCGGGTTGGTGATGCCCTAAGTTGTAGGAGGTGCATATCTCCTTGATGATATCATTCCAAACTGATTTCAAGGATCAAGTGTTACAAAAATCTAAGGGTGATGAGTTATATGAACAAGTCAAGAAAGCACTCTCAGACAATCCACAAGATCGAAGGTACGAAGGATATCACTTTGAACCTAATGGTTTATTGAGACTTAAGGGAAGGATTTATGTAACTAACACTGGGGAATTAAGGAGCATGTGGTATGGAAAGAAGTTCACAATGCACCATAATCAGGACATCTTGGTGTAACCAAGATGGTCAATATAAAGCCATTGTATTTTTGGAAGGGTATGAAAGGGGTTGCAGTGAGATTTTTAGCAAGTTGCATAGAGTGCCAAAGAGTGAAGGTAGAGCATCATCATCCTATAGGTCTTTTGTATCCATATGAAGTTCTAGAAAGTAAGTGGAAAGTTATTAGCATAGATTTTGTGCAAGGTCTCCCAATGTCAAGGAATAAGCACAATGCCATTCTAGTAGTGGCTGACAAGCTTACAAAGTTATCTCACTTCATACCAGGGAATCTAATTGATGGAGCTCCTATAATAGCAAAAAAAATTATTCAAGAGATATTTAGATTGCATGGAACTCCTACAAAGATCATTTTTTATAGGGATGCTCGAGTGGCATCTAGATTTCGTAAAACCTTGTTTACTTCACTAGGGACTCAACTGAACATAATTTATGCTTATCATCCATAAATGGATGGACAAATTGAAAGGGTGAACCAAGTATTAGAGGACCTACTAAGGATGTATTACATGGATCAGCAATACAAATGGGAAGATTAACTACCTTTGGTAGATTTTGCATATAATAACTCCTATCATTTTGCGATCAAGAAGGCTTCATTTGAAGTATTTTATGGTAGGAAGTTTCAAACTCCTATAAGTTGGGATAAGCTAGAGGATAGGATAAGCCTTGGGCCAGAGATGTTATCAAAAATGGAGGAACGATTTGGAATTATCAAGCAAAGGTTACTAGGAGATAACGATAGGCAACAAAGTTATGTTGATTCTAAACGGGTACCTAAGAATTTCACAGTAGGGGATAAGATTTTTTTGAGAGTTAAACCTCACAAGAGCTCTATCAGATTTGGAAAGTCATCTAAACTAGCTTCATGCTACGTAGATCCTTTTCAAATTCTTGAGGAAATAAACCTTGTTGTGTATAGAATTTCCTTGTCGCCAACTCTTACCAAGATGCATAACATCTTTCATGTCTCGTATCTTAAGAAGTATGTACTAGACAATAACCATGTTGTTGATTCGAATGATTTACAGGTACAGGACCCAGGGGTGGTAACGATCGATCCTCTCAAGGTGCTCAGAACAAGTAAGCTCCACTTACATAACAAAGAGGTTTTGAATGCAAGGTCCAATGGGATTAGTATGTAGAAGATTCTGCCACATGGGAAGACTATATTGAAATGAAGCAAAAGTTTGCACTAGTCTTGCTAGATTTTGAAAACTCTTGAAAACAAGAATGTTTTGTGATGTTGTGCTTTATGTTATGATCCTATTTAATACTTAAAAAATAATCAGGGATGATGATTCACAAGGGGGGGAATATGTTACACCCCGTGTGTTATTACCTATTTACTATTACCTTTTTTGGTAAATTTCTTTAATATATATGTGAATGTGTTTTATAAATGAATCTTGATGGAAATATGATTAATGAACGTTTGATTCAATTTAATGTTTTATTATGATTTTGTATATGAAATATATGTGATGCATATGAATGTATTGTTATCAGCTAACTACTGTTATGATGTACTAAGCTAGATGCAAGAATAGGTTCAAACCTCTAGAAGAGAGGGGAAGTATCACTCGGGAGAAGAATTTGGTCTAGTAACCTTTAATTCAGCCTCACTGAGCATTCACACACTCATGCCCTAGTTAGTCTTAGTTGAGTCAAGTTAGTTCAGGTAAATGGTAAGTGATCTTCAATTTTGGTTGTGAATGTTTATATTGGTTTGCAATCTTGTTTTATGAATGATTGGATTGAGGAATGTGATTAAGTCTTGATGTTAAGTGGAAGTCCTTCCTTGTGATTTTATTGTTATGTTGATGAGATATATGCATAAAATGTATATATGTACATGTCTATGATAAACTCATACATGTGAGTGAATAAAAACATGAGTACATGCGTAGGTAGATGTACCTATGCATGCTCATGGATGGATTACCCATATGCATGGGAATACCGATTTGACTAAGGTGACATATATATAACACTTTGTGTATATATGTCAATCGATGGATATGAGACTACGAGTGTTTTTATAAAGGTATTAAAATAATATTATGTATATATAATATATATATTAATATATATGTATAAAATAATATAGCTACATATATATTAATATATGTTTATATATAATTGTGTGTATATATATATATACATAATGTTATTTGATATATATATGTTTGATAATCGAAAATTAATGTATTTAATAACCATGTGGAATGAGTATATATATATATATATATATATATATTATGAAGGATATACATATATATATATATATATAAGTGATAATCATTTGAGATATTTTTAAAGTACAATATATAGCATTGTGGCTGATAATAGTAAAGCACTTTAAATGAAACATAGGCACATATATAAGCGTTGCCTTGGAAATGTTTTGTATAGTATAACCTATATATGCATAAAGAAAACAAAAGACCAAGTCAACAAAGACTGAGGCATGTATGAAATTAGTGCTACTGTGTGTACATTGCAAAAGGAACTAAATGCAGTTTTTAGTAATGAATAAATAGTCTAACCTGTGCTATCTTCAAGGGCACTAGTTTATGAAATGTGGCACCAACGTTGTAGTATGTTGAATGCATAAGAATTATTTTCACTACAAATAAGTCTAGAAAAGCAATATCTTAGCCATGAGACTAAGTCAATGTAAACTTGGCAGCAATATAAGAAGGAATTTGATATGTAAACCAAATAGGAAACTTGCTAATAAGCTTGTTGTTCATTTGAATCAATAAAAGAGTCTTGTTGTCCCTTGAAACAAGTCAACTCAGCCATTTGAATAATGAGGATTGTTATGTGTTGCAAACCTGTAAGTTAGTTTGATGAGTCGTTGCATGGGGATAGAAAGGTGGCAAAAGTATTAGCTTGTTTATAGCCTTTGGTTGCTCACATTTAGTATATATATAAAGGTTCTCATTCTACCATTTTCTACACTTTTCAATCTGATTACTTTGTTATTCTACTGTATTTTTTGTGCAAAGTGAGTTGAGAGCTTGAGAGTTAGAGAGTTGTTTTGTTGATTTGCATTATTATTTTTGAGAGATAATTTGGTGAGAAGCTAGTAGTGGGATTTGGGTTGTTCTTATAGGAATTTGCAAGCGAACTTGAGAAATTAATCTAGGCGGGAAGAATAATCTACTAGAGCTTTAAACAGGCATGTTGATTTCTACTTCTTTGTTATTATGTTGGAAATATTGTTTGTATATGTTGCCATGTTTGGAAATATTGTCTTTATGTGTGTTATGATTCTTGGATATGTTTGCATGTCTCTTGGTAGATTCTTGTATTTGTGAAACCTTTCTTTTTGGTTTATACTTATATAGATATTTATAATATATTGGATTTATACTATGTGTATCTTGCCAGTACTATACATAGTATGACAATACTCTAAGTGCATAGCATAAGATAGAGTTGTTCGAGATACTTAGTAGCAATGCCATTTTAATGTGAGTTAATGGGAAGGTCATTCCCAGAATTAGGATATCCGTGCGAGAAAGGGGATAAAATCATAATAGAATACTAATGGTCAATACAATTTGAGCAATTATTGTGGTGAAATAGATGATCCTCACTCAAAGTACTGGGTGATGAATCTTTGGCCAAAGAAGTGTAAGTAGTCACTATTTACATTGTCAGTTCATTGTGATCCAATTTGGTCAACTCCACATTGTTTGACCATGACAATAATGAATGCATTCTAGCAAAAAACATCATTTGAGAGTAGTGCAAACATGGAATAGGCATATCTTGTGTTTTATACGTGGTAGGGATAAATTGACTACTCCAAATGTCTATGTGGGTAGTTGAAAGCTACTAGAGGAATTCATTCATTCCCTATGTCACCTGATCCTTGTAGGCTATAATGTTATTTCAATGTAATCTCTTAAGAGTTATAAACCAAAAAATTGACGAACTATGATAGAGTAGTTATTGAAGCTCATAGCACCTATGAATGTTCCATATAGTCCTACAAGCACGGATATGGGGCCCCTCCACCTTAACCAATTCCACACCAATTGGCCATGCCAACAATGAATGCATTCTTGCAAAAGTGTCATTTGAGAGTAGTGCAAATGTGGAAACAAATATATATTATCTTTTTGTGTGTGGTGGGGCCAAACTGACTGTGCCAACATGTTTGAGTTGGTGAATGAATTCTATAAAAGAGATCCATTAATTCCTCAAGTCACTTGATCCTTGTAGGCTACGTTATTTCAGCGTAGTCTCTTAAGAGCCCTAAGAGCAAAAAACTACCAAACTATGATAAAGTAGTTCTTGGAGCTTGTGGAACCTATGAATGTTTTATCTAGACCTAAAGGTGGATATGGGGTCCCTCTATAGTACCTTATCTCATTTCTAATCAACTCAAAATTGTTTGGCCATTCTAGTAATGAATGCATTCTTAGAAAAAGTGTGATTTGAGAGTAGTGCAACTGTGAAACAAGCATATTTTGTGTTTCATTCATACTCAAATTGAATACACCTACACATCGAGATGGAAAAGTTAATTCTAAAAAGTGCCTCCATTCATTTTGAGAATCATTGTATCCTTGCATGTTATGCTATTCTAACATACTCTCTTAAGAGCCCTAAGAGAAAAAAACTGACAAACTATGACAGAGTAGTTCTCAGAGCTCGTAGCACCTACAAATGTTTCATCTGAACCTACAAGTGGATATCGTGTCCCTTTACATTACGATATCTCAATTCTTGTCAAATCAACAACATTTGATCATTCCAATAATGAAAGCATTCTTACAATTTAATATCATTTGAGATCAATGCAATTGTGGAAACAAACATATTTTATGTTGTGTGGTGGGGCCAAACTAACTATGCCAAAATGTTGCGGTGGGTGGATGAATGCAAATAGATATTATTTTTCATTCTTTGGGTCTCCCAATCCTTGCAGGCTACCCTATTCCAATAAGGTCTCTTAAGAGCCCTAAGAGCAAAAAAATGCCAAACTATGATGGAGTAGTTATTGAAGCTCATGGCACCTACAAATGTTTTGTCTAGACCTATAGGTGGATATGGAGTCCCTCTATACTATACTATATTGATTTTATTCAAATTGAAACATGTTAACCCAATTTATAAACTTGAATTTTTTTAAACTTTTGCTTCAAAATCCTTGAGTTGAGAGCCTCCTAGTCAAAATTATCCCTAATCACCCACAAATTTTGAGTATCTTATCATTTTGAAGTGGGATCGTTAGTTGCCTGAAAATCCCCAAGAACAGTGATGCAACCTACCAAGATTCACAAAAACAACTAAATTTCACCATATATGAAGGTTTATGTAGAATTATTTAATAGAAATAATTTTGATGATTTCATGTCAAATATGCCCAATTTCCCCACTAACCCACCTCCTGATTTCTGAGATATTAAAACTTCTATTTTTATCGGTCAAATTATGGAAACTATTAAATTCAAGGTTTTATTCAGTTAGAATGGAGCTACATTTCTGGGTTTTGGTTGTAATGCTATTATTGACAATGTGGAAAGATTTCATGAGGAAGTATCGATCAAAGAAAAATTTATGCATGCATTCATGTTCACCCTACTTGTAGATTTATTAGGCAAATTTATAAGATTCAAGGATTTGTTGAAAGAGTTATAATTATTCAAGAAAACATGTTTGAAAAACATTCGAAATAAGGCAATGGTATTTGAAATTTTGGCAGAGAAAGAAATGCACAGGTTCATGTGAATAATACTTGCTCATATCAACTACATCTCAGTTAGCTTTTCCAAGTATCCAAAGTGATTGAAAGCTACAAAATTTGTTAGTTTGAATGCTAGTGTCATTATTAATATACATTCATGCATTTGCGGTTTCATATCAAGAGAAGATGGGAACATAATATTCTTCTTCCTTCACACATGTTATGAAATCAATCAAACTGCTGACAAAGAAAATGGAGTAATTATTTTGGATGAGTTACAATGGACGGAATGGAATATAAAAAGTTTAAGTTTTTCTAAGAACCTATCGGCACTTTCACAACAATCGGAAACTCATTCAAGGTTAATAACTACTCTTCGAATACCGATGATGGAAGGAAACTATCACTTATCGGTATTTTCAAGCAGGTTGACAATTCCCACTTCGAATGGGAGTGATACAGGTTTACAAAACAGATTTGGTGACAACGCTTTAGAAGGTTTTAAGCAAATGTGGTTGGAAGGTGCTGCACCAAATTCAAAGACCTACGCCATCGTCTTCCTACCAGCATAGCAATGAGAACATTAGGGCAATGAATGAACATTCATCAAAGCACAAATGCTAGAGGATTCTTGTCAGACGTATTTACAAAAGTTTTGGTAGGCATGTCTACAAAATGTGGAAGGCACTACGTGAGTTGATTTTGCGAATGGCTCGAAGAGATGGATTCTCATTTAAATGTCATTTGCAATTCCACGCTAAAATGAAGGCTTGGAAACAATGCATGCAAATTGTGAAAGCATAAACAAGGCAGGTGCGTATTGTTTGTAGAATGCCTCAAATATATGTCATCTCATCTATGCAATGAATGCATGGTGTGCACAAAATATATCTGTTTTAGAAGGTTTTAGAAACTTTCAAGAAAATGTAATTATCTGATGTAAAGTCCAATTTCATAACCTTTGCGGGCATCCTTGCAACCTGCACCAAAATTAAAGCCAAGGTACAGGAGAGAGAGATTAGCATTATTGGAAACTAAAGAGTTTGAGGAAAAAGCTAAGTTTAAGCCAATCATATACCTCCAGTCTTGTCGAGCATGGCTGCTTATATTTGCTCTAGAAAATTGTCTCAATTTCATTTCCTTTGGATATGCAGCACAGTCACTTCTTGCATCTCTAGGGTCTGTGCAATTCATTTCTAATGTAGCATTTGCTTATGTTGTTCTGAAAGAGAAGGGGACGGGAAAGGTGCTTCTTTTATTGTTTTTGGCAACATTTTCCTTGTTGCATTTGTCACCCTGGTTAACGTGTATGCAAAATGTGGAAGCAAAGGTAATGGCGTATGCTGATTGATAGAATGGCTCAAAAGGATGTCATCTCTTGGAATGCCATGATTATAGATGTGCATACAAAATGTGGAAGCTTAGATAGAGGGCGTGGAATTTTTGTTTTGAAGAGATGTCATCATGGAATGTAGTGATTGCAAAAGTATACACAGAATGAATTTGGTGAAAATTCTCTAAAAACTTCCAAGTAGACGCATATGGCAGTTGTAACGCCAAATTCCTACAACCTCTGCCTGTGCATATTTTAGAAGCTTTAGAACAGGGTATAAACGTCCATCAAAGCATAATGGAATAGAAGAATTTTGTCTGATACATTGTAAGTTCTTTTATAGGTTCACTTGCAAAAGATAGAAGCATTGATGAGGAAAAATAAATGGCAATCAATAGATACACATTTCCAGACTGAAAAGATGGTAAATGTAATAAGTTGTTTGCAGAAAAGATACTTAAAGATGACAATTGAGTGATTGGTATACTGGTGAGAAAAGGTTTCACGCACCAGATAATGGCTTCTAAAAGACCACCTTGTATTCATTTAGACTATCAATTCCATATACAGGAGAATTCTTTGTGCTTTAGGAACGTCTTTAGAAGGCTTTCAAAAGGAGGCCACCATTGAGCTTGATCAACTTGATAATGGAGAGTACGCGGTCTTGGTCGGTTATGATTATAATTTGATGGCATCTTTTTGGAATAGTAGATTGGGAGTTCAGACAAGTTAAGACAAAGTTCTAGAACATTTTCAAAAACTACCTCAACAAAGTCAATAACTTGGTTTTTCTTCAAAGTCGTGTGTTATTAGTTATCTTTTTGTGAAAGTGACTTATGCCACTTATTGTAACTAGGAGTTAGAAAACAATCTTATTTTTGGAAAAGTTATGTAAAACACAATCAAATAAGGTTTGTTATTTTCAAAATCATCATATTTCGAAAAGGTAGTTGAGGTAGTTATCAAGTGGTTACTAGGTAGTTATCAAATGGAAGCCTATAAATACAAGGTTTTGCTATTGTAAAAGGGAAAAGACTTTTGCAAACAGGGAAAACTTTTGAGAACTATTCAGAGAGATTGTATCATGACTTTTTGGCTTAACATTATGTATAGAAGAGTCTTTGGAATTGTGTAATTTCAAGGAGATAATGAAGAATTCTTTTGGTTCATATGTACTAAATGTATTCATGTGTTATCATTGTTGATTTATCATATGTTAAATCAATTAATCCTTCTATGTAATTGTGCAAATCATTGATAATTTATGCAATTTGATGTAATAAAAAATATTGATATCTCGGTATCTTGGTTTGAATGTGTTGAGGTGTCATATCTCTTCGTATGTTGAGGTTTGTCATCTTTCTTTCATCATCATTACACATCAAAACATGCTTTGTGTTAAAAACCCTTTGTAATTTGTCATCCGATATTCTTGTGTCTATTATTGGGGTTTTTGTTAGTCATTTTCATTTAGTTTTGCCTTTTTCTCCTTTATGTACTTTCGGATTAAAAGTACACAAAAAATACAAATACCCCCATTATACGAGGGATCTACCCCTTTCAAACACAAAGGAAGATTGTCATTTCATGAGCAATCTCTCCAACTGTTGGAGTGTTATTGCCACTTTCCATTGGACGAGTCACATATCATTTCAAGTGCCAATTCACTTGCCAACAAAACCATTTGACCATTTCAAAATTGAATGCATTCTTATAAAAAAATGTCATTTAAGAGCAGTGTAACCGTGGAATCAAACATATTTTGTGTTATGTGTGTGGTGGGTCCAAACTAACTATTCCAATGCATCGAGGTGGGTGAATGAATGCTATCGAAGGAATTTTTCATTCTCCTAGTCTCCCTATCCTTTCAAGTTACATTGTTCTAGCATAGTATCTTAAGAGCCCTAAGAGCAAAGATTACCAAACTATGATAGATTAGTTCTCAAAACTTGTGATTACCTTGAAAATGAGTTTGAATTATTATCCTCAAACTAATGGCAAAATTAAAATTCTTAACAAATGTATTGAGACTTTCTTTTTTATGTTTGAGCAATAGGGACAATGGGTTTGGTGTCTACCCCTGGGTAAGTGGTGGTATAATACCACTTATCATAGTTCTTCCAAAATAACCCCTTATGAGGCCCTTTATATTGATCCCCCACCTTCCTTTGATACTTATATTACAAGTTTTTCCTAGTTTTCAATAGTTGACAATACTCTAGCAATATTGAGGACATCTCATAGCTCCTTAAGACTAATTTGGCATTGACACAAAATCACATGTAATAATAGGTGCATCAACATCATATAGAGAATACCTTTGACTTTAGTGATTGTTTTTTATGTCCCTAGTCCTACAAGCAACTTTCATTGTAGGACAAGCAAGGCCATAAGTTGGATCCCAAATTGTATTTCCATTATTAGGTTCTCCAATGCATTGGTGAGGTTAAATACAAATTGGCACTTAGCCTCCTCTAAGTTCCACCATATTTTCATCTCTTGTCTCAAGAAAGTGATTAGGACTACTATTCAAATTCCAATAGAGCTACTAGCATTGGTCTTGGGAAGACAATAAAAGTACTATGTTTTTCTCATTTCTTCATATTTCTATTTGTAATATGTTATTTATCTTGTAGGTTTATAAGAACACACATATATATAAAAAATACTTAGTTGAATATCCCAAACATAAGTGTCAATATTTTATATATCATTACATTACAATCCCATGCCACATTCACATTTCAATTTTCTTGATCAATAAGGTTGCAATGTAGGTTAGTTGATGTTTATTTTTATTGAGTCAAATATAAAGTATATGAGTGTTTAAATTCAAAGGTAATTTATATCATAAATCTATGGCTTGGTAAAATATTTCCAAATTGAATGCCCTATGCTTAAACACACAAAACAAAGTGCATCATTTAATAATTGTTTTTTATCCTTTGTATGACATATTGATTCCCAATCTTTTATCTAGTGTTTGTCATTAATGAGTCAACTAGATATTTTATTATTCCATAATTACAAGAACTTTCTCATTATCAAGAAATATCCAAGAAGATAACTCATACAAAAATGACACCACATGAAAACCCACAAGAAACCAAAAGATCAATTGAAGCAAGGGGTGAATCATGAATTATTGAAACAAGTTAAGGTTGGATTTTTTAACATTCAAGTTATAACTATCAAATTTGATAGTAGGATGACATATTTATGGTGAATACAAATTAAAATAAATCAAATGTGAATCATGTGAATAAAGACAATAGACAATATTGGTCAAACAAATATGTATTAACTAAAAAGCCATATAGTCTTATAATAAAAATGTTACACCCCATGTGTTATTATCTATTTACTATTACGTTGATTGGTGAATTACTTCAATAAATGTGAATGTGTTTATTGATGAATTCTGATGGAAATATGTTGAATGAATGTTTGATTCAATTAAATGCTTTATGATTCAATATATAAAATATATAATGTGAATATGACATATATGAGAAGTATATGAATGCATTGATTCAACTAACTACTGCTATGGTGAACTAAGTTGAAATGTAGGAACAGGTTCAAGCCTCTGAAAGAGAGGGGAAGTATCACTCAATAGAAGAACTTGTTTTGGTAACCTCTAATTCAATCATACTGAGCATTCACACACGCACGCCCTAGATGGTCTTAGTTGAGTCAAGCCAGTTGAGTAGATGGTAAGTGATCTTCAATCTAATTGTGTATATTTATATTGATTTGTGATCTTGTTTATGAATGTTAGGAATAAAGTATGTGATGAGTCTTGATGATTAGTGGAAACCTTCCTTGCATGTTTATTTGTATATCGATGAGATATATGCATTTAATGTATATATGTATGTATGTGTGTGTCTTTGGTAAACTCATACATGTGAGTAAATACATACATGAGTATATGTAGCCAGACGTACCTACACATGTTCATGGACAGATTACCCATATGCATGGGAATACCATTTGGACTAGTGACATGTGTGTGTACATTCCATGAATATATGTCAATCGATGGGATTGCATGTATTAGTGTTTCATAAATATATTGAAATGGAATTATGTATATGTGTGTGTGTGTACGTAATTATATTCTTTATGCTTATATATATATCTTTTGATATAACTCCCTAGCGCATAGATAAGCGTTGATTATTATTGTTAGCCTTATAAAGCAAAGTGCATATCATAACATATGGCACTTAAAGCATAAATAGCACATAAGTAAATGGTGTAGAATTTAGAAAAGGAGGCCAGCGCATAAGTATTTAAAGACTAAGTCAAAGCATGAAGTAGAGCATGTATGAGATATATTGTTGTGTAAACATTTTGATGAGTTAATGTTGTTTAAACCTATAGACTATGTCAAAACCCATGCATGTAAAGGTGGCGCCAAGAGTTAAAAGGTGGCACCATATTTGCTTGAAGTTGGATTGTAATAGAAGTCTTTGAATTTATATAAACCTGCAAATAAGTGTTTAGAGTCAATCAAGTGCAAACTTGACAGAATTTTGAAATGGAATTCAAATTAGGAAACCTATTTTGAACTTGTTGTCCCAAATATCAAGTCGACTCAGCCATGAGACTGTCATGTGTTGCAAACCTATGAATGAGTTGTTGCATGAGGAAGAAAGGTGGCAGAAATACTTACTTTCTTGTAGCCTTTGGTTGCTCATAAATTAGTATAAATAAAAGTGCTCATTCTTCCAAATGCATCACTTTTCTTTCTAATTTCTTGAGAGTTATTCTGCTGCAAATTTAGTGTAAAGTAAGATGAGAGTTTGTGAGATTGAGAGTTGTATTATTTCTTTATATTTGGTTTGTTGAGATATCTAGAGTTAAGCTAGTAGAGGTGGTTGAGTAGTTCATAGTAGAAGTTGCAAGCGAAGTTAAGGAGAAGATTATTCAATTGGAAGCTCATAACAAACATGCTGAATTCTACCTCTTTGTATTATTTCTTTTACTTGTGTGAAATGTTTGGATATGCTTGCATATCACTTGGTTGTTTCTCATTTTGTTAAAGCTTACTTTGATATTTACTCATATAGATATGTATATATTGAGTGTATTTTGCTTTTCTTTTGTGATTTTTGCAATTTTTCATCCCTTAAATAAATTCACACTTCCAATGTCACTTTTGCAAATTTTCATCCCTTAAAACTAAAACCACACTTCCAAGCTTTTTATGTCACTTTTCCAATTTTTCTAATGTTTTGCAAAAATGTTTATTTTTTCAAATTTTTTTGTTTATTTTTTCAAATTTTTAAAGGATTTATAATTATTTTTGACCTCCTTTAATTTAAGGTTGGATTTTTCACTCTTTTCAACGCTTCTCTTTTATAAATCAAAATTACACTAGAAAGTTATCCAATTTAACATAAGGTCTAAGATGGGGGAATAAGTGTTTTTTATTAAATCTATTAATAAATGACACTCCATACTTTGATAAAAATACATGAAAATAGAGGAGACACGAATATGTTGAATGGGCGACAAAAATAAGGAGAGGGAAGAACAACATTTGAGAATATAGGTGACTTTGAAGGAAAATTGAAGTCCAGCAAGTACTCATAAATAAAAGATTCTATTTTGTTCAACTTAATTGATATCTTACCTTGAGTGTAGTAATAAATTTAAAAATCCATACTGCTTTGTAGCATAACGCAGTACAGTAAAATCAAAGGTGGTATAGTTGCAAAGTTTGGTCCAAAGCAATATTTGTTGCATGATAAATCTCCAACGCTCGACCTGATTTTAGTTTCTCAGAAAATATATTAAAGCCCCGAGCTTTCACTTACTAAAAAGCAAATATTTACTGTATGATCCACCTTGGATTGCTTATGGTTAAACCAAAATCCAACATTGATGTTTAATTTCATGTACTGTTATAATATATTAATTCATGCATTGCAAGAGATATAATTCATTTGTCATCGGTATATTTTTTTTTGTTTGTTCTGTTTCATTATATTCCAAAAGTTTTTCCCCTTATGAACTAAGCTCATAGCACATTGGTATTTTAGATATTCATATAATGCTTCATTTTAAACCGGATAGCAATATTAAGAAACTGTAGGCTGGTAGAAATCTGAGGAATATCATTATCTTGCATGGAAAAGTGGCTAACATCAAGAGAAGACATGCAAGATGAATGCACATTCAAGACCACAAAATGCTAGGAATCCAGTATTAAATGTCACTTTATGGAGCTGGCCTACAAATTTTTACCTATTGGAAAATGATGCCAACCATGATTCACTTACAAGAACTTTCCTAAAGATAGAGAATTTAATTTTATGACCAACGAAGGCCAGTTGAAGTCTCAGTTGAAATCATTCCATTAAATAATTTGGTATACTTTGAAAGGAAGGGAGACTTTGTGATCGACTAGGAAAGGTGTGGTGCTGTGCAGTATAGGATGCAGATGTTCTGCAAGGTGCCATAGATGCACTACTTGAAAAGTATTCAATTTGTAATGAAGAATCATTCAAAATAGTTTTACTTAAGGTATCTGACTCGGACATAAAAGATTTGCAAGTCATATCCAAAGAATGGATATCACTGCTAGAATATTGCTTCTTCCATGTCTTGAGTGGTGCAACTTCAGAACTTTTTCCTTCAAGACCATATTTCTCTAAATTTTCTTTAGCTTTTTCACCTTCTGGATTATCTGACCAGTGAGCACAATCTTGTTCATCAGAAGTGGCCAGATCTTCGTCTCCTTCATCTGATCTTGCAGATTCCTCATCAACAGAGCCTTGTAACTGAAACAACTATAATAAATTAGAATTATGTTCCTATTTAATAATATGAAAAAAAGGTACATGCATGCCATTTTATAAGCCCCACGGAAGCTAAGTATGAGGGACACGAAATAAAAGTTGATTGTTATGGAAGATCACATTTCTATTTAGTTATGTAAATAACTTTTTACTTTTTATGTTTTTCTGGAATTATTGTCATTTCTTCTTTTTTCATTTCCAACATTTCAGGCTTGTCTTCTAGACTATTGAGGGTTTAAACTTTAAACCATTATGCTCAATATCGGTTGATGTTGATAAACGATTGCACAAATAAGAAAAAGAAACAAGTATTTACCTCTTCCTGTTGCATGCCTGAATCACTGAGGTCGTCTTCAGTGTCAATAGGAGGTGATTCATCTAATTCTTCATCACTGCTCGGTACAGGCAGTTCTTCAGTAAGCTGCAATTACAGTAAACTACTAAATCAGGTACGAGTGTAATTTTTAACACTCAAAAATATAATACCCAACAAATGAATAACATTTCCTAGAACAAAGCTAATATGGTAACTTCATAACCATGTTTGTTAGAAAAGGTAAATAAGAGAGATCAGGAAAAACATAAAATATGCACTCACAAAATACAGAAAAATAAGAGGAAAATGATACATTGTATTTATTTTTCAAGAAAATATCCCAAAGCAGGTATTCCACTCCTAATTAAAAGAACAATGTTCCAGAACACAGAAAATAAGAGAACATGTTTTTTCCCCCTTACAATTTGTAGGTGTTTTCTGCTATGTATGATAGTAGATACAGCTAGAAAACGAAACTGAAGTGTGGTTAAATATAATTGTTGAAAGCAAAGTATTTTGGAGCACAACTTAATTTGTCCTTCATGACTTGACTAAATAATATTGACAAGAAAGCATAATCAAGTGAACAATATTAAGAGGAAGGCATGCTCCCACTATGAACAAAAATCAGTACTTCAAAAGATATCCAAACTTGAACTGTTTTAAAAAGACTAACAAGGAAGGTTGACCACTAGATAAATACAATTCCTGCCCTGGAAACTGTAATTGGTAAAACATCATGTACGGATACAAAGAAGAAACTACCTAGAGGTTTCATGCAATTCTTGATTGGACCAATTGAAAAGTATCCATATTAATCTTATAGCATGCTGTGATCATCAGAAGGGAAAATAGTGAATAACATGCTAAAATTACTGCAATTCCGACCAGAAAGGAGATACTTTATTTTTTGAGCAATACTTTTGCATAATGCACATAGGGCAATAACATCCACTTGGGCCATCCATAGGCATTGCTCATTTAATGTACTCCTGTAGAAACCTCTGATCTAAAGTCTTTATGTTTCTGTATTTACTAATTCCATAACAGTGACCATGACATAAAAATCGTGAACATAAACGGTAAACCGTAAAAAACCTCAAGTGAGAGTACAAAAACACTCTCCAAAAGCTTCTTTCAAATACCTCAATCATCACCCTAAGAAACAGCTCCTTTGGCAGAAAACCTCTGGGCATGCACTCACTAGTCACTACCATATCATTAGAAGGAAGCAAGCAACTAGATAAAAGGAATAACCTAGAGGGCAATAACATGTTTGAAATTTGAATAAAAAAATTCTGAATTTCAGCATCATTTGGATCTATCTTATATAAACTACCTAAACAGAATCACAGAAAGGTAAGCATGATACCTCCTTTGCAGGTCCATCAGAATGCCTGGGTGAATTTGAATATGAAGAATAATGACTGATTACTTCATTACCATCGATGCTGCTGGCATAGCTTGTTCCACCTGTGTCATTATGCCAGGAACTAATACCAAAATTACCAAACTGGAGGTTAACAGGTTCTTCCTTGTCAATTTCCAACGGTCCATACATGGGACTTCCAATACAACTAACACTTCCATGGTTTGAAACAGGTTTACCATCACTATCTACTGTATCAACTGGCCAAGCTTTTGCCACAGATCCATCTGTATTTACAAGTGCCATGAGACGTCGGAAGGACCCTTGTCTCTGGATAAGCTTAAACATACCCTTTGAGCTAAGAGAAGCTGCTGTACATCGATTACGATATTCTTCATCTATAATCTTGACAGTATTTGTTGCTTGATCATAAAGGTGTTCGCCTCCTGCTTGTCTACGTAAACAGCTGAAGATTGTAGCATGTATAGAATCAACACTTCTGTCTACATTAGTATTATTGACCTTTGGAACAAGGTGCTTTTCAGCTCTTTTGCACAAGTAATCCTGAATTGCACGGATGTTGCGAATGTATTTAACATACTTATTCTTTAAAGGATCTAAGGTCATATACTTTGCACGAACAGCAAAACGCTCCAAATGCTTATCTTCATTTGCAATGTAGATCATAAATGGTATGATTGATGGATGTTTTTTCATGAGCCCCATCTGTGAGAATTTGAGTAAAAATTTAGTTCAATCAATGAAACCAATATGTACATTGCAAGCTTCTTTAGCTAGTTCTACATTACTTAATAGAAACATGAAAGGCTGCCTGCATCACAGGCACACACAAATGCGTGAACACTCTACATACAAAGAAACTCACCACGAAATTCAAGCTCAAATGCACTCCTTCAACAACAACAGACTGCTTCCTTTCTTCCCATGCAGTAATTAACCTGTCAAGACTATCAATCACCATTTCACTCTGCGCCTTATATCCTTCAATAGCCATAGCTTTGGATCCAACAGCTTCCACACTAAGAGAAGCCTCAAATCTTTCTCCATTTGCAGAATTACCAGATACCATTTCCTTTTTGTTCTCAATCTCACTGCCTAAATAATTATCAGCTTGGCAACCAGCTTTTGTCTCTCCTCTAGTGGACTGGCCATTTCCAGGTTGTCCTGCAAATTTTTTCTCTTTCTTTTTGGCCTTTGCTTCTGCTACAGAAACCGGATCCAAACACTCACCAGCATGATAAGTTGAGGCCCACAACAAAGGATTTTCCTTTTCATCTACAAAACTCCTCATCATGTGACGTATTGAGTCTGTTGAGACAACAGTTGTGATTCCAAGTCTGCTAGCCTGTAGCAGGGATAGAACACATTAAAAAAAATTAGAAGTTACTATATCAAACCAATCAATAAATATATATCAAATAAACACTACGCACTGAAGTTCTGAACAACCCAAAAAATATGGTGCAGAAAATTTGAAAATTGCTTACATAAAAGACAACAAAAATTATGGTAAACATAGACTAATAAGTATAAGTTTGGGAATGGCACCGACTGTTTTGCTGCATTTAACTATAAATACCATATTATTGGATAGTGATATTGTTGCATTAAGTCCATCCAACCAAAAGCATTCACAAAATAAATTTACATGTCATTTAACAAAGTTTGTAAAAAATCCATATTTCTAGGGATTAACAAATAAAATGTACATTGTACAATTGGGTTAAACATGATTTTATACAGGAAAATATTATGCTTGACAATGTCTCAACAGCCTACAGCCCATGGTTAGCCATAATTGTATATTAGTTCTCCAAGTTTTGAGGATTGGGGAATGGGGTTGTTAGCAACAACGAAAGAATTCTTGATTCTCAGGATGGCAGGGATACAGTTATTAAGAAATAAAAACTATAAATAAATGTTTTCTGGATTCTGACACATTCCTGTACCAGGATGCAGAGATGCCTCAGAGACATCCCCATGCTATCCCCTGTCTGCAACTTTTTGAAGGAAACAATTTAGAAACAGTAGCTCTATGTGGGAACAACCTACCATCCTGGGGACAGCAGGCTGCCCCTGCATAGAGCCATTCTATATTTTCTTTTTTAAAGCCAAGGTTTAATAAAAATATATATTTTATTTTCTTCTCTGGTGGGCCCCACACCATGCTCAACCCTAAATGACTAAAGGATAGCTCCCAGTGCTCCTCAGGGACACATCCCATGCCCTAAATGACTCCATCCTCTATAGGAGACACGGGGACAAGTAGGAAACATCCCCACTTAGTCCCATTTTTTGTCAATATTTAGGAAATTTCCCTGGACGTCAAAAGATTTGCAAGTTACATTAGCAAATGACTAGCCATCCCTAGGATGGACAAGGGATGTCCAAACGTCCTCCATCTGTCCCAAGGATGGCTAGCCATCCCCTAACATACCCAAGGACATTTTAGTTACTTTTTAAAAAATTACAACCTTCCAATGCTTGTTTGGTTTATGACATGCCCATTTAGGATTTACAAAAACATATGAAAATGGTGTGCCATAAAGGTCTATGTGGTTTTGAAGGTGTTAATTTGGGCTTGGTGTTGGGGACTCCACCCATTGACCTTGCACTATCGCAACAAGGAATGTGCCAAGGGTGCTTCCCTCGAACCCCACAAGGGGCACTACCCCTTGACCCCATTGGGGGTGCTACCCCTAGACCCTTGCGAGGGGCACTACCCCTCGACCCCCTTGGAAGCATTGCCCCCATATACCCACGAGGGGTGCTACCCGTCGACCCCATTGGGAGCATTGCCCCAAAACCCTCATCAAACTATAAGTCTTTCACAATCAAGGCCACAATCAAGGATTATCTTGTTTCATACGTTAGACAACTTGTGTAGTATACAAGGACTGTCATAAGACAAAGTTGGCATGCTAGAGTCATTATACTGTTGAATTGGCAGGAAATGACATTCTCATAATGCAAAAATGTATCAATCATGCCCTACACAAACAACTCATACAATAATCCCATCTATTAGTATCCCAGCTTAGGTAAATTGAAAAATAACCGATTATCTTTTTACTTAACTGTTCCTCTTTGTTAATGATTTTGACAACAAAACATGCAAACTTGAAGGCTTCAAGAAAACTTTAATAATAAATCCCTTACTTGAACATACACATGAGTCAGGCATGTCTTTATTAACTCATGCTCATATGCATATATAAAGAACATCATAATTCCTATTCAATTACCCATGCTCACAAAGGTTCTATAATGCCTATGATGAATGCTTTATCAATGTTATCATATGAATATTTGAAATTTCCTAATTTTTTTAAGTCATCCCTTGCCATCCCCTAAAAAATGGCCAAAAAAATCCCTGCACTGAAAACACATCCCACCGTCCCCATCCTGGAAACTTGGGGGAGCATAGATAGCTCCCTCTTCCATTCCAAACCATTTTAAGTTTAAACAATTTTGAATTTGGCTTATACCAACCATACTATTATAGTATGATCCTAATACAGAATATAACACAAAAGCAATAAAATTATGACACATGTACTTTGAAGGTTTCTGTGGTTCCAGAGGCTTTAAGTTGTGTTTGCTAACAAGGCACTGTATCACAACAGGGAGCACATTAGGGGCAATGCCGTTGGACCTCATGAGGGGCGCTGCCCTCGATCCTTGCAAGGCACGCAACCCCTCAATCCCACAAGGTCCACTAAACCAAATCCCCTTGAGGGGTACTGCCCCTTGATCTTGCTAGGGGACGCCATCCCCAAACCCCAACTCTAGTTTTAAAAAGCAAAAAATAAAAAATCATTTTGGGCCATGCTGGATGGACAAGCAACATTTTTTTCTAAATACATAGATGACCACATCCTTTGGGCATTTTTCTGTAATTTTAATATAATATATATGTACATTGACAGTGACAACAATGAAATTTTGACATTTGTTAATTTGTCCGTTGACTCTCATGTGAAATTTCAATTCAGCTCTAATGTTATGTAGGAAGGTTCTATAATGGATATGATTAATACCTCATCAATGTTAGCATATAAATATTTGAAATTTACTATATTTTTAAATTTTCCCTATCTTTTTAACAGTCATCCCCTAAAATAGCCTCCCAAAAAATCCATCCCCAAAACATATCCTCTCATACTTTGCTGTCCCCATCCCAGAAACTTGGTGTAACATAGTTTTTCGATAAAGATAATATTATATTTGATAAAGCAAGAAATTTACAAAACCTTCAAAATCCAAAAAGAAAGAGCAGATTAAAAGGCCCTAAACAAGGCCTCCCACAGACAAAGATGAGTGGATCAATAAAAATATGTTGAACTGTAGTAGCTACAATAGCCAGATGAAATTTAACAATAGGATATAGTTAAACAGAGAACATATACCAGTAATTATAGCAGAACCAAACATTTTCAATTCGGAAACATAGAAGACCTGAGAGGTCTCAACTGAAATTGTGAGGGTTACTACAGTGACATTATCCTGTGACCGAACAAGCAGGTATTCAATGTTCTTGATTCCATACCCAGCTATGTTGAGTGTCTACATGACTGCTCTGAAGCGTACTACATTTATCATTGTCAGTTGTAAACTCATGTATAAAAGTGGCTGGGATTAATTTGTTGATATTGCTGCTGTTAGACTAGCTCTCTGTGCTGATTTTAGCAGCTTTAAAAGATGTTCAATAGCTCAAAATATCATAAGCTGTTGGATAACCATCCCTCTAGATGGATAAGGCATTCTCTTGTTTATGTAGAAACCTTATTATACCCCTCTGGTTGTTTCGATGTCCTGCAAAAATTGAATCAACAACTTTTGGTTGTTCTAGTTGACAGCTTCGTATTTATTCTACACCTCCATGTAGTTCATCAAGCCATTATGAATATCATTATTATTAGCAAGGGCTACATGGATGGTTGTTTCAGAACTGATATTGCTGCTGTTAGAGTATATTCTCTGTGCTGATTTTATTAGCGTTAAGAAATGTTCAATGGCTTAAACTGTCATAAGCTGTTGGATGGCATCCCTCTTGTTGGATGGCATCCCTCTAGATGGATAAGACATTCTCTTGTTTATGTAGACAGCTTACTATACTCCTCTGGTTGTTTTGACCTCCTGCAAATTTGGAATCAACAGCTTTTGGTTGTTCCAGTTGACAGCTGTGCATTTATTCTGGACCCCCATGTAATTCATCAAGCCATTGTGAATATCATTATTACTAGCAAGGGATAAATGGATGGTTGTTTCAGAAGAGGAGGGAGGATAAACATGCTGATATCCAGTATTTTTGTTTGCTGTCTTGCTGCCAGGAGGAAATTCAGTGGGAGATGGAAGCTCATTGTGTCACCACACATTAGGCCCAAGATTCAGGGGTGCTGATGAAGGGGACTGGTGTCAGGATCTATCCTCATAGGGCTTAGAATTCTAGAGGCAGGGCAGCAAAAAGGGAAAGTAAAGAGGCAGTAAGTAGGTTCTATAATTAATTCAGAATAGCCAGGAACTCTAAGGGGCTGCACAATTGTAGAGCTCATCATATTTGAAAGAGGAGTGAAGGCAGATTTGGCAATGGAAGTCCATTAGTGCCTGCACCAATACTAAGGCAAGCATTCTCTTGGGTAGGATCAGTGATACACACATGAACATCAGCATCTCTAACCATAGGATTGAAACACACAAGGTTCTCACCCAAACTCATGAGTCTGGGACCTAGGGTACCCCAGCAAATTTGTAGCTCTGACAGTCCCACAACTTAACTTGCACTCGCAGTTCTCTGCAGACTTGTGTGTCCCGACACAGAAATCAGAAAATCTGCAGGGCTGGTGCCCACTCTTAAAAACAACCCAAAAAATAAAATAAAAATGAACATATAAACTCACTTCAATTAAATAAAGAAAATAGTTTTCTTTTTCTAATGTCTAGAGATTTACTTTTTTACACAATGCAACATAATAATTACGTTTTTTAACTATTTGAATTTTGACTTATTAAAGTGATTGAGCCATTGGTTTCTCTCCTTTGTATTGTTGATGGAGAAAAGCCAACAATAAGGTACATCTATGAGGAAATGGACCAAGCAAAGGTGCATTTCAAACAATATTACATCCATGTTTAGGGAAAATATGTGCTCACTTGGGATGTCATTGAGTGCTGGATAAGACAACTTCATAGGTCACTTCATGCTCGTGCATACTTTCTCAACCCAACCTTCAAATTTCTTGGTAAATTCAAGGCTAACAAGGAGGTTATGGGAAGTATCTACATTGTCACAAAGGACATAGAGACTATGAAGCTAAGTCCGCAAATGAGGGCTAACAAGCTCTAGGAGATATCTTTTCTTGAGGCATATGCAAGATAGCAAGAACAAGTACTCTAGGTAAAATTTGAAACATTGATTTAAAATTCAATGGCTTTCCTTATTTGTTATTAAATTTTGAATTTTTAGTAATTGTAATTCTTTAAACATTTTCATTTTGCTGCATAGTGGGACAATTTTGGCACTAAGGTGCCTAATCTTCAAAGAAGTGCCACCTAAATTTTAACCATGTAGTGCTTCAAGTTGTGAAAACAAACATGCCAAAAAGTGCAAAAAAATGTCAATGTAAATGTTGAATGTCCTTGTATATGTATATTACAACTTACACATCCACCACAAGGGAATTTTATTCACTAATGAAGGATTAGCCCCCATGATCTTACATCTAAGTGGATCATTGAGGATGACACTATTTTTCAAAAGACCATGCATGGGTTGGTCAAGTTAATCATGAGGTGGAGCTTGCGGTGATGGAGGAGAAGGTTTGAGTCCATGCTACTTCTTCTACAATAGATGGGCTGCAACTGCTTCTTGGACATACTCAAAGAGGTGCAAAGTACATTAACTTTGAGCTAATGTTGGAAGGAGTGGGTCCTCTCAACCTTAATTTGATTTTTCTATGTATCTTGTTGTCAATACCATGTACATGAATTCCTAAATCCATAGTTTGAACTTTGTCTACAAAAACAAAATTTAAGCATATTAAAAGAAATTTTATTTTGTACTCGAGTTCAAGTAAGAAATTTGATGTACTTACTTAATTTGTTGTCTAAACACATATGGTAGATCAAATTTATTATTTTATGTGTGTGTTTGAAGTTATTTTGAAATAAGATGCAAAATAATTAGTTTTTCCTTAAAATTCTCTATTTTTCAATGTTTTTTTAATTTGCCGAGTTTGTGCCAAGTTTTGGCACCAAATTTGAGTTTGAGGCAAAAAATAACTTGCCAAGTTTATGTCAAGCTCAAGTCTCAAGACTATGTCTCTAGCTTCCTCATCTAGTATGATGGTCACTTTCCCATCATTGTAATTAAGTTGAGTATTCATTTCAAAAGAAGTTATTGGTGGAGCAATACCATTGCCAAAGCTCTCCAAGGATGTTGGAAATCTCCAAGAAGTGTAGAATGCTCCCTGAAAGTTGGATCTACTGAAATATACTGGGCAATTTTTTCACTTTTTCACAACTAAATTCACCCATTAACGTTAGTGAAAACACAATCCAACTGAAGGGAACCCTTTCCTCTGATCAACCCAGATCCCAATGCGGGCAAGGTGAGAGCATACTCGAAAGGGGATCGTTAGCGCAACAGAAACTGTTGAAAGATTAATGAAAGGAGACAACAATCAACTCAACCACTTATTCAACGGGAGCATGTTCACGGCTCAGTCGATCAACAATATGATGAAGTGATGCATTACAATACATAAATAGGCGGCAAGCCAACCTCTTCCACTTATTCAGTGGGTGATGGAAGAAATGAAACCTGAAACTATAGACTGAAATGATGCTAGTCTCTTCCACAAAAGTGGGGATACAAAATATAAAGTGCAGAGAGTAAAGAGCTGATCAGTACTATTGATTCAGCATTACAATGCGATGAACAATCTGCAAATACAATGAGATGTAGATAACCAATGAACTCCAGAATATTAGGAAATGAACTCCAAACAAGTACAAGCTATCCAACATATGAAATATAGTAAAAAGGACTGAAATATCAGGTCTGATATAAAAATTGCAGCAATCAGAAATTCATAGCAGCAAGCCCTAGAATCACCAAAACGCTCATAACTTCGTCAAAACACCTCCGATTGATGTGAAATCAAGTGCAAAGGAAGCATAAGAGAAGGGCGACCAAGTACAAACCAGGAACTAGCAGCAAGCAACCTCTGATATTTTGTGCACACTTCCCAATGCAATGGCACGCAAAGTACAACCTCCAAGAAAGGGCAACCAGCAAGATAAAATCCAAATCCCCTCTGAAAACTTGCAAGAAGGGGCGCCCTAGGTAGACTTGAACAATAAGCCAATACCCAAAACCAACAAAAAATTGTGCAAAGAGCTATGATCGAAAATGTGCTTCAACCAAGCACCACACCAGCATTACCAAAAACTAATAAAAATGCAAGAACTCAACTACAATGTGCTCAATCTGTTCTCAAGGATTAAGAACAACCAAATCTCAACTAATTGCTATTTTTCAAGCAAGAAGTCAAGCCAAAGCTAGGAGGTATGCATTCCTCGAAGCAACTCACTAACCATTCCGGCAACATAACATTACTGTAGATATAAGATGATGAACTAAGAGCCCAATGCTCTTATTTATAACATTTTCTGTTCCAAATTCAAATTCAATCTCCCTCCAAATGGACGCCAAAACCAAACTCAAATTCACAATGCCCATTAGTGTCATTTGCATTTCATTTCTCCAAGTCCTCCTCCAAGAAGTATTATACATTATTAAAATGTCAATAAAGTATATTATGGCGTCCAAAGTAATAATAAAGTGAAATACTTTATTAAACTAATTTAATTCCTCCAGGTTAGGCGTCAAAACAATAAAGTGAAATATAAATCTAATTGGCCACTTATTTCTCCAAGGCATCCAAAAATGCCTTTTAAATATTTCACTTAAAATAATATTCTCATCAAATATCAAACTTGCCAAAATAATCACCTCAAATGCTGGAGACCAACTGAATATACTGCCCTGCCCAAAATAGCCATAACACCAAGTTGTTGAAACACTGCCAAAAATAGCACCAAGGGTGTTGGAGACCAAATTGCTCAAATTGACATGCCAGATATAGCCACTGAATTGAACTGAAGAAACCCTGCTAAAAATAGAACTTACTAAAAATAGCATACTGCTAAAAATAGTAAGTTGTTCCAAACTCATTTTAACCACAATCTGAGCAGCCGTCGTACTTACTAAAAATAGTAAGTCCAAAAATGTTCTCTGATTCAGTTGCATGTCACGCTGTCGCGAAGCTCTCTGAAAACCCAAAAGGAATCCAGAATCCAAACTGTAAAACTCCAACATGCAACCGTCATAACTTACTAAAAATAGTAAGTCCAAAAAAGTTCTTTGATTCAGTTGCATGTCATACCACTATGAAGCTCTTTGAAAACCCAAAAAGAATCTCGCAACCAGATTGCAAAACTCCAACATGCAAACCCCTGAATCCTCAAAGAGAACTTCCAAGCAACTGGAAACCCTAATTTTGCCTCTAACTAGCCTACGAGCATTCGGGAATAGGCTAACAGTCACTGGAAAGTGTAGTGCTAAAAATGGGGACATTACATCAACACTCGAAAAAAACCATTGTATTCATTTTAACTACTAGAACATTCTCCCATTGTCAAAAACTGTTTCGATAAAGCTGACACTCTCCAAGAATCCTAGAACTTTCCAAGAATGTTGGAATGGACCAAAAAAGAGATATTACAATTACCAATTCCTTTTCTCAAAGATTAAGCACTTGAGGATGAAAACCCTTGGTGTGGGAGATGTGGAGGAGAAAAACCCTTTATGTAAGAGATTTGGAGGACGAACACCCTCTTGGTTGAAAATATAGGATTTTTAAAAAATGTAAAAACATATAGAAATAGACAAAAACCAATTGTTTTTTAAATTTAAAGGCATTTCCATAAAAAAGAGATATAGAGAGCAAATAAATTGAGAGTTTAGCCCATGAATACTAGAAAATAGATTTTTGTAGTTTATATTCATATTGTTGACTACATTGCATTGCACAAAACATACTTCATAGTGCATATATAATAACTAGATGCTGACAATTTACAAAAAATTCAATTATAATATAGTTAGTACAAAGTCAACCTATAAACTAAGTACAAAGTTCCAAAAAATGAAACATAGTCAATGACTCTTGCTACTACAAAGAGAGTTATGCTAAAGGGATGTAGGTCTTAATGATGAAGCTCTTGGATAAGAGTCTCTCCTATGTTGTTCAACCACATTACTATCCAAGTTGGCTTCTATTAGGATCTCAAAATCCTCAAATTCAATAAAGTCATCATCATCTGCAATCCACTCAAACCCTAGATCAATTGGCTCGTCATCGTCAGTAGTACTTGATTTTGTCCATGTTGAAATTAGTCTTGGCAATCGAAAGTGAAAAATATAATGGATTGGAAGTATATTAAAAGTTTAACCTTGAGCTTTATTTAGCTTCAAGTGAAGGTTGTGGTGAACAAACGCCAAGTCATTCATTTGTTGTGTCAGATGGTTGTGTTTCTTGGAATGTATGTGTTTAAAAATGCTCCAAATATGCTCACAAATGAATGAGCTACATGGCTGGCTCAAAATGTGTCTCACCATCCACGGAAGATTTTTGGTTTCATGGCCAAAAAGATTCCACCATTGAGTTGAAAAATAACAATTATTTGGAGATTATATCATGTAAAAATATTTTAAAATCTTAACATGTAATGTCCCCTCTCGAATTATAATCAGAAATATAATATTTTAATTTAACACTAATGTTTTAAGTTAAATTTAATGTTTAACTTGCCGTTAATTAAAATATTATTTAAAGGGGAGATATAAGGTGCCTTTTCAAAAAGGTGTTAATTTAATATTTTAATGTGGGAATTGAAAAAGAACTTGAGTTTTAAATTAAAAGATGGGAAAAAAAAGAGAGAATTTCAAGAATTTGGATGGGGAGTTAAGTTTGGAAAAGGGATAAACTATTTTGGAGCACATTTTTGGTTATGCATGGAATTTTGTGAAAGAAGTGATTCTACAGCTGTTTTACAAAACTTTGTGAGGATGTGAACCTTCATGGAGAATATCACCTTCGAAGCTGAAAAATGTTTCCTAGGTGATTGTTGGTATTCATACTTTGTGAATATGCTAGTGCTTACTTGGTATTTTCAAAGGTTATTGTTTTATATGCAAATATCAATGTTTTTTTTTATGGTTAATATTACTGTTAAAAAATTTTGCTTTGAATTGAATAAGTTGTACCCCTTTATTCAGAGAGGCCACACAATTTTTTAGAGACTCATTGATGAATAACAAATATTGCAAGAAGTTTGTACAATCCATAATGTAGTGCCCTGCACGGGAAAAAGGACGTAGGAGTATTTTGTCGTTGATGTCAAGGTGTTTGAGCTACTTGGTTGCTTGCTTGAGCTACTTGGCTGCTTACTTCACCTACTTGCCTGCTTGCTTGAGCTACTTGCTAGCCTACTTGAGGTGGCAACTTGCTTACTTGAGGTGCTTGCCTGCTTACTCTTTCATGACACAGGAGCTTTCACATTCCGGGTTGCCTTTTGTTTTTTTTGTTTGGAATTTTTGTTTTCTTTGCAGATTTTGGCGTGATAAGAAGTGTGGGGAAGGCGTAGCTGTTTTGAAAGGCAAAATTGAGTTTCATATTTAGTAAAAAACATGCACCTCACGTGGATGGAAAAAGAAGACAGTTATCATAATTCGGTAAAAAGAAACAGTTACTTGCAGTTATCCAAAAGCAGCTTCAACGTGGGTATTGGGAGGTTACACTTGTGAAAGGAACACAGGGGTGTATGGAGGGTCGATGAAGTGAAGAAGAGAGGCATTGAATAGACACAGGAGCGCAGCAGAGAAAGAGAGAGGTGGTTGGCATAGGGAGAAGGGGAGAAAGATGGGAGATTAGCACAAAAAATTCGAGAATCAACAGTAGTGAGAGGGTGCGAAGAGGAAGATCTGGCATGGAAGATAGATTGGCAAATACTTGGCGCTGGAAACACTTCATTGGATTTTTGGATTTCTTTTGTGTGTTGCCTCTATTCCTTCTTCAAGCAAATTGTGATTGTGTATACATCCCTTTTATTGCTGTTCTTATGAAGATTGGAATGAAAACAAATTAGAGGGGTTGCTTTAATAAGAATGTTGCCTTATCTTTGTTAATATATGGTGTTAGTTGTGGAAATTGTTTGCTGTAAATGTGTTACTGGCAATCTGTGTGAAGCCCCCACAACATTTAATTACTTCTTATTGCTGTCTTTTAGTGACTTGAAGTGGTGGATTGAGGTGCAAACGTTTTCCATAAGAGAAAGAAGTTGATTAGTAAATCCTTGTTATTGTTTCCTGCTCCCAACTTCTAGCCAAATGTGATTTTGCCAATGGTAACTTAAATTTGTTACTTGATTAATTAATCTGGAAAAGTTTTAAAGTTTATGTGTGAGGCAGAATATTAACTTTGCTCTCAAAGATCGATAAGTGTAAGATTTGTTGCATTTTTCAAAGTGAAGGCAACCGGATGGTGATGTTTGCAGCTCCGAATAGATAAAATTTAAAGATAGATTTGTTTTTGGTTTGATCTCTATCATCATATCAGCTTCTTTGTTTGTGTCAAGTCAGATGTTATGCCAAGTAAGCGTTGAAATGTCTATGGTCAAATGAGCTTGACTTTGACAAAGAGAATACTGCAATATTATAGTTTTGATGAAATGATGATGGTTAATGTTATCAGTTTCATCTTGTGGACGGCTTATATATTATGGTGGCGGCCTGATTTATCTCTAACGCCTTTCACCTGCTGCGATTGTGAATGATATTGATGTTTGTGTGGCGACCTTCATTAACATAGACATCTTTACTGGCAATGGCTACAGGAGAGGTTTTTGTTCTTAGTCACTTCGTATTGCTCCATTTTTAGCAATGCTTCCGTGAATTGAATGCATCGCCACAAAGCATTTATGGCATGGGTTGAGGTGTAGCGTGTGTTATTTTTCTTCAATCTTTGAGGTAGGCTCTGCGTAGAAGACGTGATTCATGAAGACAACAAACTATTTTTGGAGGCTTGTAGCAGGGGCTACTGTGAAGTCGTGCTATGTATTTTAATAATTTTGTTCCAAGAATCGGGCCAATAGTTGAAGTTGTGCGCTTCCAAATGAATCGCATTCATTCTAGCTTGGGTAGTTAATGGTTGAGACTGACTACAGGAGTGATATTATCATGGGTGACAGTATACAAATACTAAAAGGTTCAAGACATGGCTTATGAGTATGTCGCAATATTATTTGCTAGCATTTTTAATGATACAGGCATCATATAAAGCATATTGTGCATCAAAGATATTGTGGTGTTCATCCATGTGAGAGTGGGGTGTCTTGTATATCAGGGACGTGGTGAGTTTATTGGCATTGTGTGGTGGAGTTGTAGATGTAAAAGAGAGCAATTATTCCCACTCCTGGTTGGCTTTTCATAAAAAATGTTACAATTGGTTCATTCACGGAGATTTAGATAATGTCTGAGGTCTTTACTCTATACTCTGTTGTTTTCCTTCTGCATTTTAAATTGTGAGAAGTTTTTGATGAAGGTGGGTTGAGTAGGCTTCATGTCCATATCAACAATATGCATCTTGAGAGAGAAGTCAACATCGATACTTAGTGCAGAAGTATCACTATATATTATGATGTGGTATTTGATGGACACATTTTTGAATTTATTTCTTATGCATCTACAGGAAGCCGCACTGGTATTAGCAGAGTTGTGTGAGGTGTAGAATGTGTAGATATGCAATTTGAAGTGTTTGAATACTTACGGGAGTGATCGTGTATAGCTTGGCACTCCTATTTGTTGACCTTGTGGAAGACGTGATCTATCACATCATGAAGGAGATGTGAGGAATTTGTTTTCAATATGGTGTTCATTTCTGATTGATGGTTTTTGCAAAAGCGTGTGTGATTTTCTTTTTGTCTCTATTCTTGGTTGTCTTATGCGAAAGACTATTGAAGTGTATAAGGGAAGTGTGGTTGTCATTCTGTTTTGAAGTGTCGGTATATTCTTTTGCAATACAATCCGTTTCTGCTACCCTCGAAGGTTTTTGAATAGAGGAAATTCAAAGTTTGATCAGTGAATTCTTTTGCAAGCATATGTGCCCCAGTTGTTATGCAGAGTTCCTGAGTTGTGAAAAATTTTAGTGAGTCGGTGCTCACGCTGAAGTTGGTGCTTCAGCCATACCAAGTTGGTGCTTCAAGAGAGTTGGTGCTCTCAATGATTTGGTGCTCACTTGTGTAATCTAGGTTGGTGCCCTTTGAAGATAATAAAAGCAATATTTTGCCGTGGTTTTTTACCCCAAAGGGTTTTCCACGTAATAACGATGTTTATGGTGTTTTATGTTGCTCTTACTATTTTGATTTTTGATTCATGTGGTTTCAAGTTTTTAAAGTTTTGAAAAAGCGATTCACCCCCCCTCCCCCTCCTCAGTATTTTCTATTTGCTCTTCAAAACGAGAGTCGCTATTTTCAATAATACATTTCTAAATTTCGTACGGTAGCAAGAGGTGATGTGACAAAGAGAACTTTGGGATTTTAAAAATATTAAGTTTACCGTACAACATATTTCAAGCCAGGTCATAGGAATTTGACCTATCATAACAAGAAAAATTTGGGCATTTTAATTTTATAGTAGCACCATTTCCATACAATATTCTCTTGGGATTTGCAGCTACGGCAAACATTGTTAAAAAGTTCATTATTGGGTCAAATTAAATGAAGTTTGGAGTTGTTGCATGTTCTTCTGGAGTAGACTATGCAAGGGTATAAGATGCCATACAAGATAGGAATTAAAGGGTGTTGTATCATTTTTGGGAACTTAGCTACAATATTCAAGTCAAAAAATTATTTGAATATTCATACCAACAGTTTATATTTGATCATAGCAGCAGTTTATATTTGATGTTTTAATAAACTCTATGAATTTGTTATTTGTATAAGCTTATGAAATGACCCCCTTACAATTTTTTCAATTTTTATACCAACAATTTCACCCATGAGCGTTAGCAAAACCAAAACCAGCACTAACATGTAACCCTACACCAAGAATGTACACCAAGATCCCAATGACGAGCGAGGTGTGAGCATATGGCGTCGGGGATCGTTAGCCAATATGGCACCGGGGATCGTTAGCCAATAAACTGAAATACTGAAAATACAAGATTATGCAACTCGACCACTTATTCAGCAGAAGTAGATTGACGGCTCAGCCGATCAACACTATGAAAAATGCAAGTACAGAAAGTAAAGATGGCGAGGCCTATCTCTTCCACCAAACGGTGGGAATGAAAGTGCTTATGCAAGAAAGTAAATAAGGTGGCGAAACCAGCCCTCTTCCACTAATAGTGGGAATACAATAGTAATTGTAGAGAAGTAAAGAAGCTGACCAGTTCTACTGATTCAACTTTACAATATGAAATATAATCTGCAAGAAGCCAAGTGTTATAGCTGTCCAAGTTGCTGCAAATGATATTATATGTCTCTCCAAACTTCATAAGACTCCTATGGAAAACAGACCCAAAACTCCAACTTCTACAATCTGATAACCAAAACCAACAAACAATAAACTTAGACCAGCAAGCAAACAATGCCTAAATGCTCACAACTCCTCCAATACTCCACCAAAGGACCTAAAATTAAGTGCAAATGAAGCTAAAGAGGAAGGCGACGAAGTTAGAACCAAGAAATAGCATCAAACACCTCAGAATATTTTATACAGACTTCCCAATGCAAGTACAAGCAAAGTACAGTCTCCCTGGAGGGGCGACCAGCAAGATAAAATCAAAAACTCCACTATAAAATCTGAAACTTGCCAAGATGAGGTGCCCAAGGTAGTAGAAATCATATAGCTAGTACCCAAAACAATCAAAAAATCACACAATGAACTACAAGCCAAAACGTGCTATAGCCAGCACTCAACCAGCAAACCCAAAACTGATAAAACACACTAATAAACTTAGAAAACATCAAAGTGTTCATCTCCAGTATGCTCAATCTGTTCTTCAGTGTAAAGAACAGTCACAAGCTCAACTAGGTGCTATCTTGCAAGCACGAAACCAAGTGGTGCTAGGAGGTATGCATTCCTCGAAGCGAGTGAGTCACATTTCGGCAACACTTCATTATATTTTTTCATGGATACCAAACACGGAGCCCAACACTCTTATTTATAAGCTTCTCCAACAATTCAAATCTATTTCCCTCCAATCAGGGCGCCCACATGAGATTCACATTCAAATTCACCTTTTACATTTGCATTTCATTTCATCATTTCTCCAAGTTGTCCATTCTCATGAAGGAGATATACTTTATTTAAAATACAAATAAAGTATAATGTAGGCGTCCCAAATATTAAGTCAAAATAAACATTATAAGTCACTTAAATAATTTCCCTTTATGAATTCCATTTTTGCAAAGGAAATATTCACTTAAAAAACATTATATCACCCAAACTAGGCATCCTCCATGCCTTAGCCAAATATTTCACCAAAGTGCTGAAATTACCAAAATAGCTCGAAGAGTGCGGGAGATCAACTGCTCGAACCGACTTGCCTAAAATAGCTTTTGAACTAGCTTGTTGAAACCCTGCTAAAAATAGCAAGCATTGGAAATACCAATACTACATTGCTAAAAATAGCACTTACTAAATATAGCATACTACTAAGAATAGTAAGTGTGTCCAAATGCATTTTAATCTCATTTTGAGCAGTCGTCACAACTTACTCAAAATAGACAGTTCAGAAAGGTCCTCTGTTTCAGTTGCATGTCACACCACTGCAAAGTTCTCTGAAAACCCAGAAGGAATCCAAAATCCAAACTGCAAAACTCCAACATGCAAGCCCTCAAATTCGCAAAAGAAACCCCCAAGCAACAAGAAACCCTAATTTTGCCTTTGACTAGCCTACGGGCATCCGAGGATAGGCTATCAATCACTGGAAAGTGTAGTGCTAAAAATGGGGACATTATAGCTTACTCATTGTTGTCAATGAATTTGTTTTATGTATTGTCCCCATTTTTTGTAACACAACATTGTAAATTAAATAATTAATTTTAAGTTGTCGAAAAAAGTTAAAATTAAAAAGACAACTTAAATTAATTGGAGCAAAAGTAACTTAAGTTAGAAAAGTTAAATAAAATTAAATAAGTTATTTTGAATTTCAAAAAGAAATAAATTAAAAGTGGGAAAAGGAGAAGTCAAGAAGACAGGAGTTACGAAATGGAAGGAATAAAAGTTTTGGGGAGGCTTATTGCAGATGGTTGATTTGGGATTTGGAGAACAAGTTTATTGCTGGTTGAATGGAGTTCACCATAGCCTTTTGGAGGACGGAACCCCTCTAAGAGAAGATCAGCTTTGGTGGTGAGATTATCCACCCTAGCTGGTTGCTAGAGAAATTGCAAAGGTTTCTCGCTAGAATTAATCGATTGGTTTCTTGAGGAAATTTGTGAAGTCTTTGAAAAGACGAATTTCAGTATTTCAGTTTGGTATCAAGGTTTGAAAATTGCAGAGTATTTTGAGTTTGAAGAATCACAAAGTTTCAATATTAAATATATTGTTACGATATTATGTAAAGTATCAAAGGTATTTGCATAATAATTGCAGGGGGCCATATTCTATTCATATGTATATAGACTCAGAGAAATTTTGTGCATAATCTCTCTGCTCGCTACAGTTTTGATCATCGATAGCTGGATTGTCGAAGTTATCCCGGTGGCATGGTAAAGGCAATTTCACATTTGTCATTCTTTAACATCTGTCATTGTTTATATGCCAAATCAATGAAGATTTTGAGTAAGTATTGCTTGTTCATGTACATATCAAAGAAGTGATACTCCATGGTCTTCAACAGTCGTGACAACAAAGAAAGCAAAAAAATTAATATGTGAAGGCTGCAGCTTAGGGCTGCACTTCCATTGCACACGCTTCTAGAAGGAAGCATAAATTAAATGGTAGCCATTCGGCTATTTAATTTATGTTAATAATAATTGTCAAACATAAAGGGCCGACCCTAATGGTTCGCATGTATTGCTTGTTGCTTGGGCCGACCTTACTTGTAATTATCATTTATTATGTTTCTTTATAGAGAGCCGACCTAAGTTGAAGAGGCGCCTAAGTTGTATATATACAAGGTCTTGTATTGTCATTATCATCATTCAAGTTCATAAAGAAAAATCGCAATTAGAGCAGAAGTTCGCACCTTCATAGCAGCAGTCCGAATTCAAGGAAGATCACATTCATTTGTATATCTTGCATCTAGGAGAGGTGTGATTTCATTGTATCAATTATTGGCCATTGTTGGGCCTAAGTTGTAAGCAGATTTCTGCTCTTGTTCTACTTATATAAGAGAATCATTTGCTGGGTTTTTTCTCCCTCAAGAGGAGGGTTTTCCCAGGGTATCTTGTTGTGTTTATTGTCTTATGTGTTGCATTATATTAAGTACTTTCAGTTGTATAATCTGATCTAAGAAACACTAACAATGTACATATCAAAGAAGTGATACTCCATGGTCTTCAACAGTCGTGAAAACAAAGAAAGCAAAAAAATTAATATGTGAAGGCTGCAGCTCAAACTAGTTAATTGCTACATGAAGAAGATTATTTGTATGAAGCCATGGGAAGGTGGGAAGTCTATTAAAGTCATCCTTTCGCAGTTGCTTATTATCCTTAGAGAGGAATCCATAAATATTATATGGGGATGGTATGAATGAAGCAAGCCGTGGGAGTTTGCGTTGCCATCAGTTGCCAATAAAACTAAGTAACGATTTGTTTTTAGGGAGTTCAAATCATCCATATACAACACCGTGAGAATTGAATGGAGGCAAAGAGAGTCATCCAGAAAACGAGTGCTAAAAGGGTGGGTTTGAATCATTCATTAGAATCATGGCCGCTGGACAAAGGGACTTGATGCATGAATAAAGTATTTTATTCTGTTCGAAGTTAGTGGAAATTTATAGCCATATTTGCTTTATGAGCCGTGGTTGAAAATCAGGGGCGTTTTGAGCTCGAGTTATCGCATAGGAGGAAGGAATTGACGGAGTTTGGGAAGGCAAATCCGCCGAACTGTTTGGATGTTTTAAATAATAAATAAGGGAGTCATTGTTATCTGCTACAGTGGAAGGCGTTCAAAGGTTAAGATAATTGTGTTCTTATGTTGGTGCCACCTTCAAAAGAGTCATTGCAATGAATAAAGGGAATGAGATATCTATTCTTATGCCATCACTAGAAGACTGAAGTCTGTGAAAATCAATCATTCTTGATACAACAGAATAGAGGGAGTTAGGAGATTTCAGATTAAAGGATTAGAACCTGGAATTACAAGCATCGGAAAAGACACTTGATAGATGTCAAATTTGTTAATAAGGAATAGTCGTCCCAATGAAACTAATATAAGTTTCTTATATATCATGAGAGACTTTACAAGATGCCAGTGTGACATGGAAGCCAGTATAACAAAAGAGGCCATTAGTCTTAATCGGTTGGCAAGGAGGATTACGAGAATGCTAGGAAAGGAGTTAGGAGCCGACTGGAGACAGCAATGAACAACATGTTTTGTCTTGTAGCACATTCTTTATTGTTGCTGTTGAAAACTCTCTAGCTGGTAGTCATATGTGCAGGCCACTTTCAGGTTATTCCAAAGTCCTAATTGGCTGAAGCACTGGGATATTCTTGGGAGTGTAATATAATTGTCAGATTAGAATAGTCTAATTCCAAATTCTCTTATATCTTGTAAAGTCTCTCATGATATATAAGAAACTTATATTAGTTTCATTGGGACGACTATTCCTTATTAACAAATTTGACATCTATCAAGTGTCTTTTCCGATGCTTGTAATTCCAGGTTCTAATTCTTTAATATTCTTGGGAGTGTAATATAATTCCAAATTCACCGAACAATTGCAATAGGCTAATTTCTTACTATTTTTGGATATTTTGTTGAAGCAAACAAGATTGATGATATTCAAATCCTTGCTACGAAGCCCACAAGAATGTAATATTGAAAGAATATTGAGCAATAAAAAATATCCTTGTCCAATATTTTTGAAAAGGAGCATTTATAAGGACAAACATAGAATACAAGAAGCATTCCAAGACGCTGTTAGAAAAAGGGAGACCTGATTAACAAATCACAATCTTTTAAACAATATGTAGAGGGGATCTCTAATACAATTGCTAAGAGTTTTTGGGAAGAAGAAATTTTATTCAACTTCTTTACTTTGGCACAAACTAAATAAGAGACACATGTCTGCTATGAACTCAATTAGCCTAAACCTAAAAATTGGTGTCCATCACATTATTTGTTCCAATTGTCACCTATTTATTAGAAAAATAAATAAATCTTAAACATAGTCAAATGGGTTAATAGGCGTTAGTGGAGCATCCATACTCCATGAAGAACCACATTTGCATAAAAGAAGCAAAGATTACAAGGAAAGGGATCACTAGAAGTGTTGTCTTAGGGAGGCAAAGGAGATATAATATATACATAGAGAGAGAGAAAGGGAGAGAGAGAGATTAAATATATAAGGATCGCTATAAGTGTTGTCTTAGGGATGCAAAGGAGATTGTGTGTGTGTGTATATGTGTGTGTGTGTGTGCGCGCACTAGTCCTTTGAATACGTAAGATGGTCCAATCTTAAACCAAGCTTGGAGCCTCATCATCCATAGGCTTAGAAATAAGCTCAGCCTAGTTGCGGAGAGTAATCAATTGATTAACTAGTCTTTTTCTCTTTTGGGGGGGGCTAGGGAACAGGTTTGAGAGAGTTTTCTTTATTTGATGAGCTTACGAAGATGTCTATTTAATGTGCTCAAGTTTAAACTAAAATTCGATTTGATGATGGTTCATTAACAACCACCCAAAACATTGTTGAATTTTTCATGCAAAATTTAAACAATCTTTTATCCATAAAAGTCATTTTAAGTGTCATGTCCCCAATCCCACCTGGGGCCTAATTTCAAATCTTGGCAGCAAATAGTATTTTTTAAACATTGAACAATTATATTTAAAAATTAATAATTAAATAATATTATAATAATTAATATTAAATAATTGTATTTAATAATATACTCTTGGATATGGCCAACCCATTCGGGAAAGCACTTATGTTTGCATATTTATCTAAATGTTTTGCTAGTAGAAGGGCATGACATATTGGACAAACACTTCTACGGCTATCTGGGAGATGAAAATCTCTGCAGCTCCAAACCTAGGTGGGACAAAACCCTCACCTAGTGTTGTTTGTTTTGTCCTTCTACAATTTCCTTTACCATTTCCAATTTTGACATCTGCCATCTCAGGTGAAGCGAGGATTCTTGGTTTTGGTTGAGCAAAGCACCATGATTGGTGGCGTAGCATCAAGTTCACGCCACCTCTCCTAAATCTACTATGATTCTACCCTCCCATTGTCCTTGCTCGTCAAGTTGAGAGAGTCAAAACACCAAATCATAATGTGAGGCACTTGATCGAGTCTTCCCGTTGACATCACCCAGTCGCCAGTTCTTTGCATGTCAGGCGATCACAAATACCCAAGGAATCATTGTGCAACGTTAGAGGAAGTCGGGCTAGCACGAATTGGGATTTGCAACATTTATATCACAGCAGGAGCTATATCATGACCACTTTGGAGAAGGCGATAAGAGCAGTATCGTGCAGGACTAGCAACCAGGTCGCAAGAGGAGAAACAGGCAATTATGCACCACCATAAGGGCACCAATTGGTTTCACTCTAATAGCATATCCTTAGTTCTAATCATGTGATTGCTACACTCTAGATCATCCGCAATGCAATCAAACTAATGAATCAGCGAAAACCAACCACTTGATACGAGTTTCTCCCAAAATCATTATCGTTGCATTCATCAAACAATCTGGTTGCATAGCTTGGAAGTCACGATATATTGCATTGGTTTGGGTTGATCTTTTCTACAACCAGATCTGGAAATGGTCGAGCCTCTATTGCTATCTAAGTCGATTTGAAATAACTCTTCATTCGGTTCATATTCCAGTGTTAGCAATCATCATTGTTGACACTCGCACTTCCATGAATTGTTGTCTATCTGTAAGGCGAATAACCTGAGTCTCACTCTCTTGTTGATTTTCAATATTCCTTGAGTCTCACTCATTAAGTATTGTACTAATCTACAATCAGTACTTATGAGTTCTGAAAGTATTTTTGGGGTTTGGATATTCACTGATTTATGTGATTACCATACAATTGCTATTAATTGGAGTAATTCTGAGGATTTTCGATGACCTTCCTATGATATATTATTATTATTGTCTATCTTGATTTGAATGCAAATTGTTGTTTTTGTATATGAACTGAGATTGGTGTATTTCAGAGTGTTTGGTTACCATCTAAATCAGAGTGTAAGAGGAAGATTAATTGTTGTTCTTTGTGAGAACTGAACTTGGTGTATTTCAGTGGTATCAAAGCGTCAATCCTGCTAGCCTGTGGGATCGATTGTGCAAATGTAGTTATACCACGAACACATGAGTATGGAGGAGGATGATGAAATCGTGGTCTCCAAAATTGCGAGATGTTATAAAGGTTGTCAAAAGTATAAGGATCTTCTAACACTCCAAGAATATTTAAGATTGACAGGAATGGCCATACCCTTGAATGAGATTATTAGAATCTTTTATGAGTACTTGGGTGAACCTGAAGCTCTCAAGGCTACAGAGTCTTTTGTTGGGTACTACATGAGGAAAAGAAAGGAAGAGGAAGAACAATCAAACACTGATGAAGACATGATAGAGCAACCCTTGCCTATGGAACATTTTCTTGAAAAAGAGCCAAGAGTGTGTGTTGAAGATGTGCCAATGATTGTTGATGATGGCCAGGAGACACCCACTCACTTTTCAAGTATTAAAGGTATGGAAGGAATCAAACCTTATGATGATGACCAACAATATTTGGAAAAGTGTGATAAGAGTTATGCCATTGTGAAGAGTGGTAAATCAGCTGTCATCGATCAGCCTATGGGTGAACAAGATTTCAGTTATGAGGGTATGCACAAGAGGTTGTTCATTGGACAAAGCAACATACAAGGTATGTCATTCCCTAGTGAGTTCAATAGTCCTTGTTTCGTGCACTTGATCACATTTGAAAACTACCTATTGGAGTTGTATGAGAAACACTTTGTTGAAGAACTAATCATATAGACTAAGGGATGGCCTAGTAAGAAGACCCTACACTGTGACAATAAATGGTTTGTTAGTACACCGTGTAGTTGGTTGAAACTTTGGGACTCACAAGCAAGGATGAACCCATGAGGTTGAGAGCTAGTGAAGAGAAAGCAACATCTAAAGGGGATGATTTGAAAACTACCTATTGGAGTTGTATGAGAAACACTTTGTTGAAGAACTAATCATATAGACTAAGGGATGGCCTAGTAAGAAGACCCTACACTGTGACAATAAATGGTTTGTTAGTACACCGTGTAGTTGGTTGAAACTTTGGGACTCACAAGCAAGGATGAACCCATGAGGTTGAGAGCTAGTGAAGAGAAAGCAACATCTAAAGGGGATGAAGTTGTCCTCACATGTTTCCCGCATGATGAGGATTCACTTCTCACATCACCCATAATATGTGCCTTCATAATGACCATGAGGAAGAAGGGCATGCTATCATACGAGGTGTCAATTCAGCAATGATTGATCACATTTATGAAGGTGATGCTGAAAACAAATCAGAAATGTTGCATGGAGATTCTTGGTCTCATGAGTCACGCCACATGGAAAGGCAATTGAAGAATGATAGCTAGATTATGGCAGTCCTAACTCATTTTGATGCTATTCATGAGTTGATGGCAAACCTGTGTTGGAAGGCTCTAAGTGGACATGAAGGACTTGAAGGAGATGTATCTCTTGATGATTTGCACAAACTCCAAGAAGCCTTTGTGGTAGTGAAGTCAAACTACCTACAATTACTTGCAGATAGGGATCATCTCCTCACGCTTGATGAGATTTATGTTGATGCTTTGAAACAGAAACAAGGTGAAGCGAGGAGCACTATGGGTCCTGTTGATGCATGTTTTGTGACACACCAAACACTCTAGAATAAAGTATCCATAGACGCTCTATCCTCTCTTGAAAAACTACCTCTTGTGCTAAGATTGCAAGACAAGTCACACAGTAATTCCAATGTTTCAAAATTGGGGTGTGGATAAGCTCTGTGGTCGTTGTGATTTGTTGGTAACCCCAGGGGATTTACTTCAATAAGTTACTTAGGAGCAAGGACTTGAATGCAGTGTTGTAATTTTTGGGACTTTTCTGATTTTGGATAAAAAACAAAAAAAGGAGTGAGGGTAAGAAATTCTATACTAATCCTACGAAACTTAGAGACTGCAAAGATTGAATGAAACTAAACGAAACCATGCTTTGTCTCGCCACGTAAAACGACAACTACACAAAAGCAGGTGCAATCTTCTGGGATTTGTGCTTAAGATTTTCTACTACAAACAATACCATCAAGAGAACAACATCATTTGGAGTAAACTTTGAAGCATCCACATTAAAAGCTCGGTCTAACTTTATGCATCAAATGAAAAGCATCCATTCGAAGAAAGTATGAGCTAAATTACACCAATCTTCACTATCAATCTTTCGCTCCACTAATACTCAAATAAATTTATAATCTAGCACAATTCTATGAGAAAGAGAAAATACGCAACCATACACCCATTTGACAATAAAAGGATTCAAAGCATCTCAAGCATTTATGAACTTTATCATCACAATAGTTTTCGCAACAATTTCATAAAACTCTTCTCTTATTTCTATGCTCTACAATTCAAATCTCTAATCTAATTCTTCTAACTTTAAAATTGTAATTTTTAATCCTCTAATAATTCTGATGATACCTTTCAAATGAAAGTGGAGGGGTACTTATAGAATACCCGAATACAATGAACGACCAAGATTAAATCAAGATCGATGGCCCAAATTTAAACAAGAAAACCCTAATTAGGGTTGCCAAAATATCAACCAGTTGACAAGCAGATGAGTCATCCACTAATAGTTGCGTCCTTATTCGCTTCCGCAATGTTTCGTCCGATGAATCTGGACACAATGGCACCAACCTCCTCAATGGTAATGTCCGGCAAGGCATTGACTTTGTACTCCAGCAGGTCTAAACTGTCCGCACAATCGGCAAAGACAACCGTCCACTCTGATTCATGTTGCAGAAAGGTATTCCGGACAGTGAAGAGGTCAATTGCCTTAGTCAAATTTTCTCCCAAGATTGGCATGATGGAGAAAACCTTTTGAGCTTCTTTTTGCATATTACCCGGCTGCAAGTCATTCTCCCAGACAATGTCCTTGTCCAACACGTCTGCTGCCATATGGAAAATATCATTTTGAATACCCTTCACTTGCTCATCAATTCTAGCACTTTCCGCCTTAACCCTTTCCAACACTTCCCCACATGAGACCAACACACAATACCAATTGTTGAAGTCGTATGCCGCTCCAGCTGCAATAATTTCCTCGTCAACCAGCCTTTGCCTAGGGATTCTTCTTATGTCTCGGAGACACAGAATGATTCTATCTCGGAGGTCCTGGAGTTCATCCTATGCTTCAACCAATTTTATAACTTTTGTGAGTAAGGAAGAAGTTTTCCCATGAGCATGTGCCAACTTCTCCACGAATGCCATTACTTCTCCCTCTTTCCCTGCCATCCATTTTTTTTTTCTCTGGCAGTAGTCAATTCCTTCTCAAGATTTTCTATCGGCTCCTGTGATGCATTTGGAAGTAGAGGGGCTGATTGGTCACCTTGATTGAGTGGCCTTGTCAAATGCCGGATATATTCCTTTAGGCACTCAACCTCCATCTTATATTCTTTTTTCTTCTTAGTCTCCTTTTCCAACCTGGACTTAATGGTGGAGACGAAGTTATCCAGATCTTCCACTTCTTGTCCTTTTGTTGATGGACCAATGTCAATGACCGTAATGGCATACTCAGCTAGAGTAATCTCATCCTGTGGCTTCTCAACCGTCGGTACTGCAATCTGCACAGTACAATTACCAGTCTCATCTCTTTGTATTAGCTTGCTCCAACCTTGCCCAGAAATCATCAATATCATCCTCTTCTGGTGCCTCGACTGGTACCTTGACCTTAATCCTTTCCTTCAGCCAATATGGGATCGTTGGCTGCTCAACTCCATCATCCTCATAGTTCAGAACGTCTTGGATGTCTTCAATTTCCTGCACTGACGGGTCCTCTTGAATTCCCTTGAGGGCCGAAATCATTCCCTCTTGGAAGTCGCCTCCCATGACATCCAAATCCTCATCCAACTCACAAATTTCAGTGCCAGTTGGAGAGTGATGAAAATCATCTTCAAGCTGCATGGGCTCCATGTTCTTTTCAAGACTGGCGAAGGAATTTTGATATGTCCCCATGATTTTTCGTCCATAATCAATAATTGTTCCACATTCCTGGATGTGGCTGAGTGAAGGGGCTTAGACTTTTTCTGGATTGGTTCTTCACCTATCGCCTTTTCCTTACCCTTCCTCTTTTTCTAGTTTGCAGGCTCAACTAGCTCCTCTCCCTGAGAAGCATCGGCATTGGAAGAACAGGACTCAGCTTCGCCCATCAAGTCATAGGTGAATGATATATTTCATTGCCTCAAAGTCTGTACATGTTGGTCTACCCACCATTGCGAATACTTGAAGATAGGCCACATGAAGGTTGTCAAGTCACCCAATTCTAGCTCCGACCATCTAACAGGAGGAAGTCACAATCTTTCATCATAGCCTGGCTACATGGACACTTCATCATCATCCAGTTGGTCAAGCACACGGAAGAGTTTCGTTGTCTTGATCATGTCCAAAGGTAATCTCGACCAAAATCTTTTCCTTACTTCAAATTCATCAGCAGCATTCGCCCAGAAGTCCTCAAGGTCGATTATGTGCCTGTACTTGCTTCCGTCCACAGCTCCAATATGATTGAGTGGATCGAAGTCACTTCTAGATTTGTACGACCACTGTATCTCCACTCGAGCACTTTTTGCTGCTTGTGCTGACGGACAAGATTCTACCATGTTTCCAATAAAGAGAGGAAATGTGACGGCTGCTTTCTGTTTTGGTCTTTGGATGCTTTGAAATGTTTCCAACTACCTTAGCACTTCCAGCAAAATCATTTCGTTGGTAGGATAGATTGGCAACTTGTAAGGAGAGCCCGTGAATCTCTGTATTCGGATGTAGGTAAATCTAGGGAACTGGATAAACCAGGATCCGTATTTGCTGATTAAACTCTTCACTTCACGGGTGAGCCTTTGATGTGTTCCACATTGAAGTATCTAAATAATATACATGAGAAAAGCATCATGTACCCGTCGGAAGTGTGACTTCTCGCTCAACTGCAATTGAGGATAGCAGTTATAAACCCTGAACTCCCTTTCGCCATTGCCGACTACACCTTTTCAGATTAGATCGGCATATCGGTAGGTTCAAGCAAGTAAGTATATAAAGTAGGAATTCATATGAAAGGCTTTTGTCTTCTCCAAGTTGACCAATTGCTCATGAATATTATCACTAATCATCCTTGACCAGTTAACCATTTTTGCTACAAAAGTTACTTCGTCAATGAAGTAGTACATCCAAGTTTCAAAGGGTGCTCCCTGAGGATTACCCACAATTCTATTCAACAGCAAGACCATATCTCCGTAATCTTCCTTGAAATCCGGCCTAAGCAACTTCTTAGGCACCTTTTTGGCTGTAGGTCTAGGCTATACCAACCAATTCTTGTTCATGTTTGTCGCACAAAGGATTTGTTTGTCCTCATACAATTTTTGTGCTTCTTTTGACCGGTAATATGTTTGATGGTAAGCTGGAATTCCAAATGCCTCATGATAGCTAGTTCGCCTAGATATGCCAACACTTTGCCATCAGGCGCTTCAATTTGTCTCTCTTCAGCATTGTAATGCAAGGCACACTCTATAATTAGTTCTAGGCATTCGATTGCCAACGGAAATCCTGCAACTTGAACTATGTCGTTTCGCATCATTTTCCGTGCAATTGGCATAGGCAAGAGTTTGTCACTTCCATACATTCTTTTCTTGAATTCGTCAAAGTCAACATGGCCAAGATTGGTATTCGCAATATTCTTCCACTTGGAGACGATTTTAGACTCCGATTGCAGACCTTTGCTGACGAATTTCATGTTCTTTGACGATTCTCCTTTGTCTAGCATAAATCTACAAAAGAAAATATTAAAATTCAGAAATTATTTATGCCATTATTTTGAAACCAATATATTCCAGCCAACTTGATAAGTTAAATCTTGAAAATGACTATTGCTGGAAATAGAAGAATTTAATCATTTTGAAAAAAAGAATATTTTGCCGGAATAGAGAAAGTAAAATCTGCCTGGCAATAAAAAACTATGCTGTTGATGAATAAATTCGCCCTTTTCAGCCTTTACTTCGAAAGAAAAAATCACTTTCTTCACAAAACTTCTCTTGCCTTAGACAAACTTTCTTCACAACTTCGCTTTTGAAAGAATGATTAAGAAATGAAATGCAAAACCAATTTAAGGTTGAAAGAATCGACCGATTTAGCAAATTTTAATTGTTTCCAATTACTCCAGTCTGGACTTGGCTTGCACTTCTCTTTCGAATAGTAATTTCCATCTTCAGCACCAGTCGATAAAGAAAGTTTCTAATTTCGACGCTGGTTCAATGAAGTCTTTTCTCTTCTTTCTTTTTCTCAAAATTTGCCTAGAGAAAATTCGAATTTTCTCATTAAATGGGTTTTACAAAATAAAATATTAAAATAATATTTTATGTGTTGTTTCCAACCCATTCGTTAAAATAATTAAATCATGGTATTTAATTATTATTTTATCCAAAGGCAAATTTAGATTTTATCTTTTCAAATTGCTCCGTGCCTCTGCCTAAGGCAAATTTTCATCTTTGTCAATCTTGCCATGATCTTTTACTTCTGGCGAATTTCCTCATTGTCCAGACATGCCGATTGATTTTTTTGAATTTTTCAATGTCTAGACTTAGGCAAAAAATTTAATTTAATTTCTCCAAGGTCCAGACTTAGGCAAAAACTTCAATTCTCACTCCTCCAAGCATTTTCCATGTCATTCAAGGCCTAGGCGGACTTGCCTTGTGTTTTTTCCATATTCTCTAAGCCTAGGGCGGATTTGCTCTAGTCATTTGCCATTTAATTCACCATATGGCGGACTTTCTCTAGCCATTTACCCTTTCCCAACATCTTGGAGCGGACTTCCTCTAGTTCCAATCCATCTCCAACCTTCTTGGAGCGAACTTCATCATGTCTCAAGCCATTTTCTTGGGCGGACTTGGCTATGGGTTGAGCCAATCTTCATTTTGTGTTGGGCGGGCTTGGCAATACCTTGTGCCATTTTTGGTTTAGGCTGGGCGAACTTGGCCTACCTCCATGCCATCTTTGACTTGGCGGACTTGCTTGTGCCTTGTGCCATCCTTCCTTTCCTAGGGCGGACTTGCCACCACTCCGTGCCATCTCCCAACATCTTGGAGTGGACTTGTCCAACCTCCAAGCCATTTGACATATGGCGAACTTTGCCTTGTGCCAAGCCGTTTTTCTTAAGTGTTGGGCGGACTTGGTCTATCCTCCACCCATTTCCTTGACTTGGCGGAGTTCATCAATGTCCAAGCCATTTTCATTTTCCTTGGGCGGACTTGGCTTGGACTTAGCCATTTTTCCATGGGCAGACTTCCTTAATGGTTGTGCCATGATCTTTCTTCCAATGGCAGACTTGTCCAATGTCCTTGCCATTTTCTCTTCATGCTTGGGCGAATTAGCACATGCTTGCCCATGCCTTAGAGAAATTTTTAGATTTTCAAAATTTTCCATTTTGGAGGTTTCTGGAGTTGATCCTGACGAAGCCATGACCTGCACATTTTCCAAAAATAGAAACCCTGCCAAAAATAGGTCCCTTGGTAAGCACTCAAAGGGCTCTTCTAGAATCGGAAGAGCATGTGGATGAGCTTTGTTGGGAGTTGAGCATGGCATACTCTTCATCACACTCAACAGAATTTCACAATTCTATGGCAACCACACCCAATGGTGACAGGAAGAGGGCAAAGAGTGAAGGACTCCATGATGAAGACAATGTTTGCGGCCATGGGACAGAGTTCGTGACACATGGTTTGCACTTGGAGATGCCTCATGGATCAGCACTTGTTGATAACTGTCCACTTATGAAAGAAGAGATGATTGAGCTTGAGGAGGACCTCACACGTGAGCATGAAGGGCTGATTTTCTGAGGTATGACAACAGACCTATATCTTCACATTATCATGTTATGACAGCCAAGAGGATCAGTTTTAAGGTTTGTAGTTCTCATGGAGAAGCTTTTGTTGGACCGACACTCATTGAGGAGCATGAAGCCATGTGAAAGGAAGCAATTGAACACACTATAAAAAGGTTTGTCAGCAGTCCCTCATTTTTGCATAACCAGATGTTGGTAGCTCTTCCAAATGAGAATGAAATCAGGAAGACTCCTCCTACTGTTGGCATTCCATTGGGAGTCAAACACGAAGACTTGATAGGCCATGGCAAGAAAGAGGCAAAGAAGATTCGAAGCATGTGGCACATGAGGAATGAGCCTTGTATGGTGACTAAGCAAATGGAGCAATCAGGTTTGAGGTATAATTTGGAATGCTTTGAGCATTTGCATAAAGGTGTAGTGTCACCTCTTTTGGAGGGCCATTTGAAGGCTCACGACATACACTCAAATGGCATGATGGGGCACACACTTAGTGGAGCAGCCACTAGTATTATGCCTTCATATATTGATGGAGAGATAAGTGATTCAGATTTGGTAGAGTCTTTGATCGTTCATGGAGAGCTTTAGGAGTTTACTTGTAATGAGATACAATCCCATCATACTGATGACTCCTTGGTAAAGCATGAGGCTGTCCTACCCTCAGGACTTATGGCACACACCATCAATGCATTTGCTTTTGATTGGCACACACTTGGAGGAATGAAGTTAAAGCAGATCTATTATCCTAGGTATGAAGATTTTGTCTTGATACTTGGTTTTGAAGTACGAATGTTTGTGTTTCAGCGAGACTATGGAGCATGGAATGAATATGTGCATGAAGACATTGACGTTCCAGCTCTAACTCGCGGGTCTCTACCGCATGCTTTCATGAGTGGTGACTGTTTTATATCGTTACACATGGATTTCCTTGGAAGTGCTTGTAGGACAGCGGCTGTTGGGGCAGTTTCGAAAGATATGGATCATCCCTTTATCATTGGGGGTTGGCATAATGATGAGGCCTTATCATGCGGCATCAAGACACTTCATGTGTCATCATAAGTCTGATTTTCAGATTTTGGGCTGTTGTTCTGACCTACATCGGCAACCTAGGATGGACTGATATGCTTTTTCATGTACCCCTGATGGGAATTTTGTACATTCATGGGAGATCTTTCGGAGTTGGGGAGTTGTTTGGTGTTGTTAGCCCTTTGAGATACATTTGTCTCTTCATATTTGTTGGATGTGATAGTGTGATGAATTGGGATCCGAGTGTTGACATGTTTGGTGCACTACTTCATTGAGACCATGACAAGTTGCTTCACAAGTATTGGCTTGTTGACGTTTACATTAGAGTAGAGCAGTGGAAGACTGTGTACAGAGACCATATTGTTCATCACTTGTTGATCGTCTCAACACTCATAGACACGAGCTTGCAATTGCTTGAGGGCAAGCAATTTAGGGAAGGGAGGACTATCATGTCCCCAATCCCGCCTGGGGCCTAATTTCAAATCTTGGCGGGAAATAGTTTTTTTTAACACTTAAAACAATTATATTTAATAATAATTAATTTTAAATAACATATATATATATATATATATATGATAGGTAAGATAGAGTTTCTATTGATATTTCAAAAAAGAGTTTACATTTCATGCCCAAGGACTATGGGGTAGAAAATGACCAACAACACTATATACCAAAACTACTTGTGCCCCCAAAATTGACTACGCAGGGTCAAAGTCTACAACCCCTAAACAAAATTTTCTATGACATACCAGCGAGCACCTACTACCAACCATACCATCCAATACAAAAGGAATCCTAATAGTGAACTTAGCAAACCCCGACTAACCTTATATATGTAGAAACCATACTATCCCCATTACCTATTACCAGACAATGGACAAGCAACCACCATTACATATTACCAAACATTGTTTTGGGCGAAGACCTTGAAATAGTATTTTCATGAGGCGCTTTCGACCGCAACAAGATGATATTTCTTTCACAGATTCTACACCCTAGTGACTACTAGTCTTCGATGCTCAATTAGTTGAGAAATAGGTAATACTTTACTGTTTCTCCCGAGACCTCCAAAAGCCCCAAGTCGTGTGGGTGCGAGATGCCAATGCCTAGGGTGGCAGTCACCAAAGTCTCCTCCAACCTGACCAGCAAATCCTTCCTAAAGAGTTTATGCATTATCACTTTCACCTCCTCCTTAGCGACATTCAGATCCAACATACCCACCAGAACCCTAGAAGATATATTCATATCAAGCCAATAGCCTTCAACCCCTTTCATAAAGCTCTTCCCAGTGACGCACTTCACTGCTGCCAATGTGAGGTAATCGAGGTGATCGATGATTTGTCTCAACCTAGGCGACATCACAAGGCCAAGAAAAGCTATCTATCGCTTGCTACTAAGCAACTGAACTAGAGTATCCATGTCGTCGATTTCCTTAACCTTTCGCAGAGACTTGTATTATGAACATGGCCATCCCAAAATGGTCAAGATTTCTAAATTTAACCTCACACGACCAGCAAAAACCCCAAAGCATTGTCAGAAGGCCAGCTCACGCAGTGCACTGATCCTACGAAATACATCACAACTTAAAGTGCCTTAGAAAACGTGTCTATTACCAAGATACGCCATTAGGCATTAAGCATGCAATTTGTCTGATGAAAAGACCACCTACACAGCGCACATAAATTCATAATGAATGCACGCCAGTAGCCTTAGCCATGTGAGTTTGTGTTGAATAAGGAATCCAGCTCACCTGCCACCATAACCCAAAGCACCTCAACCATGCCAAGTTTCCTTCCACATGGCCAGAGAAAGAAGGTAGACGAATGCCACGATAATAACCACTCCACAACTACGTTTGTGGAGTAGCGCCCACCCAACCGCCCACAAATTACCGCTTCATTCGCCACCCAGAGCTTCAGAATTTTCTTTAATCGACTACCCATCTGCACCTAAGTTCGAAAGGAAATCCGCCTCATGATTGCCTTCACACAAGATATGATTGACAATATAGATTTTGAAGCTTTTGAGAAGCTTCATAGTGCCTTCTAACAACGCCCCTAACATCCAATTCTACAAATGACCTGAACGAAGAGCATTGACAACTACCGTTGAATCCCCTTCAACCACTATGTTCAGTAACTTCAAAACCGCACAAAGCTTAATTCCTAGGTGAGTAGCCTGTAACTCAGCAGCATTGTCAGTGCCAAAATTAAACGGTTTTGCTAACTTCCCAACAAATTTTCCCTCCCAATTTCTAACGATGCATCTGGCACCAAAACATTCGAGCTTTCCTCTAGAGGCCCCGTCAAATTTAATCTTAAACCAGCCTCTCTTAAGGGGTCGCCATTTGACAATTTTTCAATCTTCTTGCGTATTGACACCACCCTCACCCACGAAAGATGGAACCTTCAATCCATTCCATTTTTGCTTCATGATTGCATCCCAGCTTGAGAAATTGAGCTTTCTCCTACTAGATAGGTCTGCTCTAGAGTTCATCACTTCTACCATGCTTGCTTCCACTTTGTTTAGGAAGGAGGGGAGGGACAACTCAACATTCTGAAAAATGTGACAGTTCCTTTCTTTCCAAATCTAGCAAAGGAGAAGCGGAGGACAAGACCACCATAGCCCAGCATACATGGAGTTTCTATAGAGAATAGACCACCCTTTGAAAACACTCAAAATATCTCTACGGAAGGTGATGCTAAAACGCAGCTTGGCACATGGCCATCTCCAGCAACTAGCAATGAAGAGCAATTTAGAAAGAGGTGATCTCCAAATTCTTCATCTGATTTACATAGCACACATCTAGAGGGGCCACAGTGTCCCATTTTCTTGAATCTATCCGCGATTAAAACCTTGCCTTGGATGGCCACCCATGCAAAGATACTTGCTTTTGGAAGGCAATTGCCATGCTAGTATAGCGCACTGGGAAGATCAGACTCCAATTCTTGTTGTTTTACCAATAACTTGTAGCCATCACAAGCATTGTAAGTGCCTAAGGTCGCACCATGCCATCTCAACACATCTTTCCCTTCCCTGATACAAATTAGTCGATTATTGAGGACATCTTCGAAGGTCAATACAGCCTCATTGCAGAGGCCTAAAGTCTTAACATCTTTCTAGTGATATTCCCAATGACCATCAGCATTGGAATTAACCAAATAATCCCTGACTTGGCTTCCCCAAGATTGTTTTGTTGCTATCATTGCTTGCCTTAATGCTTCATTGTCTGCCAATTTGTTGTAGCCACCCCACGAGTCTTCCCAGAAGAGTGTCGTACTCCCATCTCTTATGTCCCAAGTGAGGTAGTCTGAGACTGAATCTTTGCAAATGCATATGAAATTTCATATCCTTCATCCCTTAGGAAAGGAGTTAGAAGTGAAAATAATTGTTTCGCCTTCACCCGGATACTTGGCTTTCATGATTTTAACCCACTTGAGATTCTAGTTTGCATAAATTCGCCAAGCCAACTTAGTGCCCGACGCCTTATTCTATAAAGACAAGTTTTTTAAACCTGTCCCAACCTCTTCTTGCGTTTTGCAAATCTTATCTTAACTGATTAATGGAAATCTCCTCTGCTTAGAGTTGCCTTGCCAAAAGAAATTTTTCATCCGCTGATTGATTTTGTTGCTAACGCCACATGACAAAGGTAGGCAGGAGATCATATATATAGGAAGGGTTGCCACAACAGCCTTGATCATTATAAGTCTCCCAACCCATGAGAGCCACTTGCTTTTCCAAGAAGATAGTTTACTTTCCAATTTTGCCACCAAAAGATCCCAAAGCTTACCAGGTTGAACTCCAGTTACAAGAGGCAGACCTAACTACTTGCACAGAAGCTTACCCTTCCTGAATTTTAGAACTTGCAGAATCTGGTTTTCTCTTAGGGGATTAGTAAAGAAGAAAAAAATTTAGACTAATCAAAGCTTACCTCTTGACCCTAAGCCGCAATATAATTTGCCAGAATTCTTTTGAAAAGCCTTGCTTCCCCCACCCTAGCATAAACAAATAACATGGTATCATCAGCAAATTGCTAATGCATGATTGCAGGCATCCCACTGGTGATTTGAATTACTTTAAGCCTACACTCCTCAATTGCTTTGGAGATTGAACTGCCCAAAGCCTCTACCATGATAATGAATAGAAAAGGGGATAAGGGATTCCCCCGCCCGAGCCCTCTCGAGGCCCCAAAGAAGCCTTCGGGAGTGCTATTTATCATAACTGACAGCCAATCGAAGTGAAAGCCAAATGCCTCAAGAACCTTGAATAAGAATCTCCAATTTACCTTTATCATATGCCTTATTTATGTCGAGTTTCAATAGCATGGATTGTTTCTACGTTTTTGATATCAAATGGATTACTTTTTGAGCAATAATCACCCAGTCAAAGATGGATCTGCCCGACACGAAACTTGTTTGTTCATCAGAAATCATCCTAAGGAGAATCTTCTTGATCCGATTCGCCACAGCCTTTGCCAAGACATTGTATATAGTATTACACAGAGCAATAGGCCGATATTTCTTTAATCTCTTTGGCTTCTCCTTTTTTGGGATTAGGACAATGAAGGTATTGTTAATTTCTTTCAGCACCTTGCCAGTAGCTCTTGAATTTTCAATCGCAGCCACCACATCAACTCCCACTATCTCCCAGTAGCGTTGGACAAAGGAAGCATGGAACTCATCAGGGCCTAGAGCCTTGTCAGGGTGCAATTGAAAAAGTGCTTCCTTGATTTCCTCAATAGTGAACTCATTGAGCAACATATTATTTTGAGCATTGGTGACTAGCTTGGGTATGCATCCAAAAATGAGTCGTTGGTCTTGCAACCTGGAGCCATTCCAATCATTAAGCAAATTTTGGAAGAAATCCACAACAGCCGAAGAGATATCTTCAATTTTATCCAAATTCCTGCCATCTACAATCTTAACATTGGTTATCATGTTAGCTTCTCTTCTTGCTTTGGTGGAGTTGTGAAAAAATTGTGTTTTTGTCGCCTACATTTAACTAGAGCTCCCTCGTTTTCTACCTCCAAAAAATTTCTTCTTTAGCCAAGATTTCACCCATGTATTTGAGAAGCTCTTTCTCTCTCAAGTACCTACAGTTGTCCGCCCCTAATTCACATACCTCTTCATTCAGTAATCTTAGATCTTCCTCAAGATTCCTTTTTTCTTCGAAAATATTTTTGAAACAATCCCTGTTCCAAGCTTTCAGATGATGTTTTAACTGTTTCAGTTTTGTCACCAGAATAAACATTTTTCACCCATCCACAAGAGAGTCATTTCACCATTGTTTTATTAGATCAATGAAGTCTGGATCTTTGAACCACATACATTTGAGCTTGAAAGGGCATCTGAACGGACTTTTTTCACCCAAGATCTCAAGCAGAACAAGAAAGTGATCCGAACCAAAGAAGGGGAGAATCTTGCTTTCCATGGAGCAAGGAAAGGCACTTAAGTCCCATCTGAAAAGGAATCTATCCAATCTTTCAGCAATGCAACATAAACCTTTGCGCCTATTGGTCCAAGTGAATTGATCATTTGCAATCGGAATTTCTAGCAATTGATTCCTATCTACAAAATTTTCAAAATCAACTTGGGATTAAAGCTTACGTTGTCCTCGAAATGCAAAATTGCATTAAAATCAACCCCGAATTGCATTAAAATCAACATAAACCTTTGCGCCTATTGGTCCAAGTGAATTGACCATTTGCAATCGGAATTTCTAGCAACTGATTTCTATCTACGAATTTTTCAAAATCAACTTGGGATTAAAGCTTACGTGGTACTCGAAATGCAAATTTGCATTAAAATCAACCCCGATAATACAAAAATCAAATGTTGGGTTGTTGCAAATAGGGTCTATTTCTTTCTAGACTTCCCACTTTTGAATGCAAGTGTTTGCACCATAAACATTGATTAAAAGAAAACATAAGTCCGAAGAAAAAATTTTGACCTTGCAAGCAATCCATCTACTGTTTGCAGCCACTTTTTCTAGAGATACTTTATTGGGAAGCCATAGTGTTAACAAACCTCCAACCTAGCCAACCGAATTTACTGCCAAAATTTTCCAAGATCTCATCCTCTTTTCAAAAAGTGTCACCTCCTCCTGACATTATTTTGTTTCCTAGATGAGGCAAATCTCTACCTAGGACATCTCTAGATGATGCTTTACCAGGCGTTTTTTGTTAGGGGCATTTATGCCCCTAACATTCTAGGTTAAGAGTTTCATTTCTTTTCAGGAAGGGCCTCACCCTTCCCTACTTCCAACATCTCATTGATTTTGTTTTGACCATTGACTTCTCCATCAAGTTTAAGCTTTTCTAAATTAGGTATTCTCTCCCGCCTCTTATTCTCACCACAGTCTCTTGAGGTCTTTGCAATTTCCTTCTGATGGATGCCTAATTTTTTCTGACCATGTTGGTAGACATTCTGAACATTTTCTTCAACCTCTGAACCAGCTACTTCCAGTTCAACATTCTCATCCCAATCCTTCTCTAGGTTCAACACCTCCCCTTGCATACCAAAAGAGGCTGCTTTGCCTTCTTGTGCTAGCTCTACCAATTCCTTACTAGCCTCTAAAAGGGAATTGAGATCCTCCATCCACATATTATTGCCAATCAGATTGATTACTTTTGTCAATTTGTCATCCAAAGCCTTGTTTAAGTCATGTGTATCTTTTGCCTATTCTTCATTAATCGGGCCCACTCCTGCATCTAGTGGTTGATGCATCGAGCCAGGGCTAACATTGGAAGCCATGTTCTTTACCGATCCAGCATCTCCAAACCCATCAGGGCCAAGGCCCGATTCCACCTTGGCTTCTCCATTTGTGATCGGATCCAAGGATCGCCAACCCAAGGTATTAGATAGGGTGCTCACTGGATTTGGATCGTATTCCAAATATTGTCGTAGGTTGCCCCATTCTGTGAAAATATCCAACTTCTTCCAATGCGGACTTTGGGGCTTATTCTCCACACAAATTCTTACATATGTGTTGATGTCGTCTTGGTTCACTCTCTCTTCTATACACACATACTTGCCCAAATTATTACCTATCCCCTCCAAGATGTCAGCCTGCTAGAATTCTGAGGCGAGATTTGGGAGTTTATACCAATCTTGGATCCACTCCATCTGGTGATGGAGAGGCTCGAACCCAACTTCCCACCTACGAATGTAGAAACCATGGCCATCCAGCAACCAAATTCCATTCATAATTTCTTCTCTGATGCTCAACGACAGACAAATCACCAGGAAATAATTGTTTGCAAAAGCTCTAAAGATCATATTCGCTCCCTAATTATCTTGCCACTAGCAAATCAGGCTATCCCGAGTCAATTTTGTCCCTTTAATGAAACTTATCAACTACATCTTACGCTAATGACGTTTCTAGCCTCTCAAGTAAATATAGAGCAAGAGAGTTAGAAATGAACGAGATTGATTTTCTGACACAGATACTTAAATAAATTTTTCCCGACATACATCTACTGAATTTCAATGCAAGCTGAAAAGGAGATCATATAAGCATTCCACAATAAACGGAAATCTGAGACTTTATATCGCGGCAGCAAAAGCATGCTCAGGACTTTATTTTCTCAAACTTTGGGCACAAGAGATTACAATTCTGAGACAGCAAGTTGTAGCAAAATACATGCAACATGCGATCAAACCAGATCAACACTTGACACAAAACCCATGCACTAAACAAGGATTTGCAGCTAAAAGAGGCATGCAAACTTGCTCTTAACACAAAGTGAACTGAAACTAATCGATAACAAGCTTGAAGGCATAGGCTCAGCAATTTGTTATCACAAGCACAGTTAGAGAAAAATGAGCAAAGGCTGCTCTTATTTATAACTAAGCAGAGGAGTAGGGAACCCTAAAATCTCCTTGCTTTTACAACTAAGACTTGCCAACTCGCAAGCTTTATTTCTAAACCTAACGAAGAGAAGCATCAAACACCTATGAAAACCTAAAAACAAGGAAAACACCAACTATTACAACTCGATATCCTTCTTCAAAGAATGGATAAGAATTGAGATATGAATAGAAAGAAAGTTGAAGGAAAGCTTCTAGAAGATTGTTGCTTTAAATCTCGATCACATCTACCAAAAAGTTGATTTGTTTCTTGAGTTTGAGTGAAGAATGTTGCTGAAAATAGAATGTTGATCTGCCTTGAAAAAGCAATTTCTCCAAAACAAGTTGGGACATGGGTTTTGTAGAAAATCATGTTCCGGAGAAATCTAGATGCTTAGAAATTGAAAAAGCTAAATCCATCCTAAAAAAGTAGCCAAAAAGCAATTTCTAGAAGAGGGAAAAATTTCCCAATGTTCAAGAGGATGAAAAAGCGAAGAGACCCATGTGATCAAAAACGGAAAAAGTTAGGTGGTTGTTTTGAAAAAGCAATGCCCTAGAAGTTTGGGGCACGAAAAAGCGTTCCTCTTTGCTCACTGATCTTGGAAACACGAAGAACAGCAAAAAAGCACCCCGTTTAGGTCTTCAAATCTTCATTGAGGAAAAAGAGAAAATCTTCTTGCTCTGGACTCCAACCTGCAAAAATGAATAATGAAAGACAAAATCTCCTTAAATAAGTTGAGGCTTGAGAAAATCTTCTTTCATTTGTTTTAAATCCTTCGGAGCCTATCCCGGGCAGGTTCATTGAATGTAGACATCGTTTGAACGCCGAATGATAAAAACTTGGAAAAATGACTAAGGCATTGTGCCTTGGGTGCCATTCTCCTCCTAGGGCGCTTTTCCTCTCCATACTTAGCCATTTTCTTGGAATTTCAACCTTTTCTTGACTTTTAACCTCTGTTTGATCCTCGATTTTTGAGTGCTCAGTGAATCCTGTGTACTGACGGAGGATCTCACTGCGGAGCTGGAGTAAATCTGACGAAGTTGTCTTGGAGGCAACTTTCATAAAAGCTTCATCTGACCCCTCAAAATGTTGGGCGCCATTCTCTTGCAGGGGCGCCCATGATCACCAATGTTAGTCATTTTTCTTAAAATTTTAACTTTCTGTGTTTTCTTGATCTTTTGATGAATCTACCAACTCCAGAAGTTCAGGAGGTCTTACGAACTGATTGATTGCTTTGTTGCGTAGTTTGACTGAATTCGACAAGATGATCTTGGAGACTGCAACTGCTAAAACTGCCATTTGAGATCTCAAAACCCAGGCACCTATCTTCTCCAAGGGCGCCCATTTTTTCACGTTTTTTAGGTTTCAAGCCTATCTCCTCTCTTTCAGATGATCTTGCTATTTCGAATGATCTAAAGCTCAGATGGACTAATGGTTGGGCTCATTGGATAGCTTGAATGATTTCAGGATAGGTCTCTTGGGAGTAAGATCATCTGAAAGCTGAGTTTAGGGCCCCAAAAGCTTGGGCGCCTATCTCCTCCAGGGGCGCCCATCTTTACCAAAGTTAGTCAATTTTTGGGAATTTTCATCTTTGCTTTTGACTTTCATTCTGCACAATTTTACCCCTCTGATCATTTTGTGATATCTGATGATTAACAAATTTGACGAGCTCATCGTTGAATCCATTGCAGAGACAGACTGAATTTGAAGAAGAGTTGTTGGGGACTACAAACCCTAATTTTATCTTTTAAGCACTCGAATCCTTAGGCGCCCCTAACTGCTTGGGGCGCCCAACACCCCCAGACTTAGTCATTTTATGAGATTCTCAACCTTTCCAGTTTGCTACTTTTTCAAGACTTCTTCGTTCGATCTAAGATTTCAGTTGACTGAATGATCAAATGATTGTGCTGAAGGACTCACTACAGAGCTAAGAGGATTTTGAGCAACAATGGTCTGGAGGCAGAAACCCTAACTCTGACATTTGATCCCTTGAAAATTTGGGTGCCTATGTCCTTCTGGAAGGCCCATGACTCGCAGTGTTAGTTTTTATTTCGCAAATTTCAACTTTTCCCTTCATTCCTCACGTTTGTCGTTGCTTCACTGTTGGAGATGAAAAAATTTCTAAGGCACAGGACCCTAGGCGCCTTTACTAGGTAGGGGCACTTGGAGTCTCTAGTGTTGGCCAAAATTTCACAATTTACAACTTTGGCAGCTTCCCTTCTTCGTTCCTCGTTCATCGTGCACGTTCGTCATCAGCAACTTCTATTCAATGCTTGAATGTTTGATTTTGGCACTTGGCAACTGACTGACCTCCATTGATGACCCTGGTGCTCCTGAAAAAGCTTTTGAAAAAGCAGAATAGACCCACTAGGGCAAAACTGATTCTTTCGTGATTTTGACTGCACCTGCCTGATGAGTAAGTATTTTAAGCCAATCAAAATCAGTCTCAACCCTAGAAGCCAAACTTTCTATTTTTAGAAAATTTTGCCAGTATCCATTTCAAAAGAAACCCAAAAAAAGTTTCTATTTTTAGAAAACTGCTAAAAATAGAAATTTTCCAAAAATTTAGGGCCGAAAAACTGGAATCTGGGTATTGTTGATTTGGTCATTCTGAGCCGACCCAGATTGTCAAATTTTGAAAATTCTAAGTTTTTGACCCTCATGCAAGACATGCAAACCCCATTTTTGACCTTTTTGACAGATTTAACAAGATTTTGACTCATTTCTTCAAAATGCCTAAGTGTAGCAAAAATTTTAATTTGGGGAACAACACACATCAACCTTTACGTGCCTTTCACCCCTCTATGCCATTTTTCCATACAACTTTAATATTAATTTCATATAATTTTGAATAATATATTAATGATCATATTTTTTAAATAATAATAATACTCTTGGACCTGGCCGACCCAATTGGGAAGGCACTTATGCTTGCATATTTATCTAAATGTTTTGTTGGTAGAAGGGCATGACGGATTGGACAAACGCTTCTATGCCAATTTGGGAGACAAAAATCTCTGCAACTCCAGACCTAGGTGGGACGAAACCCTCACCTAGTGTTGTTTGTTTTGTCCTTTTGTGATTTCCTTTACCATTTCCAATTCTAACATTTGTGATCTTGGGTGAAGCAAGAATTCTTGGTTGTGGTTGGACAAAGCACCACGATTGGTGGCAGAGCCACAACTCGTGCCACCTCTCCTAAATCTGCTACAATTCTACCCTCCCATGGTCCCTACTCGTCAGGTTGAAGGAGGCATTCGCGAGTCAAAATGCCAAATCATAACGCTAGGTATTTGATCGGGTCTTCCAATTGACATTACTCAATCGCCAGTTCCTTGCATATCAGGCGATCACAAATACCCGAGGAATCACTGCACAACGTTAGAGGAAGTCAAGCTAGCACGAAACGAGATTTGCAACGTCGATTCAACATTTGTATCGCAATAGGAGCCATATCGTGACCACTTGAGAGAAGGTGATAAGAGTAATATCGTGCAAGACTAGCAACCAAGTCGCAAGAGGAGAATCGGGCAATTGCGTGCCACCGTAAGGGCGTCGATTGGTTTCAATCTAATCGCATATCCTTAGTTCTAATCGTGTGATTGCTACACTCTAAATCATCCGCAATGCATTCAAACTCAAGGTAGAAAAACCTGGATTACTCAAATGACTTGCAAGTAATCGCATGTCAGGCTATGCAGCAAGTAAATCGCCGAATAACTTGGTGCCACGCTTTTTATTGACTTGCTACAATTGTTTGCTCAAAACGTGCAAAAAATCGTGCTCCATTGCTGGTAAACTCATCATTCAGGGTTTAAAAGTTTAATATATAAGGAAATATCTTTCGCAAAAAGGGGAACATGCCATATTTTTTTGCCTTTTGTGACGTGATTCTGACTTTATTTGCCTACCGCAATATGACTAGGGCACGACGGCTATCTAAGTGCCCAAAAGTTTCGAAGGCATTCACACTTGCATGTTGGGTGCGCCCAATGAATAGTTTCAAATTGGTAAAGTACATTTTATTGTGTGAAGTGTTTGCAGAAAAATATCAAAAAAAACAAATCTATTTTAATTATATATTAGTATATTATTAATAATTATATATTATAATAATATTATATTTATATATATTTTATTGCAATATTTATTACATTATTATATAAATATATTTTATAATTAATTATTATTATATGAAATATTAATTTTATAAATATTATATATATAAAGTTTTACATGTTTTTATTATGGACAAACCCAAAATGAATCTAGCCCTTTTAGTTTTGTCAGAATTAAATATTCAATAAATTTGCCGAGTTATTGCAAAGTTTTTTTCGAGTTTTGCCGAGTCCGGAGTCCCAAGTTTTTTAAAATTTTGGACTTGCGGAGTTATTATCGAGTATGAGTTTTACAACTATGTTCAAACTGATGAATCAGCGAATACCAACCACCTGCTACGGGATTCTCCCAAAATCATTATTGTTGCATTCATCAAAACAACCTAGTCACATAGCTTGGAAGTCACAATATATTACATTGGTCAGTGTTGATCTTTCCTACTACCAAATTTGGAAATGGTCGAGCCTTTGTTGCTATCTAGGTCGATCTGAAATAACTATCATTGCTAACACCCACACTGTAAAATACCCGATGTTTAACCCAAAGAAATTTACCATGTTTTTACCCACATGTGAATAAAATATGCTTGCCAATTATAGCAATAAAAAAATTATTTTCTAATTCAATAATAAGATGCACATTTGGAATAATCCCATTCCAAACTCCCACTACATTTCAATAATAAAAGATGCATATTCAAAATTAAACCCATTTCAAATTTCCTTGCATTTTCATAAAGTACATTACGTAATTCCAAGTAATGATTATCTATTACATAATCCCAAGTAATGATAACATTTTTCCAATCTCATTAAGAATAGAGATACATGTTTATATACATAACTTTCATGAGCTTAATGAAATAGATAAACAAATAGTCCAGATGTCCCTACCTGGACATACATCCTAGATGTCCCTAGCATTGTTGCATACATTCTAGATGTCCCTGATACTGGCATGTACATCCTCAAATCTTGGACACCAACTCTATGAGGGAGAGCACCACTCAAGCGCTTTTCCACCAACCACGGACTTATTGCAATCCCCCACACATCTACTTAACTAGTAAGATGGCCTTATCCTTCGACAAAAAGATTGGTTTGATAACCCCATAATTCTAGCCTTCCTAAGCATAGTGTTGTGTCCTACATATCTAGAGCTACCATACAATGGCTGCAACCTACATGCATGATTTCCTTGCCTACAATGCAATCATGGATCATAGTGAACTAACAGTGTAAACGGTGGCTACTTACACTACTTTGGTCAAAGAATTCAACACCTAGTATTTCGAGTGTGCGTCATCTGTCCACCCACCCTTTAGCTCAATTTGGTATTCACCATAAACATAACATACATTCATTCTAAGGTGATGACATAATAAACTATCCAACAAGGTTATTCCCTTTACCATGGATTACCCTAACCCTAAGAATAATCAAGACTTGACAAACTAAATAACTAGGTTACACCCTTTCCCATGGATTTCTCTAACCCCAAGTATAACCAAGCTAACTATACATGCACACATAATAAGTGACCAACTAGGTTACTCCCTTTCCCATGGATAAACTAACCCCAAGAATAACCTAATTAACCACCCTGGGTAATCATAACGTCATAACATTAAATAACTCCATTTCAAAAAGTATGATCACAACAATAAGTTCCTTCTTTTCAAAAGTATAATCTCATCAATAAATGGCCTCATTCAAAAATATAATCTCATCAATAAATGACTCAATCAAAGATATAATCAATTAGATCATACTGGCTAACCCCAACCTATATGCTTCATTCAATAATCAAGTAAACAATCCAATCAAATAGGTTATTCCCAACCTAGGGTTTTAATAAAAAGTGATGTAACGATCAAGTGATCATAAACAAATCATAAAACCTCTCTTTCAATATAATTTAAATATTCATATGTTTACAATGTTCACTACATTTGTATATAATTTGGAGGACAATAGCTTGAGAAGAGTTTGTGCTTCTGCACCTATAGTCCTCTTCTCTATACAGCTTTAGGTAGCCGGAACGTGAATCCTCTTCTAGAATTTCGTAAATAGGAATAGGCTCTTAATCAAGTATATGATTATAGCATATTCAAAAAATACATTTCTCAACCCTACTATTGAATATTGATATAATAATCAAGTATACACCCTAACCCTAGGGAAAAGACTATCTTCCTACTTCAAGGAGATCTAAGTAAACAATCAAGTATAGACTATCAACATAGTTTTCCTGACAACACAACCTATCAATGATGACATGTCTATTATGCCATCATTCTCGTTGTATTACTAACCTCCATATCCACAAAGGTTAACCTAGCATTGTAAGCTAACAAATCAAGATAGCAACATACTCCACATTTCACTTCTCATGCAACATCTATATAGTCTTGACAAACTAAGTATAATTCTAGTAGCATTAAAGCCACACAAATTCTAATATGGTATATGTATTCCGATATAAAAGGGTTCCACTAATACAAGACTCAACAATGAATCATACGTGATCATCCCAAACTAGGAAATAAACCGAGTTCATAAAATAAGCTTATCCAACATTCAAAATCAATCTTTCACAAACAAAGGCAATTATAAACAAATAACCCTTGAAACATAAATAACAAAGGAATAGAAATTTAGCATGCTTGTATTTAAAAGCTCCAACTAATATTTCCTCCTTCCTAGCTCAATTCTACAAGCCCGCTTGCTATTTCTTTTAAGTTCAACCTATCTTCCACCTCTAGCCTCTTACCAATTCTCTCAACAATACAATTGCAAAATCACAAAGCAACTTGCTAACTTTCAAGCTATCTAATTCACTTGCACAAAAAAATACAATAGAATAACAATGGAGAAATCAGAATGAGAAGTGTAACAAATGGTAGAGAGAGAACCTCTATATATACTAAAATCTGAGCATCCAAAGGCTACAAACAAGCTAACAATTATGCCACCTTCCTATGCACATGCATCCATTCAGCTAAATTCAACTCTTAGATTGTAACACATGACAATCCTCATATTTCAAATGGCTGGGTCGACTTAATTCATGAGACAACATGACTCTTTTACAGAGTCAAGGGTCAACAACGCAATGCTACAGGTTTCCTATTTGGTTTGAAAGTCGACTACCCTCTCAAATCTCTTCCATCTATGCTTTGACTGAGTTTCATGCTTATGTGTTGGTTTTAGACTTCTACTTGCTTACAAACTCTCTCTATGGCACTGCATTTGTACGTTGGACAACAACTTAAATATAATACATTCCTCCACATATACTACATACTCGATGTTGCATTTACTCCATTCCCTTTCATGCACTACTTGATCTTGTTTCAAACGCTACATTTAAGTGCAACAAATATTTATTATATTGCTGGCTTTGAGCTAACCTATGCACTGGTTTGAGGCGCCTACTTTCCTACATTCACATATTGTTTACTTTGCATTTACTAATACCTGATATCTTATGCGTTGTATTGATCCTTTTGTATATGCACATTATATGTGTTTCCTTCTGTTAACATTATGACTTATTTCCCATGCATTGTTTTTGTTACAACCTGATTGTATAGCTACTATTTACTGGCACTGCATAGGGTAAAATGATTGTAATGAGAATTTTGAAGATGAATAAAATATGTTGTTCCTTGTTATCAATATGAGTGTTTTCACATTTGATGTTTGTCTCATTTAATGTTGCTTCTATTGATGATATCTTTGGTGAAATATTCCATATAAGGTTATTGAATTATGAATATTCTAACTTTGAGATGTTTATGTATACTGCTTATGTTATGAACATTTGACTGCCGTGAGTATATGTCAGTGAATGCAAGTATATGAACCATTCCTCCAGGCGAAGGGGAAGTATCACTCGGGAGAGGAGCGTGGTCGGGTAACCAGTAAAGTAAACTAGCTGAGCATACACACACATCACCTTAGTTTGAGTGAACTGAATCAATTTGTGTGGGTTATAGGTAAGTCATCTGTAGCTTGTATGTTGGATTTAGGAGTCTTGTTTACTTTTGCATGCATTTGCGAGTAATGTTTATCTATTTGGTTTTTGTGATCTGTCTTGTGACATTACGATCATATGGATAGGAGGAATGTAGGTGGAAGTATGTTTATATATATGCACATGCATGTCAGGAGGATCTAACGACTTTTAATGTCCCCATTTTGGCCATACGCTCTTTTGTGACTGATAGCCTATTTCTGAAAATCCGTAGGCTGATCAGAAGTGCAAATTAGGGTTTCCTATTTTATAGGAGATTTTTGATGCATTTTTGAAGGTTTGCATGTATGAGTTTTTGATGCATGTCTAGTGGAGTTTTGGGTTTTCAAAGAGCTTCGCAATAATATGTCATGCAAAGGCATTGGGCAACTTTTCAGAGTTTACTATTTTTAATAAGCTCTATTTCTGGCAATGCTATCTTGGGCAGTAGCATTAGCAGTCAGTTCAGTTTCCATTTCAGGCAGTGCAGTTTGGAGCATATTTGGTTTTTAGCATTTTGAGGTTCATTTTGGGTGAAACAAGTTATTTAAGTCATTAATGTTATATTTCATATTTGGGCCCCTTGGCCTAGTTTAATGACTTGAAGTTGTTTTAAAAGGTGGTCATAAAGCGTGGATGCCTCATGGAGGGAATAATTGATATTTTATATTGTTTTAATATGCCTTGGGATTTGGATACCATATTAAGGGATAATTAAATATTTTGAAAAGTAAAATATTTCAAAAAGAGAATAGGTGTCCTTTCTTGGACGCAAAAGGTGGAAGGTAAAAGGTCATCTAAGAATTCTATTTAAGAGAGTGTTTGCTTTGCTCCAACTTTTGGTATCCATTGTTTATTGTTAATGTTATGATGTTGAAATGACTTCATGAATTTGGCTTCGAGGAATGCTTACCTCCTAACATTTGTCCAATTTTGTGTTTGAAAGATAACACCTAGTTGGTTTATGGCTGCTTATCATTCAAACTAGCAAATTGAGCTTCATGGTTAATGAATTTTGAAGATTTCTTGAGTTTTTAAGTTGCTGGTTCAGTCATGGCTACAAGGCGAATTTGAATACAGCTTTAAGGGTGAATTTTATTTGCACATGGGTATTGTTCCAATCTAATTATATGCTTGAGGCGCCTCTTTTTGTGCAAGGGAAGATTTTATATTGTAGTGGATGATTTTTAAAGTGAGGTTGACCCTCTCCAAGGGCCGTACCATGCTTCACATGCATTGGAATTCATGTTGGGTTGATTTGCTGAGTTTGAAGCTTGGGAAATGATGCTTTCATGGTCGCCTAGCCTTTGTTGTCAATTTACAGAATTTCAGTTTGCAGATTTTTATATCAGACTTGTTTCAATTCCTGATTTTGGTTTTCTATCTTCAATAATTGAGAGATTATCAAGTAGGAGATCATCTATTTCATTGTGTTTTGTAAAGATTGAAATAACACTTGAAAATTGCAGTTGTTTTACATTGTAAGACTGTAGACGGTAGTACTGTTCCACTCATTTATCTTGTTGCATATTTTAATGTTCATTTTCACATATTTGCAGTGTTCCACGGG